>CM035102.1:48047044-49247044 GCA_020205505.1 Panax japonicus | reverse complement strand
TGTTAGTGCTGCTTTTAGTTTTACTAACTTAACTCTGTTTGATGTAGGTGACGATTTGAGGACAAATCCTTCTCAAGAGGAGGGAATGATGAGGACATAGCATGGGCTAATTCAAACAAGACTAAAGGAGCGCGTGGAGATCTAATTCAAGTGTCAGTTAGACCAATTATAAAGGCAATAACTAAAAAGTTCAAGCAATGACAAAGATGCTTGGCTTGAAGCTAACTCAAGGAGACCCAAGGAGGAGGCTAAGGAGCATGAGAGACAATTTTGGATCAGTTTGATACAAACCCAATTCAGAAATTGGAGAAGATTTTGTTTCTTAAAAAATTAGGCAAATTATATTGTATTTTATTTCCTTTTGTTTTAGGTAATTTAGCATGATTTTAGGGGGGTGATTTATTTTGATTCTACTAGGGTAAAAGTAGGACAATAATTTTAGAGTTTTTATTACCATAATTAAGTCATTGTAGTAGTATGAATAAGTCTCAAGGTAAAGGGTTTTGGGCATTGATTGATTTAAAAATACTTTCTTTTTTTAGATTACTTGAGAGTATTCTATCTTTATTATTTTCAAGAACTTTTGATCTTATCGGTGTGTCTGTGACGATCAATCCGACTTATCAAGCATCAATCCATAGGTTTTTGTGACATCAACCGTTGATTGTACCAAGGTTACCGCTTCAATAAAAACGAGGAGTCACGAGGTCATTGATGTTCCACTCATAATCATTGTTAGAACGATCCGGGCGACGACCACCTCACGCAAGCATGTCGAGGACTTTATCAGGGGTCGTAAAAATTTAAACGAAACTACCCTAATTTCATCTCTAGTTCTTTCTCGTTTATAAATAACAAAGCAATGTCATCACATAAAATTATAGGACAATGTGATATTTGTGACTTTTGAGTAACATTATGATGAGAGAATAACCTATAATAGATGCCCCATTGATGACCAAATCAGCTACCTCCCTTCTGCTATGTGATATTTGTGACTTTTGAGTAACATTATGATGAGAGAATAACCTATAATAGATGCCCCATTGATGACCAAATCAGCTACCTCCCTTCTGCTATGTGATATTTGTGACTTTTGAGTAACATTATGATGAGAGAATAACCTAATATATGCCCCATTGGTGACCAAATCAGCTACCTCCCTTCTGCTTGAGAGTGATCTTGTCTCCCAAACTTAGAGCGATCCCCTGAGTCTTGCTTCTGATCCTTATATATCCACTCAGTTTACCATCAGTTTGTTTTTCAATGCTTAAATTTACCAAAGCATCCTCTCCAAACACACTCTTCGCGTACAAGTTAGCAGCTAAAAATCCACATTCACCTTCAAGAGCAGATCTAGAGAACACAAACAAGCCAACCAGGATTTAAGTGAAAATCATACAGGTTAATCACCAAGATATAACAATGCAATAACAGAAGGGAGAACAACTAAGATAATTTTTGTTAATCTACTTGCACATTAGATGAAGCTTGATAACATAAAGGATTATTAGAAATGAAAAGGTATGAAATACCCAACAAGCTGTCGGCCTCATTTACGTTTGGACTTGCTTTTCTTAAGGTTTCTTGTCATTTATCAGATCAGTTATAGCATTTTTCCCTTGCTACTAACTATATGATTTTGAGTTCAGAAATATAGCACACAATAGCTGAATAGCTGTTTAAGATGGTCAAAACATTTTCATGATACCAGAGGTAAATAAATATACACAGAATACAGTTGCCATATTTAACAGTATAAAAGCATTGCAGCAAAACAATACTTGCATACTACAGTTGACCTAGTGTTGGATATAATTTTCTTCATATATAATCATCTTAAATGAAATGTGTATTCAGTTATTAAGAATAAACATCTCTTAGTTTGAGGTGGAGATTTTATATTTTGCCACAACTTGGGCATCTCCTCACAGTGAAATTTTTTTGTTGTAATCTACTGTTTTTTTGGCCTTCCAAGCATGTGCTAACCAATCATGCATACTTAAACAAATATGTTGTCATGCTACAATAGAGCCCAATTCATGTATTTCCATTATCTTTTAGAACTTTCTAAATGTTAGTTTTATAAAGTTCTGTATATTATGAGTGAAGATGCCTAGAAACCTTTAAATGAAGATGTCTAGAAACCTTTGAGTGTTAGGTCTCAGCTTCATAGAACGTACTTAAATTTACAGGACAATGCAAGCCACATAGAAGAAATGAGAAAATAATATGTATATATATATATATATATATATATATATATATATATAAAGGCCGGATCCTGTCCGGACTCCTGAACAGGTTTAAAATCCGGACCTTTTTTTTTTTGAAACAACAAAAAAAAAATTATGGAATTAGAATTTTTACATAATACAGTGTTTTGGGCATGATTTAGATGCCTATACCAAAACATTTCTGTACAGTCTGGGCAGACTGTACATACATTGGTTGGTATAGGTATTAAAAACACAACCAAAACATTGTATTATGGAAAAATTTCAGTTCCATAATATTTTTTTTTAGTTCTACAAAAAAAAAAAAAAATTGGGGTCCGTTTTTTGATCCGGTCCAGACTCCCGGACCTGATCTGTTGTGTATATATATAATATTTTTTCATCGCATCTTAAAATGTGTGCCAAAAATAACCAAACTATTAATATCACGATAATAAAAATGGAAAATATGTCCAGCAGAGAAATATAATGACTTACTGAGCAGTAAGGCACTTCATGTTGGTTGATTTACTTATGTGATCAAGGAATTCTTTCTCATATTGAATGACAGTGTTGACAGCAACCTGCAATGCAGTATGTTGGATTGAATAAGACTAGCAGCCAATAAGAAAAAACTGATGAATACAGGTCATTATCACGATAAGAAACTCATAAGCATCAAAGATACCAAGGGCAGGCTACAAACAAACTACTATGAGTTAAAGATGTCAAAGAGGGCTCAAGTCGAACACAGCAAGATTGATGGAAGCAGATGTGACGTCATTGTCATGAAGGGCAAGAACCAAAAGAGTCGCCTAACTAATTAGCAAACTTCTCAATACTTCTCATGTGAAACATCTGTAACCCATGTACCCACAGTATAGGCATTATAAAAATGAATATAAGCAGATTAAGCAAACACCCAGTGTTCAGTAAAATTTAGCTCATGGTTAGCATAACTTATAGGAAAAGCAAAAGCCATTCAAAAGTTATCTTCACCATCTGTTAGTAGTATTGAAATTAATAAAAAAAAAAAGAACAATATTAAGCTATTAAGCCACAAGCTTATTACAACAACAGAAAAGGATCATAGCACGAATCCCATCAAAATTGTTGAAGTCGGTGGATATCAAATTATCGGGTATGATGCACAAGTTGGAAAACCAGATCAGTTGTCTCACTTGTTCACACCCTTTCACAGATAACCATGGCAGTCAACCTATGCAACATGCATGCCTTTAAAGTTTAAGTTAAGGATTCTAAACTTTGGTAGTTATTAAAAAAACAATGGGAGAAATGAAACTATTACCTTGTTTTCCCACTCAAACTCTGCCCACATAGTTCTAAAGGCAGTATCACTACACACTGCAGGAGTGATGTAGTCCATAATGTCAATGTGGATGTCATTCAGGACAACAACAGTTCGCTCAAGCACATTTGAAGTCTCATAAACAATATTCCCAAATATGACTCCAGTTTCAGTTGAAGACACCTTAATATTTGCTTTTATCTGTTTCCTTGATTCAGGAGCTAAAGTATAATTCTGAGGACGCTCAACAAGTTTAAGGTCACCCATTGTTGCCAACTCCAAGCACAAATTCTGCAGGGTCTCCTTAGTTCGATTTATAACAGTAACATCAAGAACAATATCATAGTGATGAACTGTCACATAGGCCTCAGCGTACACCGGGTCGCTAAATCCAGTGAGTTGAAGAATACGATTTAGCTTGTTCGCATCATCTCCATCCTTTATGAATTCACCAGTAGCACGTTTCAGATCATCTTGAACCTCATCTTCCAACTCTATCTGGCTCATACCCTGGAATAAATATTAAAATAATAAATAATAGCCTTCAAAAATTTAGGGATGTACCAAACCACGCATTGAGAAAACAAGTGGATATGCTTTGTTGATCTTCTTAGAAAATATAGTCCTCATATAACCAAGAAAATAATACTAAAGCATTGCAGGATCTTCTTAAAAAATATAGTCCTTATATGTATTCTGAACAAAATGCTTCAAACAAATTGACCTCGTATAATCCCAATTTTTCCAATGATTGCAGATATCTGATCTTGAAGAATAAATATAATTTGAAATGGGTCACAAGCATGGCACGCCTAATGGATCAATCAGAATTAAAACCAGTAGGTCTATAAATCAAACTACCAGCCTCTTTTGGCACTTTTAAGTTTAATCTATTTTACTTATCCAGAAAATAGTAAAATAGCACCGTCTTAGTAGCTTTATAAAACAAAGACAAGGTAAACATGCAAAACTTAGAAGTTTAACTCGGTGGAATCCTTGTTTTATTTGCAGTTTAAAAATCTGAAATATTCTGTACTGAAACATAATAAAGCAATTTGGCAGTGAGACAATTAAGTATATGTGTAATTGTGTTATATAGGATATCCAGTCTAGTTAATTTACACTTTGAAATGTTTCAAGTCCTCGTCGACTCTAACTGCATCTCAAATATTTACCAAAATGTAAACTTCATTTGCCAGATAAAACAGAGGCAACGAGAAATTAAAAAAATAGCTTTCTTGATGGAAACTAGGAATATTCAATTGTCTGAGAGTATAAATGAAAAATAAATCAGCTCATGGTTGAATCTTGGAATAGGTATTGCCCCAAAAAACTGTAGATAAAGCACGACAAGTGACATCAAAATAACAACCAACAAGGTACATAATGATTCATAATTTTGTAGCAGGCAATTAGTAAAAATTAATGTTCAATTGAGGCAAAAATAAATTTACTGTAGTCCTTTCCAAAATAGATAGTAACTAATTAAGAAAAACATGATTCAGTAGACAAGTATAAAGCAGAAATGATTAATGTCAATAATTTTCACCATTATTAAAGTTTTAAGAAAGAACATAAAGCAACTTATAAAAAAAATAGAGCATACAGCAATAGCATCAGCATATTATTATTCTCAAGCTTGTTATCAAACACAAAGATAACCAATGAAGAGCTTCTTACTCTCCTGCTCTTCAAATGGTAGAAATCGATAAGGTCATCTGGCTGTACATGAGAAACCTGAGCCTTCGCTTTGATTTCCTCTGTTTCACGGAGCTGTTTATCTGAGAGCATCTTAACAAAACTCTCACGGCAAGACTGCAACCAAATCTTCCTGATCTCATCCCCAGTGTTGCATAGCAATCTTATGCAAAGAACAATCCTGTCATGCGAATCATAATCAATTGGGTGAGGAAGAAATGAAGATTGTCCTAGTTGTAGCATGGAGACAATGATCAATAATGCTTGGGTTGATTCTTTATTGACTTCAAGCTTTGATGTTTGAACTTCTTCCAGTCTCAGGATAAGTTTAGTTAATGTACAGGCTACCACTGCCCCTAGGAAAAAATCACCAGTAAGAAGAAGGGATCTCAAATTTCCAGAACTTAGAGATCCCTGAACAACAGTAGGAGGGGAAAAAGCATTTTCAGATGCCGCACTCTGAGTGGCGTAAGTTCCATCGGAAAGTATAGCTGGTCTTTTAGATGAAACAGTAATGGAGTTTACTTGCTGAGATTTCTTTGAAGAATCAGTAGACTCCCCTTCTTCAGAAGCCGTGTAAAAGGGAAGGTCTCCAAGGCACTGCTTAATGGTTGCAATGCCGCTCTCAACTTCAGAGAGAGAAAGGCAATACTCTCCAATGATCCAAAGAGCACATGAACAAACTCGAGCTGCTCGGATCTGGTAGAAAGTGTCCAATAACCTCGTTATGATCGAAACCCTTAATTTTGGGTTTGTTTCAATTATCTGTCGCACAAAAACAACAACGTCCATAGCTGAAGCAACATTGCTGTCTCCCAAAAAGTCCATCAACAGATGAACAACAGTGCTCGCCACTTCTGGGAACTTGATTGCACAAGAATGAATGGCTTGAATGAGCATTTGGCGGTACTCCCCATTCTTCTCAAGCTCCCCACTTTGAGTTTTTATGACTTCCTTCTTCAAATTAAGAACAACTTCATTGATGTTTCGAGGAGTGATCAATTCAAGAACAATATCAAGTGTTTTCTTTCGAATGTCAAGGTTTGGACTAGAGAGTGCCCTAAGCACGTCCATAATCACATCAACCATAACCTCCCTATGAGAAGATTTGAGTTCATTTAAACGATCAAGCACAATAAGTTTTACATTGTTGTCACTCTGAGAAGACAGAAGCTGACAATACGTATTGGCTGCATATCTAATCGCTGAAGGTGCAGACGACAAAGATACGAGTGTTCCAGCACATTCATAAACAACAGCAGCGGAAGGAACATTTAGTAGAGATATGATAATAGTTATATACTTCCATTTCTCTCTCTTATTCGTTCTGCATACTTTTCGAATCAACTCCAACACAACCATCTGAAGCAGCTCTCCCCATTCAGATACTCTATCAATATGGGTTGAGAGATAATTAACCGCACGATCCTGGTCACAATTAAAAAGCATAAGAAATGCATTCGTCTTGGCTGATTGATCCTGCTCAGTTGTAAGAATCTTCTCAATCATTTCCGGAGCATCAACCAAAAGATGTTCCCCTTGTGGGAGCTTGTAAATGGCCATAACAGCAAGAATTGCATTCCTCCTAATATAATAGTGCCGATGCTCCAAGTTGGCTAAAACAGAAGGAATCAAAGGCTCAATAATTTCCACTTCATTCAATCGACAAAGAAACCTCAAAGTCACACCCCGAATGTACTCATTTGGGTGCTGCAGATTGTACCTCAAATTTTGGCAAATTAAAATCATTTCAGGTAAGACCCGTCCTTTTGCATCTGTCTTGTCAATGATTTCAAGATAAAGAAGAAATAGTTTTTGAACCGTGTGGTCCTCCGAAGGTAACACATATCGAACAATTGTGATAAATAGTTGAGGAAGCATTTCTCCATTTAGCAAAAGCATGACAGCTTTCTTCATGGCATCAATCTTTGCCTCCACATCGCTCCCTTCTAGAGCTTCCTTGATCTCATTGACAAGACCTGGCGTCCCTTTGTCAAAATGAACAAGTAGAGAGCTAGATTTCTCCATATTTCACTTACTTTCCAATTGAGAAATGAAACAAAAATCTTCTAAGCTCAATACCAAAACTGTAATACATAACCAGAAGATTTAAACAATTTAGTTCAAAAGAGGACTAAAACCCTTATCAATCAACTGTTTGGTACCCCAGAAAACGTTCCTAACAGAAAAATTACATCAATGTAATTTCAATAGTACTAAAACCAGATCCAAACATTTTGGCACGGTTTAGATCCAAAACTGAAATACAAACCTTGAATATCTAAACATTTGGTAGAAAATAGGATTAAATTCCTTATTAATCCATTGTTTACATGTACATAAATTGTTCTAACAGAAAAATGACAGCTAAAACCAAAGTCAATGTTTTTTTCCCAAGGAATGACTTGAGTTTATAAGATCTCATTAGAGAATTATACAATCCAATCCCCCAAATTGTTCATGCAAAATGCACATCATAAGAATTTAGCTATAAACAGTAACAAAGTAGCACATTATGTAAGGAAGTTAAATATGTTAGATAAGGGTAACTGAGTACTCAAAAGTATTAAACAATGATAAGAGTAGTCTTTTCATTTTTATTTTCATTTTCTTCAGCATGTTGATCCAGCTGGTAGTTGGTTACATAGTCACATGGTTGGTGCCTTGCTTAATTTCCAATCTAGGTTCACATGGGTCATCATATATGTACTGAATTCAGCTATTAAGAGCTCATGAATGAAAATCTGTCATTTCTTCTTCCCCAATTCTCTCTTCTCTCTATTATTCTCTCTTTTTCCCTCTTCCTTACTCTATTTTCTGCTATTTCTCTGTCAAATTCCATTCCAATTACTGAGACTTGTCCCATTTCAGCTGCTAAGGTATTGAACTAATTAAGCTAGTTCATTACAGTTGGTATCAGAGCCACTATTGATCCCAACCATGGCTAATAATACCCAAAGAATCACTAATTTGGAAGGCTTCGTTAGTGATCAAGCCAACTCCCTTCAGCAGTTGCAGACCCAGCTGAATGAATCTGTCAGTAGTCTGAAGCTGGATTCGGAGGATAGACTCAATAAGAAGATGGAGCAAATGATGAAGGGTTTTGAAGCACTGCTTGCAGCAAGGTTACCAAATCCATCAAATCAAACAGGTAATTCAGAAAATTCGATGGGCTCAATTTTGGGGAATTTTGAGGCTTTGAGTTCTGAGGATAAAGTTACTGGAGGAATATTCAAATCCATCAAATTTGAATTTCCCAATTTGATGGAAGTAATCCTAGAAATTGGATTAGAAAATGCAATAAACTCTTTTCTTATCATTCGGTGGCTGATAATCATAAACTTCATTTAGCCACTATTAATTTGGAAGGAGAGGCTGAAGAGTGGTATGCAGGTTTTGTTCATGGTGGATCTGAAGTAACTTGGAACGGGTTCATAGAAGAAGTAGTGGCTAGGTTCAGCCCTGAAACTCATATAAACCCCATAGGTGAACTGAAAAATTTACAGCAGTGTGGCTCAGTGGATGACTACAAAAAGAGATTCGAGGAACTAAAGGGTTGGACCTTACTCAGAAATCCTTCTTTGAATGAAGCTTTCATCATGGATTGTTTTCTGGGGGGATTGAAGGAGGAAATAAGGTTGGGAATTCAGGAGTTAAAAATTTCCACCCTTAAGGAACTTATTAGAATGGCTAGTGGAGGAGGCCAAATTGGAGGCATGGGTAAGGAGAAGCCGAATGGGATTCAGACCTGGAATCCCCAGTCATCAAACAAAAGTTGGATCATCCTTAAATAGTAGAGTTGTAATGACTGGTAATGTTGTGGCTGGCCTCACTGGGGCCACAAACTTGGAGATGGACAAAAATCTGCCAATCAGGAGCTTAACTAGGGAGCAAATTGCAGAAAAGAGAAGGAAGAAACTGTGTTATTCCTATGATGAACCTTACACTGTAGGTCATCAGTGCAAGAAGCCCCACTTATTTTTGATGATTCCCTCTGATGGGGATTGTGACATGGAAGAAGAGTTGGAAGATTGTGGTAAAATGGAGACCTTAGAAGGAGATCAGGACTGCAAGATTCACGAGGCTCATATAACTCTTCATGCTCTATCAGGACACCAAGTGAATAACACCATCGGAATTTTGGGATTGGCCAATGGGAAACAACTCAGAATACTCATTGACAGTGGGAGTACCAACAATTTCTTAGATTCTCAAGCTGCTAAGAGGATCAGGGCAATTACACAGAACACCAAACCATTGTCTGTATCAGTGGTTGATGGTTTTAAAGTAACTAGCCTACAAGAATGTAACAACCATTCTTGGACAGCTCAGGGGGAAGAATTTTCTACTGATTTCAGAGTTCTTCCTCTAAGTGGGATAGATGCAGTCCTGGGAGTGCAATGGCTCAAGAATTTCAACCCAGTCACTCCAGATTTCAACAGGCTTCAATTAACTTTTGTTAAGGATAACAAGACTATTGTACTCAAGGGGGAGACAAATTTAACTAACCCTACAGTGCAGTTGATGACTTCTGGGGAGTTCCAACAAGCCTTAAACACAGCAACTCATGGTTATTTTGGCTATCTTTTTGGAGTAAGTCCCAGTCCATCAGACCCATCAAATGACCAAACTGACAGACACAAAGAGAAAGTAATTGAGAAAGCAGATAGTTCTTGTCCACAGCTGGACAATCAGCAAAAGTACTCTGAGGTTTTTTGGAACCACGTGAACTGCCCCCAGATAGAGTTCAAAATCATCACATCAATTTAAAGGAGGGAAGTCAACCTGTCAACCTCAGGCCTTATAGGTACCCTCATGAGCAGAAAGAAGAAATAGAAAAAATTGTGAATGATATGTTATCTTCTGGTTTAATACAACCCAGCAATAGCCCCTATGCATTTCCAGTTTTGCTGGTGAAGAAACAAGATGGCACATGGAGGATGTGTGTAGACCAAGGTTCGAAATAGCGCTCGAGGCGTGCGCCTCGAGGCGCGCTTCGTTGCGAGGCAGTAGAAGAATGGAGCGAGGCGAGCGTCTTTTCTTGAATCAGTGAGACTTGGGCCTTTTTCAGCTGAGGCATAAACCTCGTCGCGTCGCGCCTCAAGGCGTCGCGAGGCGTCCGCCTCAATTTCCCTTTAAAAACCCTAAATTCCAGATTTGGTTTAATATTTCATATTTTCATTTGTGCTTACCGAGATTTGTGCTCTCCTCTTCGCCTTTTCCTCCTTTTCCGACTTGAACAAGTATCGCCTTCTCCTCTCCTCTTCGCCTCTGTCTTTTTTTTCTTCCTTCTCCGACTTCGTCTGTCTTCTCCTCTCCTCTTCTAGTCTTCTGTTTTCTTTTTCTTTATCTTTTCTTTTTCTGTTTTCTTTTTCTTTATATTTTCAGTTTTTTTTCTTTAATATCTCATATCTGTTAAACTTTTTTAATTTCTGTAAAAAAAATTTAATTTCTGTTAAAAAAAATTAATTTCTGTTAAGGTTTTTAAATCTGTTAAAAAATTTTAATTTATGTTGAGGCTTTTTAAGTTCTGTTAAAAAATTTTAATTCCTATTAAGGCTTTTTAAGTTCTGTTATATATTAAGTATTAACAAAATAACATATATGATATATTAACAAAGTTCTGTTATATATTTTGTGAGTAACATATATTGTATTCTTATATTTGGTTTTTTTATTACAGACTTACAGTGAATTAAAATAATGGGTAAGAAAGATCCTGCATGAAAATATGGCACCGTAGCCCCTGGAGTTAATAAAGCTCATTTATATGTGGAATGCAATTTTTGTAAGAAAATTTGCAGAGGGATTACAAAGTTGAAAAATCATCTTGTGGGAAATCATAGTAACGTCGAGGCATGCAAAAAAGTACCAAGCGAAGTGAAGGAAGAGCTTGCTTCATATATGAAGAAAAATATGGACTCCAAGGAGGAAAGACAGAGATGAAGCTGAAAAAATACAAAGTGGGTCTTATTATGGTGGTCATCCATCGTTGGGAATGGGATGTTCAAGTGTGGGTAGTGCCTCCCATGGACAGATTTATTGTGGATGTTGATGCTGGTGATGATGATGCTACTTCAAGGCGTACCGTATTTTCAAAGGAGGCTCGTAATGCAGTCTGTCTTGATATAGGTAGATTCTTCTTTGAAAACGGGATTCCCTTCAATGTTGTTGATAGTCCTTCATTTATAAATGTGTCGGTCTATTGGGAATTATGGTCGTGCTTTGAAACCCCCTACCCCATACGAGCTTAGCTCTTGGATATTGAAGGAGGAAGAGAAGACTACAAAGGCCTTTGTTGAGGTAAAAAAGATTTGGGCACATACGAGGGTGTCAATCTTGTCGGATGGTTGGAAAGATATTAGGGGAAGACATCAAATAAACTTTCTTGTAAACAACCCCCATGGAACTGTATTTTTGAAATCTGTTGATGCATCTGATGCAATTAAAGATGCTACTTTGATGTTTAAACTACTTGATGAGGTTGTTGAGGAAGTGGGAGAGGACCTTGTCATTCAAGTAGTCACTGACAATGCATCTAATTATAAGGCGGCGGGGAGGATGTTAGTGGAGAAGAGGCCACGTATGTGGTGGACACCGTGTGCCGCGCATTGCATTGATTTGATGCTTGAGAAGTTTGGAGAGTTGCCTCAACATAAAAATGCTTAGACAAAGACAAAGAAGGTAATTACTATTATTATTATTTGGTTATAATTTTTTTATTCAATGAATACTTGAATTATTATTTTTTGATGAATGTCATTATGTAGGTAAGCAACTTCATATATAATCATGGATGGGTCTTGGCATTGATGAGGGCAAACACTAATAAAGACCTTGTTCGACCAGCCGCCACTAGATTTGCCACTGCTTATTTAACTTTGCAGAGTATGCATAGTTTGAGACAGCCTTTGGAGGCTATGTTTACATCTAGGGAGTGGGCAAATTGTGCTTGGGCAAAAAAACCTGAAGGTAAGTAGGCGAGAAAAATCATACTGAGTGATAGGACTTTTTGGGGTAGTGTGAGATATGGAATTAAGACCACAAAACCTCTAGTAGGTGTATTGAGGATGGCAGATTCAGAGAAGGTGCCGGGAATGGGATTTTTATATGGTGCCATGGACAATGCAAAAAAAGAGATTGCAAGAAGTCTGGATAATGAGGAGGGGGGCTATAAAGAGATATGGAGCATAATAGATGCTAAGTGGGATAATCAGTTGCATCGGCATTTGCACGCTGCTGCATATTATTTGAATCCTCAGTTTCAATATGAAGACAATTTCTATGCCAATGCGGAAGTTAAGGTAGGATTGTACTCGTGTATAGACAAGCTTATTCCTAACGCTGTGGAAAGAGAGAGCTGATTTGCAAATGGATGCATTCCGATTGAGGTAAGGGTTATTTGGCTACACAAATGCCAGAAACACATGTAAGAAACGTGCTACCGGTAAGTACCGTTGATTAATGTTTGGTTATGTTTTCATTTTGATTAAACGTGTACCGGTAAGATTGACATGTTTTAATATTGATTCAGCTGATTGGTGGATCGCATATGGAGATGATGCTCCAGAATTAAGAAACTTTTCAGTGAAGATTCTGAGTTTAACTTGCTCATCTTCGGGGTGTGAGCGTAATTGGAGTACTTTCAGTCAGGTATTTATTAGATATAAATCATTTATTAAGATTTTATGAGATCTGACATTGTCACATGCTAAATTACTTGTAATATAGATACATACAAAGAGAAGGAATCGACTGTCTGCATCCAGGCTTAACTCATTGGCTTACATTATGTACAATAAAAAATTGAAAGATCGGCATATCAAGAAAAAGGCATTAACGGAAGAAGATCCATTGGTTGTTGAAAATATGTCATCTGATAATGAGTGGATTGCAGGGGAAAATGATGAAAATATCTCGGGACTGACTTCTGGGAATGATGATATGGAGGAGGGTGAAAGGACTCATGGGAATGAGAAGACAGTTGGGGGAGAAGAGACGAGGGAGATTACACTTGGAGGCCAAGGGACTCGGGGAACAAGTAGTAAACAAAGAAGTCAAAAGAGAAAGAGAAACACTTTGCCATCAAAAACTATGTCAAAAGGTTAGTGTCATTACTTAAGTTGCATTTAAAGTGTTCTTTAAAAAAACATATTCATTTGGATTAAATATATATTCACTTGTTTATTTATAGATAAAGGGAAGGGATTGCAATTGGTTGATGAAGAACCTGAGTTTGAGGATCTTAGCACTGACAATGAGGATGACAGAGCTATTAGATACAATGATGATTCCATGGAGGATCCTCTTAGTGATGATGGTGATGGGGATGATGATCTAGGATTTGATCCATTATTCAAGCCGCTAGATACAAATGATGCATTACTTACATAGTGATGGATGATCACTATATAAGTACTTGATGATATTATGTTGTTTTGATGTTTTGTAATGATACATTACTGTGACGTTGGTTATTTATGTCTTCTATGACCTTAATTGTAATGATGAATTATTTTATGATTTTATTAGTATTTTTTCATAATTTTTTGGGGACTTTTAGGTCTTTAAATCAAGGCTTCCGCCTCGCTCCGCCTCAAGGCTTACGCCTCGCATAGCCCAGAGAAAAACGCCTCGTACCTATTTTAGCTTTTTCGAATATTGGTGTAGACTATAGATCCCTAAATGAGATGACAAGTCAAAGATAAGTTTCCAATACCAGCTATTGATGAACTCTTGGATGAATTGCATGGTTAGAGGTGGTATTCAAAATTAGACCTGAGGTCTGGCTATCACCAGATTAAGGTACACCCACCTGATGTTCCTAAAACTGCATTTAGAACACCCACAGGGCATTTTGAGTTTTTAGTAATGCCCTTTAGGCTTACTAATGTCCCTGCTACTTTTCAGTCTCTTATGAACCACATTTTTAAACCTTATCTCAAAAAGTTCATCCTAGTCTTCTTTGATGACATATTAGTGTATAGCCCCAGTTATGAGGAACACCTTAAACACCTACAACTGACATTACAGCTCCTTAAAGATCATACTCCATATGCCAAAAAAAAGTAAATGTTTGTTTGGCATTGAGCAAGTTCACTATCTTGGACATGTTACCAATGCTAGTGGAGTTTCTACTGATCCAGACAAGATTAGTTGTATGAAGGATTGGCCCTTACCACGGAATATTAAAAGCCTCAGAGGTTTTTTGGGGTTAACGGGATATTACATGAAGTTTGTCAGAAATTATGGCCTCATTAGCAAACCTCTTATTGAATTATTGAAGAAGAATAATTTCCTGTGGAATGAAGAGGCTACTGCTGCATTTCTAGCTTTGAAGGATGCTATGACCAAAGCACTTGTCTT
The DNA here is from genome assembly GCA_020205505.1 of Panax japonicus. NCBI lineage: Eukaryota > Viridiplantae > Streptophyta > Magnoliopsida > Apiales > Araliaceae > Panax > Panax japonicus. The sequence goes on along the minus strand of CM035102.1, from coordinate 49,232,455 downwards.
AGCCATGCCCAATTTCAGTCTACCATTTATTTTGGAAACTGATGCATCTTATTTTGGCTTGGGAGCAGTTTTAATGCAGCAGGGACAACCTATTGCCTTCTTGAGCAAAGCTATTTCACCAAAACATTTAGGGTGGTCTACCTATGAGAAAGAGCTCATGGCTATTGTTTATGATGTTAACAAATGGAGGTATTACCTTTTGGGAAACAAAGTGTTAATCAAGACTGATCATCACAGCCTAAAATATCTTCTTGGCCAAAGAATTACAACCACCAATCAGCAGAAATGGATCACTAAGTTGATGGGTTTAGATTATGAGATTGTATACAAGAAAGGAAAAGAGAACAAGGCCGCAGATTCCTTATCCAGACAACTGCAGGTCACTGAACAAGAGTTTAGTTGCTTAGCCCTCTCTACTTGTACTTCCCAGTGGATTATAGAATTAGCTCACACTTGGGAAGCAGACCAAGGGCTAAAGGATTTAATTGCTCAGATTCAGTTGGACCCTCACTCAGTTCCTGGGTATTCTTTCTTTAATGGCAGACTAAAGTTTGACAACAAATTAGTGGTGGGATCTAATGCTACTCTAAGGGAAAAATTGTTGGCAGAATTTCATGAGTCTCCTATTGGGGGGCATTCTGGAATTACAGGAACTTATGAAAGAATAAGTAAATACTTTTATTGGCCATTAATGAAAAAGGATGTGATGCAGTTTGTTAAGGAGTGTGATATTTGCCAACAAAACAAGCATGAGACCATTGCTTCTCCAGGTTTGTTACAGCCCCTTCCAATTCCCAATAAGCCATGGGAGGATATTTCAATGGATTTCATAGAAGGATTACCTAAATCAAAAGGGTATACAGTTATATGGGTAGTGGTGGATAGACTAACTAAATTTGGGCATTTCATACCCCTTCATCACCCTTTTTCTGCCTCAGATTTGGCTCAGGTTTACATGGAGCAAGTCTATAAATTACATGGATTTCCTTCTTCCATTGTGTCAGACAGAGACAAGATTTTTATAAGCATGTTTTGGCAATCCCTTTTCAGATTAGTAGGGACTAGACTCCATCTGAGCACTTCCTATCACCCCCAATCAGATGGCCAAACTGAAAGGTTAAATCAGGTGCTAGAATGTTACTTATGACTCATGACTGCTAACAGACCTAGCAACTGGTCTACTTGGTTACCCTTGGCAGAATTCTGGTACAATTCCCATTACCACAGTGGACTAAAAGTGACCCCTTTTGAAGCTTTGTAACCTCCCCATCTTAATCTCCATCAGTATGGTCAAGTGAAGGATCCAACTGTTAAGGCTTTCTGTAAGGACAGAACTCTGCAGTTGCAATTACTCAAGCAAAATCTGACAAAAGCACAATCTAGGATGAAAACTTATGCTGACAAATCCAGAAGTGAAAGGATCTTTCAGGTGGGCGATTGGGTATATTTAAGGGTTAAACCTTATAAGCAATCAACTATTACTCAGACTAAATTTGGCAAACTGCTTCCCAAGTATTTTGGACCATGTAATCTAGAAGGTGGGAAAGGTGGCTTATAGACTTCAGTTACCATCACATGCTAGGGTCCATCCTGTGTTTCATGTGTCACTTTTAAAGAAGAAACTTGGTTCTAAATGCACTAGCTCTGCAGTTTTGCCTCGGTTGGATGAAAATGGACAGTTTCTGGTAGAGCCAACAGCTATCCTAGATAGGAAGTTAGTTAAGAAAAATAATTCAGCAGCAGTTGAAGTGCTTGTGCAATGGACAATGGTCCAACACTTTGCCTGAGGAAGCCACTTGGGAGGATTGGGAAGAGTTTCATAAGAAGTTTCCTCACCTGCTACCTTGAGGACAAGGTCCTTTTTATGGGAGGTGGATTGTAAGGAAGTTAAATATGTTAGATAAGGGTAACTGAGTACTCAAAAGTATTAAACAAGGATAGAGTAGTCTTTTAATTTTTATTTTCATTTTCTTCAGCATGTTGGTCCAGCTGGTATTCGGTTACATAGTCACACGGTTGGTGCCTTGCTTAATTTCCAATCTAGAATCACATAGATCATCATATATGTACTGAATTCAGCTATTAAGAGCTCATGAATGAAAATCTGTCATTTCTTCTTCCCCAATTCTCTCTTCTCTCTCTATTATTCTCTCTGTTTCCCTCTTCCTTACTCTATTTTCTGCTATTTCTCTGTCAAATTCCATTCCAATTACTGACACTTGTCCCATTTCAGCTGTTAAGGTATTGAACTAATTAAGCTAGTTCATTACACATTACTTCATCTTAGGCTGCCGAAACAATTTTTGATTGAATGACAAAAAACAGTTATTCTCACGAATTGAAACACCTACACACATTGACATTCAGAAAAAAACAAAACAATATATATTTATATACATATATATACACACAAGATCTATGCTTTAGTTCATGTAATTCAAATCAAGAATCTGAATCTAAGGTAATACAAACATATACTATAGAAAATTGAGATGGTTGAGGAAGATTTGAAATACCTAAAGTAAATAAGAAGCTTTACTGGATCAAATTCAGAACCTGAATCAGAAATCTTCGCCGATTCTCGTAGAAGATGGAGAAGGAGTGAGAGAATTTGTAGTTCAGATCTGCGATTATGGCAGTTTTTTTAGTACTGTAATTTTGTGATACGTATATAATATAATATAGAGACAGAGAGAAATGCAGTTCTGTTTGTACTATTTTCGTTTCAAGTGTAGTATTTATAACCAAATTCTGTTGAAAATAAATATATATAAATTCACTTTACGAATAAAAGTAATTAGTTCGTATTAATGTTTTCAGATCTGACTATTGAATGAAAAAATTGCGGGGCTACTCGTTTTAACCATGATCAATTGTTATTAAGTGGATGACGTCATAAATATATTTAAAAATATTATTATTAATTAATTAATTAATATAAAAATGTCATATTTTTTCAAAAAAACTAATATATAGTATACATTTTAATTCCAAAAATATATTTTTGAAAATCATTAGAGTAATTTGATTTTATTGGTTGAATCACCGGTTTAATAGATTGTCCACCAATTTATCTATATCTATTATACCGGACAAATTAATAAATATAGAAAATGTCATTTTTTTCAAAAACTAATACTCCCTCTGTCCCAAATTAATTGCTCAGTTTTGACTTTTTAAAGTCAAATTGACCATTTTTAAAACTAATATTTTTACTATTTTTGCTAAAATATAGGTGAAGAGATTATAATCAAAAGAAAGTATATACAATTTATTACTAATCCCAATTTTTATAATTTTAGAAATATATTTATATATGCTTAATTATTAATTCTAAAAATAGTCAATTTGACTTAAAAAGTCAAAACTGAGCAATTAATTTGGGACGGAGGGAGTATATAATATACATTTTAATACCAAAAATATATTTTTTAAAAAAATTAGAGTAATTTGATTTTATCGGTTGAATCATCATTTAATAGATTGTCCATCAATCTATCTATATCTATTTGACCGGACAAATTGGTTTAGGAACTATGGGTTCAATCCAACCTACCTAGATTTATTTGGGTTGGATACATATTTTATATATTATGGGTTGGGTTAGGTTTAAAACTATATTATTAATGTTAAATATGGTTTTAAACTGATTAACTAGTTTTAACTCATATTTATTTTAACCCAATATATAGAACATGGGGTTACAATAGTCTGTTCTCCTTATTTTTGCAGCTTGGACTAGGACGCACCACATTTGTAATACCCCAACTTTTATGAATAAAGATTTAATTTTCTCCAAATATTTTTTTGAATAATAAGATGTGAAATTGATATAATGTTATAGTTATGGGTAATATTTATAAATTTTACAAAATAAGCAAGTTGTCATAAAATATTCGTTTGGTCGGGGAATATTCGTTTTATCAGGAAATATTCGTACGACGATACAATCATTGTTGGACCCCACAACGGAATTACTGTCAGAGTTAAAAAACGACAGAAGTAACTTTTTATAAAAATAACGGTAAGACTTTGACCGTTAACTATTGAAATACCTGTTGATAAAAGTACAGTAATACGTATGGTTGCATAGTAGCACACGATATTATACAATATCTTTGATTATTGATGCTTATGTGAGAAGTCACTCAGTTTTATTCAATAATTGTCACAGTAGTTATTGCATAGTATCTCATATTATTGATTCAATTATTGTTACAGTATCATCTGCATAATATTTTATATTATTAAATCAATAATTGAGATGACAAAGTTATTCATATTATTATTTGCATTATTGACAATGTCTAGAAAGTTCTGTCGTGGAAAGGGATTTGGTCACCTAATTGGGTGCTAATAAGGAAAAGTCCTTATCGGAAAGCCTCATCTTTCCTTGGAATGATATGGTTGTTAATATTGTGAGTTATAAAATTAATGATGAATAAATGTTATTAAAAAATGTGTTTAGTAAAGCCAAGTGAATTGAGATAAATAGAAGGTTTTTTATGAAGTATTTGTTGTAAGGTTGGCTTATTACATGGACCCCCACTTACCCATTTTTCAAAATCGTCGGTAGAAAGTTATCTCAGTTTTGTTTTTATATATATATAATATAAGTTTTATTTTTTTATATAAAATAAAATATATTATATTTTATTATATTGCATAGTACTGCATAGTGTTGCATAATACTTCAAAGCATTTGTATAGTGCTTCATAGTGAAGCATAGTAAATCAGAAGAAAAAAAAATTCAGCCGAACGAATTCGCCGCCCGTGATGGTTTCACTATGCAGTCCGTGATTTTTCCTTACTGTGCGTCCAAATAGTATCCTGCCATTCTCCTATAAATAGGATGCTTAGTTTAGAAATGAAAATCGCACCAGAATCAGAGAATTCTTCTTCTATAATATTAAGCGTATTTCTTTTTAGTTTAAGGAAGTTTTGAGTGTAGAAAACAATATAAGTTTTCATTAATAATATCCCCGCTATACCAGTCAGAAGTACTCTCCTTTTAAGGTAAGGTGTGACGCCCCCAAAATAGGTCCAATTCACCCAACCCATTCTGGATCACCAAATACATGGTACAGAAAATAACTACAACTTTTTATTACAATTGTCATGCAAAATATAACAACACATATACTGCGAGTTTTAATACCAACTGTGACTCTCATCCCTTTACTTGGATAGCACCTCACATTGATACCTTACATAAAGGTACATTCAATAACTGTTTTAAAAATTAAAATCTCTGGAAAATGCTTAAGGAAACCTTCGTACATGGGATGTCATGCATCTAAGTTATAATAGATATCATATGACTCGAGAATTATTCTTGGTTGACCCAATAGACCCCAAAGAAAAATGAGAAGATAGCTATCATGTTCTTTCCAATGGTGAGTCTTCTCTTGACATATAATTATCTCAATTGTCTCCAATTAAGAATTATATTTCAACCAAACTCCAAGATTATATAGGTAGTGCTCGTAGATATAATCAACAAGTGGATGTGCACAACCTTGTCTTATGATAACACGAAGTCGTAGGTTATTAGACATCTTGTATGATAGTGGTAAAACATCCTTCCAAAGTTGGGTTCATCTCACCCTATTCGGATCACCAAAATCAACGATAAAACGACGTATAAAATACAACACACTTATCTCAAATTCTTAATAAAATTATTTCCATACTGTTTAAGGAGAACCTCAATAGCTATAGACCACCATTCTATTCCCTTGTTACCCCCGCTCGACCCAGCTACACTCTTATCACCTAAAAGGAATTGTGAAATAAAAAGGTGAGCATAACTAGCCCAATAAAGAATATCATGACTAAGATAAATAATTTATCAATAGCCTTCATCGGTAATGAATCAGAGATTTAGAATATTTGGTAGATGATAAAACTTTTCAACCATAGTTGCAGCGGAACGAACAATCCATTAGAAGAGTCAAATAGACCACAAAGTCTATTATCTTCTCCATGTTAAAAGTCCACCAACAATATTTTATCCCTGTAACATCAATCAACAGTTCCTGTCCACAATCATGTGAATAACTCATAATTATAATTGTGATTTTAAATTCTTCTCCGCACCCAGGATGAAGATAAGTTTCATCATCTGTCTTTACCTGAAACATCAAAGATCATGGTTATACCAAATCACAATTCATGTTCATAATCATACTAATAAATTCATCTTTTCACTACGGGCCAAAGATATTCATCAACAGTTCATCTTTGCATCATAGGCTAAAGATATTCAACAATAGGTCATCTTTGCACTACGGGCCTAAGATATTCATATCTTAAAGAAATATATAATCATTTCAGAATTTATATAAACAATAATTATAACCATGTTGATCAATTCACATTTGCACTTAAGTTAAAGATATTCAATTATAAATTCGATGGTCATGATCATACCAATCAACAATTCATCTTTGCACTACTGACCAAAGAAAATCCATAGTCACGATCATACTAATAATCTACCCATCTTTACATTCAAGTGAAAGAGATATTTCATCATCAAGATTATAAAAATGTTATATATGATAATAAAAATAATATAATCAAAACATGGATTTAATTTCAAGAGTAAGATTCATAAATCAACGATAATTTGGTCAGAAAAAGAAACTAATTTTGTCATGAATAGTAACACGTGAATAGTAACTCATGAATAGTAACTCATAAATAGTAACTCATGAATAGTACCTCATATTCGTATATAGCACCGTATACGTAAATAGTACCGTATACATAAATAGTGCCATATACATGAATAATGTCGTATTCGTGAATAGTGTCGTATACGTGAATAGTAATCCCGACATAAAAAAGATAAAGTTTCACAATAAAATTCATATCGATATTTTAGTATAATGATATTAAAGTAAATAACATCATTTACTAAAAAAATAACATCCCTTACCATCCCTTACTATTCCTTACCATCCCTTACCTTAATAATGACAATATCCCTTACCTTAAAAGAATAACACTTCTGGCTGGAATATCGGATATAACGCTGAAGAAAACTTGCACCGTATAGCAACACTCAAGATATTTAAATACTCACAAAAATACGCTCGATAATATAGAGAGAGAAAACTTCAGTTTCTGGTGTGATTTTCAATTCTAACCTAAGCACCTTATTTATAGGAAAATGCTTAGAACACCAAAGCAGAAAATTTAATAAACTATTATTATTTTTTTAAAATTTCCTACGCACATCTGATTTCAGCATCTATCACATGCAAAAGGACAATTGCGGGGCCCACTAATATGAAAAACATGTTTTAAACATTTTTTGTAACAAAATCAATCCAGACCCAATATTCTAGAACTTCAATAATTCATAATAAATAGCCTTTTTATCAGAAAAATTCGAGTCTTATGTCCATTCCATAGGAAATTTAATTCTCTACAACTTTGTAGCTTTAAGTTTGTCCAAATTCTAAACAGAAATTGATCGAAATTTACATACGGACGATTTTGCAGGCTATAATCAAATTTCAGTCAAAAATAGGGTCCACCGACATATTTAACATGTTTTTATCATTTATTGTAATAAAAATACTCTTCCTCCTTATTTATTCATATATCACATATTCATTGTAAAAATATCACAATTATTATATTATTATATTATCACATTATACATTTATAATGTAATATAATAATAAATTTGAATGAATTATTTTATCAAAAAAGATAAAATATCAATTTTCAACAATTGTCATTTTTCTAAAAATTCCTCCATTAAATAAATATTTTCTCTATCATATATATCAATAATTAATTATTCACAAATAATATTACAGAATCACACTAATGACAACTAGGTCGTTCCCAAGAAAGAGGGGGCTTTCCGATAAGAATTTCTCCTTACTGACGCGCAATTAGATGACCTAACCCCTTTTCTAGCCAGAACTTTCTAGACATTGCCAATAATGTTATCCAATAATATTATTCAAATAATATGAATTATTGATCTGATAATGGGAAATACAGTGCAATGACAATTATAGAAATAACAATAATATAAAATATCAACGTAGCAATTATTGAATTAATAAAATAAAATATTGAACATTAATTACTGTAACAATTATTGAGTAGTTCCTTCTTTCGTAAGAATCAATAATTGGTGCAATACCGTGTGCTTCTGTGCAACACCGCGTATTACTGTGTTTTAACCACCGGGTATTCCAACAACTACGCCGTTATTTAAAAAAAACTCATACTTGTAGTTTTCTTCATCCAATCATTTTTTCGTTATGGGGGCCCACAAAAGGTTGCGCCATTGTACAAATATTCTGTGACGCCCCCAAAATAGGTATACAACACCCATTCTGAGTCGCCAAATAATGGTACAGAAAGCAAACTATAACTTCAATAATACAATTGTCGTGTAAAATACGACAACACATACTATGAGTTTAAATACAAATATTGTCTTCTAGACAATACCAACACTCAAATAAGTCCTCATTACAATTATTCAAACACTATTTTACAGAAATAGTGAGGACTGCTAAAACATCTTTCTAGAACCATCACTCCATACCCCGACTAGATCTTGTTATGTTCTCACCTCCTGAGAAGAAAAATGGAACAAAAAGAAAAAGGGTGAGCTCAACTAGCCCAGTAAAGAATATTATGACTAAGATAATATAAAACAAATTATCATTAGTCTTCAACAGGAAAAAATCTGATAGAATACAATAGACAACAAATTTTAGATCAACAACTACAGCGGAAACAACAATCCATTAGAAGAATCATGTAGAGAATGAATTCTACTATCTTCTAAGATTTAAAAGTTCATCATCAATATTTTATCCCTCTAACAACAATCATTATACATTTTTAATCAAATATTCATCTTTGCACTACAGGCCAAAGATATTCATTTGTGTCACCAGTTGGTCATGTTCATCTCAACACCTGTTCATCTTTGCACTACGGGCCAAAGATATTCATCAGTTAATCATTCATCTTTGCACTACAGGCCAAAGATATTCAGTAATATCATCATTTAAGACTGAGGATGATGAAAAATACTTTAAAGAAAACTAATCCAGTGAGACAGAATGACAAATATTAGGGATTCGTATAACAGTTTATCCAAGATCAATAATACTTCATAATAATCAATTGTGAAGCAGAATTCAAAAATAACGATCAAAACATGGATACAATCAAAGATAGTAGGCATAATAGACATCTTGGACAAAAAGGAAAATTTTTATTTTTTGGTGAATAGTGCCGTATTCGTGAATAGTGTCGTATACGTGAATAGTGCCGTATACGTGAATAGTAACCTCGATATAAAAAGTTCTAGATTTGATTAAAAAGTTCACCAATATTTCGGCATAATGATATTGAAGAAAATAATATCATTTAAGAAGAAAATAACATCCCTTACCTCAAAATAACGGTACTTCTGATCGGAATATCAGATAAAAAATCGAAGAAAACTTGTACCGAACAGAAACTCTCAAAGTATCAAAATACTCACAAAAATACGCTCGATAATCTAGAGAGAAAGAAAACTTGTTTCTGGTGTGATTTTCAATTATAACATAAGCGTCTATTTATAGGAAAATGTTAGCCCGCCGAAGCAGACTTGACCTGTTACCTGATGGCTTTACCTGCTACTATTGCCACCCACCACATTTGAAATAAAATTCAGCACATTTCTTCACCAACCACAAGTGGGGCCCACTCAATTCTAGAATTTTTCACCAAAATCATTTATAAACTAAATTTCTGAATCAGTCACCTCTTAAAATTCATAACAAATCATACATTCAATTTTAACGGTTCAAATGGACATATACTCAACTATATATGTATAACATATCCAAAAATCACAATGATCCAACGGTCAGATTAAAAATTATAACTCACGTAATATATCGTAAAAATACTGATTTGATTTTTAATACCTCCATTCCGACAAAAATACTGATAAAATGGCTCAACAATAAATCCTTCAATTATAACCACATAAAATAAATAAATCCATCATTTATATCTACATCAAATAAATATTTCCTTATCATATAAATCAATAATTAATTATTCATAAATAATATTACAGAATCACAATTATGACAACCAGGCCGTTCCTAGGAAAGAGGGGGCTTTCCAATAAGGATTTCTCCTTACTGGCGTGCAATTAGGTGACCAAACCTCTCCTTAGACAGAACTTTCTAGACATTGCCAATAATGTTATTTAATAATATTATTCAAATAATATGAATTATTGATCTAATAATGGGAAAAACTGTGCAATGACAATTATTGAAACAACAATAATATAAAATATCAACGCAATAATTATTGAATCAATAAAATAAAATATTGAAAAGTAATTACTGTAACAATTATTGAGTAGTGCCTTCTTACGTAAGAATTAATAATTCAAAAATATTGTGCAATACTATGTGCTACTGTGCAACCACGCGTATTATTGTATTTTAACAACCGGGTATTCTAATAGTGTTAACGGTAACAACTACGCTGTTATTTATAAAAACTCAAACTTGTTGTTTTCTTCATTCGACAGTTATTCTGTTATGAGGCCCACGAATGGCTGCGCTGTCGTACGAATATTCCCCGACAACAAGAATATTCCACGACCAAACGAATATTTCCCGATAAAAATGAATATTTTATAACCACTTGCTTATTTTGTAAAATTTTCACATTTCACCCATAACCAAAGTATTATATCAAATTAACTTCTAATTATTTCAAGATAATAAGTAGAGAAAATTTAATTTTATTCATAATAAGTTGGGGTCTTACAACCTCCCCTCCTTATGAAATTTCGTCCTCAAAATTGACGTATGTACCTGGTGTTTCGAACAGGTGAGGGTACCTCGCTTTTATTTCTAATTCCAACTCCCAGGTCATTTTTTCAATAGCATGGTTCCTCCACAAAACCTTAACTTGTGGTATAACCTTGGTGCGTAGGACAAGATCTTTTCTATCCAAGATCTTAACAGGTACCTCCTCGTACGTTAAATCTTCGGCTATCTCGTCTGGATTTAACACAATAATGTGGTTCGGGCCTTTCACATATTTATGAAGCATAGATATGTGGAAAACATTGTGAACACGAGACATACTTGGAGGCAACGCCAGTCTATAGACCACATTTTTCTATTCGGTCAAGAATCTCAAATGGACTAACAAACCTTGGATTGAGCTTTCCTCTTTTTCCAAATCTTGTAACTCCCTTCCATGGAGCAATACGTAATAATACATGATCCCCAATATTAAATTCCACGTCCTTTCGATGAAGATCATCATAACTCTTTTGTCGATCCTATGAGGTTTGAATATGTTGTCGAATCATTTAGATTTTTTCTGTAGTCATGCGTACCAATTCCGGTTCCAACAAAGTTGCTTCACCCACCTCATCCCAACATATTGGAGAACGACACTTTCATCCATACAACGCCTCAAATGGAGCCATGCCTATACTTGTTTGATACCTGTTGTTGTAGGAGAATTCCACCAATGGCAAGTACTTATCCCAACTTCCTTTGAAATCTAGGACATAGAGTCTTAATAAATCATCAAGGGTTTGAATAGTCCTTTCCGATTTCCCGTCCGTTTGAGGATGGTATGCTGAACTGAATCGTAAATCCATGCCCATAGCTTTCTGCAAGCTAACCCAAAATCATGAAGTGAATCTTGGGTCACGATCTGAAACTATGGATACTGGCATGTCATGCAATCGCACAATCTCATTCACGTACATACGAGCAAGACGCTCAAGGGAATAAGTTTCTCGTATAGGTAAGAAATGAGCAGACTTGGTTAATCTATCAACAATAACCCAAATCGCACCTATGCCTTGAGAAACTTTGGGAAGTCCCATAACGAAATCCATGGTAATGTGTTCCCACTTCCATTCCGCAATCTCAAGTGGTTGCAATGGACCTTTTGTCACTTGATGCTCCGCCTTTACACGTTGACAGGTTAAACACCTCGAGATAAACTCAGCGATCTCTCTCTTCAAATTGTTCCACCAAAATGTATGTCGAAGATCATGATACATTTTGGTACTCCCAGGATGGATTATAAATGGTGTGTTATGTGCCTCCATCATGATTCTATGCTTCAAGTCAGGATCGTTAGGAATGCAAAGTCTGGAGTTGACTCGAAGTATTCCTTCTTCATCGATTCCTGCTTCTGGAATAACACCTTCTTGCACTTTCTTTTTTATACGCATCAGCCACAGGTTCGTAGCTTGAGCAGCTTTAACTTTATCGATTAAAGTCGGTTCTACTCGTATGTTAGATATCATCACGTGGGTACTTGGAGCCTTTAAATCTATCTACATCCTTTGTAAGTCGTTAAAAATGGGCCTTTGTGTTAACAACATTGCACTCGTACCCGCATATGATCTTCTACTCAATGTGTCAGCTACAACGTTCGCTTTTCTAGGATGATATTGAATAGTGTGATCTTAATCTTTCAAAAGCTCATGCCAATGTCGTTGCCGCATATTGAGTTCTTTTTGGGTGAAGAAATATTTGAGGCTTTTATGGTCCGAATAAATCTCCACTTTCTCCCCATACAGGTAGTGTCTCCAGATTTTCAATGCTAAAACGACTGCTGCCAACTCTAGATCATGAGTAGGATAATTCCTCTCATATTCTTTGAATTGTCGTGAGGCATAAGCTATGACTTTCCCATGTTACATGAGAACACATCCTAACCCTTTGCCTGAAGCATCGTTGTAGATAACAAATCCATCCGTACCAGATGGTATTGCCAGAACAGGTGCCGAAATGAGTCTCCTCTTAAGCTCTTGGAAACTCTTCTCGCATTCTTCGCTTCATACGAATTTTGTATCTTTCCGAGTCAGCTAAGTTAACGGAGTAGCGATTCGAGAAAGTCCTTCCACGAATCTCCGATAGTAACCAATTAAGCCTAGAAAGCTAGATGTTTTGATTACTGACTTAAGTTGCTCTCATATGTGATTCATATCCCAATCTTGGATTGCACGTCACAATGGCACCTATTGTTTTACCACCACACAAATATAGAGTTCCCTACGGAGAGTCTGGCTTTGGTGCATTCCACAAAGGAAGTCACCAGATAGAGGCTTGAGTACCAACTCTTGTACTTGGGTTTTTAACTCCTGAAATTCAATAGGAGCCATTCGATAAAAGATTTTAGAAATGGGTTTTGTACCGGGTTCAAAGTCGATACAAAATTCAATATCACACTCTAGGGGTAGGCCAGGAAATTCTTCAGGAAATACGTTAGGAAATTCACTAACAACAGAAATTTTATTCAAATCTGACGTGTCTTTATTCAAATCCATAACATGGGCTAAGAAAGCTTGACATTCGTCTTTCAATAAACGAATAGATTTGTGGCTTGATATGACAGTGACTGATTTTAGTGGTTTAGTTGCTTGAATTCGCATAATAGGTTGGTTAGGAATATGAAAACTAACAACCTTACGAAAGCAATCAATTTTGGCATGATGAGTGGTTAACTAATCAATTCATAAAATCACATCAAAAGCAAGTATCTTTAAAGAGATAAGATCAATAAGTAATATGATAGTGCCAACTGGGATCATGCAAGATTTATAAACTGTAGATGTAACGAAGGTTTCACCCAACGGAGTTTCAACAGATAAGTCAAAGTCCAATTTCTCCGGAGTCAAGTTTAAACGTTGAGCACAAGCAGGAGAGATAAAAGAATGGGTAGAACTGGTATCTAGTAAGGTATAAACTTCGCAAAAAAATTTATGATTAACTAACCCGTGATAACTTCATTTGGGTTCCTCACTTGTTGTGAAGTCATGACAACCGCTCTCCCTTGAATTACCCGGATTTGACTCGCCTGGGGCAGCAATTGGTGTCATCACTACCGTTGAAATTGAATTTTCTATAGGGCATATTCCACCTTCAACTACTTCATCGTACTCCTGTTTTATGATCTGAATCATTAATCTTCGATCCATATCGAATTGGGGTTGACCGCAATGTACAGAGTAATTCAAAACTCGATGTTGGATTCTCTCAATTGCTATCCAAAAAGAGAAATACATATCATCTATTTTAGCTTTCTTAGATCCGACATCTCTTTCCACAATATCAACGCATCGTGCGGCTTATACCCATGTATCACTCATTCTCACTCGTTCAGTTGTTTCTTTTTTCAGCTCAGATTCCATCTTTATCGTCTTATATTATGTCAAAGAGTGTTTCTGTTCAAGCATCACATATCGGGTAACACAAGCTTGAATTGTTACATCCTTTTGCTCCACGACCGCCTGCCGTTCTTCAGCCTGCTCTTCTAGCTCATGAATTTGATTTTGCAATTCTAAATTTCGATTATAAAATTCTTCTAATAAATTCTCCTCAAGTAATTCTTCTTCCTCTTCTTCCTCACTCTCAGCTGCTACCTCTGCGACTATCTTGGGTGCAACCATCAATTCTTCACTCACAACATGGATATCTATAATTCCTTCTTTGTCTGACATCACATTATCCTGGTTGGTGATTAGAGGTGTCTCCACGATCTTATTCACTCAATTGTTAACGTTCTCAGATGCCATTTTTAAATACTTCCATAAAATAAGGGTTAATTAAACAAATTAACATATCACATAATATCCCTATATTATGACCAACCAATAAATAAGCTTAGATAGGACACACTAGCGAACGAATTACTCATCTCTCCCCTCCTAGTTCTATTCCCCGATCTCCGCCAGAGACCATATCCCTAAGCTCTGATACCAACTGTGACGCCCCCAAAATAGGTATACAACACCCATTCTGAGTCGCCAAATACATGGTACAAAAAGCAAACTACAACTTCAATAATACAATTGTCGTGCAAAATACGACAACACATACTGTGAGTTTAAATACAAATATTGTCTTCTAGACAATATCAACACTCAAATAAGTCCTCATTACAATTATTCAAACACTATTTTACAGAAATAGTGAGGACTGTTAAAACATCTTTCTAGAACCATCATTCCATACCCCGACTAGATCCTGTTATGTTCTCACCTCCTGAGAAGAAAAATGGAACAAAAAGGAAAAGAGTGAGCTCAACTAGCTCAGTAAAGAATATTATGACTAAGATAATATACAACAAATTATCATTAGTCTTTAACAGGGAAAAATCTGATAAAATACAATAGATAACAAATTTTAGATCAACAACTGCAGCGGAAACAACAATCCAGTAGAAGAGTCATGTAGAAAATGAATTCTACTACCTTCTAAGATTTAAAAGTTCATCATCAATATTTTATCCCTGTAACAACAATCAACACACATCTTTAATCAAATATTCATCTTTGCACTACAGGCCAAAGATATTCATTTGTGTCACCAGTTGGTCATGTTCATCTCAACACCTGTTCATCTTTGCACTACGGGCCAAAGATATTCATCAGTTAATCATTCATCTTTGCACTACAGGCCAAAGATATTCAATAATATCTTCATTTAAGACTGAGGATGATGAAAAATACTTTAAAAAAAATGAATCCAGTGAGACAGAAGGACAAATATTAGGGATTCGTATAACAGTTTATCCAAGATCAATAATACTTCATAATAATCAATTGTGAAGCAGAATTCAAAAATAACGATCAAAACATGGATACAATCAAAGATAGTAGCCAAAATAGACATCTTGGACAAAAAAGAAAATTTTCATTTTTCGATTAATAGTGCCATATTCATGAATAGTGCCGTATACGTGAATAGTAACCCCGACATAAAAAGTTCCAAATTTGATTAAAAAGTTCACCAATATTTCGGCATAATGATATTAAAGAAAATAATATCATTTAAGAAGAAAATAACATCCCTTACCTCAAAATAACGGTACTTCTGATCGGAATATCGGATAGAAAGTCGAAGGAAACTTGTACAGAACAGCAACTCTCAAAGTATTAAAATACTCACAAAAATACGCTCGATAATCTAGAGAGAAAGAAAACTTGTTTCTAGTGTGATTTTCAATTCTAACTTAAGCGTCTATTTATAGGAAAATGTTAGCCCGCCGAAGCAGACTTGACCTGCTACCTGATGGCTTTACCTGCTACTATTGCCACCCACCACATTTGAAATAAAATTCTGCACATTTCTTCACCAACCACAAGTGGGTCCCACTCAATTCTAAAATTTTCCACCAAAATCATTTGTAAACCTAATTTCCGAATCAGTCACCTCTTAAAATTCATAACAAATCATACGTTCAATTTTACCGGTTCAAAATTTGTGGACATATACTCAACTTATATATGTATAACATATCCAAAAATCACAATGATCCAACGGTCAGATTAAAAATTATAACTCACACAATATATCGTAAAAATACTGATTTAATTTTTAATACCTCCATTCTGACAAAAATACTGATAAAACAGCTCAACATTAAATCATTTAATTATAACCACATAAAATAAATAAATCCATCATTTATATCAATATCAAATAAATATTTCCTTATCATATAAATCAATAATTAATTATTCACAAATAATATTACAGAATCACAATTATGATAACCAGGCCGTTCCCTGGAAAGAGGGGGCTTTCCAATAAGGATTTCTCCTTACTGGCGCGCAATTAGGTGACCAAACTTCTCCTTAGACAGAACTTTCTAGATATTGCCAATAATGTTATCTAATAATATTATTCAAATAATATGAATTATTGATATGATAATGGGAAATACTGTACAGTGACAATTATTGAAATAACAATAATATAAAATATCAACACAACAATTATTGAATCAATAAAATAAAATATTGAAAAGTAATTATTGTAATAATTATTGAGTAGTGCCTTCTTACGTAAGAATCAATAATTTAAAAATACTGTGCAATACCGTGTGCTACTGTACAACCACGCGTATTACTGTATTTTAACAACCGGGTATTCTAATAGTGTTAACGGTAACAACTACGCCGTTATTTATAAAAACTCAAACTTGTCATTTTTTTCATTCGACAGTTATTCTGTTATGAGGCGCACGAATGGTTGCGCCGTCGTACGAATATTCCCTGACAACAAGAATATTCCACGACCAAACGAATATTCCCCGACAAAAATGAATATTTTATAACCACTTGCTTATTTTGTAAAATTTGCACATTTCACCCATAACCAAAGTATTATATCAAATTAACTCCTAATTATTTCAAGATAATAAGTAGAGAAAATTTAATTTTATTCATAATAAGTTGGGGTTTTACATATTCCCCGACAGTAAGAATATTCCACGACCAAATGAATATTCCCTGACAAAAATGAATATTTTATAACAACTTACTTATTTAAGATACTTGCGCATTTTACTCATAACTAACCACATTAATCAAATCAACACTTACTATTTCAAAATAATAAATAGAGGAAATTCAATTTCATTTAAAAAAAGTTGGGGTTTTACAACCTCCTCTCCTTATGAAATTTCGTCCTCGAAATTGACGTACATACCCGATATTTCAAAGAGTTGAGAATACCTTGCTTTCATTTCAGATTCCATCTTCCATGTTATCATAATTTCTCCTTTACTTATCTCGTGTATTTCAGATATCATTCTAGAATACAGATTCAAAATAAAGGTTAATTGACATATCACAATTTGTCAACTTAAGTGAGAAAATTCAGCTTAGGTAGGACACACACTAGCGAAGGATATTACTCGTCTCTCTCTTCCTAGTTCTATTCCCTGATCCCCACCAGAGATCATATCCCTAAGCTCTGATACCAACTGTGACTCTGGACACCAACTTGTGTTAGCACCTCACAAGGGTACCTATCAGCTTGCTACCGTTATTCACGGCGTCCCCTACGGAGAGTCTGGCTTCGGTGCATCCCACACAAGGAAGTCACTAACGAGAGACTCAGAGCTCTTTACTTATAGCTCTGATACCAACTATGACGCCCCCAAAATAGGTACAATCCACCCAACCCATTCTGGGTCGCCAAATATATGGTACAGAAAAGAACTACAACTTTTTATTACAATTATCGTGCAAAATATAAAAACACATATACTGTGAGTTTTAATACCAACTGTGACTTTCATACCTTTACTTGGATAGCACCTCACATTGATACCTTACATAAAGGTACAATCAATAACTGTTTTAGAAATTAAAATATCTGGAAAATGCTCAAAGAAACCTTCGTACATGGGAGGCCATACATTTAAGTTATAATAGATATCATATGACTCGAGAATTATCCTTGGTTGACCCAATAGACCCCAAAGAAAAATGAGAAGATTGCTATCATGTTCTTTCCAATGGTGAGTCTTCTCTTGACATATAATTATCTCCATTGTCTCCAATTAAGAATTATATTTCAACCACACTCCAAGATTATATAGGTAGTGCTTATAGATATAATCAGCAAGTGGATGTGCACAACCCTGTCTTATGATAACACGAAGTCGTAGGTCATTAGACATCTTGTATGATAGTGGAAAAACACCCTTCCAAAGTTGGTTCACCTCACCCTATTCGATTCACCAAAATCAACGGTTAAACGACGTATAAAATAAAACACACTTATCTCAAATTCTTAATAAAATTATTTCCATACTGTTTAGGGAGAACCTTAATGGTTATAGACCACCGTTCTATTCCCCTGTTACCCTCGCTCGACCAAGCTACACTCTTATCACCTGAAAGGAATTGTGAAACAAAAGGGTGAGCATAACTAGCCCAGTAAAGAATATCATGACTAAGATAAATAATTTATCAATAGTCTTCATCACTAATGAATCAGAGATTTAGAACATATGGTAGATGATAAAACTTTTCAACCATAGTTGCAGCGGAACGAATAATCCATTAGAAGAGTCAAATAGACCATAAAGTCTATTATCTTCTCCATGTTAAAAGTCCACCAACAATGTTTTATCACTGTAACATCAATCAACAGTTCCTATCCACATTCATGTGAATATCTCATAATTATAATTGTGGTTTTAAATTCCTCTTCTCACCCAGGACGAAGATAATTTTCATCATCTGTCTTTACCTGAAACATCAAAGATCATGGATATACCAAATCACAGTTCATGTTCATAATCATACTAATAAATTCATCCTTTCTTTATGGGCCAAAAATATTCATCAACAGTTCATCTTTGCATCACAGGCCAAAGATATTCAATAACAGGTCATCTTTGCACTACGGGCCAAAGATATTCATATCTCAAAGAAATATATAATCATTTTAGAATTTATATAAAAAATAATTATAATCATGTTGATCAATTCACCTTTACACTTAAGTTAAAGATATTCAATTATAGATTCAGTGGTCATGATCATACTAGTCAACAATTCATCTTTGCACTACTGGCCAAAAAGAACTCATAGTCACGATCATACCAATAATCTACCCATCTTTACACTCAAGTGAAAGAGAAATTTCATCACCAAGATTATAAAAATGTTATATATGATAATAAAAACAATGTAATCAAAACATGGATTTAATTTCAAGAGTAAGATTCATACATCAACGATAATTTGGTCAGAAAAAGAAACCAATTTTGTTGTAAATAGTAACTCGTGAATAGTAACTCATGAATAGTAACTCGTGAATAGTACCCCGTATTCGTACATAGTACCGTATACGTAAATAGTGTCATATACGTAAATAGTGTCATATACATGAATAGTGCCGTATACGTGAATAGTAATTCCGACACAAAAAATAAAAAATTTCACAATAAAATTCATATCAATAACCATCCCTTACCTTAATAATGACAATATCCCTTACCTTAAAAGAATAACACTTCTGGCTGGAATATCGGATATAACGCTGAAGGAAACTTACACCGTATAACAACACTCAAAATATCTAAATACTCACAAAAATACGCTCGATAATATAGAGAGAGAAAACTTCAGTTTCTTGTGTGATTTTCAATTCTAACCTAAGCACCTTATTTATAGGAAAATGCTTAGAACACCAAAGCAGAAAATTTAATAAACTATTATTATTTTTTAAAATTTCCTACGCACATCAGATTTCAGCATCTATCACATGCAAAAGGACAATTGCGGGGCCCACTAACATGAAAAACATGTTTTAAACATTTTTTGTAACAAAATCAATCCAGACCCAATATTCCAGAACTTCAATAATTCATAATAAATAGTCCTTTTATCAAAAAATTCGAATCTTATGTCCATTCCATAGGAAATTTAATTCTCCATAACTTTGTAGCTTTAAGTTTTTCTAAATTCTAAACAGAAATTGATCGAAATCCACATACGGACGATTTTGCAGGCTATAATCAAATTTCAGTTAAAAATAGGGTCCACCAATATGTTTAACATGTTTTTAGCATTTATTGTAATAAAAATACTCTTCCTCATTTATTCATATATCACACATTCATTGTAAAAATATCACAATTATTATATGATTATATTATCGCATTATACCTTTATAATGTAATATAATAATATATTTGAATGAATTATTTAATCAAAAAAGATAAAATATCAATTTTCAATAATTGTCACTTTTCTAAAAATTCCTCCATTAAATAAATATTTTCCCTATCATATATATATATATATATATATATATATATATATATATATCAATAATTAATTATTCACAAATAATATTACAGAATCACAATAATGACAACCAGGTCATTCCAAGAAAGATGGGGCTTTCCGATAAGGATTTCTCCTTACTGGTGCGCAGTTAGATGACCTAACCCCTTTCTTAGACAAAACTTTCTAGACATTACAAATATTGTTATCTAATAATATTATTTATATAATATGAATTATTGATCTGATAATAAGAAATACAGTGCAGTGACAATTATGGAAATAACAATAATATAAAATATCAACGTAGCAATTATTGAATTAATAAAATAAAATATTGAACAATAATTATTGTAACAATTATTGAGTAGTGTCTTCTTACGTAAAAATTAATAATTGGTGCAATACCGTGTGCTACTGTGCAACACCGTGTATTATTGTGTTTTAACCACCGGGAATTCCAACAGTGTTAATGGTAACAACTACGTCGTTATTTAAAAAAAACTTATACTTGTCATTTTTTTCATCCAAGCCTTCGTATGAATATTCCTCGACAGTAGAATATTCCACGACCAAATGAATATTTCTCGACAATAATGAATATTTTATAACCACTTGCTTATTTAAGATACTTGCGCATTTTACCCATAACTAATCACATTAATCCAATCAACCCTTACTATTTTAAAATAATAAATAGAGAAAATTCAATTTCATTTATTAAAAGTTGGGGTCTTACATAAGTAATAATATTTTTGTTCAATACTCGTAAGAAATAATATTTTTTTCCATACTCTATAGTATGTAGGTAATATTATTTCGTTTCATATTCCTAATTCTACACTTATTTTGATAAGTATTGCTTCCATACTTCTTAAAATTAGTAGAATATCCTTGAAATTTGTGCTTCATCGAGTATCTTTTCACGAAAATATTTTTCTGAATATTCTTGTTAAATTTTAATCTTTTCATGTCGGGGTACTATTCACGAAGTACTATTCATGGAGTACTATTTACTTGGGTACTATTCACTCGGGCCACTATTCATGATAAAAATTAATTTTTTTTGTCCAAATTATTTTTGATACATGAATATTATTCTTGAATTTTACTCCACAAAGCAGTTATCATGTTAACAATTTGGACATTCTTGAACTCTAGATAAATTGAATTATAAATCTTTAAAATTTATCCTTGCTCTCACTTAATTGAATTCTCATATCATTGTCATCATCCTCATGCTTATAATGTGATGAAAGTCATCTTTGGTCTATAGTGTATAGATGGACTGTTGATTGGTATGATTATGACCATGAATTATGTATCGGTATAATAATGATATTTAATGTTACAAATGATGTGGTAAAAGTCATCATTGGCCCATAGTGCATTGATAGAGAGTTGTTGGCATGATCATGACCACCGATGATAATAACGAATATCCTTGGCCCGTAGTGCATGGATAATTCGTGGATGTGATAGTAACGAATATCCTTGGCCCGTAGTGCATGGATAATTCGATGATGTGGATTATTTGTTGAGCTGTGTTATAGAGATAAAATATTGATGATGAACTTTTAAATAATAGAAGATAGTAGATATCATGCTCTACTTAACTCTTCTAATGGATTGCTTGTTCCGCTGTAGTTAAACTTGTTGTCTATTATATTCTATCAGTTTTTATACTGTTGAAGGCTAAGGATAATTTATTATGCATTATTTTAGTCATAATATTCTTTACTGGGCTAGTTGAGCTCACCCTTTTTCCTTCATTGTTCTCTTTAGGAAATGAGAATATAGTTAGGACTAGTCGGGGAATGGAGTGATGGTCCAAGCTGGTGGCTATAGTAGTCCTCACTATTCTATGAAATAGTATGATAATAAATGTAACGAGGACTTCATTTAAGTTAGAATATTGTCTACGAGACAATATTCGTGTTAAAACTCTCAACTTATGTTGTGTCGTATTCTGCACGACATTTAACAGTTGTATCAATTAAGTTTATATTTGAATTATATACCATGTATCTGGCGACTCAGAATGGGTTTTGTATACCTATTTTGGGGGCGTCACAGTTGGTATCAAAGCTTAGGGATATGATCCCTGGCTGAGATTTGAGACTAGAACTAGGAGGGGAGAGACGGGTAAATCCTTCACTAGTATATCCTACCTAAGCTTATTTGTTATTTAATTGGCCGGTCAGAATATAAGGATGATATGTGGCATGTCAATTAACCCTTGTTTTATGGCAGTGTTTAAAAATGACATCTGAAAATGTTGAGATAAGCAATGGAGCACATGAGACCGTTGAGTCACCGACGATCAATAACCAGGATAATGTGCATCAGGAAGGCAATAATCCTCATGTTAACAACAACACCAACCAAATGATGAATGATGGGATGTTTAGGAGCCTTCTGCAATTCATGCAACACTAAGCAAGAGAAACTCCTATTCAAAATGCAGGTGGAGTTAATGGCAACTCTTGGCTGGTCACCGCTAAGCAATTCAAGGAGCTGGAACCACCAGATTTTTTGGGAAAGTTAGAACCACTTAAGGCAGAGATGTGGATTAAGCAGATCACCAAGATATTTGATGTCTTGAGATGCTCCGAGGAGCAAAAGGTTCCCTTTTCCACCTTCATGTTGCAAGGAGAGGTAGATTATTGGTGGGAATCTGTAAAACATACTCAGCCCGCCGCATTAAAGATGTCTTGGGAGAAGTTCCAAGAATTGTTCAACGACAAGTACTTTCCCAAAAGTATTCGTCACATGAAGGAGGTGGAATTCATCAAGCTGGAGCAAAATAATATGACCGTATCGCAGTAAGAGGCTAAGTTGCTGAGTTATCTCGATTTTTATCCCATTTGGTTGATAATAAGGAGCGCATGACACGAATGTTTCTAGGAGGTTTGAAACCCGAAATACGTCAATACCTCATTTCTCACAAACTTTGTTTGTATTCAAATGTTGTGAATAAGGCTTAGTTATTGGAGCGCGATAATGAGTCAGTCTAACCAAATGATAGTAGCCGGCAAAACGATAATACCAGTGGCAACATTCATTGAAGCGGTGACAACAAACGTAGAGGAAAATATCATGCTAGAAATGGTAACCACTTTGGTGGTAATCCTGGCCAAGATAATAGAAGAAATGAGTCAAGTGGAAATTTCAAGAAGAGAATGTTCAATAATGATAAAAAGACAGCACCAACACCCATTTTAAAGGAAGGAGAATGACCACCGGTTGTATGCTACAAATGCGGACAGGAAGGACACATTAGTCAAAACTGTACACAGCAACCCAAAGCGTGTTTCAATTATGGAAGAGAATGTCACCTAGCTCGATTTTGTTGTGTAGTGAAGTCAATTTCAGCTGGGATAGAGACACCAAAGGCTGTCCCAGATAAGTCAAAACCGGTAGTTCAAGGGAAAACGTTTGTCGTGACCTCCCAAAAAGCGAGGAACCCAAATGAAGTTATCACGAGTAAGCTAATCATAAACTCTTGCGAAGTCTATACCTTATTTGATACTGGTTCTACCCATTCTTTTATTTCACCTACTTGTGCTCAACGTTTAAATTTGACTCCAGAGAAATTAGACTTTGACTTATCTGTTGAAACTCCATTGGGAGAAACC
The DNA here is from genome assembly GCA_020205505.1 of Panax japonicus. Lineage (NCBI taxonomy): Eukaryota > Viridiplantae > Streptophyta > Magnoliopsida > Apiales > Araliaceae > Panax > Panax japonicus. Next base: position 49,208,184 of record CM035102.1, on the reverse strand, counting down.
TTCATTACATCCACTATTTATAAGTCTTGATTGATTCAAATCAGCACCCTCACATTACTTGTTGATCTCATCTTTTTGAAAATACTTGCATTTGATGTTATTTTAGGGATTGATTGGTTAACTACACATCATGCTAATATTGATTATTTTTGTAAGGTTGTTAGATTTCATATTCCTAACCAACCTATTATGCAAATTCAAGCAACCAAACCACTAAAGTCAATCACTGTCATATCAAGCCATACAGCTATTCGTTTATTGAAAAACAGATGTCAAGCTTTCTTAGCCCATGTCACGAATTTAAATAAAAATACATTAGATTTAAATGATATTTCTATTGTTAATAAATTTCCTGACGTATTCCCTGAAGAATTTCCTGGCCTACCCGCAGAGCGTGAAATCGAGTTTTGTATAGACCTTGAACCCGGTACAAAACCCATTTCCAAAACTCCATATCGAATGGCTCCTATTGAACTTTAGGAGTTAAAAACCCAACTGCAGGAACTGTTAGATATCGGTTTCATTCGTCCTAGTACATCTCCTTGGGCTGCTTCTGTTTTATTCGTAAAGAAGAAAGATGGGAGTATGCGACTTTGTATTGATAATTGGGAGTTGAATCATGTCACCATCAAAAATAGGTACTCGTTACCTCGCATTGATGACATGTTTGACCAGTTGCAAGGTGCTAAATTCTTTTCAAAGATCGATCTTTATTCCGGATATCATCAGTTAAAGATTAAAACTGATGACATTCCAAAGACTGCTTCCAGAACTCGGTATGAGCATTAAGAATTTCTAGTCATGTCTTTTGGATTGACTAATGCTCTTGCTGCCTTCATAGATATGAAGAACCGAGTATTCAAGGAATATTTGGATCATTTTATGGTTGTCTTTATTGATGACATCCTTATATACTCCAAAAGCCGTAAAAATCATGAGCAACACTTGAGGCTGATAATCTAAAAGCTTCATGAAAACAAGCTATATGCCAAGTTAAAAAAATACAAGTTCTGGCTTGAGGAAGTAGTATTCCTCAGGTACGTGATATCAAATCACGGAATATCTGTTGACCCATCGACGATTAAAGCAATATAAAGCTGGGAGCAACCTAAGTTAGTGATCTAAGTACGTAGCTTTCTGGGCTTAGTTGGTTATTATCGGAGATTCGTGGAAGGATTTTCTCGAATCGCTACTCCATTAACTCAACTGACTAGAAAAGATACAAAATTTGGTTGGAGCGAGGAATGTGAGAAGAGTTTCCAAGAACTCAAGTGGAGACTCATTCAACACTTGTTTTGACAATACCATCTGGTTCGGAGGGATTTGTCATCTACAACGATACTTCAAGCAAAGGTTTAGGATGTGTTCTCATGCAATATGGGAAATTCATAGCCTATGCCTCACGAAAACTCAAAGAATATGAGAGGAATTATCCTACTCACGATCTAGAGTTGGCAGCAGTCATTTTTGCACTAAAGATCTGGAGACATTACCTGTATGGGGAGAAAATAGAGATCTATACGGATCATAAAAGCCTCAAATATTTCTTCACCCAAAAGGAATTCAACACGCGGCAACGACGTTGGCTCGAGCTGTTGAAAGATTATGATCATACCATTCAATACCATCCTAGAAAAGTGAACGTGGTAGCTGATGCATTGAGTAGAAGATCATATACGGGTACCAGTGCGATATTGTCAACGCAAAGGCCCATTTTGTATGACTTATAAAGGATGGAGATACAGTTAAAGACTTCAGGGACCCATATGATTATGTCAAATATACGAGTAGAATCGAATTCAATCGATAAAGTTAAAGCTGCTCAAGCTTCAGACCTAGAGCTGATGCGTATGAGGAAGAAAGTACAAGAAGGTGCTATTCCAGAAGCAAGAAATGATGAAGAAGGAATACTTCGTGTCAACTCCAAACTTTGTGTTCCTAACGACTCTGAATTGAAGTATAAAATCATGATAGAGGCACAGAACACACCGTTTTCAATCCATACTGGGAGTACCAAAATGTATCATGATCTTCGACATACATTTTGCTAGAGAAATTTGAAGAGAGAAATAACAGAGTTTATCTCAAGGTGTTTATCTTGTCAACGTGTCAAGGCGGAGCATAAAGTACCAAAAGTTCCATTGCAACCACTTAAAATTCCAGAATGGAAGTGGGAGCACATTAACATGGATTTCGTTACTGGTCTTCCCAAGGTTTCTCAAGGCATAGATGCAATTTGGGTCATTGTCAATAGATTATCCAAGTCTGCTCATTTCTTACCTATACGAGAAATATATTCACTTGAATGTCTTGCTTGTATATATATTAATAAGATTGTAAGATTTAATGGTATGCTAGTATCCATAATTTCTGATCGAGACCCAAGATTCACTTCACGATTTTGGTTTAGTTTGCAGAAAGCTATGGGCACGGATTTACGATTCAGTTTGGCATATCATCCTTATACGGACAGGCAGTTGGAGAGGACTATTCAAACTCTTGAAGATCTATTAAGACTTTGTGTCATAGACTTCAAAGGAAGTTAGGACAAGTTCTTGTCATTAGTGGAATTTTCCTACAACAACAGTTATCAAGTAAGTATAGGCGTGGCTCCATTCGAGGCGTTGTATGGACGAAATTGTCGTTCTCCAGTATGCTAGGATGAGGTGGGTGAAGCAACGTTGTTGGGACCAGAATTGGTATGCATGACTACGAAAAAGATTTAAATAATCTGGCAACGTATACAAACCTCACAAGATCGACAAAAGAGTTATGCTGATCTTCATCGAAGGGACGTCGAATTAAATGTTGGAGATCATGTGTTATTACGTGTTGCTCCATGGAAAGGAGTTACGAGATTTGGAAAGAGAGGAAAGCTCAATCCTTGATTCATTGACCCATTTGAAATCCTCAACTGAGTAGGAACTGTGGCCTATAGACTCGCCTTACCTCCAAGTATGTCTCATATTCATAACGTTTTTCACATATCTATGTTCGTAAATATGTGGAAGACCTGAACCACATTATTGAATTAGAACCAGATGAGATAGTGGAAGATTTAACGTATGAAGAGGTACGTGTTAAAATCTTGGATAAGAAGAAACATATTCTACGCTTAAAGGTTATACCTCAAGTCAAAGATTTATGGAGAAACCACGATATTGAGGAAATGACCTGGGAGTTAGATTCTGAAATGAAAACAAGGTATCCTCACCTTTTCGACATAACAGGTACGTACATCAATTTTGAGGATGAAATATCATAAGAATGGGAGGTTGTAAGACCCCAACTTTTATGAATAAAGATTTAATTTTATCCAAATATCTTTTTGAATAATAAGGTGTGAAATTGATATAATGTTATAGTTGTGGGTAATATTTACAAATTTTTCAAAGTACGCAAGTTGTCATAAAATATTCGTTTGGTCAGGAAATATTTGTTTTATCAGGGAATATTCATACGATGACACAATCATTGGTGGACCCCACAACAGAATTACTGTCGGAGTTAGAAAACGACAGAAATAACTTTTTATAAAAATAACGTCAAGGCTTTGACCGTTAACTTTTGAAATACCCGGTGATAAAAGTATAATAATACGCGTGGTTGCATAGTAGAACACAGTATTGTACAATATCTTTGATTATTGACGCTTACGTGAGAAGTCACTCAGTTTTATTCAATAATTACCACATTAGTTTTTGCATAGTATCTTATATTATTGATTCAATTATTATCACAGTATCATCTGCACAATATTTTATATTATTAAATAAATAATTGAGATGACAAAGTTACTCATATTATTATTTGCATTATTGACAATGTCTAGAAATGTGACGCCCCCAAAATAGGTATATATCACCCATCTTGAGTCGCCCAATACATGATAATGAATACAAATACAAACTTAAGTATACAACATGAACTCAGAGTTTTTACACAAATATTGTCTCATAGACAATATCCAAACTTAAATTCAATTCTTATTACATTTATTATCACACTAAATAGTGAGGACTAGTAAAACAACAATCTCGGATCGTCACTCAATTCCCCGACTAGTCCCGGCTACGTTCTCATTTCCTGAAAATAACAAAAAAAGCAAAAGGGTGAGCTCAACTAGCCTAGTAAGAAATATTATGACTAAGATAATGTAGAATAAATTATCGTTAGCCTTACCCAGTGTTAAACTGATAAAATACAATAAACATCAAGTTTAACTACAACGGAACAAGCAATCCATTAGAAGAGTCAAGTAGAGCATTATATCTACTATCTTCTATGATTTAAAAAGTTTATCATCAATTTTATCGCTGAGACTCAACTTAATAAATAAATCACATCATCGAATCATCCATGCAATACAGGCCAAGGATATTCATTAGTATCTCGTCCATGTCGACGTCAGGATTTTTATTTGTCCCTTTTTTGTTCTTGTTCTTTGGTGTTCTCATGTTAGGTGAGATTTGTTTGAAAAAACAAGTGAAAAACGTCCGACATGTATATGTCAAAGATTTGACTGTAAGAGTCGCCAGTTGGTGTTTTTAACTGGTTGCACCAATGCAATCGAGAAAAGGTTTACACATTGACCCAGTGATGTAACACTGCCAAACGGGTCTGTGAAACCGAGATTCATTAGGGTTCGGGGGCTTGATTATGCGGAGGGAAGGTGTTAGGCACCTCCCGACATCCGTGTTACCACGGTGACCGCCACTTTTTAAGAAACTGTTATGTGAATGTGTGTGTGTGTGTGTGTGTGGGTCAATGTGCTGTTATTTGGAAGTAGTGCGAGGCCTCGTTCGCACCTATATACAAAGGATTTGAATTTGTATGAAAAATTCAGTTTTAAACAAGATATGACAATGATGTTTTGTAAAAGAGGTTTTTTCAAACCCTGTGCTCAACAGTAAATGAGGCCTTTGATAATTCCATTTTATTATTAAATGTTCGGCTTGGTTGCTTTTATTTTCGAGATGCAAAGCATCTTCGAGAAAATAATATATAGCAGTGTCGAACTCCTCATGAGCATGAAAGCCATCTAAGAAAATTCTAACACCGTGAATAATTTACAAGCTGCTTAGAGCTGAAAATGTCCATCACGGGAATTGAATCTAGATTCAGTTCCCGTGAATCTGTGATCACATGATTCCTAGGCTCACATGATGCCACAATTTATATGAAAGCAGTAAGCAGTAATATATATAAAGGGAAATGATCCATGGAAAACATTAGTTCTGGGCACTGTTTCAATTAATTATTATCCAGCCGTCCAAAATTAGAGATAATGGTTGAGATGAGTGCCCAACCGCTACTCCCTCTAGCGGCCAGTCAAAACGACCGTGTTTTGACTGGCCGCTAAAGGGAGTAGCGGCCAACATAAAAGAATTTGGCTTAATTACTGATTATCCTGATTATCCTTATACATACTACTTATTAATCAGTAAAATAAAATAATAAAAAATTATAAGTATAATCAATAATTATCTTTATGCTTATTAATAAAATAAGTATGTATAAGGATAATTACTGATCATCGTCTTATGATTTTTAATTATAAATAGGAAATAGTGATTGAATTTATATTACATTCCTACTCAAATATATAAATTCAATCACTATTTTCTACTTATAATTAAATATTTATTTTGTTAATAAGTATAATGACAAGTATAAAGATAATTACTGATTATCCTTATAATTTTTTATTATTTTATTTTACTGATTAATAAGTAGTATCTATAAGGATAATCACTAATTAAGCCAATTTTTTTTATGTTGGCCGCTAAAAGAATTTGCCTGGCCGCTAGAGGGAGTAGCGGCTGGGCCCTCATCTCAGCCATTCATTTTATTTTTTGACGGCTGGATAATAGTTAGTTGAAACAGTGCCCAGAACAAACGTTTTTTATGGATCATTTCCCATATATAAAAGCTGTATATATATATATATATATATATATATATATATATATATATATATATATATATAAAGACATGATCAACCACCACGAAGAACCTCCATGGGGGATCAAAAATGTAAATATTTTAAAGCGGTAAATATATATATATAGAGACATGATCAACCACCACGAAGCACCTCCATGGGGGATCAGAAATATAAATAAAGCAATAAATACGATCAACCGCCACGAAGTAAACTCTAGGCGGGTGTTGGGTAAAATCTATATACGCACAACACGCAAGTATACGTGGTCAACAATTAATAAAGTGAAAGTAGAGTATCGTTCCCACGAAGAAATATTTAATAAAAATCACCAATTACTAACTCGTAATCAACTCAATCTTATTTAAACGAATGAATTTCAATTTATAATTAAACTAATTCTAATTACCACTAGTTAAATTAAGATTACGGAGATTTAAGATCACAACTTCACTTATTACTTCATTTAAGTTAACACACTTCTCATCAATTATTCTATATCCTGAATTGTTAATTAAGAACACTAAAGTAGATAAAACCACCTCTCGATGCATAATACCCATACTCACTTAAATCCACAAATGATAGAATTAAGCAAGACACCCTAATTAACTAATCCACTATATCTCTATGTGAATTACAATTAAAAAGGATTTAAGGCACAAGTTCTCTATAAGATTACATATGTCGTAAAGGCATATCTCTATCCTAAACACGAATTATGAATTCCATCTATGTAGGAATCACAAACACATGCTATCATGATCAGATCTAAACCTATACTTCATCTCTCGAGTTCATATAGATTATCACGGTAATTAATGGCCAATCAATTAGACAATTAAGTCCAAATCACAATAGACAATTCTCACAATAGAACATAATAATTGATAACGAAGCATATTAAAATAAACTACACAATAAGATCCATTGTAATCTCAAACAAAGAATTAGTTCATTGAATTAAAACTAAGAATCCACACTTGAAATAACATTAAAAGATAAAAATAAGAGTAGAGTAAAGAATAAATCTGTTGTCAGCAAATCTCCATCTTCCTCAAGCTCCTGCTCTTGATCTTCAATGGTCTCCAAGTTGCTTCAATCTCCAATTCTAATCTAATCTAGGGTTCCTAATCTAAGAAAGGAAGTAAAGAATAAGTTAATAGAAATCTATCCCAAGAGGGATTTTATGGAGTCTTGGAACTAGCCTCCCAATCCAAGTTAAACTCAAGTATTTAGAGTTCTAATGGACACCCTAACAAGTTAGGCAACTAAGAATCCTTTTCTAGCTCAATTTGGACATCAAATAACCCATTTTAGCTCTTCCTCTGCCGCCTAGCGCGCCCTACGCTGTCCCTAAGCCATTCTGGGCGCGCTCTGCGCTACACTGGCAGAGAATCTGGTGGCCTAGTGCGGTCCGTGCTACGCTGTTTTCTGCTGCGATGTCCTTTGGTAAAATAGGCACAACTTTTGATCCGCTAAGATTTACAGGGCCTGCCACCTATCAAATCGAAGATAACGACGAGATCTATAACTTTCATTCTTTGAGGATTGATAGATTCCGTCCGGATCAAGGCCTAAATTGAGATTGAAGTAGATGCTATGTAAATGACAAGCATGACAACTCTTAGTTTTGATCTTCATTGATAAAAAGGCCATAACTCTCGTATCCGAGCTCTGATTGGGATGATTCAAGATGTTCCGGAAAGCTAAGAAGTAGAGCTTCAATAAAATCTAAGTTCCAAGTTAAGAACATGCATCCAACTTGGTGTTAAAAGTCCTTCAATATTCCCTTCTTGCATTTGTTTGCGTATTTTAGTCCAAAAGATGTCCGAATATCTTATCCTTGCTTCTTTATGCCAATGTCATGCCATAGCCAATAAAATAACATAAAATGTATGAAAAGTAACTAAAAACATGAATATAAACAACTAATTCAAGTAATAGATATCGAATAAGTAGATATAAAACCTACTTACCAAATATCCCCAAACTTAAACCGTTGCTTGTCCTCAAGCAAAAACACAAATTAGACGGATTCATCCTCTAGCAATTATCCACCCAAACAATGAATCAATATGAATTCGTTCAATGGCCTCAAAGGTTACAACAAATGATAACCCGTAGAAAATTTCAAAACAATGTCATGTCTAAAATTTCAATAACTATCATTAGATTCACATGTTCAATCAAGTCATGATTTAGATTAGATCAACCAATACTCATAAAAGATTTTCAAAAATAAATTTCAAAACTTTTTATCACATCAATTACCGCTAATATAGACATAACACAAATTTTTCTTGAGGATCAACTGGATATTTAAACTTTTAATCACGTAAGAATCCTTTCCAAGTATTTCAAACATACATATTTTCTTTTTTTTATTTAGTGAGTGCGTTTTACGCTCCATCTCATTTTTTATTTTTCATTGAACGAGTGCGTTTTACGATCCATCTCGCTTTCCACTTCTCATCGAACGAGTGCATTTTACGCTCCATCTCGTGCCTGTGTTTATGGGGAGTGCGTTTTACGCTCCATCTCGACCAACCACAAGATTCAATTATTCAACTTGGGAAGGTTCCAATATTTTTTTTTCATAATTACCCCAAGATTTCCCCCAAACTTATGTGAGTGCCTAATTTTCACTTCGAATGATGCTCAAATAAGATATCTCAAGTTGCAATGGTATCTTTCATAAGAAATTAGCCAAAAAAAATTTCAATCCCAACTGGCTAAACAAATGGATGTGTAAATTTTTTTAAAAAATTCGCAAGTAATGTGAAACCCAACTAACTAGTTAAAATATAGACTAAGCATGCTCATCAATTCTCCAAGAGTTAACAATATCAACCACCCACTTATCATTGGCCAAAATTAAATTCCATCAAAACATTACCCAAGTAAATACTAAACATGATAAATACCCCCAAAATTAAAACAGACATTGTCCTCAATGGCCAAGATAGGAAAAATTTAAAGAGAGGACTTCCCTGACATATAACAACTTATCTCCTTATCTGCGAAGTTTGAAGAATAGGTTAAGCACATTGGAATGAATCGGGCACCACACTTGAGTTTGATTTGCATAACCTTTCCACAATCTTTTGGCTGTCCATTGAACCTCCAATACCTGCAATGAAAAGAGACAACATGGATTAGAATAACACTATGGATTGGTAAGAGAACTTAATAAGCAAATTAATTTTTATCTATTAAATAAACTAGTAAAGCATAAAAATATAAAAATTCCTGGGTTGCCTCCCAGTTAGCGCTTGAATTATAGCCTTTCAGCCTGACTTTGTCTGGTCAATGCTATCCAATTCCTCTTCGATAATTGAGGAGCCCTCCATCCATCAAAAATAATGTAGCTTTTGGTAAGTTCCCAATTGTGATAGCCATTGCTTTAAAGTCACCTAGCATGCTCTGATTTGGTATGATCTCAATCAAGAACGTCCCATAGCTAGGTGTTTTCTCCATTGTGTATGTGATCACTTTGGGGCATGCAAGCTTGTCACACACAATGGGCTCTCCATCTATCCTCTCTTTCTCGTCCCACCATGGATTCAAAATTGTACTCGCTCTTTTGTCATCAAGAGCTTCGTCGACGACATGACTACCAAGTGGGCATGATTTTGCAAATCTGACCGACTCTTTGATCTTTGGTGGAGACCCATTTAGATCTTCGTGGACCTCTATTTCATTATCCCCAATTGTCTCCACACTTCCCATGTCTTGTGGCTCATCCAGTCGTAGATTCGGTTCGGGTTCTCCATCAATTTCGTAATCCATATCATAAAGACAAGTGTTTGGAGGAAGGTTGTTTACGACTTTGGTCATTTGATCTATCTTATTTTGAAGATTTTGAATTGCTATCTCTTGATTCTGAATTGACCGCTCTTGATTAATCCTCCTCTCCTCATTTGATGCTATGAACTTGGACAACAATTCCTCCAATCTCGAATTATCTGTCTCAGTTTTGGAATCCATGTATTGAGGACCATGAGTTGAAGTGGTGATGAACTTGGTGATAGTTAGGATCAACATAGTTATTGAGGTAATCACCACTATATTGTACCGGTTCAAAATTGATGGTACATTGATGACTTTGATGGTTGCCAGCACAATAGTCACACATAACTGCCATCCTTTGCCTCCGTTGGGCTACGATAACCTCCAAGGTCTTCGAATTTGCCTCAATTTGTACTGACTCTGCGGAAAATGCATTAAGTTCATCAATCCATGTTTCCATTGGTTGAGTCATGTTCGTGTATGGCCATTGATACGAAAAGTCATCCATGGTACCTGAAAAGAGAGAAATATAGGAAGAGAATTAAAAAGAAAAATAAAATATTTAAATTAATACTAATTTGATTGAAATTAATATTGGTAAAAAATATTAAACTAATTCCCCGACAACGGCGTCAAAAACTTGTTGGATAAAATCTATATACGCACAACACGCAAGTATACATGGTCAACAAGTAATAAAGTGAAAGTAGAGTATCGTTCCCACGGAGAATTATTTAATAAAAATCACCAAGTACTAACTCGTAATCAACTCAATCTTATTTAAACGAATGGATTTCAATTTATAATTAAACTAATTCTAATTACCACTAGTTAAATTAAGATTACGGAGATTTAAGATCACAAATTCACTTATTACTTCATTTAAGTTAACACACTTCTCATTAATTATTCTCTATCCTGAATTGTTAATTAAGAACACTAAAGCAGATAAAACCACCTCTCGATGCATAATACCCATACTCACTTAAATCCACAGATGATAGAATTAAGCAAGACACCCTAATTAACTAATCCACTATATCTCTATGTGAATTACAATTAAAAAAGATTTAAGGCACAAGTTCTCTATAAGATTACATGTCGTAAAGGCATATCTCTATCCTAAACACGAATTATGAATTCCATCTATGTAGAAATCACAAACACATGCTATCATGATCAGATCTAAACCTATACTTCATCTCTCGAGTTCATATAGATTATCACGGTAATTAATGGCCAATCAATTAGACAATTAAGTTCAAATCACAATAGATAATTCTCACAATAGAACATAATAATTGATAATGAAGCATATTAAAATAAACTACACAATAAGATCCATTGTAATCTCAAACAAAGAATTAGTTCATTGAATTAAAACTAAGAATCCACACTTGAAATAACATTAAAAGATAAAAATAAGAGTAGAGTAAAGAATAAATCTGTTGTCAGCAAATCTCCATCTTCCTCAAGCTCCTGCTCTTGATCTTCAATGGTCTCCAAGTTGCTTCAATCTCCAATTCTAATCTAATCTAGGGTTCCTAATCTAAGAAAGGAAGTAAATAATAAGTTAATAGAAATCTATCCCAAGAGGGATTTTATTGAGTCTTAGAACTAGCCTCCCAATCCAAGTTAAACTCAAGTATTTAGAGTTCTAATGGACACCCTAACAAGTTAGGAAACTAAGAATCCTATTTTAGCTCAATTTGGACATCAAATAACCCATTTTAGCTCTTTCCCTGTCGCCTAGCGCGCCCCACGCTGTCCCTAAACCATTCTAGGCACGCTCTGCGCTACACTGGTAGAGAATCTGGTGGCCTAACGCAGTCCGCGCTACGCCATTTTAGGCATAACTTTTGATCCGCTTGGATTTACAGGTTCTGCCACCTATCAAATCGAAAATAACGACGAGATCTATAACTTTCATTCTTTGAGGATTGACAGATTCCGTCCAGATCAAGGCCTAAATCGAGATTGAAGTAGATGCTATGTAAATGACAAGCATGACAACTCTTAGTTTTGATCTTCATTGATAAAAAGGCCATAACTTTCGCATCCGAGCTCCGATTGGGATGATTCAAGATGTTCCGGAAAGCTAAGAAGTGGAGCTTCGATAAAATCCAAGTTCCAAGTTAAGAACATGCATCCAACTTTGTGTTAAAAGTCCTTCAATATTCCTTTCTTGCATTTGCTTGCGTATTTTAGTCCAAAAGATGTCCGAATAGCTTATCATTGCTTCTTTATGCCAATGTAATGCCATAGCCTACAAAATAACATAAAATGTATGAAAAGTAACTAAGAAACATGAATATAAGCAACTAATTCAAGTAATAGATACCGGATAAGTAGATATAAAACCTACTTATCAGCGGGACTAATTATAAATAAAGCAGTAAAAATGATCAACCGCTACGAAGTAAACTCCAGGTGGGATGTAATGTAAATAAAGCAGTAAAAGGCCACGAAGCAAACTCTAGCCCTGACAGAAATGTATATATATATATATATATATATATATATATATATATATATATATATAAGCGGTAAATGCACATGTTATATATCGATCCCGGCTCGGTTTATCATTTCAGCGATTTCTCGCTATTTATATATCCTGTGCGTTTACCGCTTATATATTCATCGAACAAAGTTCGACAATATTTCATATATATAAGTATATATATATAAGCAAATAAACGCTATGGACGTGAGTCCAGGCTCAATCGAGGCATAACTTGTTAATGTTAGTCCATATATATAAATATCAGAAATGAAAACCACGGACTGAAGTCTGGGCCTACACACACAACACAACTCTCAATGTGAAGAAGAGTGTGTGCAAAGATGAAGAGAAAGGCTTTAAAGTGTGTAAGAACGCTTACAATGGATTACCAAAGAAGACTTCTATAGCTTTAAGTGGATGAAAACTCGGCTGTCGCCAGTAAAAATATGACAATATATGAGCTCATAAGTGTTTAAAATGAGAAAGCACTCAGTTTATAGTGTGTACAGAGCAAATTAGATAGGGCTTCCTCGCCTTTTCTCTTATAAATATGGACACCCCAAGCCCTCTATTTATAGAGGGGGGAGCAGCAGGTGTACCTGCGGCTGCCCGGGGTGCCCCGGGCAACGTGGGTCCCGCCGTCTCGAAGTACGCGCAATCAGACGATGCTTCATAACTTTCAATCCGGGAGTCTGATGGAAGCCTGCCATACCATTTCGGGAAGCTCTTTCTGAGAGCTATGCAATGACATAGGATTTGCCCTTTTTTGATTCCAGGAAGATGGGTTCATGACCAAAATGGCTATTTTGGGTTTTCGTCAGGCAGTTCGTTGAGCCGTTTTGCGTAGTTTGCACTCGAAAGTTAAGATATGGTTCTTGTGGGACTTTTTTTTGAAGAAGTTTTAGTTGAAATGAGTTTATGTTATTTGAGTTGAAGTTGAGTTGGTAAAATGACCATTTTGCCACTCCCTGGGTTATCTCCAATTTTTGGCGCAGTTATAGTAGTCTTTTCCAGGATTATCTCTGAGATTGGCCTACTGTTGACTCTAAATGTTCTTAGGGTTATCTTTGAGGTTGACTTGACCTCCCGGGGTTGACTCTGAGCTTTGCACTTGATCCCCCGGGGATATTTCGGGGTTAGAACTGGCTTTGTGGTCCTCCAGGGTTATCTTTGGAGTGTGAAAAAGATGCTTTTGTCCTTCTGCATAGTTAGTAATAGGAAAACAAAATTTCAAGTGTCTACAGATGTCCCTCTTTATCATGTTCATGCAATGCAATGAAATGGACATGATAAAGATTACTAGACACTTGAAATATGACAAGATATTTTGAATGATGCAAATCGTAATGTAATGAATGTTATGATGAATGTTAAAATGCTTTCGTAAATCGCAGTTCACAAGTCACATATCGCATTTTGCACTTCTTACTTGGCCAATCGTACTTCACAATTCATACATCGTATTTCGCATATTGCAAATCGTAAATTACATTTCGCACATTGCACATCGCAAATCGCAAATCACTTTACCTTTACTGGTTATTATTGATGCCTATGCTGGTGTTGACTCCAATGGTTTGGCTTTTTATCGATGTTGCTGATGCTTGTTTGATGAAGATAAGTTGAGATATTTTCTACATCTCTGTTGCGGATGAAGTTCTGAAATCATTAGACCTTCCCGATGCATACGCTGGTAGTTTACAACGGTGCCTACCCTGCTGGTAGTTTTCTACGCCGACATCGCCAAATGGTTTTGGTTCCCACTCAAACGGTGGTATACAAAGCTTTCATCGCTGAAATGGCCCGATGTTATGCAGAATTGATGCCAATGGTTTAGAATACCGGTTCTTCTGATACCTTCACTAAAGTAATATTCAACGGCTTAGTTCACCAGACTTCACCTGATGTTACGCTGGATTGATGACAACTAACTGATGTCTACGAAGGAATTTTCCTCTAATCTAGACATTTAATGTGTGCACATATTTAAATCTACAGGAGATGGATGCTAAATGTTAATGGAGATGTACGCTGATGTAGCGCTTTTGCACATGTGCAGATCATGCATGATGTGATGACCTAGATTTGTCCTTAGGAGTCTATTGTCCTAGGTTGATGCATATTTTAAAGTGTCTGGAGTTTCTTATCGCTGTTGGGGTGCTTGTGCCCCATTTCCTTGAGGTTTTGATTCTCAACCCAACTGGACTGATGATCTGAATGCTGCTGACATCCCTGGAGGGTACATCCCATTCTTTTGCTGCCCATATTTAAACTTCGGCGTAGAGGCCTTGACTCGTGAGGACTTGACACAGGTTGACACATTTAATGGTGATGATTTCATTCGCTAGACCTTTCGTCATTGGCCTTCTGCTCTTGAGTTAAGGACTTTTTTTGAAAAATTTCCCCTTCTTCTGTAGGGGTAAGCTTACATCGCCATAATTTTCTTCAGGAGTTCTCTTCTTTCTTTTGATGAGAAGCTTGATCTTGCCTTAAACTCCTTCCATTTCTTGGAATTGGAAAATGCCCCAGTCCTTTCGCATGTTGTTGTCGGGGATTCATATTTGTTGAGCAAGTTTCGAGTGAGCAATATCCTGCACATCAAAAGAGCAAAATGTACGAAAAGCTTGACGGCTTGGCCGTCAGGATTAGTATATTCTTGTGAATAAGGCATTTGAAGTTCAAATTATGAAATGGAATAAGTTATGAAATCGCAAGGAAATTTATAAACATCCATGGTTATTATTCATGGGTATGATTAGATTTTAAAAGACTTATCTCCCTTTATCAGAGAAACTTCATCTTCGCTCTGGACGTTATTCTTCGCAGAGTTGACTTTATATGACACACACGCACTATGAGTGATGTAACTCTTAGCAGAGGCTTTACTTCTATGCCTTGGCAGATTTTCTTTTTTCTTGCCTAATATTGTCTCGTTTTCTTAGGCTATTTAGAATTACACATGTAATGAGTTTAGGACCAATGACTCCCAAACCGGAGGGCTTTAGGGCACCAGGTGTTAAGACACCCCTTCGGGTTTACTGGCTCGAGTAATAAAGGCCACGCTTCGAGATAAGTTAGGTGATAATCTGTTTGTTTCTTTGCCTGAGTTCGCCAGGTCTATTTTCTTAGGCTCTAAGTCACCCATGTAGGGAGTGTTGGGCCGGTGACACACAAACCAGATGGCTTTAGGGTACCAGGTGTAAATACACCCCTCGGGCTTAATTACTCGAATAACCTATGCCACGATTTGGATCTGCCTATATTTTGTGTAAGACCCCAACTTTTTATGAATAAAGATAATTTTTCTATAAATATCATTTTTGAATATTAAGGAGTGAATTTGATATAATGTTATAGTTGAGGGTAATATTTATAAATTTTGCAAAGTACGCAAGTTGTTATATTATATTCGATTGGTCGGGAAATATTCATTTTAACAGAGAATATTCATATGACGACGCAATCATTGGTGGACCCCACAACGTAATTATTGTTGGAATGAGAAAACGACAGAAATATCTTTTTATGTAAATAACAGCAGAAGTTTTACCGTTAACTGTTGAAATACCCGGTGATAAAAGTACAGTAATACGCGTGGTTGCATAGTAGCACACGGTATTAATTATTGATGCTTACGTGAAAAGACACTCAATTTTGTTCAATTATTTCTACAGTAATTGCTGCATAGTATCTCACATTTTTGATTCAATTATTGTCGATATTTTATATATTATTAAATCAATAATTGAAACGATACAATTATTCATATTATTATTTGCAATATTGACGATGTCTAGAAAGTTCTGTCGAGGAGAGGTTTGGTCACCTAATTGCGCGTCAATAGGGAGAAATCCTTATTGGAAAGCCCCCTCTTTCCTAGGAATGATCTGGTTGTTAAATATTGTGAATAATAATAATAATGAATAAAGGTTGTTAAAAATATTGAAGGTATTTTTGTGAAGTATTTGTTATAAATGTTGCTTATTATTTGGACCCCCATTTAACCATTTTTCAAAACTTTCGGTAGAAGTTATGTCAGTTTTGTTTATATATATATATGTTGTACGGGAGGAAAATGGGGGGGGGGGTAGTTGCCTATATATGTATATATGTAAAATGTGTGTGTGTGTGTGTGGGTTTAATGAAAAATGGGTACAGGTGTGTATAAATGTTATATATATATATATATATCATATGCCAATGGTATGTTATATATATATATATTATAAGTTTTGTTTTATTAGATTATAAATAGAATATATTATATTTTATTTAAAGTTTTTATTTTATTAGAATATTTTATTGCACAGTAAAATCAAATTTTTAGAAAATTTTCTTCCAGTTGCGCCCATGAATAAAAACTACTGTGCATCTGTGATTATTTCTAAATAATATCTTTTCCATTCTCCTATACATATGATGCTTAGTTAGAATTGAAAAACACACCAGAATCAGAGAATTCTTCTTCTATAATATTGAGTGTATTTCTTTCGAGTTTTAGAAAGCTTTGAGCGTAAAAAATACTAAAAGTTTTCTTCAAGAATATTTCCACTATACCAGTTGGAATACTCTTCTTTTCAAGGTAAGGGATGTTATTTTTGTTCAATACTCGTAAGAAATAATATTTTCTTCCATACTTTGTAGTATTTAAGTAATATTATTTCGTTTCAGATTTCGAATTCTAAACTCATTTTGTTAAAGTTTTGGCTTCTATACTCCATGAAATTAGTAGAATATCCTTGATATTTGCGCTTTATCCAGTATCTTTTCATGGAAATATTATTATGAGCATTCTTGATAAGTTTTAACTTTTTCATGCCGGAGTACTATTTACGGGGTACTATTCCGGAAGTACTATTCACGGGGTACAAGTTACTCGATTACTATTCACCCGGGGTACTATTTATGATAAAAAAATTGATTTCTTTTCGGTCCAAATCATTTTTGATACAATATTATTCTTGAATTTTACTCCACAAAGCAGTATCATGTTGACAATTTGAACATTATTGAATTCTGGATAAATTATATTATAAATCTTTAAAAATTTATCATTTGCTTTCTTTTAATTGAATTCTTATATCATTGTCATCATCCCCATGCTTATATTATTATGAAAGTCATCTTTGGCCCATAGTGCATAGATGGACTTGGTATGATTATGACCAGGGATTATTCGGTATAATCATGACCGTAATGTTACAAATGATGTGGTAAAAGTCCTCATTGTCCCGTAGTGCATTGATGGACAATTGTTGGCATGATCATGACCATTGATGAAAACACGAATATACTTGGCCCGTAGTGCATGGATAATTTATGGTTGTGATACTAATGAATATCCTTGGCCGTAGTGCAGGGGTGATTTGATGATGTGGATTATTTATTAAGCTGAGTCTCAGCGATAAAATTGATGATAAATTCTTTTAAATCATAGAAGATAGTAGATATCATGCTCTACTTAACTCTTCTAATGGATTGCTTGTTCCACTGTAGTTAAGCTTGATGTCTATTGTATTTTATCAGTTTAACACTGTTGAAGTCTAACGATAATTTATTATGCATTATCTTAGTCATAATATTTCTTACTAGGCTAGTTGAGCTCACCCTTTACTTTCATTGTTCTCTTCAGGAAATGAGAATATAGATGGGACTAGTCGGGGAATGCAGTGACGGTCCAGATGTTTGCATTAGTAGTCCTCACTATTCTGTGAAATAGTATGATAATAAATGTATTGAGAACTTATTTTGAGTTTGAATACTGTCTAGAAGACAATATTTGTATTAAAACTTACATCCCATGTTGTATATTTAAGTTTGTATTTGTATTCTATACCATGTATTTGGCGGCTCAGAATGGGTGATGTATACCTATTTTGGGGGCGTCACAGTTGGTATCAATGCTTAGGGATATGATTTATAGTTGAGATGTGAGACTAGAACTAAGAGGGGAGAGATGGGTAATTCCTTCACTAGTATGACCTAATTAAGTTTATTTGTTATTTAATTGGTAGGTCAGAATATATGGATAATATGTTGCATGTCAATTAACCTTTGTTTTGTGGCAGTATTTGAAAATGACATCCGGGAATGTTGAGAATAGCAATGGAGCACAGGAGACCGTTGAGTCACCACAGATCAATACCCAGGATAATGTGCAACAGGAATACAATAATCCTTAGGTAAACAACAACACCAATCAAATGATGAACGATGGGATTTTCAGAGGCTTTATGCAATTCATGCAACATCAGGCGAGAGTGGCTCCTGTTCATAATGCAGGTGGAAACACTAACAACTCTCAAACAGTCACCGCGAAGCAGTTCAAGGAGCTGGGACCACCAGATTTTTGGGAGTGCCAAAACCACTTAAGGAGGAAACGTAGATAAAGCAGATCACAAAGATATTTGATGTCTTGGGATGCTTTGAGGAGCAAAAGGTTCCCTTTTCCATTTTCATGTTGCGAGGAGAGGCAGATTATTGGTGGGAATCTGTAAAGCGTACCCAACCTGCCGCATTGAAGATGTTTTGGGACAGGTTCCAAGAACTATTCAACGACAAGTACTTTCTCGAAAGTATTAATCACATGAAGAAGGTAGAGTTCATCAAGATGGAGCAAAAAATATGACCGTGTCACAGTATGAAGCTAAGTTTGTCGAGTTATCCCGATTTGCGTCCAATTTAGTTGATAATAAGGAGAGAATGACGTGGATGTATCTAAGAGGTTTGAAATTCGAGATACATAAATACCTTATCTCTCACAAACTGTGTTTATATTCAGATGTTGTAAATAGGGTTCAGTTATTGGAGCGCGATAATGAGTCAACCCAACTAAGAGAGAGTAGCCGGCAAGTCGATAATACCAGTGGTAGC
This sequence comes from Panax japonicus, assembly GCA_020205505.1. Lineage (NCBI taxonomy): Eukaryota > Viridiplantae > Streptophyta > Magnoliopsida > Apiales > Araliaceae > Panax > Panax japonicus. The sequence goes on along the minus strand of CM035102.1, from coordinate 49,189,069 downwards.
AATCATCGAAGCGGTGACAACAAACGTGGAGGGAATCAACATGCCATAAATGGTAACCACTTCGGTGGTAATCATGGCCAAGATAATAAAAGTGGACATTTCAAGAAGAGGAGAATCAACAATGATGGAAAAACGTCAGCACCAACACCCATTGTTAAGGAAGGAGAACGACCTCCTATCATATGCTTCAAATGCGGAGGGGATGGACACATCAGTCCAAACTTTGCGCAGCAGTCCAAAACGTGTTACAATTGTGGAAGAGAAGGTCACCTAGCTAGATTTTGTCGTGTAGGGAAGCCAAGTCCAGCTGGGATGGAGGCACCAAAGACCGTTCCAGAAAGTCAAAACCAGTAGTTCAAGGGAGAGCGTTTGTTGTAACCTCTGAGAAAGTAAGGAACTCGAACGAGGTCATCACTGGTAAACTTATCATAAACTCTAGCGATGTATATACCTTATTTGATACCGGTTCTACCCATTCTTTTATTTTTCCTACTTGCGCTCAATGTTTAAATTTGACTCTGGAGAAATTAGACTTTGACTTAGCTGTTGAAACTCCATTGGGAGAAACCTTCATTACATCCACTGTTTCTAAGTCGTTTTCGGTTCAAATCGATACCCTCACATTACCTGTCGATCTGATTTCATTGAAAATACTTGCATTTGATGTAATTCTAGGGATTGATTGGTTAACTACTCATCATGCAAAAATTGATTATTTTCGTAAGGTTGTTAGCTTTCATATTCATAACCAACCTATTATGCGAATTTAAGCAATCAAATCATTAAAATCAATCATTATCATATCAAGCCATAAAGCTATTCGTTTATTGAAAAATGGATGTCAAGCTTTCTTAGCCCATGTCGCAGATTTAAACAAAAATACATCAAATTTGAATAATATTTCTATTGTTAATAAATTTCCTGACGTATTCCCTGAAGAACTTCCTGGCCTACCCCTAGAGAGTGAAATTGAATTTTGTATCGACCTTGAACCCGGTACAAAACTCATTTCCAAAGCCCCATATCGAATGACTCCTATGGAACTTCAGGAGTTAAAGACCCAACTGCAAGAATTGTTAGACATTGGTTTCATTCGTGCTAGTACGTCTCCTTGGTGTGCTCCTGTTCTCTTCGTAAAGAAGAAAGATGAGAGTATGCGACTTTGTATTGATTATCGGGAGTTGAATCATGTCACCATCAAAAATAGGTATCCATTGCCTCTTATTGATGACCTATTTGATTAGTTGTAAGGTGCCAAATTCTTTTCAAAGATCGATCTTCGTTCTGGATATCACCAGTTAAAGATTAAGACCGATGACATTCCAAAGACTGCTTTCAGAACTCGGTACGGGCATTATGAATTCCTAGTCATGTTCTTTGGATTGACTAATGCTCCTGCTGCCTTCATAGACATGATGAACCGAGTATTCAAAGAATATTTGGATCATTTTGTGGTTGTCTTTATTGATGACATTCTCATATACTTTAAAAGTCATGAAGATCATGAGCAACACTTGAGACTGATACTCCAAAAGCTTCGTGAAAACAAGCTATATGCCAAGTTGAAGAAATACGAGTTTTGGCTTGAGGAAGTTTCATTCCTTGGGTACGTGATATCAAATCACGGAATATCTGTTGACCCAGCAAAGATTGAAGCAATACAAAGCTGGGAGCAACCTAAGTCAATGACCAAAATACGTAGCTTTCTGGGCTTAGCTGGTTATTTTCAGAGATTAGTGGAAGGATTTTCTCAAATCGTTACTCTATTAACTCAGCTGACTCGAAAAGATACAAAGTTCGGTTAGAGCGAGGAATGTGAGAAGAGTTTTCAAGAACTTAAGAGGAGACTCATTTTGGCACCTGTTCTGACAATATCATCAGGTCCGGAGGGATTTGTCATCTACAGTGATGCTTCAGACAAAGGATTAAGATGTGTTCTCATGCAACATGAGAAAGTCATAACCTATGCCTCTCAATAACTCAAAGAATATAAGAGGAATCATCCTACTCATGATCTAGAGTTGGCAGCTGTTGTCTTCGCACTTAAAATTTGGAGGCATTACTTGTATAGGGAGAAAGTGGAGATCTATACGGATCATAAAAGCCTCAAATATTTCTTCACCCAAAAGGAACTCAACATGCGACAATGACATTGGCTCGAACTGTTGAAAGATTATGATCATACTATTCAATACCATCCTGAAAAAGTGAACGTGGTAGCTGACGCATTGAGTAGAAGATCATATGCAGGTACGAGTGCGTTATTATCAACGCAAAGGTCCATTTTGTATGACTTGAAAAGGATGGAGATAGAGTTAAAGACTCCAGGGACCCACATGATAATGGAAAACATACGAGTAGAGCCGACTTTAATCGATAAAGTTAAAGCTGCTCAAGCTAAAGATCTGGAGCTGATGCGTATGAGAAAGAAAGTGCAAGAAGGTGCTGTCCCGGAAGCAAGAATTGATGAAGAAGGAATACTATGAGTCAACTCTAGACTTTGTGTTCCTAACGACCCTGATTTAAAGTATAAAATCATTATGGAGGCGCATAACACACCGTTTGCAATCCATCCTGGGAGTACTAAAATGTATCGTGATCTTCGACATATATTTTGGTGGAGAAATATGAAGAGAGAGATAACAGAGTTTATCTCAAGGTGTTTAACTTGTTAATGAGTCAATGCGGAGCATCAAGTACCAAAAGGTCCGTTGCAACAACTTTAAATTCCAGAATGGAAGTGGGAGCACATTACCATGGATTTTGTTACTGGTCTTCCCAAGGTTTCTCAAGATATAAATGCAATTTGAGTCATTATTGATAGATTAACCAAGTCGGCTAATTTCTTACAAATACGAGAAACTTATACACATGAACGTCTTACTCATATATACATAAACAAGATTGTAAGACTGCATAGTATGCCAGTATCCATAGTTTCTGATCGAGACCCAAGATTCATTTCACGATTTTGGGTTAGTTTGCAAAAAGCTATGGGCACAGATTTGCGATTTAGTTTGGCGTATCATCCTCAAATGGATGGGCAGTCGGAGAGGACTATACAAAGTCTTGAGGATCTATTAAGACTTTGTGTCCTTGAACCACATTATCAAGCAAGTATCGGCATGGCTCCATTTGAGGCGATGTATGGAAGAAAGTGTCGTTCTCTAGTATGCTGGGATGAGGTGGGTGAAGCAATATTGTTGGGACCAGAATTGGTACGCATGACTACAGAAATGATTCAAATGATCCGACAATGTATAAAAACCTCACAAGATCGACAAAAGAGTTATGCTGATCTTCATCGAAAGGACGTGGAATTCAATGTTGGAGAACATGTTTTGTTACGTGTTGCTCCATGGAAAGGAGTCACAAGATTTGGAAAGAAAGGAAAGCTCAATCCTCGATTCATTGGCCCATTTAAAATCTTTGATCGAGTTGGAACTGTGGCCTATAGACTCACTTTACCGCCAAATATGTCTCATGTTTATAATGTTTTTCACATATCCATGTTACGTAAATATTTGAAAGACTCGAACCACATTATTGAGTTAGAACCGGACGAAATAGCGGAAGATTTAACGTATGAAGAGGTTCCTGTTAAAATCTTGGATAAGAAGGAGCATATTCTACGCTCAAGGTTATACCTCAAGTTAAATTTTGTGGAGAAACCATGATGTTGAGGAAATGACCTGGGAGTTAGAATCTGAAATAAAATCAAGGTATCCTCACCTCTTCGACATACCAGGTATGTACCCTAATTTTGAGGGCAAAATTTCATAAGAAGGGGAGGTTGTAAGATCCCAAATTTTATGAATAAAGATGATTTTTCTATAAATATCATTTTTGAATATTAAGGAGTGAATTTGATATAATGTTATAGTTGTGGGTAATATTTCTAAATTTTGTAAAGTACGCAAGTTGTAATATCATATTCGATTGGTCGGGGAATATTTGTTTTAACAGGGAATATTCGTACGACGGCACAATCATTGGTGGACCCCACAACGCAATTATTGTCGGAATGAGAAAACGATAGAAATATCTTTTTATGAAAATAACGGCGAAAGTTTTACCGTTAACTGTTAAAATACCCGGTAATAAAAGTACAGTAATACGCGTGGTTGTATAGTAGTACACGGTATTGATTATTGATGCTTACGTGAGAAGTCACTCAGTTTTGTTCAATTATTGCTACAGTAATTGCTGCATAGTATCTCACGTTATTTGATTCAATTATTATCGATATTTTATATATTATTAAATCAATAATTGAGACGATACAATTATTCATATTATTATTTGCAATATTGACGATGTCTTGAAAGTTCTGTCGATGAAAGGTTTGGTCATCTAATTGCGCACCAATAGGGAGAAATCCTTATTGGAAAGACCACTCTTTCCTGGGAATGATCTTGTTGTTAAATATTGCGAATAATAATAATAATTAATAAAGGTTATTAAAAATATTGAGGGGATTTTTATGAGGTATTTGTTATAAATGTTGCTTATTATTTGGACCCCCCATTTAACCATTTTTCAAAACTGTCGGTAGAAGTTATCTCAGTTTTGTTATATATATATATATATATATATATATATATATATATATATATATATATATATATATATAATCCAATGTCATTCACGGCATATCTATCTAATAAAATACAAATGATTTTGAATTTCCCGCTCACTCAATAAATTATCTAGGCCGTCCAAAGTTTGAGATAAATCCCACCGTTCATACATCTATCTAATAAAATATATTTATTTATCTAATCTATCTAATAATGATTTTGAATTTTCCGCTCACTTAATAAATCATCTGGGCCGTTCTAATCTATCTAATAAAATACAAATGATTTTGAATTTCCCGCTCACTCAATAAATTATCTAGGCCGTCCAAAGTTTGAGATAAATCCCACCGTTCATACATCTATCTAATAAAATATATTTATTTATCTAATCTATCTAATAATGATTTTGAATTTTCCGCTCACTTAATAAATCATCTGTGCCGTTCTAATTTTGAGATAAATCTCACTGTCCATACAGTGCCGGAGGCACGGGACCCAACTAGTAATATATATAACATATATGAAAAATGGGTACTGGTGTGTATATATGTTATATATATCATATGCCATGCCGTGAATGGCATTGGATGTTATATATATATATATATGTATATATATATATATATATATATATTATAAGTTTTATTTTATTAGATTATAAATAGAATATATTATATTTTATTTAAGTTTTTATTTTATTAGAATATTTTTTTGCACAGTAAAGTCAAATTTTTAGAAAATTTTTCGCCGGTTGCGCCCGTGAATCAAAACTACTGTGCGTCCGTGATTATTTCTAAATAGTATCCTTTCCATTCTCCTATAAATAGGATGTTTAGTTAGAATTGAAAAACACACCAGAATCAGAGAACTCTTCTTCTATAATATTGAGCGTATTTCTTTCGAGTTTTAGAAAGCTTTGAGCGTAGAAAACAGTTAAAGTTTTCTTCAAGAATATCTCCGCTATACCAGTTGGAATACTCTTCTTTTTAAAGTAAGGGTTGCTATTTTTGGTCAATACTCATAAGAAATAATATTTTCTTCCATACTCTGTAGTATGTAAGTAATATTATTTCGTTTCAGATTTCGAATTCTACACTCATTTTGTTAAAGTTTTGGCTTCTATACTCCATGAAATTAGTAGAATATCCTTGATATTTGCGCTTCATCCAGTATCTTTTCATAGAAATATTATTCTGAGCATTCTTGAAAAGTTTTAACTTTTTCATGCCGAAGTACTATTCACGGGGTACTATTCCTAAAGTACTATTCACAGGATACTATTCACTCTATTACTATTCACCCGGGGTACTATTTATGATAAAAAATTAATTTCTTTTCGGTCTAAATCATTTTTGATACAATATTATTCTTGAATTTTACCCCCAAAGCAGTATCATGTTGACAATTTGGACATTATTGAATTTTGGATAAATTATATTATAAATCTTTAAAAATTTATCCTTTGCTTTCTTTTAATTGAATTATTATATCATTGTCATCATCCTCATGCTTATATTATTATGAAAGTCATCTTTGGCCCGTAGTGCATAGATGGACTTGGTATGATTATGATCAGGGATTATTCGGTATAATCATGACCATAATGTTATAAATGATATGGTAAAAGTCCTCATTATCCTGTAGTGCATTGATGGACAGTTGTTGTCATGATCATGACCATTGATGAAAACACGAATATCCTTGGCCCGTAGTGCATGGATAATTTGTGGTTGTGATACTAATGAATATCCTTGGCCGTAGTGCAGGGGTGATTCGATGATGTGGATTATTTATTAAGCTGAGTCTCAGCGATAAAATTGATGACAAATTCTTTTAAATCATAGAAGATTGTAGATATCATGCTCTACTTGACTCTTCTAATGGATTGCTTGTTCCGCTACAGTTAAACTTGATGTCTATTATATTTTATCAGTTTAACACTATTGAAGGCTAACGATAATTTATTATGCATTATCTTAGTCATAATATTCTTTACTGGGCTAGTTGAGCTCACCCTTTGCTTTCATTGTTCTCTTTAGGAAATGAGAATATAGCTGGGACTAGTCAGGAAACGGAGTGATGGTCCAGATGTTTGCATTAGTAGTCCTCACTATTCTGTGAAATAGTGTGATAATAAATATATTGAGGACTTATTTTGAGTTTGAATACTGTCTAGAAGACAATATTTGTATTAAAACTCACAGCTCATGTTGTATATTTAAGTTTGTATTTGTATTTTGTACCATGTATTTGGCGACTCAGAATGGGTGATGTATACCTATTTTGGGGGCGTCACAGTTGGTATCAAAGCTTAGGGATATGATTCCTGGCTGAGATGTGAGACTAGAACTAGGAGGGGAGAGACGGGTAATTCCTTCGCTAGTATGACCTACCTAAGTTTATTTGTTATTTAATTGGTAAGTCAGAATATAGGGATAATATGTTGCATGTCAATTAACCCTTGTTTTGTGGAAGTATTTGAAAATGACATCCGAGAATGTTGAGATTAGCATTGGAGCACAGGAGACCATTGAGTCACCACAGATCAATACCCAGGATAATGTTCAACATGAAGACAATAATCCTAAGGTAAACAACAACACCGATCAAATGATTAACGATGGGATGTTCAGAGCTTTATGCAATTAATGCAACATCAGGCGAGAGCGGCTCGTGTTCATAATGCAGGTTGAAACACTGACAACTCTCGGACGGTCACCGCAAAGCAGTTCAAGGAGCTGGGACCACCGAATTTTTTGGGAGAGCCAAAACCACTTAAAGCAAAAACGTGGATAAAGCAGATCACCAAGATATTTGATGCCTTGGGATGCTCTGAGGAGCAAAAGGTTCCCTTTGCCACTTTCATGTTGCGAGTAAAGGCAGATTATTGGTGGGAATCTGTAAAGCATACCCAACCTGCCGCACTAAAGATGTCTTGGGAGAGGTTCCAAGAACTATTCAACGATAAGTACTTTCCTGAAAGTATTCGTCACATGAAGGAGGTAGAGTTCATCAAGCTAGAGAAAAAAAATATGACCATGTCACAGTATGAAGCTAAGTTTTCCGAGTTGTCCCGGTTTGCGTCCCACTTAGTTGATAATGAGAAGAGAATGACGTGGATTTTTCTAAGAGGTTTGAAATCCGAGATACGTCAATACCTTATCTCTCTCAAATTGTGTTTATATTTAGATGTTGTAAATAGGGCTCAGTTACTGGAACGCGATAATGTGTCAACCCAACCAAGAGAGAGTAGCCGATAAGTCGATAATACCAGTGGTAGTAGTCATCGAAACGGTGACAACAAACGTGGAGGGAATCAACATGCCAGAAATCACTACACCAAAAATGGCCTCTAGTGTGCTCGCATTAGACCTCCTCGCAATTGGGTATCCTTCGCTAAGTAGTAACTAAATATTTTTTGTGAAGGATTTATTGTGAATAACTTTTTTATTCACAAATTGTATTTAGTAATGGAATATTGTTATTTAGTGAAAGATTGGTTTCCTTCACAAATAATATTTTAAGAAGGATTATTTGAAATTAGTGAATAACTTGATTCCCTTTCAAATAATATATTGTGAGGAACAAATTTATTTAACGAGAGAATATTTTTCTTCATTAATTATAAATTGAGAATCTTTCTTCAAATTAGTGAGAGAAAAATTCCTTCACAAATTATAAATTTGTAAATAAAAAATTAATTGCTAAATAATCAAAATTCATTGAAAATTATAATTAATTTTTAGTCATTGATTTCATATTTATTATTATTATTAATCTCTATAAGAAATATTAAATTTAATTTTCAAGTAAATATAAATATTGTCATACTTTTTTCAAACTAATTGATAAGCTAATGCATAAAGAGCTAATAAAATCAAAACTTCTCATATAAATAGATCATAATACTCGAGTCACAATAACTACAAAATTTGTTATTGTATCTTGGTCTCACAAGGACCATATTACCTACAAAATTTATTAACTAACATAAGAAAACTGAAAGAATAACAATGAACTAGAAGGAATAAAGTGTGACATGTTAGATCCACTTCATCATCATTTTCTTTAAGAAAATCAAGGTTGGGCATGTAAACTTCATGCTGCAATAGAAACACCAAAATTCAGTTTCAATAAGACGGGGAATAAGAAAAGATGAAACTGATGAACTTAAATTAAAAACGAAAAGAAAATAAAAACCTCAAGACAACGTTCTGAAAATATGAAGAAGCTACAGGTGAAAAGTAAAATAAGTTTTATGATTATCAAGAAAGAATAGGGCATGCTTAGATTGAGAACACAAATATCAAACATTACCTCTTTTGGGAGGGGTATCACGGGACTGGGGACCAGAATTTCTTGGCACACAACGTGGGAAGAATTTCTCTTGTTTTGAAACACGAGATCTGCAGCAATTTAAAGTCCAACACAAGTTACAAAAATCTAACACATAGACAATCTATTTGCCATCATCATGTACATGGAGTAAAAAAGATTTTTTTTATTGTATAATGAAATTGTGGTCTAATCTGAAGGAAGTGGCAATGGTAAAGTAGGAATATATTATTACGTTACATTTAGTGCCAAATGAGACTGGCATTTCTTGCTGCTGTGAGTTTATGTAGTAGTATTAGAAATAAATGAAAAATAAATAATTGTTTATGTAGCCAGTCACAAATGAAACCATTGCCTTTTTGGTGATTTAATCAGTCCTTTTTCCCCTAAATAAACAATAGATTAATCACTCTTTCCCACCAAAAATATGTTTATAATTGTCCTTTTGTTCTTTTAAATTTTGGTAAACTAATGTTTATCAAATTTCTAAACCAAATTCATCTTTTGCTTTTTAAATTTTGTACTGCAGTATCCAAGAGGATTTCCACCTTCTAGTTGTCAGCATAAAAGCAATCCGACATATTAAAATAGTAGCACTAGACTTCAATCCTCAATAGCAGACACTAATACATTATAACAAAATCATAGATGACATGAATTCAGTTTTGAGACTAAAACAAAGAAGCATCTAGGCTTTAAGAAATAAATTTTAACTCAAATTTTAACTTGAATATATTTCAGTTAAAATTTTAAAACTCAAATTTGTTATTGAAATAACTAGAAAAAACGTATTATGCGAGTGTATCTTGGGCAAACTCTAGAATCTACATTCACCCAATACACTGAGATGAAGATATACACTGTCTTTCCATGAGTAAGTAGAGGTTGCATGTGAGATGAAGTGTTAAAGCATGATATACATTGTTAGGCGCATTTTATAACAGCTTAAACTTTTAAAGCAATCGGTAACTTAACAATGATTATTAATAATAATAATTACAAAATGCTAACAATAATAAAGAAGAGTCACATTTGCTCTTTTGCGAAATGTGTCGGCTACTTCAGGATGTGCAATCATATCTACATAGCTATATACAGAAAATATCATGTAAGATTAGTATCAACAATAAGCCAACAAGATATAAACAAACTTATACTGGCATTATATAATAATTAAAATTAAAAGATATCTTTTGTTGGACTAGTATGAGATCTGCACAAGATTTGGATACCTTGTCTGTGAATGCCTACTCAAATAAATGCTATAGTGAAACACTACATGAAAATGACTGCATTGAAAATCCTTTTGTTACTAGTACATGGCTTAACCAGCCAGTTAAAGGTAGGAAGTTGATATGATAAGAAACAATGAAACCTCGAGATCAACTTCACTTACCACCTTCATTCAGTCCGACTAAGTGTCCTTTGTTGCAAACTCTAGAGAACTGCCAATTTTCAATTCTTTCTGATGGTCTGGGACTAATATTTGCAGCCATATTTCCTTGAGAAATGCAGGAAGTGACATTACCGAAATTATCGTGATAGTTTGGAAGTGAATGAGGATGAAAATTTGGTGTGTTAAGGAGTTCACATTTCAGTTGGCCAGATGACTGGCTAGAGTCAGCAACACTGGATTGATTGCCAACTGCTTCCACACTAACGAGAGAGGATAAACTGCTTGGAACACTAGACGAGATCCCATGGTGGAAGGGGTTGTCCAAATATAGACTAATTGGAGCTCCAGTTGAAGACTGTACACCCACAATAGTTCCATCGTCTATACTATAAGATGTTATTTTCCAATGTGAAGTTGTTCCTACAAAAATATCTTGAAAGGCGTGAGACTTGATTTATTTTCTTTTAAACTCATTGATAATGAGCAGCATATGTCATTGAAATACTTGTACCAGTAAATCCTGTTGCTAAATTATTAGAACTACTCTATTGCAGATATGGACTCAATTCATCTTGCTCCAGCTCAGAAAATGATTGCATTAAACTGACAAAAATAAAGGGCCAAAAAAAACTTAATGGAAGGAAAGAGAACTTGAGGAAAAGAAAGGTCCATCCCAAAAGGGAAACAAACCTGAATATAGCATAACAAGGAAGCCATTGAAAGACAAATATTAACAACATGCCGAAAATCAAAGTACAATGAAACTGGTGTAACAGCTTTAAACTTGTTTTAGTTTTGTTAATCATATAATCTGGAACTAGACTTCAGGCATCTTAAATCTTATTTCATTCAGATCAGGGCCAAAGCAAGAGTGAGGAACAACGATCTTGACAACAACAAGAATTGTGCTTGAACAATCTCACCGTATAGTACCACCAGGAAGGCTTGGTTCAAGCTTGATTCGCTTCCCTACAATGTCACTCTTGTTCAATGCACAGAGAGCAACATTTTAAGAGAGAAAAAAATACATTAGCATTTTTATTACAAAGTTACAATAAAAGTTGGTAATTTATAATGAAATTAACTATAATATAACAGAACCATGTACTTTTAAGAGCAAAGGAGTACACCAGCTGTTGGAGATATCAAAGGCTGTCATATGGCATTTTATAAATAGGTAGACCGACTATCTTCCCTTGGTTAAGAGTCACCGGGTACTATCGTTTCAAATTATGGTATGAGAACTAAGATAGTTAGTGCATTCTTTCGTTACATGTACCGAGTCGATCAGTGTGCCTAGTTTAGAACCAAATATAGAAAGTGAACATTCTAAGAGTTGATATTAGTAAAGATGAGAATAAATACCAGAATGGCATTGTAACTTGTTCTGACATCCAAATAGATTATTCCTATGCAGATAGTGACCAAAACATATATTACAAGCGGCAACCAGTAATAACCAAAGTCCCTAGACATGTTGATGAATGAACGCTTGGTTAACTGCCTGCATCAAGAAACTAGCCTGACTGCCTCCTGAATCTAGCACAGTTCATTTCAGCACAACAAATGAGAATAGGATCAGGATCTAATTCTACATATACACTTGTGACTTGTTTTCCCTATGGCCTAGAAAAGGGAAAAGGGTGCTTACAACTTTGGACATTTCTTCGACCCTTTCTAGTGTTGAGCAATAGTTTTGAGATGAACGATAAAAGTCGGTAAGAGTTCGAATAGCCTCAGTTGTTGTCATCTTTTCCAAATGATCGTCATTTTCTTCAAACTGATCATCTAAAACCATATGAACAACAACTTTTATGCAAAAATAGTAAGTTCAAGAAACAACAGATCTAGAGATTCAAGCTGATATGAAGGCGACTATTAGAAGTGTAAAGCACCTTGAGTATCATATCTAGATCTCCACGGGGCAGAGCAGGGTGTTGCAAAGGTGATCCAACATTTGGAACTACATCTCCAACTGAATTTGAAAGGCCATCCTTTCCCAGACTCAAGTTTCGGATAGTCAAGAGCATTCTCAGCCTTCTGCTCTCTACATCACTGGCAGATGGTGATGTCATATTCTGCTGTGCTAGTATAAGCTGTTACTGATGCTGCTGCGTAAGCATCTGAAGTTGGTGAAAGGGCTGAGGTCCCTGCATAAATGACTTCTACTGCTGGAGAAGCTGATCAAGACCCTAACACATGAGGCATAGGACTATCAATAAGATAAACTAAATATAAGTGGGGTGAAAAAAATTATTTCTGAGCCAAAAAGCATAATAAAAGCCAGCACAAGTATTATGCAAGGCTACTTGTGTTATTTTTAAAACAACCAACCATAACAACAAAGTATGAATTGCAAATACTTACTTCATATGCAAAAAAAAAAAATACATAACCGTCAATCGAGTATCTTTGCATAGGCTGTTTCTCAAATATGTGATAGTAAAGTGACCATGAAAAAGATAGGACAGGAGAAGAGGATATATAGGAAGTAGTCTATGTGCAGGGCCAGGTTCTCCTAAAATTTCAAAGAGGATGTCAATAATGGATTCAAATAATTGTGCTTACCCTGCCACTCATTGGAAACTCGAATTTGGCAGTTTACTTATTAACAAGCTAGTCTTTAATAAATACATCCCCAAACAAACTCCACTGTGACAACCCGAGAAATTAGACAATTTATGAAAATCTTAAATGATTGATTTAAGGTTAAATAATAGACCTAGACAAGAAATGAGTGTATGCGTTTGATGTTATTGGGATTGAATTTTGAGGATTTCAAAATTCGGTGAAGGATATAGGTGAATTATTCAGGATTAAGGATTTATGAGAATATGTTTTGTGTTTATGGTTGTGTATGTGTTCAGAATGTAGTTAATGGTCAAGGGTTGACCAGATTAATTATATATGTGTCAAACCATAATCGTATATTAAGAACGACAACGTTCAGTTCGAAAACCCTAACGTCTAATAAGAAACTCTAGAAATCGGTTCTGGAAACCCTAGTTTCTGTTCCGGCAATCCGAAACCCTAAATTCAAGATATGAATATGGTGATTAAGTTTGAAAACTCTAGCGATATGTTCAGAAACCCTAATTTCAGTATCGAGAATTTAAACTCTAATTTGGGAATCCTAATACGGAGTATTAAACCATAAGGGTTAAAAAGTTGTGTGTAAGGAATATGAACATTATGTGATGGTTTATATTTGTTTATTATATAAACAAACAAAAGAAACTAGTGTAACCCTAATTATATATTAGGAATGAAGGATTTAATAACTTAAGAGTTATGGAAAAAGAGAATTGTTGTGACACCCCCAAATCCGGGTTACCTGACTCCCGAGTTTGGTGTTCACGATCCACAATATAAATAACATTTAACTACCCATATTATATATAGATAGTATCTTACATAAATTTTTATCAGAGTTTCATAATACATCACCCAGGTTTTCTAACCTTAACTTTACAAACATACCCTTTAGTTATACAAAAAGGGTTTACAATACAACATAATAAATATGTTCAACATAATTAATTTATTATAACGCCTTTGCCTTTATCCTTCACAGCACCTCCTGCCACTTCGTCCCTAGCTGAAAAGTTTTATTTAGCAAGGGTGAGCAACTAATTTGCCCCGCAAGTTAATACATACAATAAATGTATAATAATTCAAAACAACAGACTATCTATTTTGATAGAATGAAACCAAAGTTCGGAGAACTTTGAAATAGCTGAACAAATCGTTATTCAATAACAAGTTTTCTCGTATTCTATACAACATAATAATTCACTAATGAAAGAGTACAACGCTTTCAAAGTTTCTACGGTATTCTAGTGAATAATCTAGAATCAATTCTACGAATGAAATATTTCTCCAGATTTATACTGAGTGATCACACAAGATCTTGAACTTTATTTTCTCGGGTAGATATCAAAGATTTACTTTGATAAATACTCAGGTGTATCAGATAACCATAAAGATTAAATCATACCCCTCTGCAAGTACTCAGAGCCGGCCAACTCTTTGTACCCTATATTATGCATAATACTCAAAACGCGCGCAAAGATCGAATTCACGACCAACAAAATGTTCCCTTTATATAAAAGGTTGTTCTTCTCAGTCTTGGAATCAAAAGTTTGATTTTACAACGAAATACTGAGATTTCAAATTCTATTTGCTTCTCTTCTCAAACCTAACAAATTTTTACCAATGTTTGTCTAACCAGAATAAATGGCTAAGATATGAATATCCAACAATAGTAATTATACGAATATATATTTTCTAATTCAATAATTTAATTTCAACAATAAATCCCTGGACGTGGCATAATTAGCAATAATTATCCACCAATAATAATTGAATGAAATAACTCAAGGTTGAGTTAGGGAACTTGCCTCTTCCGTTGATTACAGCTACACAAAATACTTATCTGCTTTCGAAAGACCTATAACCAATAATATCGGTCTAACAATTAGCACAATAATCCACATAACACACAACACTGTAGTTCACAGTCAAACTTCTCCTAAACACATTACCACATAGCCACAACAGTGTTTATAACCTATATAAACACTTAACAAGTCAAACTAATTCAGTCTGGTTGGACTTCGGTCCATTCTCGGTGTTCTGGTCACCCTACCCGACAATTAACACATTGATTGTCAATTAAAATTGGTCTCTAAGCTTCAATATTAATTTAGATAACTCAATTATCATTAATAAAGCTTTTAATAATTATCAAGCAATTATTATAATTTATAATAATTTTTTAAATATCAGAATCATTTTTAAATGATTTAATTATCAATTAATCGTACCATTATTAATATTTAATAATACCAAAATATTAATAACATACTTTTTAAAATATTAAAGTTATTACCAATAACTTAAAATATTTTTAAATCATCCATATTCTACTTAAATGATTTTTAAGGTAATTAAAATCATTTTTAAATCATCACATTAATATATAAATATTAATGAAATTATTACCCAAATATTAAAAGTAATTAATTATAACTTAAAATATTTTAAAATCATTTTTCTCATTTTTAAATGATTTTTAAATCAATAAAATCATTTTTAATTCATTTATTTAATATAATAATTTAATAAATCAAATATCATTAATATTAATTTATTAATGAAAATTCTCCAAAAATACTAAAAATTATATTTTATAATTTAAAATATTTTCTAACACTTTATTCTCAATTAAAATGATTTTTAAATCATTAAAATCATTTTTATCTTATTTATTTAATTTAATAATCAAATAAATCTAATATCATTAATATTAAATTATTAATAAAAATTCTCCAAAAATATTAAAAGTTACATTTTATAACTCAAAATATTTTTAAATACATTATTCTTAATTAAACTGATTTTTCATAATATTAAATCATTTTTCTCTAATTTACTTAATACACTAATTAAATAAATTAAATAGCTTTAATATTTAAATAATTATAAATATTAAAGAAAAATATTCCATTTGGTCAAAAATTATTTTTCATAATTTAAAATAATTTTTAAAACCATTTTTGGTAATTTTTAGAATTTATTTCTATTTATTATTAATTTCATGATTATTCAGAAAATAAATTAATTAAAACCGTCGCTATAGGCCTTTAGCGACACAAAGCGTCGCTGTTGGTGTTCTTGAGCTCAAGAACACTGACAGCCGACAGCTTCAAGGGTCTACTTTGACCGGCTTTAATTCTCTGTTCAAATTGTTTCTGGTCTTGTTTGAAGTGTGATCGTGTAGCCAAAATGTAATACTACAACACACAACCAACATCTTGATCAAACAATAACAATACGGCAAGATCTAGAGCTTAAAAGAAGCTGTCAGACCCATTCTGGGTTTTTCTGGGCTTAAACAGTACCGAGTTGCTATATTCAACCACAGTTTAATCTATGTCCTGGTCTTATTTCACGTGTTTTGATAGCTCAAACATGTAGTTCTTATGTTAAGGTACAATACCAAAACAAAACTTAGATTATAATCAACAGAATCAATATAAAACATACGGTCAAACTCTGTCAGACAACTTGTTCAAACCGTTTTTTGGGTTTTCCAGAAAAGTCACTCGTGATCAAATGGTCTAGTTTGACCATTAATTACAACCATCATATGTGTTGTTTCAGAGATATACTAACATTAATATAGAGCCCACATAACCAGCTACAAATATGTTACAATAACAACATCATAAAACTAAATAAACTGATAGATCTATTGCATAGAAAATCCTGTCAGACGCTTATTTTAGAATTCTGGGTTACCCAGAATTTCACTCGGTCATGGTCGGTCAACCGACTTTGACCGGCTATAACTTGTAATCTAAAAATCAAATAGCTTGGATTCCACTTCCAAATCACAGACCACATGACATAGTACAGATCCAAAACATAAAACAAGAAAAATCAAAAACAGGCACGGATCTATGGCGCCTGACATTAGGTTGTCAGACCACAGATTTTGTTCTTGAACATTTTTAGAAAAATGTACTTTTACTCACTTTGGTGCTATGGACCCATCATGGATCATCATATAACCACTAAAAACATCTTCTAGTAATATTCTAAACATATAAACACAAAAATTTCTCAAGCATCAAAGATCAAAAATAAAAACTTGGTTATACCTTTCTAGATTTTGATTTTTGATCTATGCTCTCCAATTGTTTATGGTTGATCTAAGAGGTGTTTATAGGACTGATCTACTACAGATTTTCGTGGGTTTAGTGGAGAGAAAGAGTTGGTGAGAGCTAGAGACTAAGTGAGCCAAATTTTGTGACTTTCTCTCTCTTAAATCTTTTATATAGCATATTTAGTGGTTAGATCTGATCTTGCTGGCACATGGAGCTGATTTTGCTGAGATTTTTAGGCCACATTGTCAATGGAGTTGGTCACCAACTAAAGCTTTACCCACTTTTGCAAATTAGCTAAATAAAAATGTAAAAAGGGTATTATGGTCATTTATAAATTAATTTTTATGGCAAACTTGTCCAATTCACAAACCCTTAGGGTTTGGGGCTTGTATTAGGGTTTAAGATTTGAACCCATTAGGTATTAAAAATTCTAGTTCCCACAATTTTCAAATTTAGGGTTTAATTAGAAAAATAAATTTTCTAAAATAAAATTAGGGTTTCTAAAATAGAAATTTAACTTACAAAAATATAATTAGTATTTTCTAATCATATTTAAGTTTATCAAACACTTTAGGCATGCTAATAAAAATTAGGGTTTACAATTCTCGGTTTTGAAATTAGGGTTTTTCGGCGTACAATTAGGGTTTTTAACTGTACAATTTATTTCTAAATCTGAGATTAGGGTTTTAAATCCCTTATTAAGGTTTATTAATTATAAACCTTATTCGATCAATTATTGATCAACATTTCTAAACCGTACAAACACATAATCAACAATACAATTATTTTAATTGTATTTTCTATCGAATCCCTATCCGAAAATTAGGGTTAGAGTTTTCTAAAGTTGTTAAGCACAACTTTACTCTAAATTTATTAGTCAATACACAAATTGACTTTCTCGAGACTCGTATCACAGATATTTGTCACAAAATTGATAGTTAATATTAATATTAATTAAAAAAAAAATTATTCGCAAATTTTGGATTATTCAAAATCCTGGGTTATCACATTCACCCCTCCTTAAAATGATTCCGTCCTCGGAATCACCGCTTTCTTATTCTTTACAATCTTTTAAAGTTGTATCATCAATTTATTTTGATTAACACAATATTACTTTGTGTTTCAAATTCTAACATGTGACTTAAATCTATAAAAGAAAATAGTTCACAGAATTATCTAAATCATAATACTCGCGTAATTAAATTTCTAAACGACATCATTACCTGCTACTACCTCCTGAGTAGCCACTGCATCTAGCGCCGTCATGTTGAATGTACGGGCTGTTGGTCTTCCTGGCTGTGCAGGTCCTCGAATCGCCAAGGTTCCTTTACCGGATCCCTTAATGGCGCTTTCCTTCTCAGCATTCTTCTTCGGACAGTTCCGCACCAGATGATCAGTCGACCCACACGCATAGCAACCTTGAATCTTTTTCGGGCTGGGACAATTTGGCGACATATGCCCTTCTTGTCCGCAGTTGTAACAGAGCCCCTTCTTCTTCAAACAAACTCCTGCATGATTCTTCCCACAATTTGCACAAGGCCCTCCTCCTTTCTTATTCCCTTCAGCTTTGCTACCCGATTGGGTAATCTCACTCCACTTCCTCTTATTCGGGTTACTAACACCACTGCTTCCACCCTCATTGTTATTCTTCTTCTTCTCCTGATGAAAGCTAGATGCAGCCTCGCTTCCTCCTTCAGCAATTAATGCTTTCTCCATTAGAGCCGCAAAAGTGTTGATCTGCAACACAGCTACTTTGTTTTAAATTCCCAGCTTCAATCTGTTCTCGAATCTTCTTGCTTTTCTAGCTTCTGTGCCACTTGATGAGGTGCAAATCGTGTCAATTCGTTGAATTTAGCCGTGTATTCAGAAATAGACATGTTTTCCTGCTTAAGTTCCAAGAACTTAACTTCCATCCGAGCTTGCATACTCGGTGAGAAGTAGTTCTCAAAGAACAACTCCTTAAATCTGGTCCATACTACTACCGCTGTACCCGCTCTCGCTTGATTGGTTTCCCACCAATAATTGGCTTCTCCCTTCATTAGATATGTTGCAAAAGCCGTCTTTTGCTCTTCCGCCACACGCGCAATCACGAACGCTTTCTCCATCTCCTTCACCCAAGTTTGGGCTTCGATCGGATCCGTAGTCCCCTTGAATTCAGGCGGTCCTACCGCTTTAAAATCCTTAAAATTAGCCAATCTGTCGGCTGATTGATCCCTTGGTCTTCCCCTGACTGAAGCCCTATTTTCCATAGCTTGGGCCAGCATATCCACAAAATTCTGCATCGGGTCCACTTGACCTTCTTCGTTATTCACTGATTGTTCTTCTCTTTGGTTTCGATTCTGTCTTCTAGGCGGTATGATCTGATTTAAACGAAAATCTTAAATTAATACTCTTATTCTATACAAATTCTTAACACAATAAGAATTCAACACAAAATTCTCAAGTAATTGCATATTTATTCAAATAGCACATAGTACCTATAGTACTTAACACATATAAATATCCCTTTAAAATAATACTAGGGTTAACACACACAACTTTACAAAAGTTGCAATTCCCCAACTTTACACAAAAAGTTGACATTCTCCAATTACATATTACTATTTCCAGTTCATCAAACTTACCACACTTAGGAGTTCAGTAACTTATCATAAGTATGAGTTTTAAGAACTCACCAATTTCATTTTAATCTTATATTCATATAGAAAATAAAGATTTCATTCATACAAACATATATTTACATATGTTCAAACATCGTTCTTGATATTATATATCTTAATATCAGAAACTTCTACCAAAAGATACTATTACATATATCTAAGTTGTCTACCGACCACTTCCTTCACCAATCTTCTTCTTGTTGAGACACTTACTAAATCCATGACCCGTTTGCCCACAGGAAAAACACTTCCTCAAATTCGGTTTAGGACAATGCAAAGAGATATGTCCTTCCTGCTTACAGTTGAAGCACATGTTCTTCCACATCATGCATTCCCCCACGTGAGTTTTGCCACACTTGCTACAAGCTTTCTTTTTCTTCGGGTTCGAATTTCCAGAGTTGTCACTGTCTTTGTTCCTCTTTCTTTTCTTCTTGTCCTTTTTGCTGGTTCCTTCAGATGATCCACCACCTTCAGCCTTCATTCGTTCCACCTGCGCTTTCAGCTCGTTCCGTTCTTCAGTCATTTCACGTAACGCCCGCTCCGTCTTCCACAACTCCTCCAAAAGAAATACTTTTCTTCGGAGTTCTTGGACTTCTATAGATAGCTGATCTTGTTCACCAACCTTGATCTTATTCTTTAGTTCCACCTTAGCATCTTCAGACTCTGCCTCCTCATCACCACTTAGATACATCTCAGGATAATCGTCATTATCACTCCCAAGATTGATCATTGGTTCATCTTTCCCCACGTCTTCAACCGATTTGCTATGTGCTGGCACCTCAGCTACTGGCATTGGTGCGACAGCCGCTGGCTTCTCCGTACACATCTTGTCTTCTCCAGACATCCTACAATCAGTTTTAAACAACTTGATTAGTACTTCTTTAGTACAAATTTCTCTCACTAAGAATTTACTTATCTCACTATCGATATGCTTCAGCAATCCCTCACTTAGTACTCTAAATGAGTATTCTCTATCTCGCTATGGTTATAATCCTAGGGTTTTCCCCACCCCACTTAAAGTTTATAACCTACAGCTCTACTACCAGCCGGTGACACCTTGGTCACTACAGCTCTGATACCAACCTGTGACACCCCCAAATCCGGGTTACCTGACTCCCGAGTTTGGTGTTCACGATCCACAATATAAATAATATTTAACTACCCATATTATATATAGATAATATCTTACATAATTTTTTATCAGAGTTTCATAATACATCATCCAGGTTTTCTAACCTTAACTTTACAAACATACCCTTTAGTTATACAAAAAGGGTTTACAATACAACATAATAAATATGTTCAACATAATTAATTTATTACAACGCCTTTGCCTTTATCCTTCACAGCACCTCCTGCCACTTCGTCCCTAGCTGAAAAGTTTTATTTAGCAAGGGTGAGCAACTAATTTGCCCCGCAAGTTAATACATACAATAAATGTATAAGGATTCAAAACAACAGACTATCTATTTTGATAGAATGAAACCAAAGTTCGGGGAACTTTGAAATAGCTGAACAAATCGTTATTCAATAACAAGTTTTCTCGTATTCTATACAACATAATAATTCACTAATGAAAGAGTACAACGCTTTCAAAGTTTCTACGGTATTCTAGTGAATAATCTAGAATCAATTCTACGAATGAAATATTTCTCCAGATTTATACTGAGTGATCACACAAGATCTTGAACTTTATTTTCTCGGGTAGATATCAAAGATTTACTTTGATAAATACTCAGGTGTATCAGATAACCATAATGATTAAATCATACCCCTCTGCAAGTACTCAGAGCCGGCCAACTCTTTGTACACTATATTATGCATAATACTCAAAACGCGCGCAAAGGTCGAATTCACGACCAACAAAATGTTCCCTTTATATAAAAGGTTGTTCTTCTCAGTCTTGGAATCAAAAGTTTGATTTTACAACGAAATACTGGGATTTCAAATTCTATTTGCTTCTCTTCTCAAACCTAACAAATTTTTACCAATGTTTGTCTAACCAGAATAAATGGCTAAGACATTTCTCAACATAATTTGACAATCAACAGGAATTATCTGTACTGTCAATTCTAACTTCTACAGATATGAATATCCAACAATAGTAATTATACGAATATATATTTTCTAATTCAATAATTTAATTTCAACAATAAATCCCTGGACGTGGCATAATTAGCAATAATTATCCTCCAATAATAATTGAATGAAATAACTCAAGGTTGAGTTAGGGAACTTGCCTCTTCCGTTGATTACAGCTACAAAAAATACTTATCTGCTTTCGAAAGACTTATGACCAATAATATCGGTCTAACAATTAGCACAATAATCCACATAACACACAACACTGTAATTCACAGTCAAACTTCTCCTAAACACATTACCACATAGCCACGACAGTGTTTATAACCTATATAAACACTTAACAAGTCAAACTAATTCAGCCTGGTTGGACTTCGATCCATTCTCAGTGTTCTGGTCACCCTACCCGACAATTAACACATTGATTGTCAATTAAAATTGGTCTCTAAGCTTCAATATTAATTTAGATAACTCAATTATCATTAATAATATTTTTCGGAAGCTTTTAATAATTATCAAGCAATTATTATAATTTATAATAATTTTTCAAATATCAGAATCATTTTTAAATGATTTAATTATCAATTAATCGTACCATTATTAATATTTAATAATACCAAAATATTAATAACATACTTTTCAAAATATTAAAGTTATTACCAATAACTTAAAATATTTTTAAATCATCCATATTCTACTTAAATAATTTTTAAGGTAATTAAAATCATTTTTAAATCATCACATTAATATATAAATATTAATGAAATTATTATCCAAATACTAAAAGTCATTAATTATAACTTAAAATATTTTTAAATCATTTTTCTCATTTTTAAATCAATAAAATCATTTTTAATTCATTTATTTAATATAATAATTAAATAAATCAAATATCATTAATATTAATTTATTAATGAAAATTCTCCAAAAATATTGAAAATTATATTTTATAATTTAAAATATTTTCTAACACTTTATTCTCAATTAAAATGATTTTTAAATCATTAAAATCATTTTTATCTTATTTATTTAATTTAATAATCAAATAAATCTAATATCATTAATATTAAATTATTAATGAAAATTCTCCAAAAATATTAAAAGTTACATTTTATAACTCAAAATATTTTTAAATACATTATTCTTATTTAAAATGATTTTTCATAATATTAAATCATTTTTCTCTAATTTATTTAATACACTAATTAAATAAATTAAATAGCTTTAATATTTAAATAATTATAAATATTAAAGAAAAATATTCCATTTGGTCAAAAATTATTTTTCATAATTTAAAATAATTTTTAAAACCATTTTTGGTAATTTTTAGAATTTATTTCTGTTTTTTATTAATTTCCGGAATATTCAGAAAATAAATTAATTAAAACCGTCGCTATAGGCCTTTAGCGACACAAAGCGTCGCTGTTGGTGTTCTTGAGCTCAAGAACACTGACAGCCGGCAGCTTCAAGGGTCTACTTTGACCGGCTTTAATTCTCTGTTCAAATTGTTTCTGGACTTGTTTGAAGTGTGATCGTGTAGCCAAAATGTAATACTACAACACACAACTAACATCTTAATCAAACAATAACAATACGGCAAGATCTAGAGCTTCAAAGAAGCTGTCAGACCCATTCTGGGTTTTTCTGGGCTTAAACAGTACCGAGTTGCTATATTCAACCACAGTTTAATCTATGTCCTGGTCTTATTTCATGTGTTTTGATAGCTCAAACATGTAGTTCTTATGTTAAGGTACAATACCAAAACAAAACTTAGATTATAATCAACAGAATCAATATAAAACATACGGTCAAACTCTGTCAGACAACTTGTTCAAACCGTTTCTTGGGTTTTCCAGAAAAGTCACTCGTGATCAAATGGTCTGGTTTGACCATTAATTACAACCATCATATGTGTTGTTTCAGAGATATACTAACATTAATATAGAGCTCACATAACCAGCTACAAATATGTTACAATAACAACATCATAAAACTAAATAAACTGACAGATCTATTGCATAGAAAATCCTGTCAGACGCTTATTTTAGAATTCTGGGTTACCCAGAATTTCACTCGGTCATGGTTGGTCAACCGACTTTGACCGGCTATAACTTGTAATCTAAAAATCAAATAGCTTGGATTCCACTTCCAGATCACAGACCACATGACATAGTACAGATCCAAAACATAAAACAAGAAAAATCAAAACAGGCACGGATCTATGGCGCCTGACATTAGGTTGTCAGACCACAGATTTTGTTCTTGAACATTTTTAGAAAAACGTACTTTTACTCACTTTGGTGCTATGGATCCATCATGGATCATCATATAACCACTAAAAACAACTTCTAGTAATATTCTAAACATATAAACACAAAAATTTCTCAAGCATCAAAGATCAAAAATAAAAACTTGGTTATACCTTTCTAGCTTTTGATTCTTGATCTATGCTCTCCAATTGTTTATGGTTGATCTAAGAGGTGTTTATAGGACTGATCTACTACAGATTTTCGTGGGTTTAGTGGAGAGAAAGAGTTGGTGAGAGCTAGAGACTAAGTGAGCCAAATTTTGTGACTTTCTCTCTCTTAAATCTTTTATATAGCATATTTAGTGGTTAGATCTGATCTTACTGGCACATGGAGCTGATTTTGCTGAGATTTTTAGGCCACATTGTCAATGGAGTTGTTCACCAAATAAAGCTTTACCCACTTTTGCAAATTAGCTAAATAAAAATGTAAAAAGGGTATTATGGTCATTTGTAAATTAATTTTTATGGCAAACTTGTCCAATTCACAAACCCTTAGGGTTTGGGGCTTGTATTAGGGTTTAAAATTTGAACCCATTAGGTATTAAAAATTCTAGTTCCCATAATTTTCAAATTTAGGGTTTAATTAGAAAAATAAATTTTCTAAAATACAATTAGGGTTTCTAAGATAGAAATTTAACTTACAAAAATATAATTAGTGTTTTCTAATCATATTTAAGTTTATCAAACACTTTAGGCATGCTAATAAAAATTAGGGTTGCCTAATTAGTGTTTACAATTTCCGGTTTTGAAATTAGGGTTTCCCAGCGTACAATTAGGATTTTTAACTGTACAATTTATTTCTAAATCTGAGATTAGGGTTTTAAATCCCTTATTAAGGTTTATTAATTATAAACCTTATCCGATCAATTATTGATCAACATTTCTAAACCGTACAAACACATAATCAACAATACAATTATTTTAATTGTATTTTCTATCGAATCCCTATCCGAAAATTAGGGTTAGGGTTTTTTAAAGTTGTTAAGCACAACTCTACTCTAAATTTATTAGTCAATACACAGATTGACTTTCTCGAGACTCGTATCAGAGATACTTGTCACAAAATTGATAATTAATATTAATATTAATTAAAAAAAAATTATTCGCAAATTTTGGATTATTCGAAATCCTGGGTTATCACAATTGTGGTATTTAGGATACTTACTAATTCTAGGAGATTTATTTTATATATCTCAAATGATTAATTTTATAAGCTAATTATAGCAAGTCTAATTGGGTTAAGGAAATAAGTGTGCATGAGTAATAATTTGTGTTATAATTGAGGAAGTAAAAACCCTAATTAAATTATTTGGGTTGGATAAGAATTTAAGGTATTGGATTATGTATATTTTTATTGATAAGCCCAAAAGATTTAAGGGTGGCCCAAACTTAGAGTCCAATTGAAGGAAGGGCATGATGGACATTTGATATTATTAAAAGTGTTGGACTATGATTGATTTACATGGCCGGTGGATAGAGAAGAAAAAAAAGAGAGGAGAGATTGAGCATGTGACTAAGATTTATTTTGGTCTCTTATTTGTCTAAAGTTGGTTACCAACTCTCCACCAACTTTCCACTAACTCTCCACATGTGTCACCATATTTTCCAAGCCACCTTATTTTACCAAGATTACAAGCAATCTAAGAGATATTAGATGATTTTATGGGAGACATGGCAAGATTAGATATAAAGATAGGGTAGATTGGGCAAGATTTATTTACTAACTCCTCTTATGTGTCATCTTGTAATTTAGCCAACATATTTGTTCAAGTTGGTAAGTAATCTCTTGGTAGTTAAGAGAGTGTGAGAAAGAGAGATGTGGTGGATGCATTATTAGGCCATATGGTCGATTCTAGTGAAGAGAGGAGAGGGGGGATGAATGTATTGATTTCCTACTTTATTTGGTGACTAACTCTCACCTAACCTTCTAGGTGTCTTCTCCCCATTTTGCCAACATTTTTGTTCAAGCTAGGTGGCATTCATGTTAAGGTGCCACTTTGAACACTAAGATTTTCACATATCTATGTAATCATGATAGTTATCTACCACTAGCCCATGTGTCAATTATTTATTTGATCAACATTTATGTTTATTCTTGCAAGCAATTCTTTAATAATTGTGTGAGAGAATGAGAAAAGTGGTTGAGAATGTGGAGAGTTAAGGGCCACATGGACGACCATAATTAAGAGAGAGGGAGTGGAGATATGTTGGTAGATTTTGTATAGATATACCAAATCTATCCATTGATATTTTTTTCTTCCAACACTTAAAAACATCTTTCTCTTTCATCTTATTACTAGTTATCTAAACTAAAGAGAGAGAGAGAAGAGGAGAAAGAGAGGAATGAGAGAGAGAAAGTGGGAGCCATATGGTTTGGTAGAGGAGGAGGAGAGAGAGAGTTTTCTTCAAATTCTCCTAGCTCTATAGCCATCTTGGGAAGAAGAAGAAGAAGAAAGGGAGCTTGGTAAGCAAAGGTATAAACCCTTTTCTTTTCTGAAATTTTTTGATTGTAAATCAAACCTTGAATCCATTATTTCTAAACTCAAAAACCATGTATTTACATGTTGATGAGTGTATCATGTTTAGATCTAACCATATTGAGTGTTGATTTGGTTGAAATCAAAAGTAATTGAAAAATATAATTTTTCCGGAAAAGTTTGAACTTTTAAAGTGAGAGCTAGGTTTTGATTTTTCTTGAAATCTATGATGTATATTTGTGATTTATGTTTTTGTGATGCTAGATATATGTGTTAAGGGTAAAATCCCTTTGGAATCTCTCAAATAGTTTGAAAAATGAGCAAGTTATGGGATTTCTCCCAAACTACACAAAGGTAATAAAAACTGTTAGAATGACAGTTTGTAACAGCCACTTCCGGGCTAATTTCCGGGAGCTTAACATGTCCAAATATGGATTGTGATATATGAAAACTTTATTTCGGAAAGATATGAACCCAACAAAATTGAAGGATCATCAATCGGAGTTATAGATTTCATTTTATTTAAGTTTTGTGAAGGACTCCAAAACTGTCAAACGTCAAAAAGTTGCTGCCTAAAATTTTCTGGGGGCTATTTCGGACATTTATTTAATGAGAAAAATTCTAGGCTTTTGGGAAATGAAAATATATGGTATTATGTAGCTCGTGTCCAAAAATGAGCTAATTCCGAGTTAAAACGATCAAGTTATGACCATTACAATTTTTGTGATTTTCCGACGGAAATCGCTATAACCGGAGTTCTACAACTTCGATTGCCACGAAATTTAAAATGGAGCATCACGTTAACATATATAAGGTTTTTCTAGGAGATGGGAATGTTTGGAGTTAAGCATGAGGTAGCTAATTTCTAAAGCTACCCACTAGAATTAATTTTTGAAAAATATCAAAGGAAGTTGGAAAATTATGGAAAAATAATTTTTGTATATGAAATACATGTATATATGTTTGACCAAAGGATAGAAAAATAATAAGTTGATTTGTAATTTTCGTGAAGAAGAATAGTGAATTCAGGTTGCTGAAATGGAATCCAGGTTGCTGGATTAGTATTTGACTTACTAGGTGTTAACGAATAACTTATGAAATGAAAAAGCGAATGTTAAATCATATAAATGTGATTCTATGGCATGGTTAAGCGCTTAGGAAGAGTTTAATTGAATTAAACTCGATATTTGTCCGACTAGACCGTCGGGATGATAAAATTGTGTCTGTATCAACTCAAACTTAATATTCTAATTTGATGCTAAGTCTTATGTGTATTATAGACTGATAGGATTATGTGCTATGTGTTTATGTTATTATGTGGATATAAATATAACAGTATTATACTGTGATGATATTATTCTAATATTGGAGATCTATATTACTAATATTAGGTCTTCGGGTAAAGCGTTATAAATTGCGTTGCGGTAATCAACGGCTCAGGCAAGTTTCTTTTTACTTAACTCTAATAAGAGTGTTTTATTCAAACTTATGGTTAATCATTGCTGATTGCCATGAAATTTGTACTCTGTACATCTTGCATGTATAAGTCAGGTATGAGAGGCTGATCACCTTCATTACTAGTTGGTTCAGAAATGTTTGTTCATGTATAATACTTGTTCAGTCAAAAATTTGTTCGTGCTAGTTCTCAATTATATTGATGAATTATAGCAAGCCCATTATTCATACTCTTCAATCATGATATATCGTTATATTGTTGTATATAAACTTGCTGGGCAACTTTCATGCTCACCCTTGCTATATCATGATAAAATATTGCAGATAAAGCAAATGCGTTCGGATACAGGAAAAAGATATTGCCAAGTTCAGCTTGGGATGTAATGTGCGGCTAGTATGTAATAGTATAGTTTGATAAATGTGTTGTATGTTAGATAAATTGTGTATAAGTTAAGGTTACTCGAATTTGGGGAAATAGTGTGTAAAGTTTAATGTATAAACAATTTATGTTTATATCTTCCGCAAATAGTTATAGAAATAGTGTACCGAATCCGCGGCGATTTGGGGGCCCGGATTCGGGGCTACTACATCCACTGATCCACTGCCCAGTGTTTCAACAAAACCATAAACCAGATCAGCATCTTCATTCAGATTACATGAAATATTACTAAGATTACCATAAAAGACAATTCATATAAGCTTACCTGCGGTTTGAATTATCTATGAGAAGTATGGACCACTCCAAAACAAAATTTCTCGAGTCATACCTGCAATTAAAGAAAAGGTAAAGATGCAAACCCACATACACTAAAAGAGCATATGATTGCAGGTGCAATACAACTGTACATATAAGATATCATGATACATGATCTTAATACGCAGTTCAAAATATCCTGTTTCCTATAGTATCAAAAAATTGATAAGTTTCTGTAAAAGCCATTTAAGACTTTTCAAATAGGGCAGAAGATATATGAAAGGTATCACTACCACCCACTACAAATAACAACAGTAACTTAGTAAGTAGGTAAATCTTTTAATTTTTTTAGAATAAACTAAAAATTAACACAGAAAACACCAACAGAGTCGTATTTATGGTTAAAGAACATTAAAATGTAGACTTGATACTTAATATAATGCGAAACACAACATGATTAATCAACTAACAAATCCACTAATTATATTATGCTTGCAGTTTGTAGGTATCATTGTCAGAGATGACTGTAAAATTATCCAAAAGAATTGACAATTTTCCAAGTAACTGAAGTTTTATAGTGGATGTCTTACCGTGGTAGCTTGAATTCCGAATAAGCCAGTATTATTATAAATGGTGTTAAACACAGAAAATGACTGAATTTATGGGTACTCGTTCAAGACGTGAAGATCTGTCCAGCATATCAGCAAAAAATTATGAATGCAAAAGTTGAAAGCAAGAAGAATTTAATTGTAGAAAACTATCTGCACAAGGATATTGTATTAAAACAAGAAGGGAAGAATTGTAATCAGTAAATATCATGTAACATATGATAATGATGCTAAACAAGTAATTACAGATTCATCTGTTATGTCATATTCCGGGTAAGTGTGTAGATTGCTAATTGCATTTGTAATTCAAAAGATAAATAAGGATTCAATGGATATTAATGTTTCTACATACATAGCCGTGAGTACATCCCTTTTCATGGACCCCCAGCTGAGAAAGATCCACCACCCCCCATCAGCATCTACAAACGAATTAGATTAATCATTCCTCCCAAAATTGACATCTCATCAAGAAGCACAAGGAAACTAACGTCATGCAACAAGGAATTAAATATAAGAAAGCTATCTACATACTGAGAACAACTGTATAAACACATGCAAAATACTTCTATTTATATTTGGATACAACACCTGAAGAACTGAGTCATAGCTTCCTAGGCTCTTCTCCCTTCATCTTGGTGGTGTTCATACGTGTAATCACCATTGTATGTTTGCATACTCGGTATTCTTGATCTCTTTGCCGGTACATTTAGAGGTTTAAAAACAGGTGCCTTATATGTAGCAGAGTACCCTGGCACACCAAGTTGCAAGTCTGTATTCTCGTCAGGACCTATCCATGCTAAGGGATTCATTGCAATAGATGTAAACATTATATTTTGTCCAAAGAGTAAGGTATGATCCAACTCATTTATAGACGTTAAAAAGTTCACTACCAGCGGCTACGTTTGAGACCTCTACTATCTAACATAGTAGCATACATCCCCCACACCCCCCGCCCCCCCCAAAAAAAACCTTTTCTAAGCATACGTTACACGATCTAGACTAATGGCTCAATACATATTACAAGACATCTTGTATGTTACGTATCACACGTATTTTACACACCTTCAGAAGGTTCAAAATCTCCTGGCATCCGTAGCGAAGCACTCCCATCAAGTTAAGCTGAATGAGCAAGGCGCTTTTTCACATAGTTTTCCTGCAAAGGTCTTGGAGTTTAAAAAGAAAATTGAGACATTGCAACTCCTTCGGCCTCATCGAGATGTTCCAGCAAGTACCTAGAAACCACTATAAATAACTGTAAATAAAACATAATAGAAAGTTCACTCAACATCCTAAGAACACACCATTTACTGATTTATTCCTACATATATAACCTCCTCATTTCAGGAGCAGGAGCCACAACAATTTTTTTACACAATTTCATAAACATGCAAATTAATTTCAAGAAAATGAGAGGACATGTGTCACATACATGTTATATGTGCATTTATAGTAAAAATAGAGTGAATAAGTATCAAAATTTTAGAAGTATGAGAAATAAGAAAAAAATCCACTACGTCCTTGAGAGAAAATTGCCCGGCCAAAAGAAAAGCTAATTTTTTTGTGCTAACCATGGGTACAGCCAGAAATACACTTCTTTTTCGATATGAAATACATAGACTAAAAAGTTAATTTGTAATTTCATATAATTTGAAATATATAAAAGAAAAAAAAAGGAAAGAACCACAAATTAGAAAAAGTAGGAACTAACTGCAATATTCAAATTAACAAGTAGCGGATAAAATTACCTTTGAATTTCAATCATGGATCGAAGTCTCTTGCCTGATGGTGCAACATAGTACCTAACAAACATTACAAAAAGACGACTTATAACCTCAAAGAAGCTGCATTACAATGTACAACCTAAACCTATATAAATTAAAATACTGTAGAGAAATAGATAAAAAATAACACATACACGTCTGCAAATTTGGTTCCTCCTTCACCTCTGATCCTTAGAAGCCTCCGTGGACTGACAATTCCAAGTTCGTCGTGAGTTTGAACAATTCGAGCACATAAAGCCTCCGTGATTCTCGCCGCACGGATGCTTATCAAAATTAATCCCATTTATAACAAGTTAAGAAAAAACCTCTTTCTAAGAATACTTAACATGTATATTATCGCTAATGCATGTAAATGGAGACTAAAAGCTCATAAAGAGATGAAAGAGTCATACCTCACATGTGGATTATTAATTCTGAGAATAGTATTATTGGAAAAGACCAAATGATCATACTGAATCGCTAGTGAGACGATGTGAGGGAAGCTCTGATGATGATGTAACATGCTGATGGTGCTCACTGGTGCATTTTCCTCTTTAGGATTGTTGATAAATGCCCAGTGTTGAGTTGTCACTGTTTTCGAGATTTCCCTGGTTTGGTTGTAAGGATCGCAACTTCGGGTTGTCGCTGATTTTGAAATTTCCCCAGCCTTGCTTATTGTCTGGGATAGTTGCTTTGATAGATGGGCTGATAAGATGAAGAGATCGCAAGAGGCTTTTACCTCTGTACAAGATGGGGAATAGGCAGTGGGTTTGGGCTTTGATGCCCTCAATCATTATTCCTGACTTGTTTGCACAATCAGCCTTAATGATTTTCTTCTGATTTGATGAACACTAGTGATTGAAGGTGTCAGCTCTTTGAAGGTCTTCGCTGCTGGTTGTCTTGGTGTATCGTTGTTTCTTCCTTTCTAGGACTTGTGTTAGATTTGATGGAATGACATTGAAGTGTTTATTTGGGTTTTTTTGGATTTTTGTTTGATTTGACCGCACCATAAATGGCTGCCTACGTACTCCCATTGTTTGATCTTCTAGCAATTTTATCAATCCCATTTCCTTCTTCATTTAGATGGCTCATCATGGAGAGATATGGGTTTGAATTATGGTTGACCTCTTTTTTTTCTTGGCATTCTGATAGTTGAGTGAAAAACTTCCGTGTATCCTGATGTTGTCGCACTATCAACTTAGCAAGCAGATTTACTTGATTCTGGATCGTCTCTAATTTTTGTATTACTATTATACCCTCCTCCGAGTTTTCACACTTTAAGACATTTGATCTGTGCCTTTAGGGGTATTCCTCTATCCTTCGTAATTACTTACGATTTGGATACATTTCAGTGCTTCCTGACCCAATCATGTTTACTTCCTCCGTATCATGCTGCAATAGAAGGTTGGTGTTGACATTTTGTTGGTCAGGTTGTTGGACCACAATACTGCCACTTTCGATTAGATTTTGAATTTTATGCTTTAAGGACCAACAATCTTATGTATCGTGTCCTGGAGACCCTGAGTGGTAAGCACATCTCTAGCTTGGATTGTATCTTTTAATCCCTAGTTCCAGAGGTAGAGCCAGTTCGGTAATTTTCTTATGATCCATCAATATCGCCAATACATTTTCAAGAAAATCGCCTAGTGGAGTGAACACCCAATTTTTCGTTCTCTCAAATTTTCTTTTCCTGTCCTGGAATTGCTTAAATACAGCCTGTTGTTGAAATGGCAGATTGTCTCACTTTTTCCAAATGGGGGGATTGTAGGTTGGTCTACTAGCTTGCCCCTGCACAACAAGGGATACATCTTCAGTGCCTTTATTGGGTACACCCTTGGGATCACTCGCATACTTGCTAGTTTGTATATGCTTGGCGACTGCTTCCAAGGCAGTGAAGTCTTTAATCTTGCCTGCCTTTAGACCCATCTCTACCATTTCTCCGTGTTTGATCATTTTTGAGAATGGCTTTTTTATGCCTTCTAGGATTCTCTCATAGTAAGGAGCTTCTTGAATATCAATAAACGTCATTACCATCTCAGTTTCTGTCAATGATGGAATGACTTGTTCTACTAGATGTCTCCACCTTTGGGCATATTCTCGAAAAGATTCAGTACTTTGCTTTTTGACTTTAGTCACTTGGTATCGATCCGGTGCCATTTGTGACTGAAAACTATATTGATTGAGAAAGGCGTGGGCCAATTCTTCCCAGTTGTGGATTTTGGCATTGTCAAGTCAAGCATACTAGGTTTTAGCCTCTCCAGTGAGACTCTTTTGGAAAAGTTACATTCTGAGGCTTTCATCTTCAGCATAAGACCCCAGCTCGCCAATATATACTTTTAGGTGCGTATAGGGATCGTCTGTCCCATTGTACTTTTCAAACTCCGGGACTTTGAATTTATCAGGATATCGAGCCATTGGGAATATGCAGAGATCTAGATAAGTGACACTACCATAATTTTCAGTCCCTTTGATTGACCGGATGGTTTCCTCTATTTGTTGGACCTTCTTTCTTATATCCCCAGTTTCTTGATCATCCTGAGTTTTGTGATTTTAGGGTTTTTTTTGGTTCCTTTATTGGAATGAGGTTCATGTATCTGGGTTTCCATCTTTTTGCCAACACCCTGACTGCCCCCTGTTGTGAATGACTCTGGTTAAGTAGGCATTGTTTGGCCTTGGATTCCTCCATGTGCAGAGGATTCTGTGTGGATGGGTATTTGTGGACCCTGAGTAGATTGGTGTAGTTCTTTGAGCAAAACAACCAACTCTGTAATTTGATAGCTTAATCTTTCGAACTCCTCGCGAGAGACAGGAGTAGGATCAGGCTGGGCATTTTTAGCCATGTTTGGCTGTGGGCTTAATGCCTTTCTGGACTTTGAACGGGAAACTAGACCAATTACTTCCCTACAAAAACTTATGTAGTTTAGTCTTAGGGAATGTATAAAAATTTTACATGCTATCATAATGTGTCTATTTTAGGAATATTATCCTGCAAAACGGGTGTCATTTGATAGCATGTCAAGCCTTAATATGAATGTACACATATTCTTCATATTTTCCATTACATAGAGATTAACATGCAATGAAATTACAAGTAATTGTCTTTACAAGTAATTGAAAATGTAAAGCATGAAGAGACTTTCCTCCGTGTTTGGTTTATCAGAGGCTGACCTATCTTAGGTTACTTTCGCGACTTTTTGGCATGAAGGTTTCCAGATCATCGCAATTTACTTGACGGGAAGTTAATCAGGTCATTCAGGAATAGTCCATATTGATTCACTATTAGAACGGACGGTCCATATTGATTACTATTAAAACCACAACTGACGGTCCAGATTGATTTACTTTTAAAACCAGCACCGACGGTCCAGATTGATTTACTTTTAAAACCATCACCGATGGTCCAGATTGATTTACTATTAAAACCACCATCAATGGTCCAGATTGATTTACTATTAAAACCACCACCAATGGTTCAGATTGATTTAACTTATTACACTTTAGTACCTCTAAAATTTTCCAAGTTTGCATTATTCCCCTCTAACTTTTGTAATTCACTTATCTTCAATAAACACATTCTTAATACTTCAACAATTATTCATCATTAATATTATAACTCACAATATTTAACAACCAGATCATTCCCAGGAAAGAGTGGGCTTTCCAATAAGGATTTCTCCCTATTTACGCGCAATTAGGTGACCAGACCTCTCCTCGAAAAAACTTTCTAGACATTGTCAATATTGTAAATAATAATATGAATAACTTTGTTGTCTCAATTTATTGATTTAATAATATAAAATATTATGCAGATGATAATGTGACAATAATTGAATCAAATAACGTGAGATACTATACAACAATTACTGTAGCAATAATTGAGTATAACTGACTGACTTCTCACGTAAGCATCAATAATCAATACCGTGTGCTACTATGCAACCACACATATTACTGTACTTTTACTACCGGGTAGTTCAACAGTTTAACGGTAAAACTTCTGCTGTTATTTTTATAAAAAGATATTTATGTCATTTTCTAACTACGACAATACTTCCGTTGTGGGGTCCACCAATGATTATGCCGTCATACGAATATTCCCCGCTAAAACGAATATTCCCCGACCAATCGAATATTCACTGACACAACGAATATTTTATATCAACTTGCTTACTTTGCAAAATTTTCCAAATATTACCCACAACTATAGCATTATATCATATCCACACCATAATATTCAAAAATATATTTCGAGAAAAATTATTCTTTAATCAAAAAAGTTGGGGTCTTACAAAAAATTCAAGACCTAAACGCTCTTAAAGAAGTTGCTGAGCACATCCAGTCTGGAACTTATGGAAATAACCCCCGGAGGGTCCATAAAAAGAAAGAGGAAGATGTTTCCTTAATACTACAAGGTCAAAAAGGCAATCAGAATATGCTTATCCAGAGGAGAAACTACTCCCCTTTGCAAGCACGGTCTTCAAACCCTCCATTGCCTAAAGGTGGAGAAGTCAGACGCCCCCAAGTGTTCACACCCTTAGGGGACTCACTTGAAAATGTCCTTACTCTTTTGACTACTCAGAAGAAAATTACACATCTTCTTCCACCAGCCAACCCGAATGGGAAGGGTTTCAATGCTACTCGGAAGTGTGCTTATCATGCCGGGGCACCAGGACATGACACTCAGGATTTATTGGCCTTGAAACACAAGATCCAGGACTTAATCAACAATGGGGAGATTGTCGTGACTAAACCTGACCAACCTCATGTGTAAGACAATCCTCTTCCTCAACACAAAGAACGAGAGATCAATATGATCAGTGGACATAGTTCCAATTACGTTGTTAAATCTTCCCAGATAAGCAAAGACGGTGCTGACAGGTGGGATTATGCGCAATTCCAGTTTATGATGGAGCAAAAGATTAAGGCTCTTTGCAAACAAGTGGATCAATTGGCAGAACAGGTGATTCATCAACACCAAGCCACACATCAATTAATCAGTCAGAAGCATGCTAGTCTCCTTCTTTTTGTCATGAATATTCCATCTTTGCCTTCAAAAAATGAAACACTGGAGGATAAAGTTGCGAAAAGAGCAAGTGCCAAAGCCTGTCCGGATTTTGCCAACAAACAGGAATTTACATATCTTAACCAACCTATGGAGGAGATATTTCAAATGTTGATCAATGAAGGAAGAATTACATCCCTTCTACCTCTAATCAATCCCTATTCCAGATGGTTTAATTTCGAGGGAGTATGCCAATATCACTCCCACTCTCACGGTCACATCACAGAAGAATGCTGGGCACTCCGCCACCTCATTCATAATTTAATTGACAGTGGTGTCCTGCAAATGGAAGATGATGACACTTTGTTACTCGAGAGTGGGAACACATGTCCTACAAAATGGAAGGAAAGCATAGCCGTTATATCCGCTGAGGATGATGAAGCTGTTAAACCACCCACAATCCAACTCAAAGGAGCTAACAATCCTTTGAAAGTGGCTGCACCATAGCCAATTAACTTACCATTCAGACCACAATATCCTGTTGTCAGCCTACACAAATTCCCATGGAATTATAGGCAAGTTGAAGGATCTACATCACATACTACTGCTACAGTGTCAAAGGAAAATCCACTGTATCTTCCCCATCGGGTGATGAAGCCCATCATCAAGTCAAATGGGAAAATTTCCATGGAGAGGATTGAAGAATTTCTCCGTACCATGGGCCATAACGAAGCCAAGGCGGTTTTAAGCTTGAGAGAAGCTCCACATCAAATTTCCATACTGGACTTGGTTTTCTCTTCCGAAGATCACAGAAAGATCTTGCTAAGGGTCATGGAAGAAGCCCAATTACCGAAATAAGTGGATGTAGAAAAATTCCAACATCTGGTTGATCACATTTTCAACAACAATGTGATATCTTTCACTAATGATGACATACCCGCTGAAGGGATCGGTCATTACAAATCATTGCACATAGTGGTTTTGTCCTCCGGATACATGGTAGGAGGAGTCTTGATAGATGGAGGTTCATCTTTGAATATCTGTCCTTATGCTACCTTGGAGAAGATGAACATCAACCCCAAGAGGATCAAAAGCAGACATACGGTTATCAAAGCTTTTGATGGATCTCGACAAAATGCCGTCGGAGTAATTGAATTACCAGTGGAGATTGGTCCACATACATTCAGTGTATCCTTTCACGTGCTCAAAATAGCCACATGATACAACCTGTTGTTGGGAAGACCATGGATTCATATGGCTGGAGCCGTCCCTTCCACCCTTCATCAGCAACTCAAGTACATTATCAACAATAGCCTAGTCACTATTAAAGTTGAGCCGGAATCTCCGAAATAAAGTGATATACCCTAATCAGCTTCAATTCAGAAATTGAGTCGGTCAGTTTCCATTCCCTGGAGGTGAGCAACACTCATTACCATCCCATTGGGGTGCCACCGCTATCACCCAAGATTTCTGCGGAGGTTATGTTGGCTACTTAAGAGATGATGTCCCTGGGTCATCAACTTTAAGAAGGGTTGGGTAAAGATCATCAGGGTATTAAGCACCCGATTCAAGTGCCCAGTCAAACAGGGATAGCTGGATTAGGCTATTTTGCTAGCTCCAGTCACAGGAATCCTCATAAGCACAAACATATTCCTTTAACTTCAGTCATACGACGATTTTCTCCACCTACAACTCCTGAGCTGATACAATCTTCGATAAAGGTGCCAACCCCTATTATGGCTATGTTATTTCCCAAACCAGTACCAGTTAAAGAAAAAGTGGTCCTGATTCCTGATCCTAAAGTGGAAGAGAGGGAACAGAAATGTAAACAAGACATCGCCCTGATGATGTCAGGCATACGCATCATTTTCTATGATGAGCATACAAACAGATACACCTCAGATGATGATTGCCCAGATATCATGGTCATCATTAGGGAGAAGGAGGATGATGATAGCCCCTCCATCATTGCAGTCCATTAGGACTTTACCCTCGATAATTAGAACAACACTCCATGCATTGGTCGATGAGGGTAAAACGGGCAGAAATTCCATATGCCATGTAAATAACTTTAATTGCTTACTTTTTTGTACAGTATTAGCAGTTGTTTTATTAGTACATGCTAACACTTTGTATGATTAAATAGTTTCATATATTAAGTGAAAACATATTTTGTTTCAGGACTCTGAGTTTAGATGTGCCTGTACTTGCTGATGAGATGCCTTTTCTCCACAAGGACTGCAACTTTGATAAAAAGTTGGACTCAGACTTGATGGAAGTACAAGGGGACATTGAGATACCTTAGGAGATTAAGGAATGGGTCGAAGACAAACCTAAACCTAACCTTGATCAAACCACATCTTTCAATCTCGGAACCTTAAAAAACCCTGAGCTAATCCAGATTGGTTCAGACCTCACTCCAAACAAAAGGAATGACATGGTTACGCTACTAACCCAATTCCAGGATGTGTTTGCATGGTCTCATGAAGACATGGTGGGTTTGTCCACTGACATTGTCCTTCATTGCCTTCCCAATAAAGAGAGATTCAAGCCAGTCAGGCAAAAGCTCAGGCGATTGAAACCTGAGTGGAGTTTAAAAGTTAAAGAAGAAATTGTGAAATAATTTCAAGCGGGCATCATCATGGTGTTTACATACCCTGAATGGCTATCAAACATAGTCCCTGAGCCTAAACCAGGAGGAAAGGTGCGAGTTTATGTGGATTACCGAGATTTGAACAAAGCTTACCTTAAGGATAGCTTTCCCATGCCATTTATCCACATTCTCATTGACAATACTACTCAATACGACATAAACTCCTTTGCGGATTGCTTTGCGAGGTATCATCAGATTATGGTTGCTGAGGAGGATCGTGAGAAAACTGCTTTCATCATGCCTTGGGGAACCTTTTGTTATAGATGATTGTCATTTGGCGTCATCAATGCTGGAGAAACATATCAGCGAGCTATGATGGCTCTTTTCCATGACTTAATGCACAAAGAGATAGAGATCTACGTGGACAACATCATTGTTAAATCCCAAAGGGAGGAAGACCACTTAGACCATCTCAGAAAGCTTTTCAACAGGTTGTGTAAGTACAACTTGAAGTTGAATCCAGCCAAGTGCGCCTTTGGTGTTAAATCAGGCAAGTTGCTAGGTTTCCTAGTCAGCCGCAAAAGGATTGAGCTGGATCCCACCAAAATCCAGGCCATCAAGGAAATGTCCATTCCTCAGACAGAGAAGGAAATACGGGGATTTTTGGGAAGAATCAACTTCATTAGCAGGTTTATCTCTCAACTCATAGCAACCTATGAGCCCATCTTTAACATATTAAGTGAGAACTCCTCCATGAAATGGAATGATGAGTGTTAGAAAGCCTTCCTTACAATCAAAGAGCAGATGGTTAATGCTCCTGTTTTGGTACCTCCCAGGGATGATGTTCCCCCTATTCATGTACCTGTCCATTAATGATAATGCTATGAGCTGTATGCTGGGACAAAAAGACGATAGAGGCCAAGAGTGAGCTATCTGTTACCTCAACAAAAGATTCAGCATCAGTGAACACAAGTACACTTTGATTGAGAATACTTGTTGAGCTTTAGCATGGGCTTCCATGAGGTTACATCATTACCTTCATGGTCATACAACCCATCTCATATCCCGCGTGGATCCTCTCAAATACGTGTTCAGTAAGCCCATACTAAATTGTCTGCTGTCCAGATGGTAGTTAATTCTGCAACAATTTGACATCGTCTACGTGACGTAAAATTCCATTAAAGGATAAGGAATTGTGGATCAATTGGCCGCCACACCCGTAGGGGATTGCAAACCCTTATAATGAGCTGTTAACACAGAAGGTTATGGAGCTGGAGCAGTTCTAGTGTCTAGTACGGGGGAGCAGTATCCCGTCACCGTCAAATTGTAGTTTGTCAGCACCAACAACACAGCTGAGTATGAAAGCTGCATCATGGGACTAAAAATAGCTCACTCAATGGGCATCAAACGGTTAACAGTCTTTGGGGATTCAGAGTTGGTAAGCAAACAAACCACGGGATCTATCAAACCAAAGAGCTACATTTGCTGCCTTACCATCGGTAAGTTTTACAGATGGCTTTGGAGTTTTAAGAAGTAAACTTCCTCCATATTCCTCAGAGTAGGAACGATTTTGCAGATGCGCTAGTAACTTTAGCCTCCTTGATCAAAATACATCACAAGGAAAATATGCCAAGCATCCCATTGACCCTGTAAAAGGCTCCAGCCTATGGGAATTATGTTGGAGAAGTATCGGATGAGCTACCTCCCATCTAACACCCTTTGTATCGGTATATCAAGGAGTATCTGCAAGATGGATCTACACCAACTAAGTTGAGCCCAACTGAAAAAGGCGAATTCATCGAATGACTATGAAATTCTACCTGAGCGGAGATGCACTCTATAAAAGAGATGTAGGATTAGGACTCCTAAGATGTTTGGACAAAGACCAAGCTCAGAGGCTCATGGATGAAATACATGGTGGACTATGTGGCCCACATATGAGCGGACCCCTCTTGTTAAGAAAATCCTTAAAACAGGGCATTACTGGCTTACTCTCAAGGCTGACTGTGATGATCACGTCAAGATGTGCTATCAATGCCAAATACATGGAAATGCTATCCATGCCCCTCCAAGGGAACTCCACAATATGAGTTCGCAATGGCCCTTCTCAATGTGGGGAATGGATGTGATCGGCCCATCGAGCCCAAAGCCAGTAATGGGCATCGATTTATCTTCACCATGAACGACTACTTTACCAAGTGGGTAGAAGCAGCCTCGTTTCCCAGGGTTACCAAAGAAGTCATCATTGCTTTCATCAGAAACAATGTCATTTGTCGATATGGACAACCAGAGGTAATTGTGTCAAACAATGCTAAGAACCTCAACAACAAAATGATGGAGGAGTTATGCAGTAAATTCCACATCAAACACCTTAACTCCATCATCTACAGTCCAAAGATGAATGGTGCTATTGAAGCGGCTAATAAAAACATCAAGAAGATCATGCAGAAGATTTCCGCTAATCACAAAGGATGGCCTGACCTCTTGCCTCTGACTTTATTAGCCTACAGAACTTCAATGAGTACTTACCATAGAGGTGGAATTGGAATCCCTCAAAGTATTGATGAACGCTCAGATGGATGAAGACCAATGGGTAAAAGACATATATCACCAATTGCCTCTAATAGACGAAAGACGAATCGCGGCTATCTTCTATGGTCAGTTATATCAACAAAGGATCACCAGATCCTATAACAGAAAAGTCCGGTTACGACAGTTTAAACAACATGACTTGGTTTTGAAGAAGATCATTGACAACCAAGGTTAATCTAAGGGAAAATTTGCTCCAAGCTGGGAAGGCCCATTTTTTTGTCAAGGAGGTATTGACAAGAGGCGCTCTCCGACTACATGAAATAGACTGCAATGAATTTCCACAACTCATCAACTCGGACACCGTGAAATGATACTATGTCTGAGGTTACCATCAAGCAAACATCCTGGTGTTTGATCATCAGATCACCAGTCATATAGGTTTTCTAATCTTTTCCTACATACAAAATCTTTTACCCCTCAAGGAAACATACTCTTCAAGGCAGCAGCCTGGTTTTACCTCATATTAAACCTTTCATACAATTTCGGTTATCCCACCAGGGATTGAACCTTTCACACCTGCAGTTTGTCCTAAACATAGGATCAAACTTTTTCACGCTTGTAGTTTATCCTGAACTTAGGATCAAACTTTTTCCCACCTGCAGTTTGTCCCAAACATAGGATCAAATTTTCTTTCCCCCGCAGTTTATCCTGCACATGGGATTCAGACTTCTCTTCGGCTGGAAATCATCTTGAGGGGCGAACTACGTCGACATGATCTCCCTGATACCCGGGAGTACGTAGGCAACCATATTCTATATGGCCTGGTCGCAATAAAAAAAACAACAAAAACATTTTTGCCATTTCTCTACAAAAATAAAAACAACAAAAACACTTCTACCCTTTCTCTACATAAACAAAAACAACAAAAACATTTATACGTTCACACCATTCTGCGTTAAACCTCTTACACCAGGTTCAAACTACGCAGACCTGATCTCCTCTTCAATAGGAGTACGTAGGCAGCCATTTATGGTTCGGTCTAACCCCCTACCAAAACACAAATACATATCAATGGTATTGGGATTAAACTTCAATCCACCATATTTCATTGACTTCAGACCAAAAGGATGGAACTACCTGACCTCTCCTCACAAATAGGAGATCTGGCAACCATCTAAGCTGCGGTTGTGCCTCAAAGAGCAACACCAATCCATAAGAGATGGAATTAACTAGGCTCCTCTTAAATAGGAGTACTGGAGACCATCTATGGTACGATCAATCTCAAAGATAAAAAGTAACACTCCTCTCCATATCTATATATAGAAACCAGTCCCAAGACACCAAAGATGGTAGAGATACACATAGATCAATGATCCATTTTGAAAGATCCTATGACATCTCAATGTCCACACATCAAGGATGAATTCAGAATACATCAAGATCACAAGTCCTGAAGAAACATGCAAATATCAAGCAAGTATTAAGGCACAACTGAAAGGGAAGTGAATCAAAATATATTTCCCTACCATATATAATGTTGCTTGATATATACAATATGTGTTGTACATGACAAAATGGCTAAGCTAGTTTGTGCAAGAAAATACAAGTCTATCAACGAATCTGTATATATGTGGACTATCAGATCTAACATAGCATCCCTCTCCGAAGAAGGAGGTAATGCTGCAAGCTCCTGACAAATGGTATCTACACGAGCTAGCAGATCCGAGGCTAACTGGTGGCATGATGCTCATCAATGTATGCACTCATATTAGCAAGGATGCCAGTCGTAAGGGATATAATTGAAGTACTATCTATGAAGGCCACATCCCGGGCAGATAGGGCAGCATCCCGCTCTATAATCAATGGATCTCTGGCTGATCTGGACTTATCTCTCTCTAATAGAGTGACATCTCTCCCATCAAGAGCTGTCAATATCAAGGCCCTAGCCTGATCTCCATCAAAGGTCATCAGATGTTGTGCTGAATGCTGAATCACAGTAGCATTCGTAGTGGAAGAATTGATAGTCAATTTCACTATTGCTAATTCGCGTGCAAGCATACACGGTCCACAAATAATATATGATAGGTTGAGTGTCAAACCCACGAGGACAAAGTCTTAAGAGATAAACAAATATTAAGGTAAAGTCTTTACTACCTTATCTAAACAAGTGAAATAAGATGGTTGGTTAAGCTATGTGATTAAAACTGTAAGAATAAGAGAAGTAGTTATGCTAGGAAGTTGAGATAGGATTACAATTCCCCTAATGCGTCGCCTAATCTCCTAACTCTCCACATTTCAAACGAATCAAGGAATGGTCAATCGAGAACAGTAAATACGCATAAGC
This sequence comes from Panax japonicus, assembly GCA_020205505.1. Classification (NCBI taxonomy): domain Eukaryota; kingdom Viridiplantae; phylum Streptophyta; class Magnoliopsida; order Apiales; family Araliaceae; genus Panax; species Panax japonicus. The sequence goes on along the minus strand of CM035102.1, from coordinate 49,145,572 downwards.
TTCTGTCGAAGGTCAAATGCACATCCCTAGCCAGATAAATCACAATATGTCTATTGGTAAAAATAACTAGGCCAAGGTCATTAAGCTAAGTCTCAAAGATACACAAGGCAAATAGAGATATGTCTATCCTATTAGCAGTTTATGCACACATTCTATTGGCATGGTCATAATAGGTGTTGTTGTATTTAAAGGCTAGATAATATCATCCATTTTTCAATCTCTGTTAATATCAATACTAATTTCTCTATCAAGAAATTAGTCATTAAGTAAGAAATACAACAACCCATTCACAAATGATTCATTATATAAAATAGGAGAGAAAGTTAATTAAACTAAACATAAGGTTACATTGCAATCCTAAAAATGGAATTAGTTTATATCCATGGTACTAAAACACATTTTTAATACATTCCGTATTTTCAGTAATACACAAATAAATGGGAGATTTGAAATAAGAAAACCCATGTTTTAAAGTGTTCTTCCTCCAAATCTTTTATTCACTGCGTAGCTACTGAGCTTCTGTCGGATGCAATAACTCTTCCTCTTTGAAGCACAACTTCTTTCTCTTCTAAGAATTTAATACTATAATAAGAATCCTAGTCTACGCTATCTGTCTGTAATTTTTATTGTAGACGGCTACTAAGTATTAAGTCCTGATCTCCTCTCTCTTTAGGACATTTAAAGCCCTTTATTGTTTGGACACCGGAACTCGTGCTGTGGCGCGAGCATTGAACTAGCAAGTGGCGTTGCGGCGCCATGTAGGCTTAAAAACACCTGAGGTCGCGCTGCAGTGTTGATAACTAGGTTTTATACCTACTTATCCGGTATCTGTTACTTGAATTAGTTGCTTGTACTCATGTTTCTTAGTTACTTTTCATGCATTTTTTTTTCATTTTGTAGATCTTATGCTTGGGAACGATGTGAGCGACTGTTGGTATGAAAACACAAGGAAAAGCAATCCGGACATCGTTTGGGATTTCATGTTCATTTTATGTTCTTGGCTTGGAACTTGGATTATGTTGTAGAGCTTCTTCTTAGCTTTCTACAACATCTTGAATCATTCCAATCGGAGTTCGATGCAAGAGTTATGACCTTTGTACCAACGAACATTGAACGTCACTATTTTGGGTGGCCATTTGCATAGCTGTCATTATTTCTCAATTATCAAAGAATGAAATTTGTAGAGCTCGTTGAGGGCTTCGATTTGATAGGTGAAAGGCCCCGTAACTCCTTCCAGATCAAAAGTTATGGCCATTTTACTAGAGGACACTACATCAGAAAATCAACAGCACGAGCGCGCAGAATTCTAGGCTATTTCCTGCGCGGCCGCGCCATTCCCTGGACCAAAAAAATGTGATTTGATACTTAAGCGTGGGCGCGCCTAACTCTAAGCCATTCCTAGCACGGCCGCGCCACTTTGAAAGTTGACTAGAGCTGACTTTTTCACTAAACAGTGCAATTGAAGCATAACTTAGAGGGGGGGTTCATTTAGGGCTTATATAAAAAGGGGACATATATCAGATTACATATTCTCTTTTCTTCACTTTCTTGGTTAGATAAGATTAGAACCCTAGATTAGATTAGAGTTGAAGATTGAAGCAATTGAAGAGCATAGGAAATTCATAATTGGAGCAAGAGAGATCAGATTTGCATTCCTAATTCCCTAACGTCTCTTTACTTCTATCTTTATTTCTCAATGTATAATCCATTGTGGATTATGAATTTTGATTCTATGATGAGCTAAACTCTATTTTGAGATTACAATGGAATCTATTGTTTAGTTTATTTCGATATACTTCATTGTTAGTCTTATTGATTGTTATGAGGTTGTCTATTAAGATTCATGCTTATTTGCTTAGTTGATTGGCCATCAATTATTGTGATAATCCATATGAACTTGAAAAATGAAGTATGAGTTTAGATCTGATCTTGATAGCTTGTGTTTGTATGTTCTACATGGTGATGGAATATATGATTCGTGCTTAGGATAGACATATAACAAAGCACCACTCGTAGTCATTTGAGAGCTTGGGCTTAAATCCTATTTATTTGTAAACTGTATAGACATATAGCAGTTTAGATAATGTGGGTATTTATGTGTATATTATCAATTGTGGATTACATGTGATATGGGTATGGTACAGCTAGAGATGGCTATATTTCACTTTTTGTGTTCTCGACTAACACTCTAATATAATTATTTTGGCTTAACAGGAAGTGTGTCGATTTAAATGATTCAATAGGAGAAATTATAATCTCGAGTCTTCATTATCTAGTCTCATTCTAGGGGTAATTAGTATTATTTAATTTCATAGTTTTCATCACTATATTAAATCATTCGTTTAAATAAGACTGACATGGTTATGGGCTAGTGCTTGGTAAACTTTATTAGTTAATTCTCTGTGGGAAGGATACTTTACTTACTGTTTATTACTTGTTGACCGTGTATACTTGCACACATATATTGATTGGTAAAACGACCAAGAAGCGCGACTCCATGAAGGGCCTTTGGCGCTGCGGCGCAAGGCTGACGTCAGCCTAAGACAGGGATGGCGCTGCGTTGCGGGATTTTAGTTAATCCTTTGCGTTGAGGTGCCGATTTCCAGTATGTTCCTACTTGCTACGGCGCTGCGGCGCAGACTCTTAGTGTATTCCTAGCACTGCGGCGCCAATACAGCAAAAATACCCATTATACCCCTAGAAGCTAGAAAAGATCTGTAATGCCTTGCATCATAGAAATTAGACATAATAACAACAAAATATAAATAAAAGCTAACTAAATAACAGAAAACATGCAACATCTTAAGCTACAAAGGATCTGATTCACAGGTATAAATCCCACTCATTAAATACCCCCAAACTTAAGCTTTTGCTTGTCCTCAAGCAAACTATCAGACACCCATACCCAATTACTGCAAGATACGAATGAAGACTAATCTTATAGACTAATATTATGGCCTCTAAGCACAATCATAAACACCCTCTGAGAATAGGACAAACATGCATACGAATGAGGGCTTAATGTCTATTAGTAAACATAAGACTGTAATCGATTCATTCTTTGTGTGTGCAGACCAATCATCCTAACTAGCCATAACCCATATTAAGATCACACAGTTAAATGTGATACCCAAAAAATTTACTTTGCAACTCGCATAATTAACAAGAATTAAGAACAAGAAGCAAAAAAAAGAAAAGGATCAAAAGGTTTTAGTATAATGAAGTAAATTTTGACTCAGACAGTACTTGATTACTTTGAGGCTAAATAGAGAACTCATTAGCAAGCTTTTGATCAATGACTCCCAAGCCAAAAGACTTTAGGGCACTAGGTGTAGAACACCCCTATGAATCTAATTACTCAAGCAACAAAGGCCACGTAATCAACATAAGTCCAAAATAGATTTTATCAGCCTACGTTTATGGGCGAGTGCATTTCCACGCTCCATCTCAACCCACCGCAATAATATTATTATAATAGTTTTTTTTCTTTTTTTTAAATAGAACTATAGACCCGAAAGTGTAAAAGCCTCTAAGTCTTTTATTATCTTGGAATCAACAGAGTTTTAGCAGCGTACAAATTGTTAACATAATAAACAGACAACCTAAATCTGGACACATAACTAGAAAAGAAAATTGGTCAGTGCTCGTTAAACGGATGGATCCAAAATAGTCTCGACTTATCCAATTAACACGCCCCTAGTTCAGATAGATTTGACACTACTCTAAGAAAATGATATAATTAATTGGCGATTGTCATTAGCCACAATCAAAACTTGAGCACTATAATACCCTTAACCCAGCATATAAACAATTGTAGACCGGGGGATAGAGTTAACCAACATATAATAGGCAAAAACTATAAAATATAAAACACCCCTGTCAAAATAGAGCAAAGCCATAACACATGACATTAAGTATACCAATAATCAGCGTAAACCCCAAAAACTATGGCTATCCACAAAATAATATCTGATTTACTCAAGATATCCCCAAATATCACCTGGAAACTACACAATCCCAAAAGATATACAACCAAGAGCATGCATCAAAAATAAAACAAACCATTAATCACAATAATAATCACATAGATTAAAACATAGTTAATTAAGTAGTCTGGGGCAATCCAGTCCAAGTGATTCTCTCAAACCCTCACACAATAAACATAAATAAACTTACACATCATAGCAGTTCAAATAATACTAAATTAACACAATTTATATATAATTAAAAATAAAAGGAATTCTCCTCCCCCCCAAACTTGTAATTTGGCCAGTGTCTTCAATGGCCTCCAAACTTGCAACATCACGCATCTTGAGCACCATCACTATCATCATCCTCATCATCCTCATCATCCTCCATGTTGACAGGCTTTTCCTTGCGGGTTTCCTCCCGAGACAGAAATTATGGCGAATAAGGCGCATAGACTAGAGGCTCGAGAAATTGGAAAGGCATGAAGTCTGCGTCATCTCCTCCCTGTGCATCATGGATATTGGAGAACGTGCTCACAAATTCAGCGTGATAGTGGTGGAATTGGCTCTGCCATTGGGCCACAGTGTCAACCTTGTAGTGTAGGAAATTCAGGCTATTCAAAATTTCTGCTAAGGCCCTAAGAGGAATGGCATCAGATGCTGGGGTCTCAGGCTGAGGCACTTGAGTGGAATTCTCGGCTTCATCGGATGGTGGCGGTTGTGGTGTCGACAAAAAGCCCTCTCCTCGAGGATGCGACAATGCTCCTTCCCGTACTCCATAACGGGATATGACAGGGTGGTCAATTACAGCCATTGGTGGCTGCGTTACATCTTCTTTCTCCCACTTAACGCCTGCTCTCTTTCAAAGTCGTGTGATAAGAGATGGGTGAGGGAGCCGCGACATCACATTAATCCAAATGGCCTTTTTGATAGACTCCTAAATAAGCACCCCGACATCAACCTTTAAGCCCGTAACAATAGCATACAACAGAACTGCCCTCTCTCGGGTCACATCGCTTAGGTGACGTGTGGGAATTAAATTCGTACAAATAAACGAATGCCACGCCTTACCATAACGACTTAAATCCTGTTGCGAAAAGGAAGTCCGTTCACCATGGTACTCATTATTCTTCCAAACAGTCCCAGGCTTGTAAGTTTTGTAATTAACTCATCGGTATTATAACTCCACAGCCCCGACTCTAGATAGTCATGACCATCATAGTTGGGAGTTCCATACACTACATTGATAGCCGAGTTATCAAATTAAATTAACTTTCCCAGAACTGGCACCGCCGTGGGGCCATCAACATTGGCATTAACATAAAATTCTTTCACCACCGAGATCAATGCCGATTCAGGCGACTTAGTGAAATAAACCCACTTCATATTAATGATCATGGCCATCATCTGACCATCAGTCTTGTCATCCGGCCTAAGCCCTCTTTCGAGCTCCAGACTCCTCCATGAAAAGTTCTGAGTGTAACACTTCTAGGCCTCCTCCGTTGGGAATTTGACAGCATCCCAAGGAGTAACAGGGGTACTAGAAGACAGTGGAGGATGGGGGCCAATACTGGTTCTTGGACGCTTAGAACCCATATTAAAAAAATTAATATTAAAGACACAAAGTTTTTATCTCCCAAATTTCTCAGACTCTAAGCAGAAATCCAAAAGCACAAGTAAAATTCATTACCTCTCGCTCCTTTTAAAGAGATCGGCATGTGAGAGACGGTAACGGTCAGAAGTGTAACTGCAAGGACGGTTGGCTTTTTTGAACTATCAAAAACTGTAGGAGAGCAGCAGTTGAATTGCTTGAACGGTTCTGAAGAGAGGGGAAAGACGTAACTGTTATGAGAGAGGAGAGGAGAATTGTGAAAATGATCTGGTACGCCTCATAAATCAACAAAAACACGCTGGTGGCACTGCGACGCGGGCCTAGATCTAATCTGGCACTGCGACGCGGGAGACTGGCCCTGCAGTGCGTGTTTCCAGAATGTCATTCTATGTTGTGGGGTTGCAGCACAGGAACTCAGTGCTGCGGCGTGAGTTTCCAGTGTGCACCCACTTGAGATAGCACTGCGGTGCGGAGGGTTTCTTATTAACTGGCGCCGCATCGCGGATTTACAGTATGCCCTACTTTGGTTTGGCGTTGCAGCGCGAAAATTGAGGCTACAGCGTGAAGCTTGGCACTGCAGCGCGAGAACATAGTATAACACCAGCGCCGCGACGCGGCTTCTGAATTCTGAAACTGTGGCACAAATTCCTACACAAGCCAAACCTTATATCAACAATCAACACAACAAAAAGACAGCAAACACTGCACTCACAAGTTCTAACTACTAAAAGCCCTTAAACACATACTAACATACATGCACTATATAGACTAGAGGTTATACTAAGAACTACAGACAGTAAATAATGACAACCAAAATAAGACTGAAGTGAATAAAAACAAAAGCAATTTGTTTGATACTGAGATGAGGTTGCATCCCCATCAAGCGATTGATTTAGAGTCATCGGCTTGACTTTTATTCCGCTTTACACCGGGTCTCCCAAGGTGATGGAGGTATTTTACCGGTCTACCTCGCCATCCAAGTAGTGCTTCAAGCGCTGACCATTAACCTTGAAGGTTTTGTCTGAATAAGGGTCCTCAACCTCTATTGCCCCATACGGATCCCGGGGAATAAATTTAGATGAGAGTTGAAAAGAAGTACCTTTTGACCCGGCTCAAAATTTCTTTCGAGGATTTTCTTATCGTGCCATCGCTTTGTCTTCTCCTTGTACAATTTAGCATTTTCATACGCTTGTAAAACTCGTCTGATTCATTGAGTTGCAAAAGTCTTTTCTCACCGTCTGCTTCTAAATCAAAGTTTAGCTTCTGGATAGCCCAATAAACATTGTGCTCCAACTCCACTGGAAGATGACAAGCCTTACCATAGACAAGCCTATATGAAGACATTCCAATAGGCATTTTGTAAGATGTGCGGTAAGCCCACAAGGCATCGTCAAGCTTCTTTGACCAGTCCTTGCGATTGGGGTTAACAATCTTCTCCAAGATTCGTTTTACCTCTCGATTGGAAATTTTAGCTTGGCCACTAGTCTGTGGATGATAAACAGTGGCTATCTTATGGGTCACCCCATACTTAGCCAGAAGGGCTATGAAGTTTTTGTTACAAAAATGCGACCCTTCATCACTGATAATTGCTCGAGACATGCCAAAACGAGTGAAAATGTTTTTCTTAAGGAAATTAAGCACTACATTCGCATCATTAGTCGGCAAGGCAACTGCTTCAACCCACTTGGAGACATAATCCACTGCCACAAGAATATAGAGATTGTTGTAGGAGGACGAGAATGGACCCATGAAGTCAATATACCAGACATCAAATAATTCAACTTCGAGGATATTCTGCAAGGGCATTTCATGCCTTCTAGAAATGGTTTCCACCCTTTGGCATCTATCGCAGTGCGATACATATATGTGTGCATCTTTGAATAGGGTGGGCTAGTAAAATCCAGACTAAAGCACTTTAGCTGCAGTTCTTTGACCCCCAAAATGAGCTCCATAATTTGAGGAATGGCAGTGATGGAGCACACCTTCAATTTCCTCATCTGGCAAGCATCTCCGCAGAATTTGATTAGAACACTGCTTGAATAAGAAGGGCTCATCCGACAAATATTGTTTAGCATCTTTTAGGAATTTCTTCCTCTGTTGATAGCTCAGGTTTGGAGGAATCACTTGGCAAGCGACAAAATTAGCAAAATCCACATACCACGGGACTTTGCTTTGGATGACAAAAAGTTGTTCATCTGGGAAGAAATCATTGATGGCTTTTTCAGCATCTCCCGAATGCGGGGTGTTTTCTAACCTTGATAAGTGATCCACTACCTGATTTTCTATCCCCTTCTTGTCTCGGATCTCCAGATCGAACTCCTGGAGAAGCAGGATCCACCTTATCAATCTCGGCTTTGCATCTTTCTTTTCAATCAGGTATTTGATTATCGAGTGATCAGTGTAGACGATTACCTTCGTTCCAATGAGGTAGGAACAGAACTTATAAAACGCATAGACTACTGCCAATAGTTCCTTCTCAGTGGTAGTATAATTCAGCTGAGCATCAGTTAAAGTTTTGCTGGCATAGTATATTGTGTGGAATACCTTATCCCTTCTTTGGCCTAGCACCATCCCAATAGCAAAATCACTTACGTCACACATTAGCTCAAAAGTGAAGGTCCAGTCAGGGGCTACCACAATAAGAGCCGAAATAAATTTTTCCTTTAATAGATCAAAAGCACTCAGGCAGGCTTTATCAAATTGAAAAGGCATGTCCTTTTCCAGAAGTTCACACAGCGGTTTGGTTATCCGTGAGAAGTCCTGGATAAACCTCCTATAAAACCCAGCGTGCCCAAGGAAACTCCTTACTCCTTTTACTGACGTCGGTGGTGGAAGGTTATTAATGACATCAATTTTCACCTTGTCAACCTCAATGCCACCAACAGAAACCCGATGACCCAAAATAATGCCCTCCTCAACCATGAAGTGACACTTCTCCCAATTCAATACAAGGTTAGTTTCAATACATCTGTGGAGAACGACAATCAAATTTCTCAGGCAGTAATCAAATGAGCTCCTAAATACCGAAAGACATTTTCAACCAGGGTCTTTTCAACCATATCAGAGAAAATTGACATCATGCAACGCTGAAATGTTACAGGAGCATTACATAGCCTGAAAGACATTTTCTGAAAGGCAACTGTCCCATAGGGGCTTGTGAATGTAGTTTTCTCCTGATCTTCGAGAGCAATTAAAATTTGATTATATCTAGAGTAACTATCCAGCAGACAATAAAATTCATGCCCAGCAAGTCTATCGAGCATCTGATCAATAAATGGAAGAGGAAAGTGATCCTTACAGGTGGATTTGTTCAATTTCCTGTAATCCATACACACCCTCCATCTAGTCACCGTTCTGGTTGGAATCAACTCGTTCTTTTCATTGGGCACTACAGTCATTCCACCCTTCTTTGGCATGCACTAGATAGGACTGACCCAAGCACTATCAGAGATGGGGTAGATGATGCCCACATCTAGCAAATTTATAATCTCCTTCTGAACCACCTCTTTCATGATGGGGTTCAACTGCCACTGATGTTCAATGGACGACTTAGACCCTTCTTCCAGTAAGATTTTGTTCATGTATAGTGTTGGACTAATCCCTTTAATATCAGAAATTGACCACCCCAGGGCCGTTTTATATTGCTTGAGCACTAGCAGCAACTTTTATTCCTGGCACTCGATTAAAGAAGCAAAAATTATCACATGTAAATGGGATGAGTCCCCTAAGTAAACATACGTAAGGTGATTGGGCAAAGGGTTTAATTCTAGGACATGAGGTTCTATGATCGGCGGCTGAGCCTTGGAAGTTGATGCCTCATCATCATTTAGAGACTTAAACTATCTTTGGAACTGTTTGGATCTTTGGGGTGCATCTAGCCACTTGGCAAATTCCACATGTGTGGGCTATTCCGTAGTACTGGCCCCTGTCAATGTGACTTCTAAAGGGTCTGTAATGCAGGTTTCTGAGAGCACTTCCCTAACTAAATTATCAATCGCATTAATCTGAAAGCAGTCCTCAGGAGTATTCGGATATTTCATCGATCTGAAGACATTGAAAGTTACTTCTTGATCATGTACCCTAATTGTCAACTCCCCTTTCTGTACATCAATTAGGGTCCTCCCCGTCGCTAAGAATGGCCTGCCTAGTATTATAGGGACCTCCCCGTCTTCCACAAAATCTAGGATAATAAAGTCAGCTGGGAAAATGAACTTGCCAACCTTGACAAGCACATCCTCTACAATCCCATTCGGGTATGTAAGAGATCTATAAGCCAATTATAAAGTGACACTTGTAGGTTTGGCTTCATTAAGCCCCAACTTCTTATATATAGACAGAGGCATCAAGTTGATGCTAGCCCCTAGATCACACAAAGCCTTGCTAATGAATTGGTCCCCGATAGTGCAAGGAATTGTGAAGCTTCCTGGATCTTTTAGAATCGGTGGAAGATTATTTTGTAGGATGGCACTGCACTCCTCTGTCAGCGCCACTGTTTCATAATCCCCCATTTTCTGCTTCTTAGATAATATGTCTTTCATAAACTTGACATAACTTGGCTTTTGATCCAATGCCTCCGCAAATGGGAAGTTTATATGAAGCCTCTTGAATATTTTTAGGAATTTAGAAAACAGCTTTTCCAGCTTTTGTTTCTGCAGACGCTGGGGGAAAGGCAACTGAAGGAATGTCTATTGGTGAAAATAAATAAGCCAAGGTCATTAAGCTAAGTCTCAAAGCTACACAAGGCAAATAGAGATATGTCTATCGTATTAGCAGTTTATGCACACATTCCATTGGCAAGGTCATAACATGTGTTGTTGTATTTAAAGGCTAGATAATAACATCCATTTTTTAATCTCTGTTAATATCAATACTAATTTCATTATCAAGAAATTAGTCATTAAGTAAGAAATACAACAACCCATTCACAAATGATTCATTATATAAAATAGAAGAGAAAGTTAATTAAGCTAAACATTAGGTTACATTGCAATCCTAAAAATAGAATTAGTTCATATCCATGGTACTAAAACAAATTTTTAATACATTCCACATTTTCAGTAATACACAAATAAATGGGAGATTTGGAATAAGAAAACCCCTGTTTTGAAGTGTTCTTCCTCCAAATCTTCTTTGCACTGCGTAGCTACTGAGCTTTTGTTGGTTGCAATAACTCTTCCTCCTTGAAGCATAAATTCTTTCTCTTTTAAGAATTTAATACTGTAATAAAAATCCTAGTCTACGCCATTTGTCTGTAATTTCTATCGCAGGCAACTACTAAGTATTAAGTCCTTATCTCCTCTCTCTTTAGGTCATTTAAAGTCCTTTACTGTCTGGACACTGGAGCTAGCATTGAACTAGCAAGTGGCGCTGTGGCGCCACATAGGCTTAAAAACATCGGAGGTCGCGCTGCAGCGCGACTCCATGAAGGGCCTTTGGTGCTGCAGCGCGAGGCTGACGTCAGCCGAAGACACGGATGGCGCTACGGCGTGGGATCTTAGTTAATCCTTGGCGATACGGCGCTGATTTCCAGTATGTTTCAACTTGCTACGGCGCTACGGCGCAGACTCTTAGTGTATTCCTGGCGCTGCGGCGCCAATAAACAGTAAAAATACCCATTATGCCCTTAAAAGGTGGAAAAGATCTGTAAAGCCTTGCATCATAGAAATCAGACATAATAACAATAAAATATAAATAAAAGCTAACTAAATAATAGAAAACAGGCAACATCTTAAGCCACAAAGGATCTGATTCGCAGGTATAAATCCCACTCATCAAGAATACATCACAACTGCTGGCAACCTAGTAGACAAATCCTCCTCGATTGGAATATAAGTCTCCTCCATAGGCTCCCCATCATCGGAATCAAGCCTCTGCACCGTGGATACTGCCATAGTCAATGCTGTCTCTGTCTCCATCCATGCAGAATACTCTTCAGAACAACCCAGATGGCTGACGAAAAACTTATCTAGCTCACGCTGATCCCAACATGCATACAATCTGGATCTATCCTCGGCTGATAAGTGGCGAGAAGTTTAACGCTGACTCAATGTCCCTCAAAAGGATTGAAATCTTGGAACTGGTCAAACTGACACATCACGACCAGTGGGTGGTAAGTAGTCATGCCCCTCAAACGAACTAGAGGGAGATAATCCATGCCCGGAGCATGAGTGATGAAGCTGTAGGGTGAGCTGAGCCCTAAAAATGACAATATATTAAATGAATCTCCGATCCCAGCCAGGAAAATTGACCAAGATGCAGGATCTGTACATTCCACAGGCCGGAAGAAGTATGACATAGCTATATCATGGGTCAAACAATACCCGTGACGTCTGAAAGTGCTAATCGGTCTCAAGTGTGACATAAACCACACGTACAACATGACTGAGCTGCCTGTGAATACCCCTATGAGGTATGTGCTAAAATATATGGCTGACCTTAGCATCTCTACGATGATCATCGGTACAATAGTGTGACCCTCCCTGAGAGCTCTCACTGCCATGATGACACCAATATCTAGCTCATCCATGTACAGCGACATGTATACATACGACAGTACATACAGTAGCAAGACATCTACTCTGGGTGAGTGCCAATGATTCTCCGACATGGTGAAATCCCCGGAGTGCCGTGTATAATTATCCTCAGAGCCAAATCTGTCCATCAGAAAATTATGGGATACAACGTGACCAGATGTGATCTCATTCAAAACAACTCTCCGCCTCAGCCCGATGAGAGTCATAAACTGTCGGCTCATATCGCTGATGGCCATATGTATGCAAGGTCTGTCCAATGGCAGCACCATCAACCGTGCATACTCCTCCAAAGTAGGAGTCAACTCATGGATTCCAAAATGAAAGACCTATCTCTCCAGTATCCAATGCTCCAGTATACCCTCTATGAAGCCTGCGGGAACCTAAAACATCAAGAGAGTCATAGTATGCTGTAATAACTGATCTACAGTCACCCTGTCTTAAGGTGACATACTATCATACCACGATCTTAGAAGGGATGCCACCAATACTAGTGGGTTATGATCAATACGGCTAACTGTCGAAGAAGACATCTGCATGGGCCGCGTCATAAGACCATCTAGGGGTCAATGCTGAATATCTCTGGACATACATACATATGCATAACATGATACATGCATGATAAACAATAGATGGCAATATGATATAGGGAATGGAAAACTGTACATACATTCCTAAGTATATCATCATCTAATACATCTCTGTACAGCTAAAATACAAGGAAATGGGGCACAACCACCTAGTGTCTAACAGAGGCCTATCAAAAGATATAGCAAGAATGGGGCCCACCCCTCCGGCTCGGTCCAATTCGAGTTGCTAAAAAGGCCAAATCAGGAATAAAAATGCTACGCGATTGAGCGGAATAGCCTGAAATCCTGGTTTTCACGGGCCAAACTGTGGTTGTACATATCATTCATTGGTCTTCGCCCAAACACAAGGTATACTATACCAATGATCTCAGCTATTTCAAACTACATTCGGCAATACCTCACGAAGGTTCGATGCCGTCAGGTTAGGGGCATAGCCCTAAAACATTTTCCCCAGCGGGGGCGTCATACATTTTTTCAACTGTTGATGTACACGTCAATGAAGGTCAAGTAACCTTGACATTTTCCCCGGCGGAGGCGTCACGTATTTTTTCAACCGTTGATATACACGTCAATGAAGGTCAAGCAACCTTGACATTTTCCCCGGTGGGGGTGTCACATAAATTTTTCAACTGTTGATGTACACTTCAATGAAGGTCAAGCAACCTTGACATTTTCCCAGTGGGGGCGTCACGCATTTTCAACCGTTGATGTAAACATCAATGAAGGTCAAGCAGCCTTGACATTATTCCCAGCGGGGGCATCACGCATTTTCAACCATTGATGTACACGTCAAGGAAGGTTAAGCAGCCTTGACATTTTCCCCAGCCGGGATCTCATCTGTTGATACACATGTCAATGAAGGTCAGGCATCCCTGACAACACCAACTGTTGGTAGTAACTCCAACAGAGCAGCGGGAAAACCTGGAGATACAAACCAAGGAAGAACATCCTCATTGGGGAGGACCAATGATGGAATATATTATACACATCCTCAACAGACAAAGCTCTATCTCCACAGAATCTCTTATACATGAGAGATGCATCTTCAGGATAAAGTCTATATCAAGGATTCAGGACTTTGGTGATAACCCCAACGTCAATAATCCTAGAGATTCTTGGTAGCTGTGGATCACGCGTCCAAGATAGTTCATCAGGATGGTTATTTATTGCCACCCCCGGTAGAAGCAACAGGGAGCCGGCAATCATCCCCTCATCTTGGAGGACAATCAAACAAACCACATACATTTGCATCATGTTATTATGCATTACATCATAATCATCTTGTTGCATTTTCAAGTGTCTAGTATTCTTTATCCTATCCATGCCATTGCATTGCATGAATATGATAAAGAGGGGCATCTGTAGACACTCAAAATTTTCTGCCTACCTGTTATTAACATTGCAGGAAGTGTAGAACCTTCTTTCAGAGATAACCCTAGAAGACAACTCAGCTTAATCCCAAAAATACCACCGAAAGTTTAGTTTCAACCTCGGAAAACACACCAGGAGTATCATTTACCCATCTCGGAGATAACCCCGAGGATAGCAGTGCAAATACCAAAAATTCCACGGGAGAAGGCTGATTCATCTTGGAGATAACCTCGAGATGTTCAGTCTCAGTCCCAAAAACAACACCGAGAAAGGCAATATAAACCTTGGAGATAACCCCAAGGAGTGCAATTGCAGTTCCGGAGATAACCCCGGAGATGCTCATTTCAACACATGCAGTCAGCTTCAACCTCGGGACTCACATCGAGGCACTCAACTCACAAACACAGAGATAACCCCGGGAGGATAGGCATACCTCAAAGACAACCCTAAGGGTATTCAACACTTGCAACAGTCCCATCTCAAAGATAACCCTGAGAAACATCTGCTTTATCAGCCAAAACTAGAGATAAACTTGGTGAAGGGTAAAGTCATCCAATTGCCACCTCAACCCCACATGGTACTGTCTCAACAAACAATAATCAACATACATTCTACACAACAATGTTCCACAAGAACCAAGGAGTTGCAATCCCGAGTGACTACTACGCAAGGCAGCACACCGGATAAAATTTGAAGCTTGAAGAGATAGGACATGGTCATTGCATAGCTCTCGACAATAGCAGTCCAAAACAGGTCTTATACACCTCAATTCGATGCTCAGATTGAAGTTCTGCAAGTTTGAGCGGACATCACGTTACACACATGTACGTACTTTGAGACAATAGGACCCGCGGAGCCCGGGTTACCCAGGGCAGCCACAGGTGCATCTGCGACTGCTTTAGGTACACCTACGGTCCTCAGCTCTATAAATATAGGGCTTGGGGTGGCCATATTCAAGAGAAAAAAGGCGAGGAAGCCCTGTCAAATTTGCTCTATACACACCCTATATTGTGTGCTTTCTCATTTTAAACACTTGTAAGCTCACATATAGCTATATTTTTACCGGCAGGAGCCGAGTGTTCATCCACTTAAAGTCATAGAAGACTTCTTTGGTAACCAACTATATGCCTTCTTACACACTATAAAGCCTTTCTCTTCATCTTTGCACACACTTTTCTTCACATTAAGAGTCGTGTTGTGTGTGTATGCCCGGACTTCGGTCCATGGTTTTCATTTTTGTTTGTATATATATACTTATATATATATATATATTTATATATTTATATATATGGACTAATATCACCGAGTTATGCCTCGATTGAGCCTGGACTTATGTCCGGAGCGTTTATTTGCTTATATATATATATATATATATATATATATATATATATACTTATATATATGAACTGTTGTCGAACTTTGTTCGATGAGCCTGGATTTTACATCCGGAGCATTTATTGCTTATAAATATATATAAAACTGTTGTCGGACTTTGTTCAATGAGTCTGGATTTTATATCTGGTGCATATATATATAGCGACAAATCGCTGAAATGATAAACCGAACCTGGATCGATATATATCCTGTGCATTTACTTCTTATATATATATTTATATATATATACATTTCTGTCAGGCCTGGAGTTTATTTCGTGGCCTTTTACTGCTTTATTTACATTCCGTCCCGCCTGGAGTTTACTTCGTGGCGGTTGATCTCTTTTACTGCTTTATTTACACTCCGTCTCGCTTGGAGTTTACATCATGGTGGTTGATCACATTTACTACTTTATTTACATTTCTGATCCCCCATGGAGGTGCTTCGTGGTGGTTGATCATGTCTCTATATAAATATTTACCATTTTATATAATTACATTTGTGATCCCCCGTGGAGGTGCTTCGTGGTGGTTGATCATGTTTGTATATATATATATATATATATATATATATATATATATATATATATATATATATATATATATATAACTGCTTACTGTTTTCATATAAACTGCGGCATCATGTGAGACTAGGAATCATGTGATCACTGATTCAGTCTACTGAATCTAGATTCAGTTCCCGTGATGGACATTTTTTAGCTGTAAGCAACTTGTAAATTATTCACGGTGTTTGAATTTTCTTAGATGGCTTTCATGCCCATAAAGAGTTCAACACTACTAGATATTATTTTCTCGAAGATGCTTCGTATCTCGAAAATAAAAGCAACCAAGCCGAACATTTATTGATAAAATAATAGTATCAAATGTCTCAATTACTATTGAGCACGGGGTTTGAAAAACCTCTTTTATAAAACATCATTGATATATCTTGTTTAAAACTGATTTTCTCATACAAATTCAAACCCTTTGTAATTATTTTGAGACGCTTACTTCCCGATCTCATAACTTATTCGTTATAACTCAGAACAAGGACATTCCAAAGTCATTCTCTTCCTTATCTTACGTACTTCAACCTCCCTTGGATAGAACTTCATTCTGAATCTGTTAACATGCCATTTGATTGGCTTAATCTTCATCATTCGTTTGTTTTACGTTATTAACGTTTTCGTTCTTTCATCCGTAATTCGGTCATCCGAACTCAGAACTTGTTCGTTCTTGAGTCCATGACTCACATTTTCTACGTTCTATTACATTCTTATGAAACCCTATATGTTCAGGTTCATTTACATACTTTCTACTTCTCGTTTGTCTTTTACAAAAATTTTGTCATAACTTCGTTATAGTTAAGTTTAATTCGTTCTTTATGAACGTTTCTATCGTTCCTAACCAAGAAATAAGCAACTAACTTATGCACGATGGTTTTAAACTTGTCCATCAATAACAATTATACTACGATGGTTTTAAATTTGTCCATCAACAACGTTCTTTGTGTTCTTCGCGAGTTCTTCATTTATTCTTTGTTTTTAATCGATATGTTGATTACGATTTCACTTTTCCTTGGAATTCAGTGTTATAAAACACCATTCCTTACTAATGTCATTGAATCATTCATATGATTCATTCGGATCGTTCAAATTCATTACAAAACTTATACTTCCTTCAGAAATTTATAAACAAAATTTTTAATTCTTATTTCTTCTTTTTCCTGTGATTTCAACCATATGAAAATCATTCTTAATATTTTTTACATCTATTCTCATTAAGTTATGTTTCTAACATAGAAAACTTAAAGAAAATTTAATTAGAAGTTAGGTTTTGGATTACCTTTCTCCTTTAATCTCCTTCCGTTGGACAAAGTTTGCATACGAGCAAGCTTTTCCTCCTCCTTCTCATCATCCGACCTCTCTCTCTCTCTCTCTCACTCTCAAGTGTTGGTGATTTTCAAAATCACCAACAAATGAAATTAAGGCTTCCTTTTATAGATTTTTAAAACTAGGGGCAAAATAGTCATTTTGCCCCTAAAGTTACTATTCACACCTCCTTACTATTCACGAAGCTTCGTGCTTCCATCTTGCGAAATTCGTCCGATAGTTCAAAAACTGTGATTCTCGGAATTCAAATATTTTTTGATATTTCGTCTTTCCTTTACCGATTAAATTTTACGCATTCTTCGGATCTCTGAAAAACTGAAAAACACTTTTTGACGTTAAGTGTTTTTTTTCACGTTTTTCCCTAACGTAGTTAAACGAATGAAAAGTACTGAACAGTACTTTTCGTCATTTTTATTTCATTCGATTTCTGCACATTTTTTGAGAAAAACTTTTATCGGCTTACTTAACTTTTCACGATAGATTATCGTCAAATCTTTCGACGGAATGTCATTTTGACATACCGAACTCTCGTAAAGGCTTAGATTATTCAAACTGTAACCCTTAGGGTTTCGTAGGGTGAATAGTTCCTATTTCGTCTTTTTTCTCGAAAATATTTTATTCCTAGAAAATTTTTATTTTCTTCTTGAAAATTCTTATTCGTTCAGTCTAGCTCATAGCCAGAATCCTCCCGCATTCTAATCATCCTAGGTTCTAGAACGATTAATAAACACATAACACAGAATATTATTAATAAAAATTCATTTTATTAATAACTAATTCTTTAAACTTAAATTCTGGACAATCTGATTTTCCGGGTTATCACACAAAACATGTCACAAAAAACGAATACAATATCAAATACAAAATCCAAACTGATTCAACAGTAACAGAAATACTGTCACAAAGTAACCAATACAAACTATAAAGGTAACTAATGTTGAAAAAAATATGAACCTCAATAGGGGTAAAAACAACGATCTCTTTTCCATAAGACTTACTTAAAATATCAAAACTTGGAATGCCATTTTTCTTGTCAGTCTGTAAACATAAAAAACATCCAATTGATCGATATAACACAAAAAAATATAACATAAGAAAAACAAACAAAAATGCCTAACCTTTTCATCATCCATGTGACGCCCCCAAAATAGGTATACATCACCTATTCTAAGTCGCCAAATACATGGTATAGAAAACAACTACAATTTTATTATTACAATTGTTGTGCAAAATACTAAAACACATATAGTGAGTTTAAATACAAATATTGTCTTCTAGACAATATCCACACCCAAATAAAGTTCTCATTACAATTATTGATGCACTATTTTACAAAAATAGTGAGGACTGCTAAAACAACTGTCTAGGACCATCACTCTATACCCCGACTGGTTCCTACTATATTCTCGCTTCCTGAGAAGAAATATGGAACAAAAAGGAAAGGGGGAGCTCAACTAGCACAGTAAAAAATATTATGACTAAGATAATATACAACAAATTATCTTTAGTCTTCAACAGGGAAAAATATGATAGAATATAATAGACAACAAGTTTTAAATCAACAACTGCAGTGGAAATAACAATTCATTAGAAGAGCTAAGTAGAGAATGAAATCTACTATCATCTATGAATTTAAAAGTCCATCATCAATATTTTATCCCTGTAACATCAATCAATATACATCTTGCATCAAATATTCATCTTTGCACTACGGGCCAAAGATATTCATTTGTATCACCAGTTGGTCATGTTCATCTCAATACCTGTTCATCTTTGCACTATGGGCCAAAGATATTCATCAGGTAATCATTCATCTTTGCACTACAGGCCAAAGATATTCATCAAGTATCACCATTAAAGACTGAGGATGATGAAAAATATTTTAGAGAACGAATCCAGTGAGAGAAAAGGATAAAGATTAGGGATTCGTACTTTTGATAATCCAAGTTCAAAAACACTCCATAATAAACCATAATGGAGAAAAATTCAAGAACAAAGATCAAAACATGGATACAATCAAAGATAGTAACCATAATTGACATCTGGGACAAAGAAGAGAACATTTCATTTTTCGGTGAATAATGTCGTATTTGTGAATAGTGTCGTATATGTGAATAGTTTCGTATACATAAACAGTAACCCTGACATAAAAATGTAGAAATTCCACAATAAAATTCATAATAATATTTCAGCATAATGATATTGAAAGAAATTATGAGACCCCAAAATTTATGAAATGAAAGTATTTAATTTTCTTATAGTTATTCTATTTAGTAAATGGTTAAATTGAGAAAGGGTTAAAGTTAAGGGTGATATTTGAAATTTTTTTAAAGTAAGCAAGTTGTTATTCGTTGTATCGGGGAATATTCGTTTTCACAGGGAATATTCGTATGACGACATAATCATTGGTGGACCCCACAACGGAAGTATTGTCGTATTTAGAAAATGACAGAATTATCTTTTATAAAAATAACGGCGAAAGTGTTACCGTTAAAATTGTTGAACTACCCGGTAATAAAAGTACAGTAATACGCGTGGTTGCATAGTAACACACGGTATTGATTATTGATGCTTACGTAAGAAGTCACTCAGTTATACTCAATTATTGTTATAGTAATTGCTGCATCATATCTCTAATATTGTTGATTCAATTATTGTCACAGTATCATCTGCATGATATGTTATATTATTAAATCAATAATTGAGACGACAAAGTTATTCATATTATTATTTGCAATATTGACAATATCTAGAAGTTCTATCAAGGAGAGGTTTGGTCACCTAATTGCGCGCCAATAAGGAGAAATCCTTAACGGAAAGCCCCTTCTTTCCTGGGAACGACTTGGTTGTTAAATATGGTGAGTTATAATATTAATGATGAATAAGTTCATGTTGATTAAAGATGAAATTGATAGTTCCATTGTGTGGGAATTATTAGTGTTAGTGGATATCGACATCGATTTTGATAATAATTGATGTCTGGAGGTTATATTGACAAATTAGGTAATTAACCAGATAAATAAGCAATTAATTGATATTGATTTACATGATTATAACTATTTGTTCACATGTGTGTACTATTGATTCACACTAATTTACTATTAGGGGAGTTGGTGTAAGATTGATAATACTTGCATGACTAAGTTAAAAATGGAGGTATAGATAGAGGTACTATACTGTAATTCATATTTTCACATGTCTAGAACTATTGATTCACATGATTTACTATTTATTCACATGATATACTATTAGGGGAGGTGCTGCAAGTTTGATAATACTTGCAGAACTAAATTAAAAAGGAAGAAAAGAGTAAGGTATTATACTGTAATATTTCGAGCCCCAAAATGTGCAATTATTGAAACTATATTTTCATATAAATAGAAGCTCATTCCTTTATTATTTTTCACCGATTAACTAAAGCTATAGAGTAATTATTATAGAGAAATTATAGAAAGAGAAGCTATAGAGAGAAAGAAGAAGCGAAGTCTGCTACTTCACTATTCCAGTATCCAGTCTTCTTCCGAGGTAAGGGATATTATTATTATAGTAAGGGGTATATTTCTTTCATATTCATAAAGAGAGTTATTGTTATTCCATTCCTTATTATTCTGTTGGAATAACCTATATACGCGGACTGCCGTATACATGGTGAAATTCTTTTATTATTCCATTCTTTATTATTATGTTAGAATAACCTGTCTATGCGAAGTACCACATACATGGTGAAATTCTTCTGTTATTCCATTCTTTATTATTCTGTTGGAATATCCTGTCTCTGTGGATTACGCATGACCTGGTTCCATTCTTTATTATTCTGTTGGAATATCATGTCTGTGCGGATTACGCATGACCTGGTTCCATTATTTATTATTCTATTAGAATAACCTGTCCGTGCGGTCTATTGCATGCCTAGTACATTTTCTTCTGTTATTCTATTCTTTATTATTCTGTTGGAATAACCTGTCTATGTGGATTACCGCATGCATGGTGAATGATCCTTCGTATTCATTCTTTATTAAATTGTGGAAATAATCTGTCTACGTGGATTATCGCATGGTGGGTGAAAATTCATTTGCAATTTCGTATATTCTATTATACTACTATGAGATATCATTTCTTTTGTACTCGTAATGAATATGATTTTCTTTGGTATTTTTGTTACGAGTTACTATTCACCCGGTTACTATTCACTATAGTATTATTCACTCGGGTATTCGGGGCACTTTTCGTGTCGGAGTACTATTCATGAGTTACTATTCACCCAAATTATTATTCACCCAAATATTATTCACTCAGGTATTTGGGGTACTTTTTATACTGGAGTACTATTCAAGAGGTACTATTCCCGAAGTACTATTCATAAGATACTATTGCGGGGTACTATTTACCCGAAAAATATATTTCTTTTTTGTCCCAAATTATTTTTGGTACATGAATATTATTCTTGATTTTTACTCCACAAAGTAGTATCATGTTGACAATTTGGATATTTTTAAACTTTGGATAAATTTAAAGTCTTTCATATTTATCCTTGATTTCGTTTGATTAATGCTTATATCATTGTCATCATCCTCATGCTTATATTATGATGAAAGTCATCTTTGGCTTACGTGCAAAGATGGACTGCTGATTATTGGTTTTACAGTTGTATATCTTTGGCTTACGTGCAAAGATGGACTATTGATTATTGGTTTTATAGTTGTATATCTTTGGCTTACGTGTAAAGATGAACTATTGATTGATGAGTATCTTTGGCTTATGTTCATAGATGAACTATTTATTGGTATGATTATGACCAGGGATCATTCGGCATAATCATGACCCGTAATGTTATAGATGATGTGGTAAAAGTCCTCATTGACCCGTAGTGCATTGATGGACAGTTATTGGTATGATTATAACCAGGGATTATTCGGTATAATCATAACCATTGATGATTACATGAATATCCATTGCCGTAGTGCAGGGATGATTCGATGATGTGGATTATTTATTAAGTTGAGTCTCAGCAATAAAATATTGATTATACACATTTAATTTGTAAAGGATAGTAGATATCATGCTTTACTTGACTCTTCTAAAATACAGTTGTATGTCTTTGGCCTGTAGTGCAAAGATGAATTGTTAATGAATATCTTTGGCAGTAGTGCAAAGATGAATTTATTAGTATGATTATGAGCAGGAATTGTGATTTGGTATAACCATGATTTTTGATGTTTCAGGTGAAGATAAGTGATGAAAATTATCTTCGTCCTGGGTGCGAAGAAGAATTTAGAATCACAATTATGATTATGAGTTATTCATATGATTGTGGACAGGAATTGTTGATTGATGTTACAGGGATAAAACATTATTGGTGGACTTTAAACCTGGAGAAGATAATAGACCTGGTGGTCTATTTGACTCTTCTAATGGATTGATCGTTCCGCTACAACTATGGTTGAAAAGTTTTATCATCTACCATATGTTATAAATCTCTGATTTATTACTGATGAAGGCTATTGATAATTTAATTATCTTTAGTCATGATATTCTTTACTGGGCTAGTTGTGCTCACCCTTTTTGCTTCACAATTCCTTTCAGGTAATAAGAGTGTAGTTGGGTCGAGCGGGGATAACAGGGGCATAGAACGGTGGTCTATAGCTGTTGAGGTTCTCCCTAAATAGTATGAAAATAATTTTATTGAGAATTTTAGATAAGTGTGTCGTATTGTATACGTCATTTGATATTTAATTTTGGTGAACCGAATAGGGTGAGGTGAACCCAACTTTAGAAGGGTGTTTTGCCACTATCATACAAGATGTCTAATGACATACCACCTCGTGTTATCATAAGACAGGGTTGTGCACATTCACTTGCTGAGTATATCTATGACCACTACCTATATGATCTTGGAGTTTGGTTGAAATATAATTTTCAATTGCAGACAGTGGAGATAGTTATATGTCAAGAGAAGAGTCACCATTGGAAAGAACATGATAGTAATCTTCTCATTTTTCTTTGGGGTCTATTGGGTTAACCAAGGATAATTCAGTGAACATATGATATCTATCATAACCTAGACGCATGGCCTCCCATGTACGAAGGTTTTCTTGAGCGCTTCCCAAAGATTTTAATTTCTAAAATAATTTTTGACTATACTTTTATGTAAAGTACTATTGTGAGGTTGTGGTCGAGGCACCATAAGAGTTACATACATTGTATTAAAACTCACAGTTTAATTGTGGTCGTATTCTGCACGACAGTTCAACAGTTGTATAAATGAAGTTTGTATTTGATTTTTATAGTGTGATATCTGGCGACTCAGAATGGGTCGTGTGGACCTATTTTTGGGGTGTCACAAATGGTATCAGAGCTTAGGGATATGGTCGCTGGCAGAGATATGAGTCTAGAACTAGGAGGGGAGAGACAAGAAATATACTTCGCTAGTGTGTGACTTACCTAAGCCAAAATTTTTACTTGATAAGTTGACAATTTGTGATATGTCAATTGACCTTTGTTTTGAAGATATATTCTAGAATGATATCTGAAATACAGGAGATGAGCAATGGAAAAATTATGATACAGAGGATATAACCGGGAAGGTACAATCCGAAAAGAAAGCAAGGTATTCTCATCTCTTCGAATACCAGGTATATTCGTAAATTTTGAGGGCAGAGTTTTATAAGGAGGGGAGATTGTGAGACCCCAAAATTAATGAAATGAAAGTATTCAATTTTCTTATAATTATTCTATTTAGTAAATGGTTAAATTGAGAAAGGGTTAAAGTTAAGGGTGATATTTGAAAATTTTTCAAAGTAAGCAAGTTGTTATTCGTTGTGTCGATAAATATTCGATTGGTCAGGGAATATTCGTTTTCACAGGGAATATTCGTTTGATGGCAGAATCATTGGTGGACCCCACAACGGAAGTATTGTCGTATTTAGAAAATGACAGAATTATCTTTTTATAAAAATAACGGCGAAAGTGTTACCGTTAAAACTGTTGAACTACCCGGTAGTAAAAGTACAGTAATACGTGTGGTTGCATTGTAGCACACGGTATTGATTATTGATGCTTATGTAAGAAGTCACTTAGTTATACTCAATTATTGGTATAGTAATTACTGCATCATATCTCTCATATTATTGATTCAATTATTATCACAGTATCATCTGCATAATATGTTATATTATTAAATCAATAATTGAGACGGAAAAGTTATTCATATTATTATTTGCAATATTGACAATGTCTAGAAGTTCTATCAAAGAGAGGTTTGGTCACCTAATTGCGTGCCAATAAGGAGAAATCCTTATCGGAAAGCCTCCTCTTTCCTAGGAACGACCTGGTTGTTAAATATGGTGAGTTATAATATTAATGATGAATAAGTTCATGTTGATTAAAGATGAAAGTGATAGTTCTATTGTGTGGGAATTATTAGTGTTAGTGGATATCGACATCTATTTTGATAATAATTGATGTCTGGAGGTTATATTGACCAATCGGGTAATTAACCGGATAAATAAGCAATTAATTGATATAGATTCACATGATTATAACTATTTGTTCATGTGTGTGTACTATTAATTCACATTCATTTACTATTAGGGGAGTTGGTGCAAGATTGATAATACCTGCATAACTAAGTTAAAAATGGAGGTATAGATGGAGGTACTATACTGTATTTTGTATTTTCACATGTCTAGAACTATTGATTCACATGATTTACTATTAGGGGAGGTGCTGCAAGTTTGATAATACTTGCAGAACTAAATTAAAAAGGAAGAAAAGATGAAGGTATTATACTGTAATATTTCGAGCCCCAAAATGTGCAATTATTAAAACTATATTTTCATATAAATAGAAGCTCATTCTTTCATTATTTTTCACCAATTCACTAAAGCTATAGAGCAATTATTATAGAGAAATTATAGAGAGAGAAGCTATAGAGAGAAAGAAGAAGCGAAGTCTGCTACTTCACTATTCCAGTATCTAGTCTTCTTCTGAGGTAAGGGATATTATTATTATAGTAAGGGGTATATTTCTTTCGTATTCATGAAGAGAGCTATTGTTATTCCATTCCTTATTATTCTATTGGAATAACCTATATACGTGGACTACCGTATACATGGTGAAATTCTTTTGTTATTCCATTCCTAATTATTATGTTGGAATAACCTGTCTATGCGAAGTACTGCATACATGGTGAAATTCTTTTGTTATTCCATTCTTTATTATTCTATTAAAATATCATGTCTGTGCGGATTACGTATGACCTGATTCCATTCTTTATTATTCTGTTAGAATATCCTGTCTGTGCGGATTACACATGACCTGGTTCCATTATTTATTATTCTATTGGAGTAACCTGTCTGTGCGGTCTATCGCATGCCTGGTGAATTCTTCTGTTATTCCATTCTTTATTATTCTATTGAAATAACTTTTCTATGTGGATTACCGCATGCATGGTGAATGATCCTTCGTATTCATTCTTTATTAAGTAGTGGAAATGATTTGTCTACGTGGATTACCGCATGGCAGGTGAAAATCCATTTGCAGTTTCGTATATTCTATTATACTAGTATGAGATATCATTTCTTTTGTACTCGACATGGAATATCATTTTCTTTGGTATTTTTGTTACGAGTTACTATTCACCCAGTTATTATTCACTCTAGTTTTATTCACTCAGGTATTCGGGACATTTTTTGCGTTGGAATACTATTCACAAGTTACTATTCACAGGTTACTATTCATAGGTTACTATTCACCCAAATTACTATTCACCTGAATATTATTCACTCGGGTATTTGGGGTACTTTTCATGTCGAGGTACTATTCACGTGGTACTATTCCTGAAGTACTATTCATAGGGTACTATTGCGGGGTACTATTTACCCAAAAATATATTTCTTTTCTGTCCCAAATTATTTTTGATGCCTCCATCCCAGCTGGACTTGACTTTGGTGCATGACAAAATTGGGCTATGTGGCCTTCTTTTCCACAATTATAACATGCTTTGGACTGCATCGTGCAGTTTGGACTTATGTGTCCTTCCCATCCATATTTGTAACATACGACCGACGGTTGTTCTCCTTCCTTAACAACGGCTGCTGGTGCTGATGTCTTTCCAACTTTGCTGAACTTTCTCTTCTTGAATCTTTCACTCCTATTGTCTTGGCCATGATTACCACCGAAGTGGTTATCATTTCTGGCATGTTGATTCCCTCCACATTTGTTGTCACTGCTTCGATAACTGCTACCACTGGTATTATCGACTTGTCGGCTGCTCTCTCTTGGTTGGGTTGACTCATTATCGAGCTCCAATAACTGAGCCCTATTCACAACATCTGATTACAAACACAGTTTATGAGAGATAAGATATTGGCGTATCTCGGGTTTCAAACCTCTTAGAAACATCCGCGTTATTCTCCCCTCGTTATAAACCAAGTGGGACATAAACCGAGACAACTCGACAAACTTAGCTTCGTACTACGCCACGGTCATATTGTTTTGCTCAAGCTTGATGAACTCTACCTCCTTCATGTGACGAATACTTTCAAGAAAGTACTTGTCGTTGAACAGCTCTTGGAACATCTCCCAAGATATCTTCAGTGCGGCAGGTTGAGTACGCTTTACAGATTTCCACCAGTAATCTGCCTTTGAACGCAACATGAAGGTGGCAAAGGGAACCTTTTGCTCCTCGGAGCATCCCAAGACATCAAATATCTTTTTGATCTGCTTTATCCACGTCTCCGCCTTAAGTGGTTTTGGCTCTCCAAAAAACTTCGGTGGTCCCAGCTCCTTGAACTGCTTAGCGGTGACCGACCGTGAGTTGTCGGTGTTTCCACCTGCATTTTGGACAGGAGTCGCCTTCGCCTGATGTTGCATGAATTTCATAAAGCCTCTGACCATCCCATCGTTCATCATTTCATCGGTGTTATTATTTTCATGAGGATTATTGTCTTCTTGTTGCACATTACCCTGGAAATTGATCGTTGGTGACTCAACGGTCTCACGTGCTTCATTGCTTATCTCAATATTTTCGGATGCTATTTTCAAATACTGCAACAAAATAAGGATTAATTAACATATCACATATTATCCATATACTCTGAACGACCAATTAAATACCAAATAAACTTAGGTAGGTAATACTAACGAAGGAATTCCCACGTCTCTCCCCTCCAAGTTCTTGTCTCACATCTCAGCCAGGGATCATATCCCTAAGCTTTGATACCAACTGTGACGCCCCCAAAATAGGTATACATCACCTATTCTGAGTCGCCAAATACATGGTACAGAATATAAATACAAACTTAATTATACAACCGTCGTGTAAAATATGGCAATACATAAACTGAGAGTTCTAATAGGAATATTGTCATCTAGATAATATCCATACTCAAAGGAGTCCTTATTACATTTATTGTCACACTATTTAACAGAATAGTGAGTACTACTAATGCTATCTTCTGAACCGTCACTCCTTTCCCCGACTCGTCCCAGCTATATTCTCATTTCCTGAAGAGAACATTGAAAGAAAGGGCGAGCTCAACTAGCCCAATAAGAAATATTATGACTATGATAATGCAGAATAAATTACCAATAAGAAATATTATGACTATGATAATGCAGAATAAATTATCAATAGTCTTCAACAATGTTAAACTGATAAAATACAATAGACATCAAGTTTAACTACAGCGGAATAAGCAATCCATTAGAAGAGTCAAGTAGAGAATAAAATCTACTATCTTCTATGATTTAAAAATGTTTTCATCAACTTTTATCGCTGAGACTCAGCTTAATAAATAAACCACATCTTCTAATCATCCATGTACTACAGGCCAAGGATATTCATTAAATCATCAACGGCCATGACTATACCGAATAATCCCTGGTCATAATCATACCAAAAATTGTCCACTAATGCATTACAGACCACTAAGGACTTTTACCACATCATTTATAACATTACAGGTCATGATTATACCGAATGATCCCTGGTCATAATCATACTAAGTCCATCTATGCACGTAAGCCAAAGATGAATTTCATTACAATATAAGCATGAGGATGATGACAATGACATAATAATTTAATAAAACAAGTTCAAGAATTAATTTATCCAAGGACTAATAACGTCCAAATTGTCAACATGATACTTCTCTGTAGAGTAAAATTTAAGAATGCTCATAAGAATATTTCCATGAAAAGATACTGGATAAAGCGCAAATATCAAGGATATTCCAATAATTTCATGGAGTATAGAAGCTAAAATTTAAACCAACTGAGTATAATAGAATATATGAAACTACAAATAGATTTTCAACCGTCATGCGATAATCCGCGTATACAGATCATTTCCACAATTTAATAAGGAATTAATACAAAGGATCATTCACCATGCATGTGGTAATCCACATAGACAGGTTATTCCAACCGAATAATAAAGAATGGAATAACAGAAGGATTCACCATGCATGCGATAGACTGTACAGACAGGTTATTCCCAACAGAATAATAAATAATGGAACCAGGTCCGGCGTAAACGCACAGACAGGATATTCTGACAGAATAATAATGAACGGAATAATAGAAGAATTTCACCATGTATTCGGTACTTCGCATAAACAGGTTATTCCAACAGAATAATAAAGAATGGAATAACAGAAGAATTTCACCATGTATGTGGTACTTCGCATAAACAGGTTATTCCAACGGAATAATAAAGAATGGAATAACAGTAGTTCTCTTCATGAATAAGAAAGAAATAATACCCCTTACCTTAGAAGAAACTGGATATTGGAATAGAAAGGTAGCTGACTTCTCTTCTTCTTTCTCTCTATAATTTCTCTCTCAAGAGTTTCAGTGAATTCGTAAGAAATAATGAAGGAATGAGCTTCTATTTATAGGAGAATGGACTGAATAGTAACTAATTCATGAACGGTCCAGATTGATTTACTTTTAAATGAACAGTCCATATTAAAACTTAAAGTAACGGTCCATACTGATTCAGTATTAAAACTTTAAAACAATTGTACATACTGATTCACTATTAAACTTTAAAACAACGGTCCATACTGATTCACTATTAAACTTTAAAGCAACGGTCCATATTGATTTACTAATATAATTTCAATCAACGGTCTGAAAAATTAGCACATCTCCTCATGAAATAATATTGTACCCAAAAATAATTTGGACCGAAAAGAAATATATTATTCGGGTGAATAGTACCCCGTGAATAGTAACTCGTGAATAGTAACTAGTGAATAGTAACTCATGAATAGTAACTCGTGAATAGTAACTCGTGAATAGTAATCCTACACGAAAAATATCCCGAATACCCGATTGAACAATATAACCTCCAGACATCAATTATCATCGGAATAGATGTCGATTTCTACTAACACAAATAATCCCAACACAATGAAACTATCAAATTCATCTTTAATCAACATGAGCTTATTCATCATTAATATTATAACTCACAATATTTAATAACTAGGTAGTTCCCAGGAAAGAAGGGGCTTTCCAATAAGGATTTCTCCCTATTGGCGCGCAATTAGGTGACCAAACCTCTCCTTGACAGAACTTCTAAGCATTGTAAATATTGCAATTTAATAATATGAACAACTTTGTCGTCTCAATTATTGATTTAATAATATAACATATTGTGCAGATGATACTGTGACAATAATCGAATCAATAATATGAGAGATATGATGCAGCAATTACTATAGCAATAATTGAGTATAACTGGGTGACTTATCACGTAAGCATCAATAACCAATACCGTGTGCTATTATTCAACCACACGTATTACTGTACTTTTACTATCGGGTAGTTCAACAGTTTTAATGATAACACTTCCGCCGTTATTTTTATAAAAAGATAATCTTGTCGTTTTCTTACTACGACAATGCTTCCGTTGTGGGGTCCACCAATGATTGTTTCGTCGTACGAATATTTCCTGCTAAAATGAATATTTCCCGACCAATCGAATATAATACAACCACTTGCATACTTTGAAAAACTATAAATATTACCCACAACTATAACATTATATTATATCTACACCATAATATTCAAAAAATATATCGAGAGAAATTTATCTTTATTCATAAAAGTTGGGGTTTTACAACCTCCCCTTCTTATGAAATTTCGTCCTCGAAATTAGGGTTCGTACCTAATATATCGAAGAGGTGAGAATATCTTGACTTCATCTCAGATTCTAACTCCCAGGTAATTTCCTCTACATCGTGGTTTCTCCATAAAACTTTGACTTGAGGTATAACTTTAGAACGTAGAATACGATCCTTCTTATCCAAAATTTTAACAGGTGACTCTTCATACGTTAAATCTTCCTATATCTCGTCCGGTTCTAATTCAATAATGTGGTTCGGGTCTTTCACATATTTACGTAACATAGATATGTGAAAAATATTATGAACACGAGACATATTTGGTGGTAAGGCGAGTCTATAGGCCACAGTTCTTACTCGTTCGAGGATTACAAATGGGCCAAGGAATCGAGGATTGAGCTTTCCTCTCTTTCCAAATCTTGTAACTCCTTTTCATGGAGCAACACGTAACAACACATAATCTCCAATATCGAATTCCACGTCCTTTCGATGAAGATCAGCATAACTCTTTTGTCGATCTTGTGAGATTTTTATACGTTATCGGATCGTTTGAATCTTTTCTGTATTCATACATACCAAATCTGGTCCCAACAAGGTTACTTCACCCACCTCATCCCAGCATACTAGAAAACGACACTTTCTTCCATACAACGCCTCGAATGGAGCCATGCCAATACTTGTTTGATAACTGTTGTTGTAGGAAAACTCCACCAATGGTAAGAACTTGTCCCAACTTCCATTGAAGTCAAGGACACAGAGTCTTAATAAATCTTCAAGAGTTTGAATAGTCCTTTCCGAATGTCCATCCATTTGAGGATGATATGTCGAACTAAATCGTAAATCCGTGCCCATAGCTTTTTGTAAACTAACCCAAAATCTTAAAGTGAATCTTGGGTCTCGATCAGAAACTATGGATACTGGCATACCATGAAATCTTACAATCTCATTTATGTATATACTAGCAAGACGTTCAAGTGTATAAGTTTCTCGTATCGTTAAGAAATGAGCAGACTTGGTCAATCTATCAACAATGACCCAAATCGCATCTATGCCTTGAGAAACCTTGGGAAGACCAGTAACAAAATCCATGGTAATGTGCTCCCACTTTCATTCTGAAATTTCAAGTGGTTACAATAGACCTTTTGGCACTTGATGCTCCGCCTTGACTCGTTGACAAGTTAGACACCTTGAGATAAACAGCGCTATCTCTCTCTTCATATTGCTCCACCAAAATGTATGACGAAGATCACGATACATTTTGGTACTCCCAGGATGGATTGCAAATGGTGTGTTATGCGCCTCTGTCATGATTTTATACTTCAAGTCGGAATCGTTAGGAACACAGAGTCTGGAGTTGACACGAATTATTCCTTCTTCATCGATTCTTGCTTTTGGAATAGCATCTTCTTCCATTTTCTTCTTCATATGCATCAACTCCAGGTCTGTAGCTTGAGCAGCTTTAACTTTATCGATTAAAGTCGGTTTTACTTGTATATTCTCCATCATCATATGGGTCCCTGGAGTCTTTAACTCTATCTCCATCCTTCATAAGTCATACACAATGGGCCCTTACGTTGACAATAATGCACTCGTGCCCGCATATGATCTTCTACTCAATGCGTCAGCTACTACGTTCACTTTTCCAGGATGGTATTGGATGGTATGATCATAATCCTTCAACAGCTCGAGCCAACGTCGTTGCCGCATGTTGAGTTCTTTTTGAGTGAAGAAATATTTGAGGCTTTTATGATCCGTATAGATTTCCACCTTCTCTCCATATAGGTAATGCCTCCAAATCTTAAGCGCAAAAACAACAGCGGCCAACTCTAGATCATGAGTAGGATAATTTCTCTCATATTCTTTGAGTTGTCGTGAGGCATAGGCTATGACTTTCCCATATTGCATGAGAACACATCCTAACCCTTTGCCTGAAGCATCACTGTAAATGACAAATCCCTCCGTTCCAGATGGTATTGTCATAACAGGTGCTGAAATGAGTCTACTCTTGAGTTCTAGAAAACTCTTCTCACATTCCTCGCTCCAACCAAATTTTGTATCTTTCCGAGTCAGCTGAGTTAATGGAGTAGCGATTTGAGAAAACCTTTCTACGAATCTCCGATAATAACCAGTTAAGCCAAGAAAGCTACATACTTCGGTCACTGACTTAGGTTGCTCCCAGCTTTGAATTGCTTCAATCTTTGCCGGGTCAACAGATATTCCATGATTTGATATCACGTGCCCAAGGAATGAAAATTCCTCAAGCCAGAACTTGCATTTCTTCAACTTAGCATATAACTTGTTTTCACGAAGCTTTTAAAGTATCAGCCTTAAATGTTGCTCATGGTCTTCACGGGTTTTGGAGTATATGAGGATTTCATCAATAAAGACGACCACAAAGTGATCCAAATATTTCTTGAATACTCGGTTCATCATGTCCATGAAGGCAGCAGGAGCATTAGTTTCTCCAAAAGACATGACTAGGAATTCATAATGCCCGTACCGAGTTCTGAAAGCAGTCTTTGGATTGTCATCAGCTTTAATCTTCAACTGATGATATCCAGAACGAAGATCGATCTTAAAAAAGAATTTGGCGCCTTGCAACTGGTTAAACAGATCATTAATACGAGGTAACGGGTACCTATTTTTTATGGTACATGATTTAACTCCCGATAATCAATACAAAGTCGCATACTTCCATCTTTCTTCTTCACGAATAGAACAGAAGCACCCCAAGGAGATGTACTAGGACGAATGAAACCGATGTCTAACAATTCTTGTAGTTGGGTTTTTAACTGCTGAAGTTCAATAGGAGCCATTCGATATGGGGCTTTAGAAATGGGTTTTGTACCGGTTTTAAAATCGATACAAAATTCAATTTCACGCTCTGGGGGTAGGCCAGGAAGTTCTTCAGGGAATACGTTAGGAAATTCATTAACAATAGAAATATCATTCAAAACTGACGTATTTTTGTTTAGATCCGTGACATGAGCTAAGAAAGCTTGACATCTGTTATGGCTTGAGATGACAGTGATGGATTTTAATGGTTTGGTTGCTTGAATTCGCATAATAGGTTGGTTAGGAATATGAAAGCCAGCAACCTTATAAAAACAATCGATTTTAGCATGATGAGTAGTTAACCAATCGATTCCTAAAATCGCATCAAAGGCAAGTATCTTCAAAGAAATAAGATCGACAGGTAACATGAAAGTGTCGATTTGAATCAGCAAGATTTATAAACAGTGGATGTAACGAAGGTTTCTACTAACGAAGTTTCAACCAATAAGTTAAAGTCTAACTTCTCTGGGGTTAATTTAAATGTTGAGCGCAAGCAAGAGGGATAAAATAATGGGTAGAACCGGTATCTAATAAGGTATTGACTTCGCAAGAATTTATAATTTACTAACATGTGCTAACTTTGTTCGGGTTACTCGCTTTTTGAGAAGTCATGAAAACGCTCTTCCTGAAACCACCAACTTTGTTTTGTCCGTATCCGCCTTTGATGCCACCGTCCCAGCTGGACTTGACTTTGGTGCACGAAAAAATCGGGCTAGGTGACCTTTTTTCCATAATTGTAACATGTTTTGGACTGCATCGTGCCGTTTGGACTTATGTGTTCTTCCCCTCCACATTTGTAACATACGACCGGCGGTCGTTCTCCTTCTTTAACAACAGGTGCTGGTGCTGACGTCTTTCCAACATTATTGAATCTCCTCTTCTTGAAATGTCCACTTTTATTGTCATGGTCATGATTACCACCGAAGTGATTACCATTTCTGGCATGTTGATTCCCTCCACGTTTGTTGTCACCGCTTTGATGACTGCTACCACTGGTATTATCGACTTGTCGTCTGCTCTCTCTTGGTTGGGTTGACTCATTATCGCGCTCCAATAACTGAGCCCTATTCACAACATCTGAATACAAACACAGTTTATGAGAGATAAGGTATTGACGTATCTCGGATTTTAAACCTCTTAGAAACATTCGCGTCATTCTCTCCTTGTTATCAACCAAATGGGACGCAAATCAGGATAACTCAGCAAACTTGGCTTCGTACTGCAACACGGTCATGTTGTTTTTCTCCAGCTTGATGAACTCTACCTCTTTCATGTGACGAATACATTCGGGAAAGTACTTGTCGTTGAACAATTCTTGGAACTTCTCCCAAGTCATCTTCAGTGCGGCAAGTTGAGTACGCTTTACAGATTCCCACCAGTAATCTGCCTCTGCACGCAACATGAAGGTGGCAAAGGGAACCTTTTACTCCTCGGAGCATCCCAATACATCAAATATCTTGCAGATCTGCTTTATCCACATCTCTGCCGTAAGTGGTTTTGGCTCTCCAAAAAACTCCGGTGGTCCCAACTCCTTGAACTGCTTAACAGTGATCGTCCGAGAGTTATCAATGTTTCCACCTACATTTTGGAAAGGAGATGCCTTTGCCTGATGTAGCATGAATTGCATAAAACCTCTGAACATCCCATCGTTCAACATTTGATCGGTGTTGTTATTTACCTGAGGATTATTGTCTTCCTGTTGCACATTATCCTAGGTATTTATCGTTGGTGACTCAACGGTCTCACGTGCTTCATTGCTGATCTCAACATTTTTAGATGCCATTTTCAAACACTGCCACAAAAACAAGGGTTAATTAACATATCACATATTATCCCTATAATCTGACCGACCAATTAAATAACAAATAAACTTAGGTAGGTCATACTAGCGAAGGAATTCCCCGTCTCTCCCCTCCTAGTTCTTGTCTCATATCTCAGCCAGGGATCATATCCCTAAGCTTTGATACCAACTATGACGCCCCCAAAATAGGTATACATCGCCTATTCTAAGTCGCCAAATACATGCTATAGAATACAAATACAAACTTAATTATACAAATGTCGTGTAATATACGACAAAACATAGCTGAGAGTTTAAACAGGAATATTTCCTTCTAGACAATATCCACTCTCAAATAGAGTCCTCATTACATTTATTGTCACACTATTTTATAGAATAGGGAGGACTACTAATACACCATCTCGAACCATCACTCCGTTCCCCGACTAGTCCCGACTGCGTTCTCATTTTCTGAAGAGAACAATGAAAGAAAAAGGGTGAGCTCAACTAGCCCAGTAAGAAATATTATGACTAAGATAATGCAGAATAAATTAGCATTAGTCTTCAACAATGTTAAACTGATAAAATACAATAGACATCAAGTTTAACTGCAACGAAATAAGCAATCCATTAGAAGAGTCAAGTAGAGCATGATATCTACTATCTTTTATGATTTAAAATGTTTTCATCAATTTTTATTGCTGAGACTCAGCTTAATAAATAAACCACATCATCGAGTCATCCCTGCACTACGGGCCAAGGATATTCATTAAATCATCAATGGTCATGACTATACCGAATAATCTCTGGTCATAATCATACCAAAAATTGTCCATCAATGCACTATAGGCCACTGAGGACTTTTACCACATCATTTATAACATTACAAGTCATAATTATACCGAATAATCCCTGGTCATAATCATACCAAGTCCATCTATGCACGTAAGCCAAAGATGGCATTCATCACAATATAAGCATGAGGATGATGACAATGACATAATAATTCAATAAAACAAGTTTAAGTATAACTTTTAAAGATTTAAATTTTAGTTTATCCAAAAATTAATAATGTCCAAATTGTCAACATAATACTTCTTTGTGGAGTAAAATTCAAGAATGCTTAGAAGAATATTTCCATGAAAAGATATTGGATGAAGCGCAAATATCCAGGATATTCTACTAATTTCATGGAGTATAGAAGCCAAAACTTTAACCAACTGAGTATAATAGAATATATGAAACTGCAAATGGATTTTTGCCCGCCATGCGGTAATCCACGTAGACAGATCATTTCCACAATTTAATAAGGAATGAATACAAAGGATCATTCACCATGCATGCGGTAATCCACATACACAGGTTATTCCAACAGAGTAACAAAGAATGGAACCAGGTCATGCGTAATCCGCACAGACAGGATATTCCAACAGAATAATAAAGAATAGAACCAGGTCATGCGTAATCCGCACAGACAAGATATTCCAACAAAATAATAAAGAATGGAATAACAACAGAATTCACCAGGCATGCGATAGACCGCACAGACAGGTTATTCCAACAGAATAATAAAGAATAGAATAACAACAGAATTCACCAAGCATGAGATAGACCGCACAGACAGGTTATTCTAACAGAATAATAAAGAATGAAATAACAACAGAATTCACCAGGCATGCGATAGACCGCACAGACAGGTTATTCCAACAGAATAATAAAGAATGGAACAACAACAGAATTCACCAGGCATGCGATAGACCGCACAGACAGGTTATTCCAAAAGAATAATAAAGAATGGAATAATAGAAGAATTTCACCGTGTATGTGGTACTTCGCATAGACAGGTTATTCCAACATAATAATAAAGAATGGAATAGCAGCTCTTACGAGTATTGAAAGAAAATAATTCTGTTCATAAATACGAAAGAATAATACCCCTTACCTTATAAAGAAGAGTACTCCGACGGGTAGGGCGGAGATATACTTGAAGAAAACTTGCACTATTTTTTACGCTCAAAGCTTTCTTAAACTCTAATGAAATACGCTCAAGTTTATAGAAGAAGAATTCTCTGAACTTCTGGTGTGATTTTCAATTCTAACTAAGCATCCTATTTATAGGAGAATGGAAAGGATACTATACAATAAAATATAATATATTCTATTTATAATATATATATATATATATTATTTAAAATCTAATAAAATAAATAACTTTATAAAAGTATCTTGTTTTATATAAAAAGATTTTACTATACAAACACTATGCAGGTACTATACAAATACTATGCATAATAAAATATATTATAGTCTAATTATAATCAAATAAAATAAAACTTTATAAAAAGTATTCTGTTTTATATAAAAAGTTTTCTGTTTTATTACATTTATAATAATAATAAAATAAAATTCATCATCATTATTATAATTCACACTATTAATCGACTAGGTCGTTCCCAGGAAAGCGGGGGCTTTCTAATAAAGATTTCTCCCTATTGGCGCGCAATTAGGTGACCAAATCTCTCCTTGACAGAACTTCTAGACATCGTTAATATTGCAAATAATAATATTAAAAACTTCGTCGTCTCAATTATTTATTTAATAATATATAAAATAAATTACAATAATTGAATCAAATAACGTGAGATACTATGCAGCAATTACTGTAGCAATAATTGAACAAAACTGAGTGACTTCTCACGTAAGCATCAATAATCAATACCATGTGCTACTATGCAACCACATATATTACTGTACTTTTACTACCGAGTAGTTCAACAATTTTAACGGTAAAACTTCTGTCATTATTTTCATAAAATAATTTTGTCATTTTCTCAATCCGACAATAATTTCGTTATGGGGTCCACCAATGATTGTACCGTCGTACGGATATTCCTTGACAAAAAAAATATTCCCCGACCAATCGAATATTATACAACAACTTGCATACTTTTCAAAATTTATAAATATTACCCACAACTATAACATTATATCAAATTCACACCATAATATTCAAAAAAAATATTTCGAGAAATTTAAATCTTTATTCATAAAATTTGGGTCTCACAATGTCCCTACACATTTGAATATGAAAAACATGCATTCATCTTTCAATTCAACCCCCAGCTTCTCAATTTCTTTCTTAACCTCCGTCACTTTCTCTTCCAAAGGCCTCACCCGTGCATCAATAATTTTTTTCACAACAGAAAGTGAAAATCCAAAGTCTTTATCCTTCCTGGATTTTTCCACTTTAATATCAGCAATATTAGAACCAGCATCATTTCCACTAAAAAGTGAAAACCACCCAAATCCAAATGCACCTTCTCATCATCCGTAGGAATGAGATTTTGAATAATCAACTAAAAAATATTAATAACAATAAATATATCATGTCAGAAACATGGAACATATAAAAGAAACAAAAAAATACATAAGAAAAACAAAAATTTAAGTCAGTAACCATATACATAGATAAAGGTAACCAAACATAATGTAAATAGTTACCAGCATACCTGACCAGATCCAAATACTAAATCATTCAACTTCTCATTCTTAGGAGCCTTCCCTAACTCCCTCCATCTAAATAATCTAACTTCTGATACATGATCATCAATACATAAACCCTTTGTAAGACCCCAAATTTTTTTTAAATAAAATTGAATTTCCTCTATTTATTATCTTGAAATATATAATAAGGATATAATGCTTTGGTTATGGATGAAATTTGCAAATTTTGCATAGTATTTTTGAATTATTGATTCTTACGTAAGAAGGTAATATTCAATAATTGTTACAGTAATTACTGTTCAATATTTTATTTTATTGATTCAATAATTGTTGCGTTGATATTTTATATTATTGTTGTTTCAATAATTGTCATTGCACAATATTTTCCATTATTAGATAAATAATTCATATTATTTGAATAATATTATTAGATAGCATTATTGGCAATGTCTAAGGAAGTTCTATCTAAGAAAGGGGTTTGGTCACCTAATTGCACGCTAGTAAGGAGAAATCTTTATCGGAAAGTCTCCTCTTTCTTGAGAACGACCTGGTTGTCATAATTGTGATTTTATAATATTATTTGTGAATAATTAATTATTTATTTATATGATAAGGAAATATTTATTTTATGTGATTATAAATGAAGGAATTAATGTTAAGGTGTTTTATTAAAATGAAGGATGAAATTTGGAAATTTTCAGAAAACTAGTTTATTACTTGATTTTGTAAAATCTATAACTCTTTGTGTATAATGAGTTAGGAGATGAGCTATATATCAAAAGAAATTTGAATCACCCAAAAATTCTTTGTGATTTTTCGTGGTAACTGTTTGAGTGAAACTGGTACGAGAGACTTATAGTCCGAAAATCAAATCAGTATTCTTAAGTTCTATTGGGTGAGTTATAATTTTGATTTGACCGTTGGATCGTTGTGATTTTTGGATATGTTATACATATATAATTTGATTATATGTCCACAAATTTTGAACCGTTAAAAATTAACGTATGATTTGTTATGAATTTTAAGAGGTGTTGAAAATCGTCTGTATGTGGATTTCGTTCATTTTTCGTTTGAAATTTGGAAAAACTTTCTTCTACAAAGTTGTAGAGAATTTAATTTCCTATGGAATAGACAATAGATTCAAATTTTTCTGATAAAAGGGCTATTTATTATGAATTATTGAAGTTTAAAAATTAAATATTTTTATTAAAAATATGGGTGGGCCCCACTTTTGGTTGTTAGGAAAAGTTGGCTGATTTTTGGTGGGCCCCACTTGTAGTGGCTGAGTTTTGTTCAAAGGTGGCATGCATAGAAGAAGAAA
Source organism: Panax japonicus (assembly GCA_020205505.1). NCBI lineage: Eukaryota > Viridiplantae > Streptophyta > Magnoliopsida > Apiales > Araliaceae > Panax > Panax japonicus. The sequence goes on along the minus strand of CM035102.1, from coordinate 49,105,663 downwards.
AAAAATATATAATATTTTATTAATTTAGTCTCCTTCGGCGTTCTAGCATTTTTTTATTAATAGAGTGCTTAGTTAGAATTGAAAATTACACCAGAAACAAGTTTTCTCTCTCTATATATTATCGAGCGTATTTTGTGAGTATTTAGATACTTTGAGAGTTGTTATTCAGTGCAAGTTTCTTTCAGCTTTACATCTGATATTTCGGTCAGAAGTACTGTTCTTTTGAGGTAAGTGATGTTATTTTCTTCGTAAATGATATTATTTCTTTTAATATCACTATGCTGAAATATTGTTATGAATTTTATTGTGGAATTTCTACCTTTTTGTGTCGGGGTTACTGTAGCATCCCTGAATCCGGGTCCCAAATCGTCGCGGATCCGGTACGTTAATTCTATCACTAATGCGAAAGATATAAACATACATTATTTATACATTTAACTTTTACACATCATTCCCAAGGTCTACAACCTTAACTTAATACATACCTTCAATATCTTAGAAGATTTACATTACTATTTTCGTCAGAAAATTTAATAAATCTAACTGCAACGTAATTTAACCTTGAACTCTGACTTTGCCTCTTTCCTTATTCAAGCTTTCATCTTAATCTGAAAATTTTATCATGATATAGCAAGGGTGAGCAACAAATTTGCCCAGCAAGTTTTACATACAATGAAGATATATATCATGATTGAAAAGAATGAATAAGCTTTCAAGTTTTCAACAATATAATAATTGTGAAATAACATGAATCAAGTTTCAATGATTGAATGACTGAACCAATAATATTGGATGTCAACAATGACTATGAACAATTTAACTGAACCTTATAGTAATGAAGGTGATCAATCATTCATACCTGATGAACATATGCAACATGCACTAAGTGCGAATCAATAATCAGTATAGTCGTGAATAATCATCAATAATCATTCACTAACATGCTCTGTAATATAACTCGAGTTTGAGTTAAGGAAACTTGCATGTACCGTCGATTACCGCTATGCAATCTAATTTAATCTCTTATGAAAGACCTATCATTAATAAGATCGATCCTCCAATTAGCATAATACATTTTATCCCACAACACTATTACTCAAATAATAAATTAGCTAACATTTATCCACATAATTAAACATTGAATAATTCTTTAACTCATTAGTAATATTATTATCCCTTAATAATATTACTATCACTTAACCATTATCTTAAACTTTTGTCTAATATTTTTAATCAGTTAATAGAATATTTATCATTCACAAATATTATTAATCATTTAATAATATTTAAATCCTTTACTAATATTATTAATCATTTAATAATATTTAAATTCTTTACTAATATTATTAATCATTTAATAATATTGTAATCACCTTCTAATATTATTAATCATGTAATAATATTTTACTTGTTTCAAAAATAATAAAGGTCTCACACATTTTAAGATGCAAATATTTTACATCTTGAAACTTAAACCATTTAAATTTCATTTCAGAAATATCTTTTACCTCTACTCGCAAATTCGGAGTTTAAACAGCTAATGTATAGCTTTTATAGTAAAAATCAATTTACTATATTATTTCTTTAATTTAAATAACTTTTACTTCAATTTGTCCGTTCATTAGTCAACACTGACCGTTGCCTCATATATAAAACTTTTATCTTGCTAGTACATTCGCTTTATTTTTTATTTTACGATTATTCGCATTTTCGTTTCATATATATATATATATATATATATATATATATATATATATATATATATATATATATATATATATTAAGTTACATAAATATCAGCTCAAAAACTTCATTTCGAGCACCGAAAACCTCAAAATATCATTTTTATGATTAATACAATATTTCAAAGGTTTTACATTCTTTGTTGCACCACAAAATAATTTTTATAGGCAACTAAATTTTTTTTATTTCGCTTAAATATGTAATTTATATTTATTACATATTTTTATTGCTTTATTTATGCCTGAAAGAAAGTTTCTCGGCATAAAATATCACTTATAGTCAAATTACGCCCCATAAGACTTTATTAGATTTATTATGACTTATTCTTTCTTCGGAATGCGATTCGGAACGTCAAACGTCAAAATCGCTCGGCGCGCCGACGCTTGGCGTTTGCTCAAATTTTAGTTCTGACATGCATGTTCGCTCATTTTAAATTTTCAAATCATGAGTCATATAACAGCAAAATTTTGGGCGTATTACAGACCTCATGGCATAGTATTTTAGAAAAATTTCACACCGCGAAAATGGATCACTGAAGCTCATAAAAACAGTGCGCGTAAAGGACGTCAAGTAGCAGTCAGCACAGCTCCAGCCCATGCGCGCGCGGCGCTCGACAGGCGTTGCTGCTGCTCTGCCTGTTGCGCATCTTGAGGCAGGCACTTTGCGATTTTCTCACGCATTACTCGTAATTACGATTAATCTGATTTTTGGATATGTTATACATGACATACTAAAGTATTTTTAGAAAATATCACCCAGTAATTTCGGACCTCTAAGGCAACCTAAAACAGGCCGCAAAAATGTCCACTCGCAACAGTTTTCATCTTTTTCCCAGATTTACCCTCTTTCGCTAAAACAGTCATAACTCTTTCGTTTTAAAACATTTTTAGACGATTCTTGAGACCACGTGAAGCTAACTTCCGGGACTACATCTCTTCCCAACTGATATGTTTCCAGATTCTGAATATATCAGCCCAGAAATTTCGTTCAAGTGGACTGCACCGAACTTGTTGGACAGTTTTGACACTCCTCCGATGTCGGATTTAGTTCGTTTCGGAGTCTATGAAAAGCTTATTCAGTGTACTACAACATACCAAAAGCCCATAATTTTATGAGTAATTTATCTGACCCCAAATTTTCTGTTTAGGGGCAGCAGTCTACTACTTTTCTTGAGCTTTAAAAACTGTTTTACTTTTCTCTCTCTTGATCCAACTTTTTATCACTCAAAATAGTTAGATCTATACATAATACACTATATAACATGTAGATCTAAGATTTTAAGATCACGACCCATGATTTGGTTCAAAACAACTAAAATAAACTAAATTAGAGTTAAAGGTTTTATACCTTGATTTTTGTACCAATGTTTCTTCTTCTTCTAAAGTAGGAGATGAATTGTGGTGGCAAGGAACTCCTTCTCTTCTCCCTCTATGGGGCTGCCGACCACTCCATTCTCTCTCTTCTTTCTATTTGTTTCTTTGTTCATTTAAAGTTGGAAATGAGAAGTAATCTCTCATCTTCTCTCTCATAATCTCATCTTTCTCTCTCTTGGATCTTATATAACTTGAAAATCTAAACAAAATATTAGGAGCAAAGCTTTTAGGAATGACACTTAAGAGAGGAGTTGGTAATGTAGCCTTGCAAGGTGGCAAAAAAATAAATAAATGCCCATGTGCCAAAATCTCTACAAAATCCGGTCCTTCACCCTTGGTTTTTAACTATTTTTGCTTTTTATTTAATTTGCTTTATTTGTTTATTTATTTTATAGAATAACCAGAAATTGTTGGACTATGTTTTTGGGCTACCTCCCATAATTGTTTGGACTTTCAATTTAATTGTTTGGGCCATGTATAAAGTATTATAGTCCAATATATTTAATTTTCATAACTCTATATATTTACTTAGGGTTTCCAGTCCACTTGTTTTGGACTTTAAATAATTAATTCTACTATTCTTTTAATGCTTTTGTTAAGTAATTTAATTACTTAATCTTAGTAACTTAATTTAATCAAATAAGTTACTACATAAATCTCCTTAAAACATGTTACCCTCTTGTAATAATATAATTTATATAACCCATCTTTGATATATAAATTATATGATACATAATATTACATACATAAATTACATATTTATTTTATAATTACAAAATAAATATGCTACACATAATTCATCATGTAAATACAATTATTTTTATACCCAAGATATTATAATATAATATCCTTACCTCATTATCATAACTTCAATTATGAATTTTATTTACTTCCTTAAGATATTACAATAAATATAATATATTTTTTTAAAAAAATAAAATTTCCTATAAGAATTTATTCTAATACTCTTGGGTAAAGTATATATAAATATTATATACTTAACTCGCCTCTTTTTGCTTCATTACGCAGATTGTTCCCAACAATTTTATTTCCTCGCGTAACATATATATATAATTATATATATTTATTAACTCACAATTATAAGTTACACAAAACAAGCACACATCACATATAGAAAATAATTAATAATTTTATTTTCTCACGTTATAAACTGTTTATATCAATTTATTTACATATAACAAATATAATTTAATATATTTACCATATTACGTAAACATACATATCCTTCATAAATCATACAATAATTTATATACTAATAAATTAAACTAGACATTTAATTTAATGTCTATTAAAATCTCTTAATGTGGTTTGCTATAATCAATAAACCTTTTTCATATGGCTTGCCATATATATTAGTACATAATCTCTTTCAATTATTAAATCGTATAGATTTTCTTAAAAAATTTAAATAAATCATCTATTTCCACTCTAGGTTTTAAAGTTTAACCTTTAATTTAATCATTTAAGATTTTCTAAATTTTCGGGTTGTCACAGTTACTATTCATATATACGGCACTATTCACAAATACGGCACTATTCACTAAAAATGAAACTTTCTTTTCTTTGTCCCAGATGTCCATTGTATCCATGTTTTGATATTATTTCTTGAATTTTTCTCTACTATAGTTTATTATGGAGTGTTTTTGAACTTGAATTATCTAAAGTATGAATCCCTAATCTTTGCCTTTTTCTCTCACTGGATTTGTTCTCTAAAATGTTTTTCATCATCCTCAGTCTTTAATGGTGATATTTGATGAAAATCTTTAGCCTGTCGTGCAAAGATGAATGATTACCTGATGAATATCTTTGGCCCGTAGTGCAAAGATGAATAGGTGTTGAGATGAACATGACCAACTGGTGATACAAATGAATATCTTTGGCCCGTAGTGCAAAGATGAATATTTGATGCAAGATATATTAATTGATGTTACAGGGATAAAATATTGATGATAGACTTTTAAATTCATAGTTGATAGTAGATTTCATTCTCTACTTAGCTCTTCTAATGAATTGTTATTTTTGCTGCAGTTATTGATCTAAAACTTGTTGTCTATTATATTCTATCAGATTTTTCCCTGTTGAAGACTAATGATAATGTGTTGTATATTATCTTAGTCATAATGTTCTTTACTGGGCTAGTTGAGCTCACTCTTTTCCTTTTTGTTCCATTTTTCTTCTCAGGAAGCGAGAATATAGCAAGAACCAGTCGGGGTATAGAGTGATGGTCCTAGACAATTGTTTTAGCAGTCCTCACTATTTTTGTAAAATAGTGCATCAATAATTTTAATGAGGACTTTATTTGGGTGTGGATATTGTCTAGAAGACAATATTTGTATTTAAACTCACAGTATGTGTTGTCGTATTTTGCACGACAATTGTAATAATAAAGTTATAGTTATTTTCTGTACCATGTATTTGGCGACTTAGAATGGGTGATGTATACCTCTTTTGGGGGCGTCACAGTTGGTATCAGAGCTTAGGGATATGGTCTCTGGCGGAGATCGGAGAATAGAGCTAGGAGGGGAGAGACAAGTAAATTTTTCGCTAGTGTGTCCTACCTAAGCTTATTTGTTGGCCGGTCATAATATAGGGATATTATGTGATATGTTAATTTGTTTAATTAACCTTTGTTTTATGGCAATATTTAAGAATGGTAGCTGAGAACGTTAACAATGGAGTGTATGAGACTGTGGAAACACCTCTAGTCACCAATCAAGAGAACATGCAACAGGAAGGAAATATTCCTCCTGTAAACAACACTACCGAACAAACGATGAATGATGGGATGTTTAGAAGCTTTTTGCAGTTCATGCAAAATCAGACGAGGGAGACTCGTGTACAAAATACGGGTGGAAATGATAACAACGCGCGGTTTGTCATAGCCAAGCAGTTCAAAGAGTTGGGACAACCCAAATTTTGGGGAAAGCCGGATCCGATCAAGGCAGAAACGTGGGTTAAGCAAATTACCAAGATATTTGATGTCTTGGGATGCACAGAGGAACAGAAGGTTTCATTTGTTACCTTTATGTTCCGTGGTGAGGCAGATTACTGGTGGGAATCTGTGAAGTGTACCTAGCTTGTCGCACTCAATATGTCTTGGGAAACGTTTCAGAAACAGTTCAATGACAAGTATTTCCATGAAAGTATTCGCCACATGAAGGAGGTAGAGTTCATCAAGCTGGAGCAAAATAATATGAACGTGTCGCAGTACAAAGCTAAGTTTGCCGAGTTGTCCCAATTTGCATCCCATTTGGTTGATAATGAGGAGAGAATAACACGAATGTTTCTGCGAGGTTTGAAACCCAAAATACATCAATACCTCATTTCTCACAAACTTTGTTTATATTCAGATGTTGTGAATAGGGCTCAGTTATTGGACCGTGATAATGAGTCAGCTCAATCGAAGAATAACGACCAACAACTCGATGATAATCGTACCAGTGGCAATGGTCATCGGAACAATGATAACCATCGTGGATGAAATTATCATGCCAGAAATGGTAACCACTTCGGTGGTAATCATGGCCAAGATAATAGAAGAAATAATTCAAGTGGAAATTTCAAGAAGAGATGATTTAACGATGACGGGAAGACGTCGGCAGCAGCACCAACAACGAATACTAGGGGAGGAGAACGACCGCCAGTTAGATTCTACATATGCAGAGAGGAGGGACATATAAGTCCAAATTGTTCACAGCCTTCCAAGGTATGTTTTAGTTGTGGAAAAGACGGTCACATAGCTTGATTTTGTCCTGTAGTGAAATCAAGTCCAGCTGGGACGGTGGCACCAAAGCCGGATACGGACAAAACAAAGTCGGCGATTTTAGGAAGAGCGTTTGTCGTGACTGCCCAAAACATGAGGAACCCGAATGAAGGTATCACGGGTTAGTTAATTATAAATTCTTGTGAAGTCTATATTGTATCAACCCCTGTAAAATCCCGAGTCCGGAACAAATCTTGGGTCAAATCCCAAGTCCGAATTAAATCAAATCCATCAAAATAAGGGGCCTTAAACTACTGGCCCAATAGTATCTTCTTGAGTCAACTTAGCCCACCACAGGCTCATCCAAAAGGTCATGACTTGAAGGTACTATTGGTAGTAACTTATTTCCTTATATGCAGACAAATTTTTTTCCCTATCTTTCGATGTGGGACTGGGGCATTACATATACCTTATTACATACCGGTTTTACCCATTCTTTTATCTCTCCTGCTTGTGCTCAACGTTTAAACTTGACTCTGGAGGAATTGGACTTTGACTTATCTGTGGAAACTCCGTTAGGAGAAACTTTCGTTACATCCACTGTTTATAAATTTTGCTTGATTCAAATTGGTACCATCACATTACATGTTGATCTTATCTCTTTAAAGATACTTGTTTTTGATGTGATTTTAGGAATTGATTGGTTAACCACTCATCATGCCAAAATTGATTGTTTTCATAAGGTTGTTAGTTTTCATATTCCTAACCAACCTGTTATGCAAATTCAAGCAACCAAAACACTAAAGTCAATCACAATCATATAAATTCATAAAGCCATTCGTTTATTAAAAAACGGATGTCAAGCTTTCTTATTCCATGTTATGGACTTGAACAAAAACACGTCAAATTTGAATGATATTTCTGTTATTAGTGAATTTCTTGATGTATTTCCTGAATAAACTTCCTGGCCTACTCCCAGAGTGTAATATTGAATTTTATATCAACTTTGAACCCGGAACAAAACTCATTTTTAAAATCTCTTATCGAATGGCTCCTATTGAACTTCAGGAGTTAAAAACTACAAGAGTTGGTACTCAAGCCTCTATTTGGTGACTTCCTTTGTGGAATGTGCCAAAGCCAAACTCTCCGTAGGGGACGTTATATTTATGTGGAGGTAAAACGATAGGTGCTATTGTGACGTGATATCCAAGATTGGGATATGAGTCACAGTTGAGAGCAACTTAAGTCAATAATCGAAATACATAGCTTTCTAGGCTTAACTTGTTATTATCGGAGATTCGTGGAAGGATTTTCTCGAATCACTACTCCGTTAACTTAGCTGACTCGTAAAGATATAAAATTCAGATGGAACGAGGAATATGAGAAGAGCTTCCAAGAACTCAAGAGGAGACTCATTTTAGCACCTGTTCTGACAATACCATCGTGAAAAAGTGAACGTAGTAGCTGACGCGTTGAGTAGAAGATCGTATGCAGGTATGAGTGCGATGTTGTTAACACAAAAAACCCATTTTGTACGACTTACAAAGGATAAAGATAAAGTTAAAGACTCTAGGGACCCATATTATGATGTCAAATATATGAGTAGAATTGACTTTAATCGATAAAGTTAAAACCGCTCAAGCTACACACCGGAGCTGTTGATCTTTAGCCTGTCGTGCAAAGATGAATGATTACCTGATGAATATCTTTGGCCCGTAGCGCAAAGATGAACAGATGTTGAGATGAACATGACTAACTAGTGATACAAATGAATATCTTTGGCCCGTAGTGCAAAGATGAATATTTGATGCAAGATGTATATTGATTGATGTTACAAGGATAAAATATCGATGATAGACTTTTAAATTCATAGATGATAGTAGATTTCATTCTCTACTTAGCTCTTCTAATGAATTGTTATTTTCGCTGCAGCTGTTGATCTAAAACTTGTTGTCTATTATATTCTATCAGATTTTTCCCTGTTGAAGACTAATGATAATGTGTTGTATATTATCTTAGTTATAATGTTCTTTACTGGGCTAGTTGAGCTCACCTTTTTCCTTTTTATTCCATTTTTCTTCTCAGGAAGCGAGAATATAGCAGGAACCAGTCGGGGTATAAAGTGATGGTCCTAGACAGTTGTTTTAGCAGTCCTCACTATTTTTGTAAAATAGTACATCAATAATTGTAATGAGGACTTTATTTGGGTGTGAATATTATCTAGAAGATAATATTTGTATTTAAACTCACAGTGTGTGTTGTCGTATTTTGCACGACAATTGTAATAATAAAGTTGTAGTTGTTTTCTGTACCATGTGTTTGGCGACTTAGAATGGGTGATGTATACCTATTTTGGGGGCGTCACACCCCTGACTTTCAGTGTAGGAATTCTTTCAAACAAAAAAACTTGAAAAAATAGGGCAATCCATTTAACTTGTAAGATTTACAATAACTGCCATTGTAAAAATTGTTTATCACACCCCATTCTTACCCTTCTTTACATGCCCTTAACAGCAAGCGATAATGAATTCTTCGTTTGTTCAAATGCAAATTTCCCCCATGGGTAACTTTCAATGTCGCCATAAGACAAAAAGTTAATCAAAGATTCATCAACATAATTATCTGAGACAATAGCTAATATGAAATTAAAAACCAAGAATATGATGGACATCCTAACAGCCTCATCATCATCATCAAAAATAGCACTCATATATATCCTCCTAATACTAGAATGGGTCATAACCTCATTTCTAAAAAACTTTTTCACCAACATATTTTCCATTCCCTTGAATCCATCAATATCCTCATCTCCTTGCCAACTCAAACCAGAAATCAAACAAAATTCTGACAATCCAAATCTTACCCTTTTCTCACCAAACAGAAACCACATCTCCCCATTATCCCTTTGATAAACTTCTCTCACCAAAGCATGATGGATTATCTGTGAAAACATTTAGGGCTGCCCAACATCTAAAAATTTCCTAAAATAAGATAATTTAAACTTATTCAACTGAAATTCAGACAATTTATTCTTAATAACACTTGACACTTCCATATTAGACCAATAAATGATTTTTGCTGTAAAATTGAGATGATGTTCCTCATAAAATAGATCCCAAATCTGAAAATACAATACATTACAATAATTTACATTACGTACACATTAACCAAATAAGAACGGAACATTCGTTAAACTTTAAAACCAAAACTATACAATCAACAATATCAAAATATACGAGCATTAGTAACCAAACAACATCAGCAAGTTACCAAAACCAAAATAATCTGACTTTGTAATGTAACAAAGTATTTAGTAAACAAATCAGAAAATAATAGTAACCAAATCTCCACTCAGAGAGAACATAACCATTTTAACAAAACAAGTTGAACATTCATCAATCTACAACTCTAGGGTAACAAAATATATTTTAACAACTATATAATCAACAATATCTAATAATATTAAAATTAGTAACCAAAACTCAATCAGCAGGTTACCAAACCAACATAATCAACCTCTATAATGTAAAAAGGTATATAATAACCAAAACAGAATATACTAGTATTCAAACCTCCATTCGGAGTTAAAATAACAATTTTTTCAATAACAAGTTGTGCAGTCATGACACTATAACTCTATAATAACAAAACACATTTCATCATCTATACAAAGGTATGCATTCATATATATTAACATTAGTAACCAAAACACAATCAACAGGTTACCAAAACTAAATTAATTAACCTATGTAAATGTAAAAAAGTAAATAGTAACCAAATCAGAATACAATAGTAACCAAACCTTCACTTGGAGTGTACATAACCATTTTAACGAATAAACATTAATTAGTGACCAAATTAAACAGCACCATACACCAAAACAAATACACAAGTAATCAAAAACAACTAAAAATTCCAGATTCTTAAAAATAATTAAAATAACAAACCTTAAGATGCTTTTGGTGGGGAATAATTTTCTGGCTATGAGCCTCATCTTCATCCTCTTTCCCAACTTTGTTTAGCGAACCTTCAAAATCAGAATCCAGATACATCAATTTCTTAGCCTTCTTAGACACATGTCTCCCCGATTTCTTATCTTTAACATGTGATTTCACCACTAACTTCTTCCCCTGCTTTGGGGACTTTACCACACTATCCTTCACCTTCAGATATGTCTTCACATCCTTCACATAATCATCATCCCTAATTCTTTTCCTCTTCCCATCACTCTTCTTATCACCCATTCCCTCCATACTCTTCCTCATAGAAACCATCATAAACAAAAATAGAAGAAATAACAAAGATCGAAAAATATAGTAGCAATAAAGGAGAACCCACCACACAACTTATGAACCACCACGAACTGAAGAAGAAGACGACAATAACGAACTGAAGAAGCAAACGGCGATAACGAAGACCTACCGGAGAGAACGACCGACTCAACTTAGAAGGAAATAAGTTTCCTTAGAAAGTTCTCAAAATACAAAATAAGGGTTTCTAATTGAAAGAGAAACGCCTAATAGGATATACACAAAATTCAAATTGAAACACGATGCCCACAAAAACCGTGAACAGATTATTTTTGAAAAATTGATTTGTTACGTCATCATCTCATTAAAGCACACAACTAAATTAAAGGAAGAATAAATTCACTAATTGTGTAAATAAAATATTTAAATGCATTAATTGTGTAAATATTTTAGAAATACACTATTGTTGTAATTATTTTAAAAAAATATACTAGAAAGTGTAATTGTTCCTCTTTTTTCATGTGGCTGGTGGAATATTGGAAATATAATCAGATTTTGAGCCCACTTTATTTATAATACTATTTATTCTAACTAAAATTTTTACAGAATTCAGTGATTTAGGTGTAATTTGGATACATATAAAAAACAGTGTTGCATAGACTATACAACACTATTTTTTATATGTATCTAAATTACAACTAAATTACTGAATTTTATAAAAAATTATAATTAAAATAAATACTATATAGTTTTTTAGAGTCAATGACAAAAAAAGGATGAATTACATATTCTATTACATTTTTAAAAATAATTACAATAATAGTGCCCTCATAAAATCTTTACACAACTAATACACTTCCATATTTATTTACAATACTACTGCAATTAGGATTCCTTAATTTAGGGAATTAGTATGCAATTAGGATTCTTTAATTTAGGGCTTCTTCTCTTTCATCTATAACAACTGCATTTAGTCATCACCCTTCTTCATTCAACGTATTCTTTCTCTCTCTCTCTCTCCCTATATATATATATATATATAAACGTTTTATTCCTCATACACTGCTTCAACCAAGGCCCTTACATTGCTTCAACCAAAACATGTAATCACATTTTTTTTAAATCAGACCTCAAGTTGCTTATGAAAATTTACTATAAAGAGCTCGTGGCACCCGTGACTGAAGGATTTCATGTGCCGCCCCGCCATAAGTAACATTGCTTCATTAGTAACGATGCTTCAACCAAGGCCCTTACATTGCTTCAACCAAGGCTTCAATGCCGTCCACCGATTCTCTTCGAAGGATTTGTCGTGGAAACATGATTCCTGTGTGGAATTTCTTGTTGAAGAAAGTCAAATCCGACAAGACCGTGGAGAATATACGCCGGAATATATTGGTTCACGGCGGAGAAGATGGCAGCAGTGCATGGCCGCTCAGGTACTGTCCGCAGGAGGCGATATGCAGATGAGATTGACAAAGTCCATTATGATGTGTTGAATGTATTCATTCAAATACTGGATGATGGTAACCAAACTTTCATACCAAAGTAACCAAACTATCATATCAAAGTAACCAATCAACCTCCACACTTTAAATTTTTTCTTAGTACAGTTGGTTACCAAACCTTTAGATCAAGGTAAGAAAACCTTCGTACCAAGGTAACAAAACCTTCATACCAAAGTAACTAATTCACATCCACACCTGCAGTTTTTTCATAGTGCAGTTGGTAGCCAAACTTTCAGACCAAGGTAACCAATTCAATTTTATTAAGTTACCAATTTCGTTTGAATGTGATGCAGTTGGTAGCCAACCATTCATACAAAGGTAATCATTTTATTATTTATGAGTAACAAAATAGTTATAATTTTTTTTTCAGAACATTAAAAGTTACATATATTTATTTTTAAACTTTTTGTAGGGCGAATCTTATTCTTATTCTCATTGGCGTTTTGGACAACGGAGATTCGCGACGGTGTAGCGACGGAGTATGTGAGGTGTAGCGGCGGACTATTATTTTAAAGTGTATGTGAGAGAGATGAAGATTTAAATTTGAATATTTAAATTTGAATTATTATTTTATTTGAATTTGTTTTTGTTGTTAGATCCAAATATTTGAATTTGAATTATTAATTATGACAGTTATTAGTCCTTGATTTTAGGTTCTTTATTAATGTGTATTGTACTATTTTTGTAATATAGTACAATCTTTTTTGGTATTATTTGATTGATACACTATTTCTTTGTAATTACTTTTTATTTGTTATATAGTTATGTAAAGAACCAAAAAAAAACAACCAAATTTTGGACCGGTCCAAAAAACTTGTCCAAAAAAACAGTCCGTGTAGAACTACTCTTTCTTTTTTCATGTGGCTGGTGGAATATTGGAAATATAATCAGATTTTGAGCCCACTTAAGTTATAGTAGTAGTACTAGTGCTAGTATTAGACATAATCAATTGAGGTACATCAGACAGACAGACACTGTAATTCTTTCTTCCGACTCATTGAGGTACTCTGATCAAAAGATTTCTTCTGCAACACTCTCTCTTAAATATTTGTCTCTCTAAGGAGACTTTTTTCACTCCTATTTTCTTCTTGCGAAGTCTGTAATGAACTGGTATTTTTTTTACAGGCGAATATGAAAAATCAACAATCGGTAGCTGATTACTTCCATTGAATCTCGTTAATTTGTCAAAAATCAGTTCAATTTCTTCAATTTTTATCGGTTCTATTACAATCTGTGGCTTTTATTTCAATTAGTAAGTATTGTTATGGGTAATTTGTGAACTTTATTTATAGTTTTGATTTGGTTGTTTCGAGAAATTTTATGGATTTATCATTTATTTACCATATATCTGGTTCTGGTTCTGGTTCTGGTTCTGGTTCTGGTTGCTGATAAAATTTAATAGAAAGCAATGCAATTTTTTTTAGGAATCTAGTTAAGTTACTCCGGTTGTAGTAGGTTTCATGAAATGAAAGTTTTATCTTTTTTGAAAAATAAGATTCTGTGTCTTGATTTTTTTTAGTTTTATAACTCAGAGCAGCTAAGTGAAACTATTTGAACCAAAGTAGTATTAATGCCTAATTAAGATTGTAAATCCTTGGGATTCAATTTGGGAATCTGTCTTTGAAATCTTAAGAGTTAAGATAGTACTTGAAACTTTTTTCTTTTTGATTTTATTTTTAAAAGGTTTTAGCATGATTGCAATGGTTAACTACAGCCAATTTATTTCTTAAGAGAAAAAAGAACATAAATTTCATTGACTTATTTGGATTATCTGTGTTAGCAGTTTCCTATTTAAGAGAGCCTATAGTCACAGAAACAATAAATTGGTGTAATGTGAACACAGTCTGCACCCCCTGTACACGGAATGACTTTAACCAGCTAAAAATTCCGTATGTTTGTTTGCAATAATATTTATACCAAATTAAAGCCTTTAAGTATAGATCTTGCCCCATGATTAGTCCTTTATTTAATTCCATGGACTATATATTATCCATTCTAAGGTAATTTGATTACCTCAAAAGGAGATTATATATTATCACCCTCCATTTGGGATTATACATCATCAAATGGCTATGGAATCAAATAAAGGACTAACATAGAATAAAATAGTCCTTGGTGGTATTATGTTAGTGCAAATAGTCCTATCATATCCTTTTGAAAACAAACATAGCTTTAAAGAAGAGGAATGTAATTATTTCGGTCATCTTTGTGTAGTAGCAACAAAACAATAGAGTTTGCAGTTGTTTTATATGTCAGTTACCAATAACCCTTTTGCCTCCTCTTTTTCCCTCATTTTAATTCAGTTCAATAGAGAAAGAGGCGGCTTCATTCTTCTTTCTCTATCTACTTATTTGGAGACGTTTCTAAAGAATAATTTTTTGGAGGATGTCATTCTGGAGTCTCTTTTAAGTCAGTTACTTGATTTTATCTGATTGAATTTGGCTGTACGGTTAAGAAGCGGTCTTTTAGCAATCTTCGTTTCAATGGACTCAAATCTTAAAATAATGGATGACCTTCTTTAAGATGAAACGTCTTTCATTAATTTTTAAGTGAATTATTATGCAATTTCACACCGCAATGAAGTACGAGCAACATCTAAGTGTTTCTTGATCCTTGATGCATTTGCCACCACATTGTTTACGTTTGTTTGTTTTTTTCCTTATACACGTGTTGAGGTTATTGCTGTTTAATTTCTTCTAATGATTCTCTTGTTTTATATCAAGAAGAATGGCTGGACAAGCTGTTCCCAATCGATCAACAGTTTCCCTTGATGAGTTTGAGATTGTTGAAGGTGATGCTGATCACCTTAAGACTGTTTTAGCATCACCAAGACGGAGTAGTCCGCGAATTGACCCGACAACTATAAAACTTAGACATAGACTTGGTAGGGGTCCATTTGGTGATGTTTGGTTAGCGACTCATCATCAGACAACTTTAGATTATGAAGAGTATCATGAAGTCGCTGTCAAGATGCTACATCCTATTAAGGAGGATTACATCAAAACAGTATTTGATAAGCTGGATGATTTGTTTTCTAAGTGTCAAGGATTAGAAGGTGTCTGTTGGCTGCATGGTTTTTCAATCATAAGTGGAAAGGTAAATAATTTTTTTTCTACTGATACAATACTTTCGTTACCCTTCTTACTAAAAGTTATATATGTCCTTCTAGTTATGTGCTGTTATGAAATTCTACGAGGGATCAGTCGGTGACCAGATGACTCGCCTTAAAGGGGGAAAACTCTCCTTGCGTGATGTTCTGAGGTGATGTTTGTCTACTGCAGATGAATTTTTTTCTTTAATTGTCTTATTTTGTATCTAAATTTTCTCGAGGCATATTATGGCAGATCTTATAATCAGAATCCACTGTTTTTGGATTCCTGTTAATGTTTTCAGGTACGGGACTGATCTGGCTCAGGGAATTATGGAACTACACTCGAAGGAGATTCTAGTCCTTAACCTTAAACCTTTTAATTTCCTTTTGAATGAAAATAACCAGGCAATTTTGGGGGATTTTGGAATTCCTCATGCAGTGCTGGGGATTTCATTGCCTAGTTCAGATATGACTCGAAGACTTGGTACGGCAAACTACATGGCTCCTGAACAATGGGAACCAGAAATAAGAGGTCCAATATCCTTTGAGACTGATTCTTGGGGTTTTGCTTGTAGCATTGTAGAGATGTTAACTGGTATTCTACCTTGGTGTGGTATATCTGTTGATAACATATACAACTCAATAGTGAAAAAGCAAGAAAAACCGAACGTTCCTGAAGGCCTTCCTCCAGCAATTAAGAATGTTATCATGGGCTGTTTTGAATATGATTTCAGGAGTCGTCCATCGATGGTAGATATATTACATGCTTTCAAAAGGTATCTCTCTAACTATAATTTCATGCTCGTTACTATTTTCTGCTATGAAGGCATTTGTGTTGTCCCAAGTTTCACTCACCCATTGGGTCAAGATGGCGGATTCAACCACTAATGTCATAGGTTCCCTTTTACCGAATACTCCAACTTAATATTTAGATAAGGATATGATCCACGAACTAGACTATTTACGGGAGATTGATAAATTATAAGCTTATTAGAGACAACTATTGGCATTAAAATGTGCCACATTTAATGCAGTGATAATAAGTTTCCATTTATGCAAACAAGGTTAGGACATAGAGACCAAAGTTTTGAATCTATATTGTTCCTGGTTTTACATCAGCACATAGCAAATACTAAATTAGGACACTGTAACATTTCAAGAAAAAGGGTTTATTGATTTGTTTCCAATAGAAACTAAGTTAATACCTGTCATAGAGCAGGAATGAGGAATCAACATCAACAGCAAGGACCTCTGACTGTTATTATTGTCACAGAAATTTATAGTCATCTGATCAGTTGAAATTATTATTTATCTTAGGTTGCTCAAAGAATATTAACACATTAGAAAAATATTCTTTTTAAATGTTGTTCCTGATAAATCCAACCATGAAAACTTGTTTTTTTTTTGTCAAGTAAGAAGAAAAAGAGAAGAAAACCATTCCTCAATATTGAATAAGAGTCGCTTATCATACTGAATATAATGTTAGGATATGTCAAGTTATTTTCCCACTTATTTGTGGGTGTTAAGATTGGAACCACCCTGACTGATATGAGATACTGCTATGATACCTTACACACTGATATGAATATTATAGAAATATTAGGATACTATTGTAGCCATATACATTGATTAGCTCATTATTAATTAATCTGAATACTCATATGTTGTCTTAAATATGGAATTATATTATATTAAAAAAATATATTATGATATTACTTTTGCAAATTAAGCACTTATTCCATGCTCAATAACTTTAAAAATAACAAAAAACAACGAGAATAACAACTATAATAAAAGCATCATCTTGGGAGGGCGATGCCTCAAGTTTCGAAGAGAGTCAAAAGACATAATTGCATAACTTCAATGTGTAGATTGTATAGATAACTATTAAGCATATACAAAATACATGTGCCTTTGCACAATTGAGTGTTAGATCAAAGTAAAATACATATTTTCAGCTCACTCTGCCTATGCTTATGCATAACCTTTTTTAGGGATGAAGAGGCTTTGGAGGCTTTTCTTGTCTTTTTGTTTTTTGGATGGAGGAGTATCTTCCTAGTTAATTTGATATTTGTGCTAGATCCTCAGGTGTCAATTTTAGTTCATGGGATTGCTTATATGCAGTCAAACTCAAACTTGCTTATAAGCATTTTAAAAAAAAGTATTTGGTAAACTGCATTGTTTATTGCTTATAAGTAGAAATCCAATAAGTAGGTTTAATCAAGTATGTTACTATTCTATCCCTACTTTATTATTTTATTTCTATTCTATTCCTACTTTATCACTGTATTATTATTCTGTACTTTTTGGTCATTTTCCCTAGAAATAAGTGATCAGGAAATTCATTAAATACCAAACACCTGTATGCTTTTTTACTTGTTTTAAGTGCTTTAACAAACTCAATCTGCTTATAACTAGAAGCAGTAAGCAAAACCAATAAGCCTTTCCTTTAAGGCATTCCCAAACATGATCTCTTTACGGAATATAAACAATTACAATTTTGCAATCAATAATATAAGGAACCAGCCAACCGTTTGGAAATAAGTGAATAAGAATGAAACATGATCATAATGTTTCTTTATTAGAACAAATTGTTGGTTTTGGGGGTTATTAGACTATGTAATAAGAGAGTGACAACTTGGGATTATAAGTTGAAAAGAAGGATCTGATGTAACTGTCCGGGTTATGTGATAGTTACAGTGTTCTGGGTTATAAGGAATTGTATGGTATGCCAAATTAAGGGTCTTTGGGAGATTAGTGTTTGTGCTTTTTGAAAGGTTATTTAGGGTAGAATAAATCCGGTTCTGGATTATGAAGGCTTAAATGTGCTAGAAATTGATGAAAAGGTGTGTGATTAATAATATATATATATATATATATATATATATATATATATATATATATATATATATATTACCATTCTGAGGCAGGAACTTTTGATGTCCATCCATTTAAGGTTTGTTTTACTTATTCTACTTGTGAATCCCCGTGATATTTTGTAGAAAACTGCAATTACTGAGGCTCTAACATTGATTTTTAATAGGTAGAATGTGCTTGTAGGACATTCTCTTGCAATATCCTTAGTACTTGTGCTCAAGGGAAAGTATATTTACTTGTTTGTGCTCATCCTCTATGCTGAAAGCTATTTAATTTGCAGTTCCCAGGATGCAGTTTATTCTGATGGAGGCTGGACGGGTCTTGGGAGTAAGGCAATTACAGACAAATCAGCAGTTAATGGTTACACAGAGTGGTTCCTTTCAAAAGATAATCTCCAAGTGGGTGACATGGTGCGGTCTAGAAAGCCACCCAACTCATGCAAGCCTGAAAACATGGATGTCCCGGAAGGGACAATAGTTGGTTTAGAGCGTGATACTAATCGAAGTGGGTTTGTTTTAGTAAGGGTACACGGGATCCATGACCCCGTAAGAGTTCATGCGTCTACGCTGGAGCGAGTCACATTTGGCTTGGCAGCAGGGGATTGGGTACGTCTGAAGAAGGAAGACAAGAAACACTCGCCAGTGGGTATTCTTCATTCTATCCGCCGTGATGGAACAGTAGCTATTGGTTTCATAGGGGTGCAAACTCTATTGGGGGGCAGTTATTCTGACCTCGAGATGGCGGAGTCCTATTGTGTTGGCCAGTTTGTGAGGCTGAAGTCAAATGTTTTTATCCCCCGATTTGAATGGCCTCGTAAAAGAGGTGGCAAGTGGGCCACAGGGAGAATTTTTCAAATACTACCAAATGGGTGCCTTGCTGTCAACTTCCCTGGTAGGTTGACGTTTGGAGACGAAAGCAGTAGTTTTTTGGCTGATCCAGCTGAAGTCGAAGTGATTTCATTCAATACTTCTCCAGATATGATAAAAAAGTATCAGCATCTCGAGGATTTTCATTGGGCTGTAAGGCCATTATTAATCGCTCTGGGGCTATTTACCGCCGTTAAGTTGGGCCTTTTTGCCGGGAAAAAAGTGGGGAGGTCAAAGGTGAAGAAAATTCAGAATCCCGTGATACAGGATGATGGCCTGCACAAGGAGGGCCAGAACGGTGGATGGCTTCCTCCAAAGGTGGCCAATATAATCTTCAGGGAAGGCGTTACTGCACCTACCACTAGGTAATTCTCAAACTGAAGGTAGTTGCTCAAGGAAAGTGGTATAATGCGGTCGCTGGCATATAAACAACTGGTAACTTGGTCATCTGACAAACTACTTGTGCTTTCTCATAACGTAGGTAGCTAAACTTTGCAAAAATGATGTCTATATTGTAAATAGATGGTTGCTTTGACATAAATTTACCACTTGGATACTTATGACTAAAAAGTTATTTTCTTGATATATGCTTAAGCTATTCATTCGCATGTTCACTAGATATGTTTCATCACTCTGCCTTGTCTTGTACAGTGAATTAAAACCTGATATTTTTTTTAAGAATAAGGCAATGGGTAAAATTGCAGTAACTGTACAATCAAATGAAAGGTGATACTAATTTTCATTTATAGAATTGCCATTTTTGTAAAATATACCCAATTGGGTGATGTTATTTTCAATACTCAGAATCCAGTTGAAACAGAAGCATCACGGAGCTGCTCAAATTTCTCTGTTATTTAGAGTTTATTTCCTTTTTGAGTTGGTGCCTTTATTTTTTAGGTGAATGATGTTTGGGCCTAGTCTCATATTTCCTACAGGGCAAATACTCCGTTGATAAGAGAATAATGTTCATGGGATCATAAATTGAGTGCTCCCATGTTGAACTATTTGATAGTGAACTAATTTGTCAGTTTTCTTTGTTATTCTCTTTGTTAGGACTGGGAATGATTCGTTTCATTAAAATGAAACAACCAACCACTTTTTTCTTCCTTTTTTTTGTTCAATCGTCATTCCATTTCTTATTTGATTCCTGCAATCTAAATGCAGTATTAGAGATTTTTTTAATACACTTCTCGGAGTTTATTAGAGAAATGGCGTCTCGAATAAGTTAAAAGACCTAGAATAGAAAAACTATTATCCTTTATAACTCTATGGTTTTTGGAAGTAAATCGGATTCTTCTTTTAAACCACACATAAATGTGGATGTGTAAAATGCAGTTAAACTCATGAGTCCAACATCAAGAAAATAACCTTCATATTACAAATGTTTACGAAATTTCTATCCTTGCACATTCCCCCGGGGGGAGCACCATTAGGTGTTGGCTTAATATTAAAAGGGAAATCTCTTTTTTTTTAATAGAAAATTACAGCATTTAGGATGGCAGATTGACTCCTGAGTTTTGTACTAATATGGATACTGTGCTCACACTACTAGTTAGGATGAAGGATTCTTCGTTATCCGGGCAAATTGTCATATCCCCGTACTCGGGTGCGGATCCATAAATTTTTTTCATTAAGGACGGATTTTAATTAATTTTTTTTATTAAAGTTAAATAAAGAAAATTTAAACTAATCATAATATTAACTAATCATGTTTATAAATTGCAATAAATATTCATAATCTAAAATAAAAAAAAATTTAAATAAAAATATTTAGAAGACAAAAGTAGAATGAATATACGTTTGTATTTAGAATTTGAATCAATTTGTCTTTAAATTTATTGACTTATATATTTGTCCCTACTCCTGTACCTATAAAAAAAATTCAACAGGGCAGCTATTGTATTGTCCCCTTAATGGATCCGCCCCTGCCCGAACTGAATACTCCGATTCTCGAATATTCTTCATTATCCAGGTACATTGCGATATCCCCACACTGGATACTCCAAGAAACTCTTGGGGTTTCTTTCCTCCTATACAACTTAAGTTTTTTGAAGAGGGGGACGATTGGAAGAAAAAAGAACAAAGAGTAGATTTTCATTGGATTTCTGAAAACACAACTGTCTGGCTAGACAGAAAAATTACTGCATAATAATACAACAGTTTTCTCACATTGAAACTAAAGGTTGTAGTGGAGTACAGTATACAACAAAAATGGTTAGATAACTATATTCAATGTATTCACTAATTTCAAATTACCTCCATTAATACACATCATCATCAAAAACACAGGCCTTTTTGGCAAGTTCATCAGTCAAATCCAAGAGCTCGTCAGTTTCAAAAACATCATGCAGGATTATCTTCATATCATTATCAACCGCAATGCTCAAACTAACCTTCTCCAAAAACTCGCGACTCATTTTACTGAGTTTCTCTAGTGTACGAGTTGCTGCTTCAACTTCAGTTGAGCTACCTCCAATCGTAGCTTCTCAATCGCCAGGTCCCCGATACTTTTCCCAATAATTTTCTCCAATGCCAAATCATACACCTTCCAAATATCATTGCCATCTCACGTAATTCCTTCCTTAGTTCTCTTTTTCATCTAATCTACCATTTCTAGCTCCTTGTCCTTCATCGTTGTTAACGCCAAGATTCGTACACGCATCCAATCCCGCACACAAACAAAGTTACACGTAAGAACTTGACAGCTTGGCAGTCGGAGGATAGCTCAGATGTGAGAATAAAAAACAGATTAACAATGAAGATTTAATGCTCAAGTGCAGTGTGAATTAGGGTATAGCCTTGTATTTATAGTGATCACATATCCAAAAATAGAGTCCTACGTGAGTAAGATTCATCCACGTGAACTATGGCCCACCGAATCATCATGCCCAATTAATCACGTCCCAACATTGACCCATATTAACGAGACATTTAATGAAAGAGTATTGAACTTAAAACCCAATAATTAAATATTAAATGAGAGCACAAAGACCAAAGTCGAGCAAAACACTCCAGATCATACACCCCTCGGGGACCTCATCATTATAACCCATTTAATGTGCCGCACTTAGAAAGACGCGCGAAGCCAAATGGTTGGCTATTTCAGAAACCCTTCCTTTCCCAAAAGTGACCGTCACACTTTAAAATTTAATTTTTTTTTTCAGAAGTACTGTGCTCTCTCCCCTCTGCAAATCCTTCTCACCCCCCTCTCTACCAAACTTTCTAAACCTTGATACGGTTGACAACAGCGGACCAACCACCACTGCTGACACCCCAGAAACTGCTCCCACCAATGTCGCTGTTACCACCCAGATCATTCCTCCTCTTACCTCCTCTACCCTTGTAACCACCACCACACCAACTTCGATTTTGGCCATTTCCACAACCTCCACCATTGTTTTTGCCACCCCATCACCACCACTTCCATCCTTACCTCCTCAGCCCTCAATCTCCGACCCAAACCGAGGCTGAAATCGAAATTCAAAAAATGCAAAGGAATATTCTGTCGAAGAAACCTACACCCACATCAACACCATTTCCACTATTGACTATCAAACTTTAACGAAATATGCGAGCAATACCAAATTCCAGCAACCTATGAGCTCCTCGCTCCACTTCCTGAACACAGGATGTACTGTCGTCCTGATGGATGAACAGTCATTCTCACTCGCCGCCCTCAAATACAGAGTCCGATTCCCACTTCATGCCTTTATCATCACTCTCCTAGGCTTCGTAGGAGTCGTGTTTGCACAACTGGTGCCGAACTCCTACATCCACCTTATATCCTTCATCGCCTTTTTCCCTGAATGTGGCGTCCCTCCCACCATTGACTTCTTTTTCACCTTGTTTTCCCTAGGCCGATCCAGATAATCGGGGTTCCGCCAAATAAATAAATTGTCGAGTAAATAAATAGATAAGTGAACCCTAATGAAGACACCCTCAGATAACATAGGATGACACTCACTTTAATTCTACATCCGAGTACCCAATACCCATAAAATTTTCTACTGGGCCGAAGTGTCAAGGGCCAACATTACATTCGACAAGCTTTCCCTAAGCCGAATCGAAGAACTGAGGTCCCTTATTGACAAACTATCCGAAAAGGAATGGGACATCGATCTCCTCAACGACGAAACTTGGTTGTATAATCATAAATGTAAGTCTCGAACCCCCTTTTTCTTTTCACATATTTTTTCACATATAATATTACAATCTCTTATCCTGATCTCGTGTCTATTCCTTACAATATCTCTCATTAAATCGATGCAGACCACAAAAACCGATCCAAACATCATTTGAATGCCAGCGTCCATCGAGACCCCAATCAATCCCATCAAAAATATAATCCCCCAACCAAACCAATAATCCGCAACCCCCCTTCTAATTCGACCCATCTCTGCTATCCCGATGACACAACATGCGCCTATCATACCCATACCCACCTTTATTGAAATAAGTCCTCTTGAAATGATAATCGCTGAAAGAGATGCCATGTTTAAAAAGAAGCAAAGACTGGTGAAGGTATCCACCAAACCCCCCACCCACCACACATTCACTACTCCTGCTCCTAAACCACCAAAACCCTCTGTTCCCAAACTCGTCAAACCTACCAAAATCGATCCTACACCAGCCTCAGAACCCAATCCACCTCAACCTACCGACCCCATCCAAACTACTGAATTCAAACCCTCATGAAAGAGGAAAGAGCACAAAGAACCATCCTCCGAACCACCCCCCAAAAAATAACATACTAAAACTTCCAAGGCTCCCCTCAAACTAACCTCCACCCCTCCCAAATAGTTTGGGTCCCCATCTACCTCTGCCCGAGTCCTAGAGGTCGCTGCCTCGATGACGTTCTGGCAGAAAAACCCTGTAGAAGACTGCTAATTTCCAGAGGCACAATAGTTATCTAAAGGGGGAGGGGGTTGAATAGATATTTTAAAATTTCTTTTATAAAATACTTGTCAGATTTGTTAATGAACTAATCACAGCAGAATTTAGGTTTTGTTTGTTTTCCCTTTAAGATAAAACAAGTTGATGAAAGATAAGCAGTTATGACATATATAGCAGTATAGCAAGAATATAAGAGACACAATATTTTTAAGTGATTCAGAGCACTCAAGGCTCCTAGTCCACTATTCTACTCCCGAGTAGGAAATCCACTAAGGATATCTTTACAATCATTGAATTTCACAGATTCCTTCAAGACCAGCAGTCTCAGAACTTCTTAGTTCACTTTAGAACTCTTCAAGTCCAGCAGACTTGGTACTTCTCAGTTCACTTAGAACTCTTAAAGTCCTTATGACTTGGAACTTCTTACTTCACTTAAAGATAGTTGAGTTCTTGAATGATGCTACTCAGTTGCCGTTAAGCTTATGTTCGAAA
Organism: Panax japonicus; assembly: GCA_020205505.1. NCBI lineage: Eukaryota > Viridiplantae > Streptophyta > Magnoliopsida > Apiales > Araliaceae > Panax > Panax japonicus. The sequence continues at coordinate 49,080,849 of CM035102.1, read as the reverse complement.
GAACTGAGTAGCTGAGCAAGCTTTCTTTTCAGATCATAGAGTTGAGCTTTTTGTGTTCTTCAATATTTCGTTGTATGCTTGCTTATTCTTTGCACCTACATCTGATTTCTATATAAGGAGCCTTTTAAAAAATGTATCCGTTTGGAGCATTAATTGTATTTGACATTTCTGAGCACTGATGGTGACTTTCTGGAAGTCTTCTGTTCAGCCGTCTGGCCCACTGACACTGCAGACTCCTATCTCACCTAACACCTGAAAAGGTGTTTTCAGCTAACATGTAGTACTTTCCTTAACTTCTTCAATACGTTTCTTCGTTCTATACTAAGGATGAGTGTTGTGTCATTGGGATTCCCGATAGTCTCAACGTCTATAATCTATTCCACCTTTGTTGACTTTTATTCTTAAACAAATGAACAAGGCTCGATGCTTCTGATGCAGACATATATGCTCTACGATCATGAGCATGGTGTCTTTCCACCTTGGTGCTTGATCTGGTACTGATGGATGAGAACAATATGAGTTCTCTTAAGTACTGGTACACTACGATCTTCACTTGCTTGACTTGTAGACTCTACGCTTCCGAGAGCACTCTACGATTCTTGAGTTTGACTCGGCAAGCGTTTGGACCACTCTATGATTCCAGGAGAGGCCCTCCAAAGTAGATATATTACGATTCTCGATACTCTACGTTTCTGCCTTGGCTTCTGCAATCTTTTGATCAGCTTGATAGACTTCGATTCTGTTGACGCCTATTATTACATCTCAAGACATAGATCAACCTAACATTTTCGATCTTTTCTTCTATACATTCATTTACAGAATGATAAACATTAAAGCTCAGATCAACCTAACAAGTTTGATCTACCACTAAGTCCTTGTACATGTATTCCTAAGTATAATCATGAATATTTACTTTCAACATCTAATTTAAATATGCAATCTCCCTACAATCTCCCCCTATTTGATGTTGACATAACCAAGGAGATTTGTATCATGATTATCAATTTCTAGATGCAGTTTCTAGAAAGTAAATATGTCTTAGTGTTTCAATGAGCAACTAAAATCTCTAGAGAACAAGCATGGATTTATTGATGTTTGTACAGACATATATTACAATAAATCTCAGTTTAATCAATAAGAAATGAGTTCTAACTTATCTCTATTTCTTCTGCCTTTTGTTCCTTGGAGGATTGACATACTCTGCAGCTCTCCTTCTCCTGCTGGCTTCATCTCTCCATGCTATGTCTTCCAGCTCACTCTGACTCAGCCTTTTTCCATAATCATGTCTATTCATAAAGGCAGGGTCTCTAATCGGCATATGTAGGCCAGTAGTGGTTACCCCCTGTGAGTTGGGAGATGGCCCTTGACTCCTTAGCGGTTGTGCCAATATAAATTTCTTGCTGTTCAGGTCGTGAAGACTGATGGAGAGGCTGTCTTGAGGGAGGGCTCCTTGAAGATTAAGCAATAAAGTTTCCTTTCTTCTACCTTTTTCTTTCTGTCCTTCCCCTTTATTCTCCCCCTTTATGTCAACATCAAGGGTTCGAATGTCTTCAGACAGTCGATTCATGCCTTAGACGAGCCCGTGAAGCTGATTCTTGGAGTGAGCGATGTCTTCACGGTTTTCTTAGACCAAAGACTCAGTTCAAGATTTTTTCTTTTGAAGAATGGCCAAGACAGTTTCTGTTTGTTGCATTTAACCCATGGAGAATTCTTGGAATTCTTTCATTAAGGTTCGTAGACTTGTGAGACTCTCCATCATAAACTTCTTGGCAACCTAAAAAATGAATTTGATCCCTTTTATTGATACTTTGGATCATTTCCTTGATGATCTCCCTAAGCTTTTTTGTAAGCTCAGTACTCAGGTTGCAGGGGAGGGTGTTGGCAGTATCAATCAAATGAGTCAGCCTCAGATGAACAAGATCTGAGTGAACTTTAAGATCTTCTTAAATGTCCTTGGCCACCTTCTGAGATGCTTTAGATAACTCCGTTTTGGTAGGAAGATCTGATATAAGCTCAAGGAGTTGCTGAATATTTAGAGGAGAGGCTCTAGTATATTGATCTTGCAAATTGTAGAGAGCAAGATCAAGAACAAAATAGTTATAGGTTGATGAGGAAGGAATTTATGATGGAGGAGCAGGTGTATGAGGTTGAGTCTCAGGAGGAGGTGACTTTACGATTTGAGTAGGCGACTCAACGATTTGATTTGAATCAATAATTGTAGAGTGAGAACTGGTAGGAGACTGGATCAGTACAAAATTAGGCATATCAGTTATAGAATGTTGATATTCTGTAACTAGAAATTGATTTAGTGGATGTAGTATCACTTCCAACCATCTTGGCAATTCGTAGAATTGATTGAAGGTTGATGGTGGACAGTGACTAACCCTTAAAGAGACGTGGATAAATTGTACCTCACGCTCATTTTCTAAAGAAGGACCATTAATGATCAGCTTTCGGGCAAAAGTGAGGTTGCCTGGGAATCTATGAGCTAGCACAGAGATTTCTGGATAAGCTTTAAAGGTCCAAAACATGTGATCCCAAGAGTTTAGGATTTGGGCTCTGTGAAAGGGCATCATAGGTAAATAGGCGAACAATTAATTGTAGTTGGCTCTCCTATATCCATCCTAGCCCACTACGATAATCTCAACGTCGTCATCCTCTTTTTCTTCCCTGTCTTCATTTGAAGTTTCCACTACATCAATCATCTCCACTTCTCTTCTTTGTTCTTCTTCAATCTCCACCTCCATAGCTTCAACCCTTTCCAGTTCTTCAGTTTCAGAAGCTAAGACCTCTTGAAGAGCTGAGGGAGATTCATTATAATCATTTTATAGTTCCTCCTCAGCTGTAGTCTTCTCTGTCATAAGAAATTCATGAGGCTCCCTCTCAATTTGATCATCCATTTTAACTTTAAGTAGCTCCCCCTCAACTGGAGCATTCTCTAGTGCCGGAACTTCAGGAAGCTCCCCCTCAACTCGAGCTGTATTCTCCTTAATAGCTTCAGGTAGCTCTTTTTTAGAAGTTATTCTTCTGTCTTCCTCCTTTAATACTCCTTCATTGATAAGAATGTATTTCTTGTCAAGCTTTTTCTTTGTCTTCCTAGGCTGAGCCACAGCTTCAGCATTCTCTTCAACTTCAACTCTGAGAGTTTGATCAGACTGAGAAACTGTTGCAGCATCCACTTCTGGATTGATTTAAAGTTTGGACTCTACGATCAGTAGTGACTCTACGATCAAAGACTTCTTGGATTTATGGCTGCGTTTTCCCTTCTTAAGTAGTTGAGAGATGGTAGCTCTGTCTTCTTCCTCCTCAGACTGTTATTCTTTCCCCTTCATTTCCTTCAGAGTTCTAGTACCTAAACTCTTTTGGGGTGCATCAGTGGTTGAGCCTTGAGGCTCCTCTGTCACCTGAGCCTCCATTTTCCTCTTACCCTTGTTTTTTCTGACCAAAGTGATAGGTTCTTCTTTATGGATTTCTTCTTCTTCATCAGTTTCCTTCACAATTGACATGTTTTCTAGTAGCCCGGACTCCTTCGCTTCACTAGTCCTTCCACTGGATTCAGACATCATTCTGACATTTTTTGCTGGATTTCATTTTCAGTTTTGAAACAGCTGCTGGGTCATCCTTCTGTTGGGATTGATAGATTCTCCTTCATTATCCTTAATTTTGTCACCCAGTGCTAATTACATGATTATGCTTATAAACTGCCCATAAATCATCTTTCCCGAGCTCTTTGATTTCTTTGAACTGAGTATCCACTTCCCAATCCAATCGATGAGTAAGGCCCTATAGTTGAGTTGAATCCCAAAGTAGATTGCTGTCATGAGCTTCAGTTGGACTTCATTCACAGAGTCATGGCCCGAGCTTTTACAACATATGCACTTCCCAATAATGTCAGCCAAAAACTCATACTTTTGTGGAAACTCTTTTTTCTTATATCCCTTGATGGTCTGAAACTTTTTGTGATGCATCTTCTTCAGTCCTTCATGAAAGTCGATGACCTCCATAGATAGTAGTCCCTTTGATTTGAAACTTAGGGCTGGGTTTATATCTTTAGCCTTGAGTTTAATTTGTACTCCCTTGACCCTTGTGGTGATGATGTCGTTCTCAAAGACTCCATTGCTGTAGAACTCCTTCACCAGCTTCTGGTAAATCCATGTGCTGGTGCTCAGAGCTTCTTCAAGACCAGTCTTCTTCAGAAGAGAGAGAATCTTGTGAAATTATGGGTCAACTGTTTTGAACTCGTCGAAGCATAGTTGGTATCCAGAGATAACAATTGAAGCCGCCATTGATTTTCTTGAACCGAGGTTGGTTGAGCTCTTCTGAAAACTAGGGTTTCTGCTGGTAGAGAGAGATATATGAACTTTTGAACTTCTGAGGTGAGTTTTCAAAAGACCTTTTCAAACTGTATTTGTAACTTCCCTCCTCTCGATCTATATAGTGGGGCATGTGTCGAGTCCTGCTTGGCTCCATGATTTTTAATGATGTGGAAAATACTGATCTGCCTTTAGCTCCTTCTAAGCTAGTGTATCCTTTGGGAGGACTAAGACCGTCGAGGTTGCACTACGATAGTCGAGTTCACTACTGAATCCACTCTATGAATGATGTTTGTCTTGGTCGTTGTGATGAACTTTGACTTAGCATTCCTTCTAGGTTAAGGTAGCTCAGGAAGGGCCAACCTTTAGAATGGACTAATGTAAGTCCCCTAAATTTTATGAATAAAGATTTAATTTCTCGAAATATTTTTTTTAATATTAAGGTGTAGATTTGATATAATGTTATAGTTGTGGGTTGTATTTATAAATTTTGCAAAGTATGCAAGTTGTCATAAAATATTTGATTGGTCGGGCAATATTCGTTTTATTAGGCAATATTCGTACGATGGCACAATCATTGGTGGACCTCACAATGGAATTACTATCGAAATGAGAAAATGACAGAAAAATCTTTTTATCAAAATAACGACGAAAGTTTTACCGTTAAATTGTTGAAATATCCGGTGGTAAAAGTACAGTAATACACGTAGTTGCATAGTAGCACACAGTATTGTATAGTAACTTGGATTATTGATGCTTACGTGAGAAGTCACTCAGTTATACTCAATTATTGCTACAGTAATTACTGCATAATATCTCTCATATTATTCAATTATTGCACAGTATCATCTTTATAATATTTTATATTTTTAAATCAATAATTGAGATGACAAAGTTATCATATTATTATTTGCAATATTGACGATGTCTAGAAAGTTCTGTCGAGAAAAGGGGTTTGTTCATCTAATTACGCGCCAATAGGGAGAAATCCTTATCGGAAAGCCCCCTCTTTCCTGGGAATGATCTGGTTGTTAAATATTATGAGTTATAATATTAATGATGAATAAGTTCATGTTGATTAAAGATGAAATTGATGTTTCCATTGTGTTGGGATTATAAGTGTTAGTGGAAATCGACATTTATTTTGATAATGATTGATTTCTGGAGGTTAAATTGTCCAATCGGATAATTAATCGGATAAATAAGCAATTAATTGCTATTAGTTCACATGCATATAACTATTTGTTCACATGAATGGAACTATTGATTCACATGCATGTACTATTGATTCACATGCATGTACTATTAGGGGAGGTGGTGCAAGTTTGATAATACTTATAGGACTAAATTAAAAATGGAGGAAAAGATGAAGGTACTATACTGTAATAATTCGAGCCCTAAAATGTGCAATTATCGAAACTATGTTTTCCTATAAATAGAAGCTCATTCTTCTTTCATTCTCACTAATTCACTAAGACTCACAACAGCAATTATAGAGAGAGAAGCTATAGAGAGAAAGAAGAAGAGTATTTTGCTACTTCACTATTGAGTATCCAGTCTTCTACTAAGGTAAGGGGTATTATTTCTTTCGTATTCGTAAGGGATATTATTTTTGTTCAATATCCGTATGAAATAATATTTTCTTCTATACTCTGTAGTATGTAAGTAATATTATTTCATTTCGTATTCCTAGTTCTACACTCATTCTGTTAAAGTATTGCTTCTATACTCCGTGAAATTTGTAGAATATCCTTGAAATTTGCGTTTCATCTAGTATCATTTCACAAAGATATTTTCTGAATATTCTTGTTAAATTTTAAGCTTTTCATGCCAGAGTACTATTCACAAAATACTATTCATGGGGTACTATTCATAAAGTACTATTTATGGGATACTATTCATAAAGTACTATTCACAGAGCACTATTTTTGAAGTACTATTCATGAAGTACTATTCACTCAGATACTATTCACCCGGGTACTATTCATGATAAAAATTGATTTCTTTTCTGTCCAAATCATTTTTGATACAATATTATTCTTGAATTTTACTCCACAAAGCAGTATCATGTTGACAATTTGGACATTATTGAATTCTAGATAAATTAAATTATTAATCTCTAAAAATTTATCATTTGTTTTCTTTTAATTGAATTCTTATATCATTGTCATCATCCTCATGCTTATATTGTGATGAAAGTCATATGTGGCTTACATACATAGATGGACTGTTGATTGGTATGATTATGACCAAGGATTATTCGGTATAATCATGACCGTAATGTAACAAATGATGTGGTAAAAGTTCTCATTGGCCCGTAATGCATTGGTGGACAGTTTTTGGTATGATCATGACCATGCGTTCTCTTCGGCCAAGGGTGCAAAGATGAATTGTTGTTTGACATGATCATGACCATTGGTGAAAACACGAATATCCTTGGCCCGTAGTGCATGGATAATTCGTGGTCGTGATACTAATGAATATCCTTGGCTCGTAATGCATGGATAATTCAGTGATGTAGATTATTTATTAAGTTGAGTCTTAGCAATAAAATTGATGATAAACTTTTAAATCATAGAAATAGTAGATATCATGCTCTACTTGACTCTTCTAATGAATTGCTTATTTTGCTGCAGTTGTTGATCTAAAACTTGTTGTCTATTATATTCTATCAATTGTAATACTGTTGAAGGCTAAAGATAATTTATTCTGCAGTATCTTAGTCATAATATTTCTTACTGGGCTAGTTGAGCTCACCCTTTTCTTTCACTGTTCTCTTCAGAAAATGAGAATATAGCTAGGACTAGTCGGGGAATGGAGTGATGGTCAAGATGGTTGTTTTAGTAATCCTCACTATTCTGTGAAATAATGTGATAATAATTGTAATGAGATTGAATTTGATTGTGGTTATTATCAAGGAGGAAATATCCGTGTTAAAACTCTCAACTAAGCTTTGTCGTATTCTACACGACGGTTGTATATTTAAGTTGTAGCTGTATTCTGTACCATGTATTTGGCGACTCAGAATAGGTGATGTATACTTGTTTTGGGGGCGTCACAATTAAGGATCAGGTTTATCCCTGAGGCGCTTATCAGATGGATTGCTTGGATTTGTTAGGAGTGTTGTCATCACAAGATACTTCTTTGACTTGTCGAGGTAGCTCTATGATCGTGGTCCTTCTTTAGTCACCTCTACGATTTTGAACATAGCCTTTATATCTACAAGGTTAGCATGAACTAGAGCAATGAGTTTATGGTTGTAGATTTAGCATGCCTAACTCACTTATCAATTTATTAAATCTGGATTCATCTAGAGGCTTTGTAAAGACATCAACAGGTTGATTTTCAGTAGGGATGTATTGTAAAGATATAGTTCCATTTTGAACATGATCCCTAAAATAATGATATCTTATTTCTATATGCTTAGTTCTAGAATGCATGACAGGATTGTGTGTTATTGCTATGGCACCTGTGTTATCACAATGAACAGGTATAGATTTGAAATCAAACCCGTAGTCTGCTAGTTAATTTTTATCCATAAGATTTGAGCACAGCAGATGCCAACAACAATGTATTTAGCTTCTATTATTGAGGTAGATACTGAGTTTTGTTTCTTTCTAAACCAGGACACAAGTCTGTTTCCTAACAACTGACAGGTGCCACTGGTACTTTTTCTATCGATCTTGCAGCCTGCAAAATCAGCATCTGTATATCTTGTCAGATTAAAGGATGACTCCTTGGGATACCAAAGTCCCAAGTGAGGTGTGCCTTTGAGATACCTGAAAATCCTTTTTAAGCAATTAAGTGTAATTCCTTAGGATTAGCTTGGAATCTAGCATATAATCATGTTGCAAACATTATGTCTGGTCTACTGGCAGTTAGATATAGAAGAGAGCCTATCATACCTCTGTATTGAGTTATATCAATACTTTTACCTTACTCATCTTTGTCAAGCTTGGTTGCTTGAGCAATTGGTGTTTTCATGGGAAAAGTTGACTCCATACCATACTTTTTAAGTAAGTCTTTAATGTACTTGGCTTGGTTTATGAAAATACCTTCATCAGTCTGCTTTACTTGTAATCCAAGAAAGAAATTCAGCTCATCCATCATGCTCATTTTGAACTTGCTCTGCATAAGCTTGGAAAATCTCTTACACAGTTTTTCATTAGTAGAGGCAAAGATAATGTCATCAACATATATTAGAACTAATAGGATTTTGTTTTTATGCTTTCTAAGGAATAATGTGGTGTCTACTTTACCTCTAGTAAAACCATTTTCAATAAAAAAGTTAGTTAATGTTTCATACCATGCTCTAGGTTCTTGTTTAAGTCCATATAAGGCTTTTTCTAGTCTATAGACATAATTAAAGAGAGTTAGATTGATGAAACATGGAGGTTTCTCCACATATACTTTTTCTTGAAGTTCTCCATTTAGAAAAGCACTTTTGACATCCATTTGAAAAACTTTGAACTTCATGTGTGCAGCGAAGGCAAGGAATATCCTGATGGCTTCTAATCTGGCAACAGGTGCGAAGGTCTCATCATAGTCAATGCCTTCTTCTTGAGAGTAACCTTTGGCTACTAGTTTGGCCTTATTCCTTGTTATCACCCCATCTTCATCCATCTTGTTTCTGAAGACCTACTTGGTGCCAATGACTGGGTGGTTTCTTGGTCTTGGAACTAATCTCCATACTCTACTTCTCTCAAACTGATTTAGTTCTTCTTGCATGGATTGGATCCAACTTGAGTCTTCCATAATTTCTTCTATTTTCTTGTGTTCCATTTGTGACAAAAAGCTTAGATAGAAGGACTCATTTCAGGTGGCAGATCTTGTCTTGACTCTAGAATTTGGATCTGTGATGGTCAGGGCTTAAGTGTGATCTCTTACCCATCTGTTTCCTGTTGGAACATCTGACCTGATCCCCTCTTATCTGAATTCTTCAAGATCAACCTCTGCTTCTTGATGTGGAGGTTCATTGTTTGGCATAGTTTGTGTGACGCCCCCAAAATAGGTATACATCACATATTCTGAGTCGCCAAATACATGGTACAGAATAAAAATACAATCTTTAATATACAACAAGAGAGCTGTGAGTTTTAATATAACTATTGTCTTCTAGACAATATCCACTCTCAGAATAAGTCCTCATTACATTTATTGTCACACTACTTAACAGAATAGTGAGGACTACTAATACTATCATCTGGACCGTCACTCCGTTCCCCGACCAGTCTCGGCTACGTTCTCATTTCCTAAAGAGAACAGTGAAAGAAAGGGTGAGCTCAACTAGCCCGGTAAGAAATATTATGACTAAGATAATGCAGAATAAATTATCATTAGTCTTCAACAGTGTTAAACTGATAAAATAAAATAGACATCAAGTTTAACTGCAGCGGAACCTGCAATTCATTAAAAGAGTCAAGTAGAGAATAAAATCTACTATCTTTTAAGATTTAAAAGGTTTTTCATCACTTTTATCGCTGGGACTCAGCTTAATAAATAATCCACATCATCCCTGCACTACGGCCAAGGATATTCATTAGTATCACAACATCAAATTATCCATGCACTACGGGCCAATGATATTTGTGTATTCATCAATGGCCATGATCATGCCAACAACTGTCCATCAATGCACTACGGGCCAATGAGTACTTTTACCATATCATTTGTAACATTACGGTCATGATTACACCGAATAATCCCTAGTTCATAATCATACCAAGTCCATCTATGCACTACAGGCCACAGATGACTTTCAATAAAATATAAATATGAGGATGATGACAATGATATAAGAATTCAATAAAACAAGTTCAAGAATTAATTTATTCATGAACTAATAACGTCCAAATTGTCAACATGATACTTCTTTGTAGAGTAAAATTTAAGAATGCTCAGAAGAATATTTCCACGAAAAGATACTGGATGAAGCACAAATATCAAGGATATTCCACTAATTTCATGGAGTATAGAAGTAAAAACTTTAACCAACTGAGTATAATAAAGAATGGAATAACAAAAGAAATCACCATGTATGCGGTACTATGCATAGACATGTTATTCCAACAGAATAATAAATAACGGAACCAGGTCAGGCGTAACACGCACCGACATGATATTCCAACAGAATAATAAAGACGGAACCAGGTCTGACGTAAAACGCACAGACATGATATTCAACAAAATAATAAAAACAAAACCAGGTCTGGTATAAAACGGATAGACAAGATATTCCAATAGAATAATAAAGAATGGAATAACAACATAGTTTCACCATGTATGCGGTACTTCGCATAGACAGGTTATTCTAACAGAATAATAAATAATGGATTAACAGAAGAATTTCACCAAATATAGGGTAGACCGCTTATACAGGTTATTCTAACAGAATAATAAAGAATGGAATAACAGAAGTTCTCTTCATGAATATGAAAAAAATAATACCCCTTACCGTAAAAGAAACTTGATATCGGAGTAGTGAAGTAGCATAATACTTTTCTTCTTTTTCTCTATTGTTTCTCTATTTGGAGTTTCAGTGAATTCGTAAGAAATAATGAAGGAATGAGCTTCTATTTATAGAAGAATGGACTGAATAGGAACCAAACATGAACGGTCCAGATTGGTTTACAATAAAATATAATATATTCTATTTATAATTTAATAAAACGAATAACTTTATAAAAGTATTCTATTTTATATAAAAAGATTTTACTATGCAAACACTATGCAGATACTATGCAAATACTATGCATAATAAAATATAATATATTCTAATTATTGTTTAATAAAACAGATAACTTTATATAAGTATTCTGTTTTATATAAAAAGATTTTACTATTAGCCTAATAAAATGAATAACTTTATAAAAGTATTCTATTTTATATAAAAAGCTTTTCTGTTTTATTACATTAATAATACTAATAAAAGAAAACTTCATCATCATTATTATTATTCACACTATTAATCGACCAGGTCGTTCCCAGGAAAGAGGGGGCTTTCTAATAAGGATTTCTCCCTATTGGCGCGCAATTAGGTGACCAAACCTCTCCTTGACAGAACTTCTAGACATCGTTAATAATGCAAATAATAATATTGATAACTCTGTCATCTCAATTATTGATTTAATAATATATAAAATATCGAAAATAATTGAATAAAACTGAATAACTTCTCACGTAAGCATCAATAATCAGTACTGTGTGCTGTTATGCAACCACGCGTATTCCTGTACTTTTAATACCGGTGTTTCAACAGTTAACGGTATAACTTCCGCCTTTATTTTCATAAAAAAATATTTTTGTCGTTTTCTCAATCCGACAATAATTCTGTTGTGGGGTCCACCAATGATTGTGCCGTCGTATGAATATTTCCTGTTTAAAACGAATATTCCCCGACCAATCGAATATTATATAACAACTTGCGTACTTTGCAAAATTTATAAATATTACCCACAACTATAACTTTATATCAAATTTATTCCATAATATTCAAAAAATGATATTTATAGAAAATTTATTTTTATTCATAAAAGTTGGGGTTTTACAATCTCCCCTTCTTATGAAATTTCGCCCTCGAAATTAGGGTACGTACCTGGTATGTCGAAGAGGTAAGGATACCTTGATTTCATTTCAGATTCTAACTCCCAGGTCATTTCCTCAACATCGTGGTTCCTTCATAAAACTTTGACTTTAGGTATAACCTTGGAGCGTAGAATATGTTCTTTCTTATCCAAGATTTGAACAAGAACCTCTTCATACGTTAAATCTTCTGTTATTTCATCTGATTCTAACTCAATAATGTGGTTCGGATCTTTCACATATTTACGTAACATGGATATATGAAAAACGTTATGAACACGAGACATACTTGGCGGTAAAGCAAGTCTATAGGCTATAGTCCTTACTCGATCGAGGATTAAAAATGGGCCAATGAATCGAGGATTGAGCTTTCCTCTCTTTCCAAATCTCGTAATTCCTTTCCATGGAGCAACACGCAACAACACATATTCTCCAATATCGAATTCCACGTCCTTTCGATGAAGATCAGCATAACTCTTTTGTTGGTCTAGTGAGGTTTTTATATGTTGCCGGATCATTTGTATCTTTTCCGTAGTTATACGTACTAACTCAGGTCCTAACAACGTTGCTTCACCCACCTCATCCCTGTGACACCCCCAAATCCAGGTACTTCATTCCCACAGGATCTGGTGTTCACTTAATCAAACATTCATATCTAACTACCCAATCACAATAAAACTGGATAAATAAAACCTTTCCCATTAAAGGGTTACATAATAAAATCTCCCAGGTTATCTAACCTTTAAATACAATCATTCAAATGCGGAAATTAAATAAACTTCATTAAAACCAAGTCTAAGATCATCATAATAAAAGTCTAAAGTAAAAATTACAAGTCTTCATCACTTGTACATTTTTCCCTTTCCTTTGCTAGACGAAGGTTCATCTACCTTCTCTTCTTTAGCTGCTGGAGTGAGCAAAACAATTGCTCACTGGATGTAATATAGAATCAACAGGAGTATAGAAATAATAATTGCCAATAAGTGGCTCATCAACAATGAATAGTACTCTATCATCAATAATCAGAAACTGAAATCCAAAATGTGGAATAAATATAACTGAGGGTCATAAGACCATGAACTATGTCCACAGTTGTGAGTAATCTTTCAACTCCAACTTTAACAGTCATAAGACTATAAGGACTCCTCGTACTTAGGGGGGTCAGCCCTTCGTACCATGTATTGTGCACAAACATTTAACGCTACGCGTAAGTTAACCCCTAATCATAACATTAGGGTTGTTCATCTCAGTATTTAGAGTACAAGTCCGCACCAAAGGAAGTTTGTTTTGGATAAGCTTTCAGGGTAATTTGGAATTCAACGAACATCAACTAAGGATTAGTTGAATGAAACTAAGAACATTTCACTATAGAATAATCGTGATTGAATCAATCATAGTAAACTAAAGTCATGCTTTAGGAATAATCTAAGAGCATACAATTTGAATAATTATAACACCTTGCTTGAACAATACTAAGCCAAGGTTAATTAGAATTGAATACTAAGCATGCATAACAATTTGATCGATAAAAATGTTCAACATTAGAATATATAAATTTGAATGCTAAACAACAAGTTAAATACAAGAATAACTTGCTCAAAAAAATTTAAGCGATTGCACAATTCTAAAAGTAGAATTAAAGAACTTGCATTACTATATTAGGAACAATAATTGATTCCAATTACAAAAGTAGAGTTAGAGAACTTGCTCAATGTAAAAAGAAAGTTAGAAAACCTACCTTGCTCGTAGGCTAAACCAAATCAATATAAATCACAATATCCTATAAGCATATGTCATCATGACATAATTAGTCATTACCATCTTACAAAAAAAACTAAGTACGTTCATCATTTAAAATTAGAATTTTAATCACATAATCAAGTTATAACACAAGTTAATTGTTAATAACATACTTATTCATAGTATAAAAATACTAAAATCAACATTTTACTGTCCTACTATCATCACATAACAATTCCTTAAAATTTCAAGCACAAAATCAACACTGTCAGACCATTCTGCTAACTCGCGACGCGGCGCCATAGTTTACACCGTGGGTCGCGCTGCAGCGTGAGCATGGCGCTGCGGCGCGGGAACAAAGGTATAAAACCGCGCTGCGGCGTGGTGCCGGTGCTGCGGCGCGAAACTAACACTGCCGGGCCGCGGCGCGGCGCGAAACTGTAGTTTTGACTGACAGCTTCGGCAACAGTGCAGGAAAAAGCCAATTTTGGTCTTCAAGCTCGTTTCTAACAGACTAATTAACACATAAATCATATAGAGACTTCATATAAACATATTTCAAAAACTCTAAACATGATTCTACCCATACAACAACATAAAGAACAAAATTAACACACCCAAATTCACTAATTTTGGATAAAACTCACTTTTTGATATTTTTGATGAAAATAAACACTGTGATTTTATTTCTCAACCAAAACCAATAATTCAAAGAATTTTATCAAAGTTTATATATACTCTAACAAATTGAATAGCCAATTTATCAATAAAACAACTAAACAACTCATAATTTCTATTTTAATTAAACAATATATATATAAAACTCTTTGTAAAATTCTTTTCTCTACAATTACATACATATTATCAATTCATTGATTATAATCATATATAAACTATGAAAATAACTTTACAACAATGGTTTATCATATGAACACACATAAAATCAACAATTATCCTATCACAAGAATTTCACAGAGAAAAATAGGAGAAGGAAAAGCTAAAGGAAATAAGAGAATACCTTGATTGTAGAAGATGATGGCTATCCCTTTTGATTATCAAACCTTTTTTTCCCCAATTCTTTTCTCAATTCTCTAGCCTTCCTTCCTCTCTTCTTTTCTTCTTCTCTTCTTCTTCTTCCTCTGTGTTTTTGTTTTTCTTCCTAACTCTAGAGCATACTAACTAAAGTATATAGCATATAATATATATATTAATTATATAATATAAATACAAAACATATAACTGATATCAGTTATATGAGTTTTAAAAATCCAAAGCCATAAGGCTTGTTTGGTTAACCACTAACAAAATAACCCATTAATCCTAACACATTGTTTGGTAAAACTCAAATAAATTAAAGACTTAATAGGCCTTAGGCCTTGTTTGACAAAACTGAATTAAAACTCCTTAAGTTATTTTAGTAACTCCTTTATAACAAGGTTATTTGTCGCACATTAATTTAATTAAATTAATCATAATAACAATTTATTAAATCACTTCATCACATAAATCAATACCACCAAAATTATAATTTTCTATATAATTATAACTTTATTTAATCAACCAACACATCCTTTTTAATTACAAATTCCAATAAAATAATAGTAATTGAATTAATCAAAATTCTCTAACTTAATAATTAAATTAAATTAGCAAAATAATTAATTTTCTTAATTATTTACTTATCAAATAATTAACCACATCAAATCAAATTTGAACAATTATTTATTCAACAATAAACACATCTATTAAATACTTAAATAATTTAATAAATATTTAATATAACTATAAAAATTCTGGAATATTACAATCCCAACATACTAGAGAACGACACTTTCTTCCTTACAACGCTTTGAATGGAGTCATGCCAATACTTGCTTGATAACTATTGTTGTAGAAAAACTCCACCAATGGTAAAAACTTGTCCCAACTTCCCTTGAAGTCAAGGACACAGAGTCTTAATAAATCTTCAAGAGTTTGAATAGTCCTCTTTGATTATCCGTCCGTCTGAGGATGATATGCTGAACTAAATCGTAAATTCGTGCCCATAGCTTTTTGCAAACTAACCCAAAATCGTGAAGTGAATCTTGGGTCCCGATCAGAAACTATGGATATTGTCATACCATGCAATCTTACAACCTCGTTTATGTACATACGATCAAGACGTTCAAGTGTATAAGTTTCTCGTATAGGTAAGAAATGAGCAGACTTGGTCAATCTATCAATAATGACCCAAATTGCATCTATGACTTGAGAAACCTTGGAAAGACCAATAACGAAATCCATGGTAATGTGCTCCGACTTCCATTCTGGAATTTCAAGTGGTTGCAATGGACCTTTTGGTACTTGATGCTCCGCCTTGACTCGTTGACAAGTTAAACACCTTGAGATAAACAGCTCTATCTCCCTCTTCATATTGCCCCACCAAAATGTATGTCGAAGATTATGATACATTTTGGAACTCCCAGGATGGATTGCAAACGGTGTGTTGTGCGCCTCCATCATGATTTATACTTTAAATTAGGGTCGTTAGGAACACAAAGTCTGAAGTTGACTCGAAGTATTCCTTCTTCATCGATTCTTGCTTCCGGCATAGCACCTTCTTGTACTTTCTTCCTTATATGCATCAGCTCCAGGTCTGTAGCTGGAGCAGCTTTAACTTTATCGATTAAAGTCGGTTCTACTCGTATATTCGCCATCATCACGTGGGTCCCTAGAGTCTTTATCTCTATCTCCATCCTTTATAAGTCATACAAAATGGGCCTTTGCATTGACAATATCGCACTCGTACCCGCATATGATCTTCTACTCAATGCGTCAGCTACCACGTTCGCTTTTCCAGGATAGTATTGGATGGTATGATCATAATCTTTCAACAGTTCAAGCCAACGTCACTGTCGCATGTTGAGTTCCTTTTGAGTGAAGAAATATTTGAGGCTTTTATGATCCGTAAAGATCTCCACTTTTTTCCCATACAAGTAATGCCTTCCAAATCTTTAGTGCAAAAACGACTGCTGCCAACTCTAAATCATGAGTAGGATAATTCCTCTCATATTCTTTGAGTTGTCGAGAGGCATAGGCTATGACTTTTCCATGTTGCATGAGAACACATCCTAACCCTTTGCCTGAAGCATCACTGTAGATGACAAATCCCTCTGTGCCAGATGGTATTGTCAGAACAGCTGCTGAAATGAGTCTTCTCTTGAGTTCTTGAAAACTCTTCTCATATTCTTCGTTCCAACGGAATTTTGTATCTTTCTGAGTCTGCTGAGTTAAGGGAGTAGCGATTCGAGAAAACCCTTCTACGAATCTCCGATAATAACCAGCTAAGCCGAGAAAGCTACGTACTTCGGTCACTGATTTAGGTTGCTCCCAGCTTTGAATAGCTTCAATCTTTACTGGGTCAACAGATATTCCATGACTTGATACCACGTGCCCAAGGAATGCTACTTCCTCAAGCCAGAACTCATATTTCTTCAACTTGGCATAAAACTTATATTCACAAAGATTTTGAAGTATCAACCTCAAGTGTTGCTCATGATCTTCACGGCTTTTGGAATAAATAGGGATGTCATCAATAAAGACAACCACAAAGTGATCCAAATATTCCTTGAATACTCGGTTCATCATATCCCTGAAGGTAACAGGAGCATTAGTCAATCCAAAAGACATGACTAGGAATTCATAATGCCCGTACCGAGTTCTGAAAGCCGACTTTGGAATGTCATCGGTTCTAATCTTCAATTGGTGATATCCGGAACGAAGATCAATCTTTGAAAAGAATTTGGCACTTTGCAACTGGTCAAATAGGTCATCAATACGTGGCAATTGGTACCTATTTTTGATGGTGACATGATTCAACTCCCGATAATCAATATAAAGTCGCATACTCCCATCTTTCTTCTTCACGAATAGAACAGGAGCACCCCAAGGAGAAGTTCCAGGACGAATAAAGCCAATGTCTAACAATTCCTGCAGTTGGGTCTTTAACTCCTGAAGTTCAATAGGAGCCATTCGATATGGGGTTTTGGAAATGGATTTTGTACCGGGTTCAAGGTCGATACAAAATTTAATTTCACGCTCTGGGGGTAGGCCAGGAAGTTCTTCAGGGAATACGTCAGGAAATTCATTAACAATAGAAATATCATTCAAAACTGACGTATTTTTGTTTAGATCCGTGACATGAGCTAAGAAAGCTTGACATCCGTTTTTCAATAAACGAATAGCTTTATAGCTTGAGATGACAGTGATTGATTTTAATGGTTTGGTTGCTTGAATTCGTATAATAGGTTGATTAGGAATATGAAAGCTAACAACCTTACGAAAATAATCAATTTTTGCATGATGAGTAGTTAACCAATCAATCCCTAGAATTACATCAAATGCAAGTATTTTCAATGAAATAAGATCGACAGGTAATGTGAGGGTACTGATTTGAACCAAACAAGACTTATAAACCGTGGATATAATGAAGGTTTCTCCCAACAGGAGTTTTAACAGATAAGTCAAAGTCTAATTTCTCCAGAGTCAAATTTAAACGTTGAGCGCGAGTAGGAGAAATAAAAGAATGGGTAGACCTGGTATCAAATAAGGTATATACTTCGCTAGAGTTTATGATAAGCTTACCCGTGATGACCTCGTTCGGGTTCCTTGCTTTCTGGGAGGTCACGACAAACGCTCTTCCCTTCCACTACTAGCTTTGACTTTTCTGGGACGTCCTTTGGTGCCTCCATCCTAGATGAACTTGTCTTCAGTGAATGACAAAATCGGGCTAGGTGACCTTCTCTTCCATAATTATAACATGCTTTGGACGACATCGCGTAGTTTGGACTGATGTGTCCTTCCTCTCCGCATTTGAAGCATATGATAGGTGGTCGTTCTCCTTCCTTAACCACGGGTGATGGTGCTAACGTCTTTCCATCATTGTTGAATCTCTTCTTCTTGAAATGTCTATTCTTATTGTTTTGGCCATGATTAACACCGAAGTGGTTACCATTTCTGGCATGTTGATTCCCTCCACGCTTATTGTCACCGCTTCGATGATTGTTATCACTGGTATTATCATTTTGTCGGTTGCTCTCTTTTGGTGGGGTTGACTCATTATCGCGCTCCAATAACTGAGCCCTGTTAACAACATCTGAATACAAACACAGTTAATGAGAGATAAGATATTGACGTATCTCGGGATTCAAACCTCTTAGAAACATTCGCGTCATTCTCTCCTCATTATCAACCAAATGGGACATAAACCGGGATAACTCAGCAAACTTGGCTTCATACTACGACACGGTCTTATTGTTTTGCTCTAGCTTAATGAACTCTACTCCTTCATGTAATGAATACTTTCGGGAAAATACTTGTCGTTGAATAATTCCTGGAACTTCTCCCAAGTCATCTTCAGTGCGACAGGTTGAGTACATTTTACAGATTCCCACCAGTAATCTGCCTCTACACACAACATGAAGGTGGCGAAGGGAACCTTTTGCTCCTCGGAGCATCCCAAGACATCAAATATCTTGCAGATCTGCTTTAACCACGTCTTCACCTTAAGTGATTTTGGCTCCCCAAAAAACTCTGGTGGTCCCAGTTCCTTGAACTGCTTAGCGGTGACGGTCCAAGAGTTGCCAGTGTTTTCACCTGTATTTTGTACAGGAGCAGCTCTTGCCTGATGTTGCATGAATTACATAAATCCTCTGAACATTCCATCGTTCATCATTTGGTCAGTGTTGTTGTTTGCCTGAGGATTGTTGCCTTCCTGATGCACATTATCTTGATTATTGATCTGTGGAGACTCAACGGTCTCATGTGCTCCATTGATGTTCTCAACATTCTCGGATGCCATTTTCAGACAATGCCATAAAAAAGGGTTAGTTGACATGTAACATATTATCTCTAAACTCTGACCGACCAATTAAATACCAAATAAATTTAAGTATGTCATACTAGCGAAGGAATTCCCCGTCTCTCCCCTCATAGTCCTTGTCTCACATCTCAGCCAGGGATCATATCCCTAAGCTTTGATACCAACTGTGACGCCCCCAAAATAGGTATACATCAACTATTCTGAGTCGCCAAATACATGGTACAGAATAAAAATACAATCTTTAATATACAACAAGAGAGCTGTGAGTTTTAATACAACTATTGCCTTCTAGACAATATCCACTCTCAGAATAAGTCCTCATTACATTTATTATCACACTACTTAACAGAATAGTGAGGACTACTAATACTATCATCTGGACCGTCACTCCATTCCCCGACTAGTTTCGGCAACGTTCTCATTTCCTGAAGAGAACAGTGAAAGAAAGGGTGAGCTCAACTAGCCTAGTAAGAAATATTATGACTAAGATAATGCAGAATAAACTATCATTAGTCTTCAACAGTGTTAAACTGATAAAATACAATAGACATCAAGTTTAACTACAGCGGAACATGCAATTCATTAAAAGAGTCAAGTAGAGAATAAAATCTACCATCTTTTATGATTTAAAAGGTTTTTCATCACTTTTATCGCTGGGACTCAGCTTAATAAATAATCCACATCATCCTTGCACTAAAGCCAAGTATATTCATTTGTATCACAACCACAAATTATCCATGCACTACGGGCCAAGGATATTTGTGTATTCATCAATGGTCATGATCATGCCATGCCAACAACTGTCCATCAATGCACTACGGGCCAATGAGGACTTTTACCACATCATTTGTAACATTACGATCATGATTACACCGAATAATCCCTTGTCATAATCATACCAAGTCCATCTATGCACTACAGGCCACAGATGACTTTCAATAAAATTTAAATATGAGGATGATGACAATGATATAAGAATTCAATAAAACAAGTTCAAGAATTAATTTATTAAGGAACTAATAACGTCCAAATTGTCAACATGATACTTCTTTGTAGAGTAAAATTTAAGAATGCTCAGAAGAATATTTCCACGAAAAGATACTGGATGAAGCGCAAATATCAAGGATATTCCACTAATTTCATGGAGTATAGAAATAAAAACTTTAACCAATTGAGTATAATAAAGAATGGAATAACCAAAAAAATCACCATGCATGCGGTACTTTGCATAGACATGTTATTCCAACAGAATAATAAATAATGGAACCAGGTCAGGCGTAACACGCACCGACAGGATATTCCAACAGAATAATAAAAACGGAACCAAGTCCAGTGTAAAACGCACAGACAAGATATTCCAATAAAATAATAAAGACGAAACCAGGTCCGGCATAAAATGCATAGACAGGATATTCCAACAGAATAATAAAGAATGGAATAACAACAGAGTTTCACCATGTATGCAGTACTTCGCATAGACAGGTTATTCCAGCAGAATAATAAATAATGGATTAACAGAAGAATTTCACCAAGTATAGGGTAGACCGTGTATACAGGTTATTCCAACAG
Organism: Panax japonicus; assembly: GCA_020205505.1. Lineage (NCBI taxonomy): Eukaryota > Viridiplantae > Streptophyta > Magnoliopsida > Apiales > Araliaceae > Panax > Panax japonicus. The sequence continues at coordinate 49,059,786 of CM035102.1, read as the reverse complement.
AATAATAAAGAATGGAATAACAGAAGTTCTCTTCATGAATATGAAAAAAATAATACCCCTTACCGTAAAAGAAACTTGATATCGGAGTAGTGAAGTATTATAATACTTTTCTTCTTTCTCTCTACAGTTTCTCTCTTCTAGAGTTTCAGTGAATTCGTAAGAAATAATGAAGGAATGAGCTTCTATATATAGAAGAATGGACTGAATAGTAACCAATCCATGAATGGTCCATATTGGTTTACAATAAAATATAATATATTCTATTTATAATCTAATAAAATGAGTAACTTTATAAAAGTATTCTATTTTATATAAAAAGATTTTACTATGAAAATACTATGCAGGCACTATACAAACACTATGCATAATAAAATATAATATATTCTAATTATTGTCTAATAAAACAGATAATTTTATAAAAGTATTCTATTTTATATAAAAATATTTTACTATTAGCCTAATAAAACGAATAACTTTATAAAAGTATTCTGTTTTATATAAAAAGCTTTTCTGTTTTATTACATTAATAATACTAATAAAAGAAAACTTCATCATCATTATTATTATTCACACTATTAATCGACCAGGTCTTTCCCAGGAAAGAGGGGGCTTTCCAATAAGGATTTCTCACTATTGGCGCGCAATTAGGTGAACAAACCTCTCCTTGGCAGAACTTCTAGACATCGTTAATAATACAAATAATAATATTAATAACTTTGTCATCTCAATTATTGATTTAATAATATATAAAATATCGACAATAATTGAATAAAATTGAATGGCTTCTCACGTAAGCATCAATAATCAATACCGTGTGCTACTATTCAACCACGCGTATTCCTGTACTTTTAACACCCGGTGTTTCAACAGTTAAAAGTAAAACTTCTACCTTTATTTTCATAAAAAAATATTTTTGTCATTTTCTCAATCCGACAATAATTCCGTTGTGGGGTCCACCAATGATTGTGTCGTCGTATTAATACTCCCTGTTTAAAACGAATATTCCCCAACCAATCGAATATTATATAACAACTTGCGTACTTTGCAAAATTTATAAATATTACCCACAACTATAACATTATATCAAATTTATTCCATAATATTCAAAAATGATATTTATAGAAAATTCATTTTTATTCATAAAAGTTGGGGTCTTACAGTTCGTCCTACGATCTCATCTTTAGGCTCGACAATTTCATTTTCTGGTACTATGATCGTGGTGTTGGGCTCTACTGCCTTGTTCGTAGTGTCTGAGTTGTTGTTCGTAGTGTCTTGAGACACATTTTTGTCCAAGTTTGCTTCATCAAATATGATGTGAATCGAGACTTCAACACTTAGTGTCTTTTTGTTGAACACTCTATAAGTCTTACTGTCTGTGGCATATCTAAGAAAGATTCCTTCATCTGACTTGGGTTGAAACTTAGTCAGATACTATTTTCCATTATTGAGAATATAACATGCACAACCGAATACATGAAAGTAACTGACACTTGGCTTTCTTCCTCTCCACAGCTCGTAGGGAGTCGTATTTAACGTAGAGTATACGAGAGATCTGTTCTGAGTATAGCATGCAGTGTTGACAGCTTCTGCCCAGAAGTATTCAGGCAGACGAGCTGCTGCTAGTAGAGTTCTTCCAGCCTCAATCATCATTCTGTTCTTTCTTTCAGCTACTCCGTTTTGCTGTGGAGTTCGTGGAGCTGAGAAGTTGTGACTGATGCCGTTTTGCTGTCGAATTCTCTACCATGATCACTCCTTATAGCCTTGATTTTCTCCTCTTTCTCGTTCATCACCAGCCTGAATATCTTGATGAGTTGGGAGCTTGTTTCATCTTTTGAGTTAAGAAAGAACACCCATGTAAATCTGGTATAGTCATCCACTATAACTAATGAGTATCTCTTCCCTCCAATGCTTGTTGTTGAAATTGGTCCAAACAGATCCATGTGAAGTAACTGCAGAGGCTTATCAATTGAGCTAACAATTTTACTCTTGAATGAGCTTCTAGTCTTTTTTCCAAGCTGACAGGCATTGCATGGCCTTTCTTTGACAAAGCTGAGCTTGGGTAAGCTTGCTACTAGATCCTTGGAGGCCAATTTTGACATACTTTTGAAGTTGAGATGAGACAGTCTTTTATAGCCATAGCCAACTCATTTTTTAGAAGCTTTAGCTAGAAAGCGTATTATCTTGTCAGAACTCAGTTGACCAAGATTAACCGTGTAGACATTCCTTCTCGTGTTCCGGTCAGCTTTATAGAGGAGGTCTTCAGGTCTTTGACTTGACATTGATTGTTGAGGAATGTGACTTAATGACCCTTATCGCAGAGTTGGCTTATGCTCAGAAGATTATGTTTTAGTCCTTCCATATAAGCTTCTTTACTGAAGGATACTACAACATTCTCAACTGATCCATATCCTCTTATCTTGTCAGTACCATTGTTTCCAAAGATAACTGTTGGACCCTCCTTCTCTATGAAGTTAGATAGGAGGGCTTTGTTCCCGGTCATGTTCCTTGAGCATCCATTGTCCAGATACCAAGTTGTGATCATGGAGCTATGTTTCTGTGGTAAGATGAAACTCTCATTTTGGTACCCATACTTGCATGTGTCCTACCTTGTTACTACCATTGGGAACCCAAATCTTTTTGACTTTGGGTTTGATATGCAGAGAGTTATTGTAACATATTGCATCCTTATGACCAATTTTATGACATACATAACATCTAGCATGATGCATGCTTGTATGTGTATGTGGATTCTTTCTCCATTTGGACTTATGTGGGTTCTTGACAATCTTTCCTTTAAACTAGCTCTTCCTTTTCTATGTATCCTTGTCATTCATAACTTGTGAAGAGTGAAACTTAACTCTACTGTTCCTACCCAATTCGTTCAGTGGAGTTGATTTTACTCGACTCTACGATCCTTCGAGGTTGGAGAGTAGTGACTAAGTTACTCTTCCCTTTTCTGAATCCTAGGCAAAGCATGGGATCTGTTATGCCTTGGAACATGAATTGGATCAGAAGAGCAGGGAAGGACTGGTTCTTTCTTTTATGAGGATTTCACAAATGTAATACTTCTATTAAAATTAGAAGCATCACTAGTGTTAGTTTCCTTTGTCTTTTTCACATATGGTTCTGAGGTGGATTCCCCAAAACCTAAACATGTTCTGTCAGATGCACTTCTTTGACTGGAGATTAGGGAGTCCATGAAAGAAGAGGATCTATTCCACATTGAGATTGTCTTTCCTAGTTCCTCAATCTTGGAGGTTAGAATTGAATCTCTTTGTATATTATGTTCGTTGATATATTTTAAGAGTTTATTCTAGTTTCAAATTTGGAGAGAGAGAGTCAGTGCTTAGAAGAGCTTTTTCTAGTTCTTCCTGAACTTTTTCTTTCTCTTTTTGAAGAAGAGAATAATCTTTAGACAGAACCAATTCATATGTTGATGCAGATCAGTTGTTATACCATGTAATGCAATTCTTAAATCATCAATATCTACATTAGGAGAGTTAAAGTCAAATACCTCATTTATACTTACTTCATGATTGTCAGAGCTTTTCTTGTCCATTGCATGTTTGGCCATTAAACATAGATTTACTACTTGAGGATCTTCATCATCTTCAGACTCAGGAGTTGTGTCATTGTCTGAGTCACTCCACGATCCTCCGGCCACAAGACCTTTATCTTTCTTCTGCAACCTCTTGTTGCCTTTGAATTCTTTCTTTGCATTTGATTTCCTCTTTAGTTCTTCTCTAAGAGGTTTGTTGCAGTTTGCAATGAAATGACCAGGCTTCTTGCAGTTGTATTATAAGTCATTTATCTGTTCCTGGCTACTGTAGTTTTTGAAATCTCTTAGGTTTGCTGCTTCTACCTTTATGCATGAAACTTTTGAGTCTTTTTACCAGCATTGCAATGTCCTCATCATCATCTTCATCAGAGTCAGAGTCATTTTCAGTGATAGCTTTGGAGATGCTATTTGTTGCTTTGAGAGAAACTCCTTTGTCCTTCTTTTTTCCTTCAGATAGAGTCTCTGCTCACTGAGTCAGTTCTACTTCATAGGTGAGAAGGTTGCCATATAATTGTTGAACAGTCATTTCATGGAGATTCTTTGATCCTCTGATGGAAATGGTTTTGGCATCCCACTTGCTAGGTAAGGCTCTCATGAACTTTATGATCAAATCTTTATTTGGATAGATCTTTCCAAAGGCTCGAAGAGAGTTGAGCAGTACGTTGAATCTCTCATAAGTGGAAGTGACATTTTCACCTAGAACATGGGTAAACATTTCGTATTATTGAGTCAGAAGAGATTGTTTATTTTCTCTGACTTTTTCAGTTCCCTCATTCATAATGAGCAGTGCTTCCCATACTTCCTTTGCAGTTTTGCTGTTGACCACATTTTCTAACAGATCATCTTCTAAAGATTGAAACAAAATGTTCTTGGCCTTTTTATCGAGTTGGACATCTTTATTTTTGTTGTCAGTCCATTCTGCCTTGACCTTGATTTGATTTCTGTTTGGATCATCTAGAGTTAGTGCAAGCTTTGTTGGAATGTAGGGCCCATTTAGATCAGTTTCAAATAGATCTTCATCTATTGAATCCATGTATGCTTGCATATGAACTTTCCAATTGGCAAATCTATCTTTGTTGCACATTGGTGGCCTGCTGTCTCCTCCAGTCTTTGATTCGCTTATCAGATGTGCCATTGGATCTACTTAAGCTTCGTAGGCTGATTGATAAAACCTGCTCTGATACCAATTGTTAGTTCCCAGAGGCACAATAGTTATTTAGAAGGGGGTTGAATAGATATTTTAAAATTTCTTTTATAAAATACTTGTCAGATTTGTTAATGAACTAATCACATCGAAATTTAGGTTTTTTTTGTTTTCCCTTTAAGATAAAACAAGTTGATGAAAGATAAACAGTTATGACATATATAACAGTTATAACAAGAATATAAGAGACACAATGTTTTTAAGTGGTTCAGAGCACTCAAGGCTCCTAATCCACTCTTCTACTCCTTGAATGGAAATCCACTAAGGATATCTTTACAATATTTGAATCTCACAGATTCCTTCAATACCAGTAGTCTTGGAACTTCTTAGTTCACTTTAAAACTCTTCAAGTCCAGCAGATTTGATACTTCTCAGTTCACTTAGAACTTTAAAGTCCTTCTGACTTGGAACTTCTTACTTCACTTAAAGATAGTTGAATTCTTGAATGATGCTACTCAGTTGCCGTTAAGCTTGTGTTCGAAAGAACTAAGTAGCTGAGCAAACTTTCTTTTCAGATCGTAGAGTTGAGCTTTTTGTGTTCTTCAGCGTTTCGTTGTATGCTTGCTTATTCCTTACATCTGCATCTGATTTATATATAAGGAGCCTTTTAAAAAATGTATCTGTTTGGAGCATTAATTGTATTTGACATTTCTGAGCACTAATGGTGACTTTTTAGAAGTCTTCTGTCCAGCCGTCTGACACACTGACACCGCAGACTCCTATCTCACCTAACACCTGAAAAGGTGTTTTCAGCTAACATGTAGTACTTTCCTTAGCTTCTTCAATATGTTTCTTCGTTCTATACTAAGGATGAGTGTTGTGTCTTTGGTATTCCCGATAGTCTCAATGTCTATAATCTATTCCACCTTTGTTAACTTTTATTCTTAAACAAATGAACAAGGCTCGATGCTTCTGATGCAGACAGATGATGCTCTACAATCATGACCGTGGTGTCTTGCCACCTTGGTGCTTGATTTGGTACTGATGGATGAGAACACTACTAGTTCTCTTAAGTACCGGTACACTATAATCTTCACTTGCTTGACTTGCAGACTCTACGCTTTCGAGAGCACTCTACGATTCTTGAGTTTAACTCGGTAGATGTTTGGACCACTCTATGATTCCAGGAGAGGTCCTCCAAAGCAGAAAGATTATGATTCTTGATACTCTACGTTTCTGCCTTGGCTTCTGCAATCTTTTGATCAGCTTGATAGACTTCGATTCTGTTGAAACCTATCTATTATATCTCAAGACATAGATCAACCTAACATTTTTGATCTTTTATTCTATACATTCATTTACAGAATGATAAACATTAAAGCCTAGATTAACCTAACAAGTTTGATTTACCACTAAGTCCTTGTACATGTATTACTTGAAGGAATTTAAATATAATCATGAATATTTACTTTCAACATCAAAATTAAATATGCAATCTCCCAACAAAGACTACCCCTTTGAGCTCTTCAGCACCTTTGTCTTACCGGGGGATGATGATAGGTTTGAGGGGCTCTTAGCTCAATAATTGGTCTACTTGAATGCCATGCACCAGGGCCTGGTAAGTTTCATCTCTCCTAATCCTTATGTTCTCAATATCTTTATTCGGGTTTACACAAACTCACACATGCTAATTCTTTTGCAATCCATGGCGTCCACAGGTAGACAGTTAGGATGTCTATCTGCCTTAGATACTAGAGAAAAGGAACTTGAGGCCAAAGTCGTCGAACTTCAATTCAGGACAAAAGCCTTGAATAACGGCCTCCAAAAAGAGAAGAGCCTCCATGCTAGCACTTCATTTTATAGTGAGGAACTAGCCACTGATCTGAAGAAGACTAAATGGCGCCTCTCTAAAATGGCCGAGAAGAAGAGCTATCTTCAAATGATCTACGGAAAACTAAAGGCAAGGAACGAAGAAGTGGAGAAGGGGTCGGCTATCCTCCAGAAATCATTACGGGACATGCATACACAAATGTCAGAACTGATGCAGACCAACCAAACATTATGGAAAGTTTATGACAATCTTAAAGCCCAGAGTCCCCCAATGACAGAAGCTGCCAAACAAATGCTAATTAAAGAATATCGCCATTCTCCTGCCCTAACTGAAGAAGTTTTGAAGCAGTACGGTGATAGCTACATGAGCGCCCATTAGAAAGACAAAGAAAAGATGGTTGCAACTGACCTCGATCCTTCACTTCTGGATTTTTCGGACGACAAGGCTGAAGCCAAAGACCACTCCCATTAGTAAATATATACTTTTTTTCAACAAAATTTAAATGTAATCTTTTGGATGGAATGAAAACATTTTCTATTAAAACAAATCACCCACTTTTATTTATAATTTAATGAGATTACAAACCGATAAAAATAAAACAACTACAAATTATTTATAGTACTTTCTAAGCCTCCTTGCATGTTAAGTGTTTTCAACTTCTGAACCATCCAAAGCCCGAAGCTAAAAAGTTCCTGGCTTTGGTACTTCAATAATTTCATATGGACCTTCCTAATTAGGCATTAACTTCTCGAGGTTCTGGGGAGCCGAAGCCTCCACCTCCTGAAGAACTAGGTCACCAACTTCAAATATCCTCTGTTTATCTCCATTATTATAATGTCTGACCATTCTTCTTTGGTAGACTGCTAGCCTTACCAATACTAATTCCTGAACCTCCTCCAGTAAGTCCAAATTGAGTTGAAACCCGTCATCATTATACAACTCCTTATACCGATTAACCCGAAGTGAAAGAGATCTTATTTCTATTGGAACAAGGTCATCAGCCCCATATGCCAACCTGAACGGCGAGTCTCCTATTGTCGTCCGAGAAGTAGTCTGATACACCCATAAAACACTAATTTGTTAGTTCCTAGTAGGCACACAATATATCTAGAAGGGGGGTTGAATAGATCCTTTTTATTTTTAAATACTTTTCCTGTTTATTTTGTATTCCTAATGAATTAGCAAATGACAAACATAAGAATCTTGTCAAGCATAGCAGAATAAGTAAAATATCCCCTTCATTGATATATTCATAATCATACATACATTGTTCTTAGAGCTAGTTAGGTGGTAAGCAGTTAATACATACATAGCAGTTATAGCAGTTAAGTACATAATGTAAATGACAGTAAGTAAATGACACAAGGGATTTTAAGTGGTTTAGAGACTTAAGCTCCTAATCTACTATTCTGCTTTAACTCACACGATTTCCATTAAGGAAGGGCAACACCCTGAATCACTAAGATTCCTTCAAGGCCAGCAGCCTTGGAACTTCAGTTCACTAAGAGCTCTTCAAGCCCAGCAGGCTTGAAACTCCTCTAGTTCCCTATGAACTCTTCAAGCCCAGCAGGCTTGAACTTTATTTAGCCCCTCCGAACAAGGACACCTCAGGCCGTGACTTCTTGTTGGTGTTGTTATTGTTGTTTGTGCTTTGCTGCTAAGATGTCTTGAAGCTTGAACATCTTATGTACTTAGCAGCTAGGCATGGTCCTCTTTGTATTTTGCGTAGAGATTAGACCATTATCTTCTTTGGTGCAACTGATCTTCATTCTGTTCTACTCATCTTCATTTGATATCAGCTGTGCACCATCACCATTTAGGTTTGCTAAGTATTTGAGCTTTTGGTAGACTTCGTCTAATACTTTGCAATCCCTGAACCCTTCTTGAATGATTTGTAGACATGGTTCTGCATCTGTTCTATTTTAGCTTTTGCTTCATGGTGATTTATAGAGTGGCTCTTTGGATCTTCTTTGTGCTCTGCCACTTTTCTGAATTCTATCTTATTGGCCTTCTAGGCTCTCGCTTAGCTGCCATCTTCAGTGGCATTCTCATCCTTGTTGAGTGAAGCTTTTGTCTGTTTAGTTCCTTCTTTAAAGCTGCTCCACTTCCACCTTTGTAGTCTCATTGTCACTGAGACTTGTTCTGTTTAGCTCTGGTGGAACTCGTAAAGTCAACACTATAGTATTCCAACAACTCAATGATTCTACTACTTCAACAACTCATTATCTTTGAAGCTCTTTTTGATTTATACTCCTTCACAACCTTTCCGTTGGAATGTAGCTGTTGGGAGCTATTTGAATTGCTACACAGATCTCGAGTTATTTGATGTAGACTGCAGATGTGACATGACAACTCCTTTCTGACTTTCTGACACTGCAGTCTACAACATCACTTACCCCGTTAGAGATGTCAATTTGATGTCTCAGACAGGTAGTCATCTTTATTTCTTATTTCTGACATCTCGATTAGAATGTCAAAATCTATCCTTTTGCATCGATGCTCTCAATAAGCTATATTCGAATATCATTCTTCAGATTAAACTGTTGCTAATACTTCAATCTTCAGATGACCAAACTTTATGATTCTAATGCATATTCTTGGACTTGATCGTAGTGTCTTGTTGAATGTTGCTCATTGACTGGTTGAGACAACACTACGATCCCGAGGAGTGTTCATTGGATCTTCAATGTAGAACACTTCTTCTTCTATTGTGTAGTGCTTCAATACTTCTATTTGCCTCGACTGATCTCAGGAACTGATAGCTTGACTCCTTGTTCTTGTCTATTCTGAATAGCAAGACACCTCAGATTTGTGGCATGCCCAGATCATTTTCTCCTTATGATCTCTCATTCACTTATCATCAATGGATTGACCCAATGCTTAATCACTTTAGCCTTGTTCTTCATAACCTGACCAGTATCTTTGTGTATACTTCATCAATTCCTGCTTTGTTTGGCAAACACTACGATCCTAGTTGACCCCAAGATTGTTGTCTTCTGTTCATTTGACAGCTAACTGCACTTGCTGACTTTTCCTTAGTCAGTCACTGTTACTAAAGTCTTCTTTTGATCTACTTGTAGAAGACTTCATCTTGAATAGCTTTACAACTCAATCTGGATGTTGATTGGGTTGTTGTTTAGATCTTCTGTTAGCTTGCTAGCCATTCTTCGAGTGCTCTCAGGTTTCCTTTAGGTGGAATGTTTCTTTGTAGCTCAAACCAGAGGCTTCATCCTTTGGATCTTCTGGGAGTGCTAGTTTGTTGAGAATCGTGTTTACTCTACAATTCTTCCTTGGCGTTGTGAGCACTTCTGTTGAAGTCTTAGTTCTACACTCTACGATTTTGCTTGGGTTCTGCAGACACTACTGACTCCGAGATCAGATCTTGACACTTTACGATTTTTGTCTTTAAGCTTGTTATCTTCATCTGATCTGGCTTGACTACGATCTCTACCTCTTATTTGATCGGTAGACTCTACGACTATGAGTGTGGTCTACCATTCTTGACTTGGCTTTGGCAAATGCTCTGTCGGCTCTTAGACTGGCTATCTTTATGATTCTGAACATGACTTCCTCAACAGACTATGGCTTCGAGGAAGTTCTTCTCGACACACTACGATCCTTCCTTGTTTCTCTTGGCAGTCTACGAACTCCTGAGATCTACTATCTTGCAGACTACGATTCTACCTTGATAGCTCTCGAGTTTTCCTTGACTCTCCTGAGGCAGACTACGATTTCTGGTGCAGTGCTCGACGATCAGACAAGCCTATCTATTACATTATAAGATCAATCTAACAAGCTTAATCTTTCTATATTTATAGTCCTTGTACATCATTTCTTTTTAAGGACTTTACAAAGCTGTTTTGCTTATGTAGGATCAACCTAACACATTTAATTAATTCATTTTAAGTCCTTGCACATATGTTCCTATTATCTATCAAAGGACTTTACAACTTTTCTTAATGCAAGCATACTTGCATATTCATCCATTTATATCATAATCAAATCATATATAAATAGGAATATCTTTCACATGCTTATTCCGAACAATCTCCCCTATTTGATTATGACAAAAATAATTAGTGCATATGCATGATATGAATAAATCTTATATACAGTGAGCAGCTGTATTTCTAAAATAGATAATCATGAATGTCATTGATAATACTATGTAATTACATAAACTATGACACTTTATATCCTGAATCCAGAACATACCTAACTAGATAGAGATGTACCTTTTTGGCTCCATGTGTGTCTTCTAGGATGTCTGTTGATCAACTATTTATATGTTTGATCTTTTTGCTCCTGCTCCCCCTAAGATAGTGACTCCATTTCTTTTCTCTGCTCCTCAGATTCATGTTCTTCTTCTTTTTCTAGGCTCCCCCTCAAACTTTGCATTCATTAGATCATCATCCTTTGACTCCCCCTCAGATGATGATTCTGCTACTGCTGCTGCTATCTTCTTCTTTGCCTTCCTCTTGGCTTTCTTATCTTCTTATCTTCTTATCTTCTTTTCTTCTGATCTCCTTGCTCTTCCTTGAGTTCCTTTTTCTAAGCCTCTTTTTCTCCCCCTTTTGTCATTAATCACTTATGAGAGCTGTTCCATCAAGTAAGATGAGTTACCAACCTCCATCTTAAGTTCTTGTTGGCTCAGCTCAAGTTGCAGGGATAGAGACTGATTCAGGATTGTCAATCTTGTCAAAGAGGGATTGGATTTGCTCTTCATTAGCCTTCTGTGCTCGTAGAGCTTCTTCCTTTTGATCAATCATTGGCCTTCAGGTAGATTTGATCTCTCTCTCTTTGATTTTGAGAGAGATATCAGTCATGGTGGCTTGAAGTCTGTCTTGAACCTCATTATCTCCTACTTCTGTCAACATCTTTGCCTCTTTAGTGATGATAGACATCTTTTCAACCAACTCATCAGAATTCTTTAATAACTCATGTTCCGTATGAGTTTGGTTATTGGGTTGGGCAGACTCTTGTTGAGCACTAGACTGGATTTCACGATTCTTGGATAGATTCTCGAAAGCAGTAAGAATCTGATAAATCGTTGAGTGCCAATTACTGTGAGAGGGTGAGGGAATATCAGACAATTTTTCTTGAGTAGGGGGAAGCTTCTCATACTGAACCATATCATTTTTAGTGGTAGAGTGAAGAGACTCTACGATCATCCACTGGGACATATTCCTTCTGCCATCAGAACCCACTCTACAATCTTAGGGAATGTAGTGATTTCCAACATGTCGGTAGACTTTGTAGTGAAGTTGTTTTTTGATCATCTTAATTGCAAACCTTCTTTACCCTTGGAAAGTTTTGTGACACCAGCTCCAGGTTGGAAGATGAGAGAAAACCCATGTGAGATAGTTGTTATCTCCAGTGAGAGATGCCTTTACCCATGGCATATAAGGGTGAAACCATCTTATTGCATGGTTCTTAACTTCAGGCTCATATATTATAGTTGAAGTGTCTAGTTTCACAGCCTTACGATTGTTGAGCGCATTTTCTGCAATCATCATTACCACATTTAGCCTTTTATTCCCATGATTGATCCATATACCGGAGAGCACATCCAGTGATTCGTCAATTTCGACTACAATCTTTCTCTTGTGATTTACAGGATTAGGAATGTGAAAATCTTCAGAACTGGAGTCTTTGCCATCTTTATTTTGTTTGGGGCTGGAGTTAGACCTCTGTAAACTTCCTTCATCAGACTCATTAGTGTGTTCCTTTGATTCTTGGTTAGACTCTTTTTCCATCTTTTTATCTGCTTCTTTAGCATCTGCTTCCGTGGATTCAAACTCATCATCACTCAAATCAATGACAGTTGTGGAGTGTTCTCTTGTCCTTTTTGAGATAGATTTAGCAAGCAGTTTGTTGCTTTTTCTTCTTGTTGGAGGGTCAGCTATAGAAGAGTCAGACTTTTCTTCTTCGTCAGAATCTGAAGCCTTTGAATCACCAGACAAGCTTCCTTGATGTTCAACATTAGTATGGGTAGGTCCTTCTCCTGGACTCATCATCTTTTGAGTCAACATGTGAACTTGTTGGAGCATTTTCAATAGGAAATCCAATTGTTTCATCTTTCACACTTTCTTCAGCAGCAGAGTGGCTACTCTGAGGATTATTCATAGGACTTGTACATTCTTCTTCATTATCAAATTTGGCTATTTCTTTCATAGACTCAGCTTCTTCTTCATTGTTAGACTTGCTCTTTGAGAGTTCAATCTTGAAGCTCTCAGTTCCCTTCTCATTTTCAGACTCTACGTCTTCTCTTTCTTCTTGAGTAGATAGGCTTCTTTGAGGAACTAGAACTGACTTCTTCATCACCTTTGTTTTCTTCTTCGGTGGCCCTTGGAGTAATCTGTTACTCCTTCTTCTCTTTGGCGTTTCTGCAGTTGAACCTTTTTCTTCTCCTACTTGATGCCTCTTCTTGTCAGCGGAGAGATGACTTGATGGAGCCTCTATATTCTTCATGTTCTTAGACTTCTTATTTGTTGGTGTAGCTGCTACTGATACAGATTCATCAAATTAAGAGCTTTCCACCTCTTGTGCTTTCCTCTTCTTGACAGAGATCTTGCTGCTGCTCCTAGTTTTTATTAGCCTCTTATTTTCCTTGGGATTTTTCTTCCAGTTTATAAACAATTGTGGAGACATCACTTTATGGACATTAAGGATTTCACCTTCGTCATCCCTAATTTTGTTCTTCAGTTTATTCTTCAAAATAATACTTAAAATCCTTCATGGAAAACCTTTGTGAGGGGTTTTTCAGTTAACCTTTTCTTCTCTTCCTTATCTAGCCATTTGGACATTTGGTTAAGCAGGATAGCTCCAAAGTTGATATGTTTCTTTAGAACTATTGCAGACATGATCTTTAGCTGTTGATCAATAACAGTGTTATATGTAGAGTTCTTGCATATGATACATTTGCCCACTATTTCAGCAAGGAACTCAAATTCTTCAGGAAACTTCCTTTTTCTTCATGTCATTCAGACTAGGGTTTCTTTTATACTGCATAATCATCTTAGCTTTTTCAGTGTCAATTTCATCCAGACTTTTCAAATCTCGGTCAAGGAAGACCTAAGCATTGATTGATGTCAGAAGAGTTCAGCTTTAGAATCTGACCTTTGACCTTGGTGGAAAGGGTTCCAAAATTTATAGTTACGTTTGAGTGAAACTCTTTAACCAGGTCAATGTATATCCGAGTGTTTGCCTCCAGACATTCTAAAAATCCAGTCTTCTTCACAAGTTCAAGAATATCTCTGAACTTCTTCTCAGATTTCTCAAACGTATTTGTTCCAAGATGAATGCCAGTGACTACTCGCTAATCTACCATTTGAAGAGTTCGAACTTTCTGGGTTTATGACTTTGTGAGGATCTTGTGAGATGTCAGAAAGTGATTCTTGGTATGATAATTGTTTGAGAGGGTTTGGCTATTTTGGAGTTGGTTAGATTTCACCTTAATGTGGATTTGACAGGCTTGCAGAGTTCGAGGAATCTGCTATAAATGAAATTGCCAATTATTTGAATTTCCCTCTTGTAACTGTTCCTTCCACGTTTCTTAGTGGGACAGTTGTAAGTCGCTGATAAGTCACAATCTATAACTCCTCCATCGTGTCCGTTCTTTAGATTTGACTTTTCTTCCATTGACTATTCCAGTACGTAGAGTAGCTTGATAAGATAGCTATAGACTCTACGATTTTGGAAACTCAACGATCATCTTCTGAGAGATGCTTCAGTAGATGATTTGACACTAATCCTAATCTTGAAGTTGCTTGGCTTAACCACTGGACTCCGAGATAGTTCGGGCATTGAAATTTTAAGGTGAGTTTGCAGAGCATCTTGCCAAACTGTATTCGAACTTGTCTCCATATGATTTTAATAGTTGGGCATGCGTCTAGTTCTTCTGAGCTCCCCATGAGCTAGTATATCCTTCGGGAAGACTACGATCGTCGAGCCTATTCTACGATCATTGAGGTTGCACTACAATCGTCGAGTTCACTTCAGAATCTACTCTATAAATGTCGTCTGTTCTGGTCCTTGAGATGAACTTGACTAAGCATTCCTTCTGGGTTAAGGTAGCTCAGGAAGGGCCAACCTCTTAGATTGAACTAAGGGATGAGGTTTGTCCCTGAGGCAGCTTTCCAGATGAAAAACTTTAGAAGTGATTAGCACTGATATCTCATTTGACCTTTTCTACTAGGGAGTTCATCTACCAACTTTAGACATATGCATTGGCTATAATCGTGGTGTCCTCTTACTCTTACACTACGATCAATTAGTTTTGATCAGTAGGTACTTCATAATTTTGAGTTGGGTGGTTGACAAGGTTATCAGTAGTACATTTTGAGACGTTCCTACTGACTATGGATCTTCATTTGGTTCATCCGACCATAAAGTTTTGGGACTTTGTAACCAGTATATTGCTTCATAGTGCACTTCTGATACTTTTAGTGCTGATGTCCTTTACCAGATCACTTTTCCACCCATAGTTGATACTATCTTCTCAGAGAGATGTGAGTTCTTCTTCTTCATGAGAATTACAAGGACAACCTTGCATATCTCCTTCTTGCTGAAGTCATCTCAATCATTTAAACCTCCTTGGATCATAAAAGTAGATGTTTTCAGGACTGATCTGTGACGCCCCCAAAATAGGTATACATCACCCATCTTGAGTCGCCAAATACATGTTACAAAATTCAAATACAACTTAATTATACAACAGTCGTCTAAAATACGACAAAACATAATCTAAGAGTTTTAATAAGAATATTGTCATCTAGATAATATCCACACTCAATGGATTCCTCATTACATTTATTGTCACACTATTAACAGAATAGTGAGGACTACTGTTGTTATCATCTGGACCGTCACTCCGTTCCCCGACTAGTCCCGACTACGTTCTCATTTCCTGAAGAGAACAGTGAAAGAAAGGGTGAGCTCAAGTAGCCCAGTAAGAAATATTATGACTAAGATAATGCAGAATAAATTATCATTAGTCTTCAAAATGTTAAACTGATAAAATACAATAGACATCAAGTTTAACTGCAGGGGAATAAGCAATCCATTAGAAGAGTCAAGTAGAGCATGATATCTACTATCTTCTATGATTTAAAATAGTTTTCATCAATTTTTATCGCTGAGACTCAGCTTAATAAATAAACCACATCATCGAGTCATCCCTGCACTACGGGCCAATGATATTCATTAAATCTCCAATGGTTATGACTATACCAAATAATCCCTAGGTCATAATCATACCAAAAACTATCCATCAATGCACTATAGGCTACTGAGGACTTTTACCACATCATTTATAACATTACAGGTCCTGATTATACCGAATAATCCTTGGTCATAATCATACCAAGTTCATCTATGCACGTAAGCTAAAGATGACTTTCATCACAATATAAGTATGAGGATGATGACAATGACATAATAATTCAATAAAACAAGTTCAAGAATAAATTTTAAATATTTATAAGTTAATTTATCTTGAAATTAATTACGTTCCAAATTGTCAACATGATACTGCTTTGTGGAGTAAAATTTAAGAATACTCAGAAGAATATTTCATGAAAAGATACCGGATGAAGCGCAAATATCCAGGATATTCTACTAATTTCATGGAGTATATAGAAGCCAAAACTTTAACCATATCATAGAATATATGAAACTGTAAATGGATTTTCACCCGCCATGCAGTAATCCACGTAGACAGATCATTTCCACAATTTAATAAGTAATGAATACGAAGGATCATTCACCATGCATGTGATAATCCACACAGATAGGTTATTCCAACAGAATAATAAAGAATGGAACCAGGTCTAGCATAATCCGCACAGACAGGATATTCCAACAGAATAATAAAGAATGGAATAACAAAGAATTCACCATGCATGCGATAGACCATACAGACAGGTTATTCCAACAAAATAATAAAGAATAGAAACTAGGTCTAGCGTAATCCGCACAGACAGGATATTACAACAGAATAATAAAGAATGGAATAACAATGAATTCACCATACACGCGATAAACCGCACAGACAGGTTATTCCAATAGAATAATAAAGAATGGAACCAGGTCTAGCGTAATCCGCACAGACAGGATATTCCAACAGAATAATAAAGAATGGAATAATAAAGAATTCACCATGCATGTAATAGACCGCACAGATAGGTTATTCCAACAAAATAATAAAGAATGAAATAACAAAAGCTCTCTTTATGAATAGGAAAGAAATAATACCCCTTACCTTAGAAGAAACTGGATATTGGAATAGTGAGGTAACATACTTCTCTTCTTCTTTCTCTCTATAATAATTGCTCTAAAGCTTTAGTGAATTGGTGAGAAATGAAGGAAGAATAAGCTTCTATTTATAGGAAAATATAGTTTCGATAAGTTATGGTTATTTCATGGAAAATATTTCGATAATTGCACGTTTTAGGTTTTTAAATATTACAGTACAATACCTTCAACTTTTCTTTCATTTTTAATTTAGTCTTGCAAGTATTATCAAACTTGCACCACCTCCCCTAATAGTAAATAATGTGAATCAATAGTTCAATCTTGTGAATCAATAGTTATAATCATGTGAAAATATGAATTACAGTATAGTACCTCCATCTATACCTCCATTTTAACTTAGTCATGCAAGTATTATCAATCTTGCACAAACTCCCCTAATAGTATAAGAATGTGAATCAATAGTACACACATGTGAACAAATAGTTATAATCATGTTAATTAATAGTAATTAATTGCTCATTTATCTGGTTAATTACCAGACTGGTCAGTATAACTTCCAGACCATCAATTAATATCGAAATAAATGTCGATATCTACTAACACTAATATTTCCAAAACAATGGAACTATCAATTTCATCTTTAATCAACATGAACTTATTCATCATTAATATTATAACTCACAATATTTAACAACCAGGTCGTTCCCAGGAAAGAGGGGGCTTTCCGATAAGAATTTCTCCTTATTGGCACACAATTAGATGACTAAACCTCTCCTTGACAGAACTTCTAGACTTTGTAAATATTGCAATTTAATAATATGAATAAATGTCATCTCAATTATTGATATAATAATATATCATATAATACAGATGATACTGTAACAATAATTGAATCAATAATATGAGAGATATGATGCATCAATTACTGTAGGAATAATTGAGTATAATTAAGTGACTTCTTACGTAAGCATCAATAATCAATACCGTGTGCTACAATGCAACCACACGTATTACTGTACTTTTACTACCGGGTAGTTCAACAGTTTAACGGTAAAACTTCCGCCGTTATTTTTATAAAAAGATAATTATGTCGTTTTCTAATTGTAGACACTCGAAATTTTCTGCACTCCTATTACTAACATTGCAGGAAGGGTAGATTCGTCTTTTGGAAATTACCCTAGAAGACAGCTTACATCCATTCCGGATACTACCGAAATTCAGATACATTTCGGATACTATCGGAAGTTCAGTTCCAACCCGAAACACAAACCGGGAACTTCATCTCAAACCCGGAACACACCGGGAATGTCATTTCCAATCTTGGAGATAACCCCGAGATATGCAGATCAAAAGACCGATAACAACACCGGAGAAGGACAGTTCTATCTCGATAATAACACCTGCGACGCTCAGTTCTAGTCCCAGAGAAAGCACTGGGAGTAGCAACCCCATCCTTGGTGATAGCTCCAAGAGATTCCATTGCAGTTCCGGACAATAACCTCGGAAATGCTTATTTCAAACATATGTAATCATCTTCAACCAGACATCCTAGTCGAGGCACACACACCTCAGACCCAGAGTTAACAACGGGTAGACAGGAACATCCACAGATGACAGTAAGACATACAAACAAGCAGCAATCCAATCTCAGAATGTAACCCTGAGCAACGTCTGCTCTCCACTTAAACCGGCGATAACCCCGGTGAGGAGTCACAACGTCATCTTACCATCTCAACAAGATGATATCGAGGCATACCAACAAGTAGTCCAATCTCAGCTGTAACCCTGAGCAATGTCTACTTTCAAATCAAACCAGCGATAACCCCGGCGAGGAGTCAAACGTCATCTTATTCCTTCGACAATGGCACATCGTCTCAACACTTCACACATACATACATCTAACAATGTCCCACAAGAACCGAGGATTGACAATCCCAAGTGACTATTACGTGTGACAGTACTTTGGATAGAATTTGAAGCTTGAAGACCATGGGCATAGACCCCTCTTCCTGACATCGTACATCCTCTAATCCATGTCATTGCGTAACTCTCGACACAAGCGGTCTGAAGAAGGTAAGATAAACCTCGTTCGGATGCTTGGATTGAAGTTCTACAAGTTTGAGCAGACATTACAGTATGTGAGTGCACGTACTACGAGACGACAAGGACCCACGAGGCTCAGATGCATCACGACCAGCTGTAGGTACAACTACGGCTGCCGTAGGTGTACATGCAGGCCATCCGTCTATATATACAAGCCTTGGGGTCAGCCATTTAAGAGAAGAGAGAGAAGGAAAAAGGTGAGGAAGCCCTGTCCATTTTACTCTGCATACACATCTTTTGAGTGTTTCCTCACTTTTAAACACTAGTTAGCTCACATATAGCTATCTTTTATCCGGCGGGAGCTGAGTGTTTATCCATTTAAAGTCATAGAAGTCTACTTTGGTAGTCCACTGTAAGCCTTCTTATATTCTATAAAGCTTTCTTCTCATATTATCGCACACTGTTGTAGACAGTTGAGAGTCGTGTGAGTGTGTTTGCTCGGACTTCGATCCGTGATTTTCATTTCTGTATGTATATATATACTTATATATGTATATATTTCATATATGGACTAACATTATCGAGTTATGCCTCGATTGAGCCTAGACTTCGGTCTGGAGCGTTTAATTGCTTATATATATATACTTATATATATAAACCGTGGTCAGACTCTGTCTGATGAGCCTGAATTTTATATTCGTTGCGTTTAATTGCTTTCATATATATATATATAATATATAATATATAATATATATATATATATATATAACTGTTGCCAGACATATCTGATGAGTCTGGATTTACATCCAGTGCGTTTAATCGCTTAATATATATACATATATATAATTGATGTTAGACATATCCTATGAGCCTGGATTCAAATCCAGTGCGTTTAATGCTTATATATATATATGTACATTTCTGTTAGGCCTGGATATCACTTCGTGGCCTTTTACAGCTTTATTTACATTCCGTCTGCCTGGAGTTTACTTCGTGGCAGTTGATCGCTTTTACAGCTTTATTTACATTTTGTCCCTCCTGGAGTTTACTTCGTGGCGGTTGATCATGTATATATATATATATATATATATATATATATATATATATATATATATATATATATATATATATATATATTAACAACTTTTATATATATATATAACTTCTTACTGCTTTCCATACAAATTGCAGTATCATGTGAGCCTAGGAATCATGTGATCACAGGTTCAGCTTACTGAATCTAGATTCAGTTCCCATGATGGAACATTTTTAGCTGTAAGCAGCCTGTACATTATTTTACAGTGTCTGGATTTCCTTGGATGGCTGTCATGACCATGAGGAGTTCGGCACTGCTGTATATTATTTTCTCGAGAATGCTTCGCATCTCAAAAATAAAAGCAAACAAGCCGAACATTTAATAATAAAATGGAAGTATGACAAGGTCTCAATTCTTATTGAGCACAGGGTTTGAAAAACCTCTTTTACAAAACGTCATTGCTATATCTTGGTTAAAACTAAATTTTTCTATAAATTCAAACCTTGTGTATATAGGTGCGAACGAGGCCTCACACTACTTTCAAATAACTACACATTGATTCACACACACCCACAAACACACACATTCATATAATAATTTCTTTGAAGAGTGGCGGTCACCGTGGTAACACGGATGTCGGGGGGTGCCGAACACCTTCCATCCGCATAATCAAGCTCCCAGACCCAAAATGAATCTCGGTTTCACAGACCCGTCTAAGCAGTGTCAAATCACAGGGTCAATGTGCAAACCTGTTTTGGCTGCGTTGGTGCAACCAGTTAAATACACCAACTGGCGACTCTTAAAGTCAAATCGTCGACATTATACATGTCGGACCTTTTTCACTTGTTTTTTCAAACAAATCTCACATTAACATAAGAACACCAAAGAACAAGTAACGAAAAGGGACACTCAAAAATTCCGACGTCGACAGGTGGCGACTCTGCTTGGGGACTCCAGTAAGAGGGCTTAAGCCGTCATTACAAGATTTTCAAAATTGTTATGCGCTTGTGTGTGAATGTTGCATTTACATTTATGATGAATGTGTACGAATGCATCTTAATTACTGCACTACTAAATATCTATTTGTGATATTAGTGCTTCGTACATTTCATCATTTTGCATAAACGGTGAAACACATTGTATGTGAATGTATGTTGTGTGGTCCCTCCACCAGGAGGCTATCCTGTCGGTGTTTGATTACTGGACTCGTGGGAAGAATGATTCCCCGGGGATCAAAAAAGGCACCACTCAGATTCGCTCCAGTTGAACGACCGGATTAACTTCCCGTCAAGTAGATTGCGATGATCTGGGAACCTTCATGTCGAAAAGCCGCGAGAGTAAACCTAAGATAGGTCAGCCTCTGATAAACCAAACGCGAAGGAAAGTCTCTTCATACTTTCCATTTTCAATTACTTGTAAAAGCATTTACTTGTAATTTTATTCTATGTTCATCCATATGTAATGGAAAATATAACGAATAATTGTGCATGACATGTTATCAATTAACAACCGATTTTGCAGGACAAAATTCCTAAACGGACATGTTATGATTACATTTACATTACCCTAAGACTAAACTACGTAAGTCTTTTGTAGGGAAGCAATTTGGCATGTTACCCGCTCAAAATCAAAAAAGGCCGTGAGCCTACAACCAATCATGTCTTCTTCTGACCAGTCTAATGCTGTTTCCCAAGAAGAATTTGACGGATTGAGTAAACAAATTACAGACTTGGCCGTTCTGCTGAAAGAATTGCACCAGTTTACTCACGGTACGAAGATACCTACACATACAAAATCCTCTACACAAGGAGGAGTTCAAGGTCTGGAAAAAACAATTCCAAAACATTAGTTGGATACAACCAACAAAGACCCTGAAAACACCCATCTCAAAGGAGATCCAGACACCGGTGATATCAGGAAGAAGGTCCTCCAAATGGAGGAAACCATCTGCGTTCTCAAAGGGATTGGAACATATGGCAGTGTTTCATATACAGATCTTTGCATATTCCCTGGTGTTCAATATCCAGAGAAATTCAAGACCCCTAATTTTGAGAAATATGACGGATTAGGGGATCCTTATACACATTTAAAGGTGTTCATTGGAGAACTTGGGTCTTACACATAAAATGAAAAGCTCCGAATGCAGCTGTTTCAGAAAAGTCTGACTGGAGAAGCCCGTTCATGGTATACCAGATTAGACAACTCTAAGATCTATAGCTGGGAAGAGCTGCCTCACGCCTTCCTCACTCAATACAGTTTTCAATCTCAGATGGCTCCTAACCGGTACAAAATTACCAAGGTCAAGAAACAGTCTAATGAGTCATTTAGAGAGTATGCTCAAAGGTGGAGGCGCCTTGCTGCTCAAGTTATTCCTTCCATGACAGAATCATAAATGGTCATGACCTTCATAGATGTACATGAAGCTCCTTTCTATAAAAGAATTCTAGTTGGTATTGGCAAACCATTCTCTGAAATGATCACACACGAAGAGATGGCTGAAATGGGATTTGAAGTTCGGTAAAATTCAAGACCTAGCCGCTCTTAAAGCCGTTGTTGAGCACATCCAGTCCGGATCTTATGGAAGCAACCCCCGGAGGGTCCATAAAAAGAAAGAGGAGGATGTTTCCTTGGTATTACAAGGACAAAAAGGCAATTCAAGCATGCCTATGCAGAGGAGAAACTACTCCCCTTTTCCAGCACAATCTTCAAACCCTCCATTGACTAAAAGTTGAGAAGTAAAGCGACCTCAAATGTTCACACCCTTAGGGGATTCGCTCGAGAATATTCTTGCTCTTCTGATTGCTCAGAAAAAATTACACATCTTCTTCCACCAGTCAACCTTAATGGGAAGGGTTTTAATGCTACTCGGAAGTGTGCTTATCATGTCGGGGCACCTGGACATGATTCTCAAGATTGTTGGGCCTTGAAGCATAAGATTCAAGATCTAATAGACAACGGTGAGATCGTGGTCACTAAACCAGATCAACCTCATGTGCAAGACAACCCTCTTCCTCAATACAAAGAAGAAGAGGTCAATATAATCAGTTGGAGCACTGTACAAGGTTCCAATTCTAATGGCGAATCATCCCAACCCATCAAAGACGGTGTTGACAAATGGGATTATGCAAAGTTCCATTTTACTATGGAATGAAAAATGAAAGCTCTTTGCAAACAGATTGAGTAATTGGCAGAACTGGTGACCCATCAACATCAGGTCACACGCCAATTAATCAGGTAGGAGCATGTCTATCTCCTTCCATTTGTTGTGAATGATCCATCAACACCTTCAGAAAGTGAAGCTATGGAGGATAAGGTTGCAAAGCGAACAAATGCTAAAGCCCATCGGGATTTTTCCAATAAGAGGGAATTCACATATTTGGGCCAATCTATGGAGGAGATACTTCAAATGTTGATCAACGAAGGAAGAATTACATTCCTTCTCCCTCCCATCAATCCCCACTCAGAGCGGTTCAATCCTGATGAAATGTGTCAATATCATTCACATTCTCGCGGTCACAACACAGAAGAATGTTGGGCACTCCGCCATCTCATTCAGAATCTTATTGATAGCGATGTCCTGCAAATAGCAGATGATTACACTGTGCAACTCAAGGTTGGGAATGCATATCCTACCAAATAGAAGGGATCAGTAGCAGTTATATCCAAAGTGGATGATGAGACTGTTAAAGTATTTCCCATACAATCAATTCAACTCAAAGGAGCTGACAATCCTTAGAAAGTAGCCACACCAGAACCAATTTCTTTACCTTTCAGACAACAACATCCTGTTGTCAGTTTACACAAAGTTCCATGGAATTATGGGGAAGCTGAAGGATCCACGTCTCATACTACTGTTACAGTGTTGAACGAGAATCCACTGTACCTTCCTCAATGGATTGTCAAACCTACTTACAAAGCAAAAGGGAAGTTGCCCGTGGAGAAGATTGCAAAATTCCTCCGTACTATGTGTCACAATGAAGCCAAAGTGGTTTTAAGTTTGCGAGATGCTCCACACTAGATTTGGTTTTCTCTTCCGAGGATCATCGAAAGATCTTGTTGAAGGTTTTAAAAGAAGCCTACTTGCCAAAATCAGTGGATGTGGAAAAGTTTCAACATTTGGTTGATCACATTTTCAACAACAATGTGATATCCTTCACTTATGACGACATGACTCCCGAAGGGACCGGTCATTGCAAGCCTTTGCATATTACAGTTTTGTTTTCCGGGTACATGCTAGCAGGAGTATTGATAGATGGAGGCCCATCTCTAAATATCTGTCCTTATGCCACCCTGGTAAAGATGAACATCAATCTCAAACGGATACAAAGCAGCCATACGGTCATCAGAGCTTTTGATGGATCCCGACGAAATTCCATTGGAAAGATTGAATTGCCAATTGAGATTGGCCCCAATACATTCAATGTACCTTTCCACGTCCTCAAGATAGAATCAGGATACAACCCGCTCTTGGGGAGACCATGGATACACATGGCTAGAGTTGTTCCCTCCACCTTACATCAACAACTCAAATACATTATCAACAACAGTCTAGTCACTGTCAACGCTGAGTCGGATTGTCCTGAACAAGGAACTCTACCAATTATCAGCTTCAATTCAGAAGTTGAACCGGCCAGTTTCCATACTCTGGAAGTGAGTAACACGCAATACCATTCTATTGGAGCGCCACTTCCCGTACCCAAGATTTCTGCCGAGGTTATGTCGGCCACTCAAGAAATGATGTTATTGGGTCATCAACCTGGACAAGGGCTTAGTAAAGATAAGCAGGGTATTAAGCACCATATCCAAGTGTCCAATCAAATTGGAACAGCCGGACTAGGCTATTCTGCCAGTTTCAGTCACAGGAATCCTCATAAGCACAAGCAGGTTCCTCAAGTTTCCGCCGCACGATGATTTTCTATACCTTTACCTCATGAATTAATGCAATCTCCAGTAAAGGTTCCAGCCCATGTTGTGGCTATGCTGTTTTCGAAACTAGTGCCAATTAAAGCAAAAGAGGTGCTGATTCCTGATCCCGAGGCAGAAGAAAAGGAACGAAAACATAAACATGACCTTGCCTTGATGATGGCAGGTATTCGCGTCATTGTTCATAATGAACATACGAATAGATACACCCTAGACGATGATTGCCCAGATGTCATGGTTATCATTCAGGAGAAGGAGGACAATGACGATCCTTCCATCACTGCAGTTCATCAGGACTTTTCCCTCGACAATTGGAGCAGCACTCCATGCATTGGTCGACTAGGGTAAAATGGGCAGAAAATCCCTCTGCCCTATAGATAACTTTAATTGCTTGATTTCCTTTATTTTATCAAGTACATGCTAACACTTTTTTATGATCAAACAGTTGCATATATTAAGTGAAAGCATATTTTATTTCAGGACTCTGAATTTAGATGTGCATGTACATACTGATGACATGCCTTCTCTCCACAAGGACTGTAACTTTGATGCAAAGTTGGACTCAGACTTGATGGATATACAAGAGGACATTGAGGAACCAAAAGACATTAAGGAATGGGTCACAGACAAACCCAAACTCAATCTTGATTAAACCACTCCTTTCAATCTCGGAACCTTAGACAACCCTAAGTTAATCCAGATTGGTTCAGACCTTACCACAAATCAACGGAATGACATGGTTGTACTGTTAACCCAATTCCAAGATGTGTTTGCATGGTCTCATGAAGACATGGTGGGTTTGTCCACTAACAATGTTCTTCACCGCCTTCCCGTTAAAGAAGGATTCAAGCCAGTTAGGCAAAAACTTAGGCGATTGAAACCTGAGTGGAGTTTAAAGGTTAAAGAAGAAATTGTGAAACCATTTCAAGCTGGCATCATCATGGTGTCTACATAACCAGATTGGATATCCAACATTGTTCCCGTGCCTAAACCAGGAGGAAAGGTGCGAGTCTGGGTGGATTACCGGGATTTGAAAAAATCTTGCCTTAAAGATAGCTTTCTCGTGCCCTTTATCCACATTCTTATTGATAATACTGCTCAATATAGCATGTACTCCTTTGCTGATTGCTTTGCGGGGTACCATAAAATTATTGTCACTGAGGAAGATCATGAGAAAACTGCTTTCATCACGCCTTGGGGAACCTTTTGCTACAGAAGGTTGTCATTCTGCCTCATCAATGCAGGGGCAACCTATCAGCGAGCTATGATGGCTCTTTTCCACGATTTAATGCACAAGGAGATAGAGATCTACGTGGATGACATCATTGTCAAATCCCAGAAGGAGGATGACCACTTAGACCATCTCAGAAAGTTTTTTAACTGGTTACGTAAGTACAACTTGAAGTTGAATCTCGCCAAGTACGCCTTTGGTTTTAAGTCAGGTAAGTTGCTAGGTTTCCTAGTCAGCCACAAAGGGATTGAACTGGATCCTACCAAAATCTAGGCCGTCAAGGAAATGCTCATTCCTCAGACAGAGAAGGAAATACGGGGATTTTTGGGATGGATCAACTTTATTAGCAGATTCATTTCTCAACTCACATCAACCTGTAAGCCAATCTTCAAATTGTTAAGGAAGAACTCCTCCATGAAATGGAACGATGAGTGTCAGAAAGCCTTCCTCACAATCAAAGAGCAACTGATAAACGCTCCTATTTTGGTACCTCCCAGGGATGATGTTCCCCTGTTCATGTACCTATCCATAAATGACAATGTTATGGGCTGCATGCTGGGGCAAAAAGACAATAGAGGCCAAGATCAAGCTATCTATTACCTCAGCAAAAGATTCAGCATTAGTGAACACAAGTATACTCTGATTGAGAAGACTTATTGTGCTTTAGCATGGGCTTCCATGACGTTACAACATTACCTCCATGGTCACACAACCCATCTCATATCCCGAACGGATCCTCTCAAGTATGTGTTCAGTAAGCCCATACTGAATTGTTGACTGTCTAGATGGCAGTTGATCCTACAGTAATTTGACATCGTCTATGTGATGTAAAAGTCTGTCAAAGGTCAAGGAATTATGGATCAACTGGCTGCCGCACCTGCAGGGGACTACAAACCCTTGGAAACGTACTTCCCCGATGAAGGGGTAATGACAATTCAACAACAACATCAGTACAATACATGCCGTACATGGAGAATGTATTTTGATGGAGCTGTTAACACAGAAGGCTTTGGAGCTGGAACAGTTTTAATATCCGGTACGGGGGAGCAGTATCCCGTCTCCGTCAAATTGCAGTTTGTCAGCACCAACAACACAACTGAGTATGAAGGCTGTATCACGGGGCTAAAACTTGCCCATTCAAAAGGCATCAGGTGGTTAACTGTCTTTTGGGGATTCCGAATTGGTAATCAAGCAACCTACAAGAATCTATCAAACCAAAGTATTACATTTGCTGCCTTACCATCGGCAAGTTTTACAGATGGCTTTGGAGTTCGAAGAAATCCCTGTTCTATACATTCCTCGTAATAGGAATGATTTTGTAGATGCATTAGCAATGTTGGCCTCCTTGGTTTACATACCTGACAAGGAAAACATGTGAAGCATCACGTTTTCTCTGCAAATAGCCCCAGTCTATGGGAATTACATTAGAGAAGTATCGGATGAGCTACCTTCCATCCACAACCCTTGGTATCAGCACATCAAGGAGTATCTACGAGATGGATCTACACCTGCTGAGGCGAGACTAACTGAGAAGAGGCGAATTCATCAACTTGCTATGAAATTCTACCTGAGCGGAGATGCACTCTACAAAAGAGATGCAGGATTAGGTCTCCTCAGATGTCTGGACCAAGACCAAGCTCAGCGACTCATGGATGAGATCCATGGTGGAGTATGCGGCCCTCACATGACCGGACCCCTACTTGTCAAGAAAATTCTCAGAACGGGACATTACTGGCTTACACTCAAAGCTGACTGTGATGATCACGTCAAGAGGTGCTATCAATGCCAGACTCGTGGAAATGATATCCACGCCCCTCCAAGGGAACTCCACAATATGAGTTCGCCATGGCCCTTCTCAATGTGGGGAATGGACGTGATTGGGCCCATCGAGCCCAAAGCCAGTAATGGACATCGATTCATATTCACCATGATCGACTACTTCACCAAATGGGTAGAAGCAGCATACTTCCCTAAGGTTACTAAAGAAGTTATCATTGCTTTCATCAGAAATAATGTCATCTATCGATATGTACAACCAGAGGTCATTGTGTCAGACAATACTAAGAACCTCAACAACAAAATGATGGAGGAGTTATGCAGAAAATTCCACATCAAACACCTCAACTCCGTCATCTACCGTCCAAAGATGAATGGTGTTGTTGAAGCGGCTAATAAAAACATCAAAAAGATCATGAAGAAAATGTCTGCCAATCACAAAGGATGGCCTGACCTCTTGCCTCTGACTTTATTAGCCTACAGAACTTCCATGCAAACTTCCACTGGGGAAACCCTCTACTCACTAGTCTATGGGATGGAAGCAGTGCTCCCCATAGAAGTGGAAATGGAATCCCTCAGAGTATTGATGGATGATAAGTTGGATGAAGACCAATGGGTACAAGACAAGTACCACCAATTATATCTAATAGACGAAAGGCGATCCGCGGCTATCTTCCATGGTCAGTTATATCAACAAAGGATCGCACGATCCTACAACAGAAAAGTCCGACTACGGCAGTTCAAACAACATGACTTGGTTTTGAAGAAGATCATTGACAACCGAGATCAATCTAAGGGAAAATTCGCTCCTAACTGGGAAGGCCCATTTGTTGTCAAGGATGCATTGATAGGCGGTGCTCTCAGATTGCAGGAAATGGATGGCGATGAATTTCCACATCTTATCAATTCGGACACCGTGAAACGGTACTATGTTTGAAGTTACCATCAAACAAACATCCTGGTTTTGATCATCAAATCACCAGTCATTTAGGTTTTTAACCCTCTTTTCACAAACTCATCTGCCCCTCAGGGAAACATACAATTCAAACCAACAGCCTGGTTTTACCTCACTTGGAATCAGCAGCCTGGTTCCACTTCACTTTAAACCTTCATACAATTTAGGTTATCCTACACACAGGATTGAACCTTTCACATCTGCAGTTTATCCCAAACACGGGATTAAACTTTTCTACGCTTGTAGTTTATCCTGAAAATAGGATCAAACTTTTTCACACCTGCAGTTTATCCTCATTATGGGATCAAACTTTCTTCTCCCTGCAGTATAGCCTGCACATGGGATTTACACTTCTCTTTGCCTTCAATTCATCTTAAGGGGCGAACTACGTCAACCTGATCTCCCTGATACCCGGAGGTACGTAGGCAACCATATTCTCTATGGCCCGGTCGCAATAAAGAAAAACAACAAAAAAAATTCTGCCCTTTCTCTACAAAACAACAAAAACAACAAAAATACATCTACACCCATCTGCCTTTCGCATTCAACGTTGAACCTCTTACACCAGGTTCGAACTACGTAAACATGATCTCCTCTTCAATAGGAGTACGTAGGCATCCATTCATGGTGAAGTCTAACCCCTACCAGGACAACATACTTGTTACACGGTACTGGGATTAACCTTCAATTTGCTCCATTTCATCGGTTTCAGATCAAAGGGATGGAATTATCCAACCTCTTCTCACAAATAGAAGATTCGGTGTCCATCTAAGCTGCAATCGTGCCTCGAAGAGCAATACCAACCCATAAGAGATGGAATTAACTAGGCTTCTCATAAATAGAAGTACTGGCAACCATCTATGGTGCGATCAATCTCAGAGAGGAAGAAGCTACCCTCCTCTCCACTTCTTCATACAGATACCAGTCCCAAGACACCAAAGATGGTAGAGATTTACAAAAATCAATTATACGTTTTAAGAGATCTTGCGACGTCTCAATGTCCATCTATCAAGGATAAGTTCAGAATGCATCAAGATCACAAGGCCCTGAAGAAACAGCCAAATATCAAGCAAGTATCAAGGCATAACTAAAAGGGAAGTGAATCAAAATATATTTCCCTGCCATACATAATACTGTTTGATATATACATCTGTGCTATACATGACAAAATAGCTAAGCTAGTCTGTGCAGGAAAATACAAAGCTATCTACAGATATGTGTGTATGCGAACTATCAGATCTAACATAGCATCCATCTCTGACGACGGAGGAAGAACTGCAAGCTCCTGGCTAAGGGTATCTACATGAGCTAGCAGATCAGAGGCTAACTGCATGGTGGCATAGTGCTCATCAATGTAAGCACTCATGTCGGCAAAACTGACAGTCATCTGGGATCTCACTGAAATCCTGTCTGCAATGGCCACATCCCTAGCAGATAAGGCGGCATCCCGCTCCCCAATCAATGCATCCCTGGCTGATCTAGCCTCATCCCTCTCTAACAGAGTAGTATCTCTCTCATAAAGAGTTGTCAACATCGCGACCCTAGCTTGATCTCTATCATAGGTCATCAGATGTAAGCTCTGCTCCAAATGCTATGCCGAATACTGAGTAATAGTGGCACTCGGGGTGGGAGAATACATCACAAATGTTGGCAGCCTAGCAGTCAAATCATCGATGGGAATAACAGCCTCCTCTATAGGCTCCTTATCGTCAGAATCAATCCCCAGCACTGTGGATACTGCCGCTGCCGATGTAGTCTCTGTCACCATCCATGCGGAATACTCTGAAGAACATCCTGGATGACTGACAGAAAACTCAGCCAGCTCTCGCTGATCCCAATAGGCATACAACCTGGATCTATCCTCCGCTAACAAACGGTATGAAGTGAAGCGCTGACTCACTGCCCCCTCATAAGGATGAAAATCCTGAAACTGGTCAAACTGACACATCATGGCCAATGGGTGGTAAGTGATCATACCCCTCAATCCAGCCAGAGGGAGATAATCCATGCCTGGAGCATGAGTAATGAAGCTATAGGGTGAGCTAAGCCCTAAACACGGCAATATGACAAACGGATCCCTAATCCCTGCAAAGAAAGTTGAGCACAATTCAACATTTGTGCACTCTGCAGGCTGAAAGGAGTATGACATGACTATCTCTTGGGTTAAACAAAACCCCAGCCGTCTAAATGTGCCAATTGGTCTCAAGTGTGACATAAACCACACGTACAGCATGACCGAGCTACCTGTAAACACTCCTGCCGGATAAGTGCAGCAGTATGTAGCTGACCTTAGAGTCTCTGTGATGATCATCGGTACAATGGTATGACCCTCCCTGAGAGCTCTCACTGCCATAATGACGCCGATATCTAGCTCATCCATGTACCGTGACATGAAGACGTATGACAATACGCATAGAAGCAGTACACCAATGGTCCTCCGATGTGGTGAAATCTCCGAAATGCCAAGCATAGATGTCCTCAGAGCCAAACCTGTCAAACAGGAAACGCTGGGATATCACATGGCCGGATGTAATCTCGTCCTGAACCACTCTACGTCTCAATCCGGTGAGGGTCATGAACTGTCTGCTCATGTCTCCAATAGCCATATGCACGCAAGGTCTATCCAGCTGCAAGCAGCATCAACCGTGCATACTCCTCCAAAGTAGGAGTCAACTCCTGGGTTCCAAATCGAAAAACCTGCCTCTCTGATACCTAGTGCTCTAGCATGCCCTCTATAAATCCTGTGGGAACCTAAAACATCAACAGGGTCATAATATGCTACAGCAAATCATCTACGATCACCATGTCTGATGGTGATATACTATCATACCATGAGTGTATACCAGCTACCACCACAAATGGTGGGGTATGATCCATACGGCTAACTGTCGAAGAAGAAATTTGTACTGGCCGTGTCATAAGACTATCCAGGGGTCAATGCTGAATATCTCTGGACATACATACATATGCATAATACAATAACATGCATGATACAATAGATGACAATATGATATAGGGAATGGAAAATTGTACATACATTCCTAAGTATATCATCATCTAATATATCTCTGTACATCTAAAATACAGGGAAATGGGGCGAAGCTACCCAACATACAACAGAGGCCTATCAAAAGATATAGTGAGAATGGGGCGAAGCTACCCAGCAGCTAACCGTTGCCTATCAAAAGTGATAGCGAGAAATACATCAGAAAAAGTCAAGAGTGGCGATGTCTACATCATCGATATTGTCCACCTGATGTAACTCCTCCTGAGTCACTGAATCTCTATCTACAAGGATGTCAGGCCGATACAAGGGAGGATCTGCCCTGGCAAAACCATATGGATCACCTGAGAGACCAGCGCTAGAGCTGGAAGGATCAAAAGTATCTACCTCTGCAGGATCTCTGCCCAAATGCCGAATGAAAAGATGTGACCGGTCCAGCTGCCGAGTCAATCTGTGTCACATGAGTCGGATCTCTAACACAGGCTAGCCAATCCATCATCATAATGGATCCTGGAACCATATCCCCCATAAACTGTGTGGCACGGGTATGAGCTCCAATAGTACGAGGGATCCACCAATGCTGGAACATCTCCTGAGAACAGGGGCCCTCTGACAATGTAAAACCGTAAATCCCCATCAATGGGATGTCAATGACGGGTGACTGCAAAACAGGCCAATAACGCCTGACAGGAGGCAAGATTGGCTTACGTATCTCTCCTGTAGTGCTCCTAATATCACACTCTCCTAAATAGAGCTCCCACCCTCCATCTATAAAGAGAGGAATCCTGCGGGTGGAAATGACGTACTCAACTCCAGTTGAGTACCCATCCTCAAAACCAACTCCCAAATGCTCTCCAAAGTAGGGAATCCATGTGATGACATCGGCTGTCAATAGCTCCAGCTATAGGCGACAATGAGTGAAACCCTCAGCAACAGGGACCTCTGCCAGTATGGAATGATGTCATCTCCGTCCTCGTGGATAGGTGTCTAAACCTAACACGCTCATAGGACGTAAATAATGAAGCCTATTATAGGCCCAAAACTGCCAACATAAAGGCAAACATCTGCTGTCAGTCAACACTCTTAACCTATACATGGGAAAAGACAAGAGAAATACTCACCAGCAGAAATGGGTAGAATCCTAACCACGCCTCGGTCAAGGACAGCGATTACATGCGCATTCCCCTGAGAAAATAGGCAAATGTGTAGGAACCCCAATTATACTCTCTTATACGGTCCACGTGTCGAGTGGTGCTGATCAAAGCGAAGAACACCGTAGAAGAGTTATCTACTATGAAGCAGCCCCTAATGATCATCAGGAACAATCGCCGAAGAATGCAATCCCTGACTCTCACATCATTGGGTATGGCCTCACTCAATAGCCCGCTCATAGCATCTACGCTCAAAGGACCTGTACGAACAGTCCTGCCCTTGAGCACCTCCGCTGGAACTCCCAACAAGGATCTGACGGCAGTAGGGGTGATATCCGCCGTGCAAGGCACCGGCTCCCCTCCAAACTCTATACCTGTGATAAATCACCAATCCATCGGCGTCGTCATCATCTCGCAATCCAGCAAATAGAGTGACTGAGTCTGGTGAAACCACCGCTCAGACAATGCCCTGAGGTAACCCCAGGGACAGCGACGGGGTAGAATGGAGAAGAACCTCCCGAATCCCCAGCCATGGACGATCGCTCTATATTCATCATGCAAGGCCTGATATATAGAGTGGATGCTAAACCAATTCCCTCAAGGCTGTGTGAAGCCGGGAACCTACATCAAATGCTGATCAACATCAGACTCTTAACTCCTCATTAATAGGAAATAAGGAAGATTAAAGATCTAACTTCATAACTCGTTTGTATGCAGGTATACTGAAGGATGCCTACTCAAGTCACCTAGAAGATCTGGGTTCGCCACTTGAATACCTGGCAATTCCCTACGGGGAACACGTACAGCAGGAGCAGGACACTTCAAAAGGCTGTCTAACAGAACGGCGTCGAGGCTCTTCAAAAGCCCTCCTCTGTACACCAGAAGTGGTCCCGTGGGAACTACTCGGCTGATCTGGATCCATGATATCTAGACAACAAGTCTCTAAATCACCTTAAAAGGGTGTGATAATTTCTTACCTGGAGTCTTTTCAAAATGCATTCTATATTAGCATGCATGCATGCATGCATTGTTTTAACATATATCTACAGTAGAGTTAAAAAATGCATGACTACCCAATACCTACATTTTGGAAAATTTTTGCCATAGCCCCCTTTGTAAATGGGACTATCCACATAGGCATGACTAGGTGGCCATTCAGTAGCACACCTGTACACAGACATATACATCCAACATGCATTTATCACATTGCAGTAAAAAAGCTGTAAGTGTAGTCTAATTACCAGGATTATTTTGCTTGTCTACCTTTACTCATTTGTCCTCAAATAGGATAAGAAATGACAGTAAAAGGTGCCAATTTGACTGTTTCAAAAGTTAAATTTTTTCACATCAATATGTTCAGCATGGTTTAATACTAACATTTACTATGTTGAATATTTTTTATCAAGTCATATCAGCATGCATATTCACTACTATGTGTCTAAATGCATTTCATGCGATAAGTCATTTTCCAACGGACAGAAATTGGAAAAAATACATGCATGTGTTACCAGGATAGTGAAGAACGCTTGTACGGTGGCAGTATATGCAGAAAGTTGCCCAAACTTAGCAGATCTGAAGAAGAGCTCTCAGATTTCCTTCGCTGTGCAACTTGAAAATGACTTATGAAAGCAACCAACCGCCTATACATAAGCACGGTTGGCCGCAGGCTAACCTGTGGCTCCTGCAGGTACACCTGCGGCACACCTACATGGGTCCCACACCTCCGGCTCACTCTAGTTAGAGTTGCAAAGGAGGTCTCACAAGCTGAAAAGGCCAAATTAGGAATAAAAGTGCTACGCGATTGAGCGGAATAGTCTGAAATCCTAGTTTCTAGTCGGTCAGAGTTAAACTCCCATCGTCTCAATGGTATTCGCCTGAATGTAGGGTATACTATACCAATGAGCTCAGCTTTCATAGATCATGCTCGGTAATACCCCACAAAGGTCTGATGCCTTCATTTGCAGGGTCGCAACCCTAAACTTCCCCAACGGGGGTTACAACACAAAACTTGGATATATCAAACCTCCCCGGCGGGGGTTATAATGCCGAAGTTATCAACATCTACGTATCCCTGGTGGGGGTTACAACGCCGAAGTTATCAACATCTACGTATCCCCGGCGGGGGTTACAACGCCAAAGTTATCAAACATCTATGTATCCCCGACAGGGGTCACAACGCACATCTTTCAAGCATCTACATATCCCCGGCGAGGGTTACAACGCAATGCAACCATTAATACACACATCAATGAAGGTCAAGGCAGCCTTGACATCATGTCAGTCGATGGCAAAAAAACCCATCGAAGCAACCTTCCCCAGCAAGGGTTACAACGCAGTGCTACCATTGACACATACATCAATGAAGGTCAAGCAGCCTTGACAATGCACCTAAGCAGGGATTTATCTGGTGATACACACATCAGCGAAGATCAGGCAACCCTGATAACAATAAACTGTTGGCAGTAACTCTGACAGAATGAGGGAATATGTTATACACATCCTCAAATAGACTAAGCTTTATCCCCACAGATCTCTTACACACAAGAGGTACCTCTATGGAATATAAGCCAGTGTCTAGGATTCAAGACTTTGGTGATAGCTCCAACATCGACATCCTTGGAGACTTGGATCGCATGTCCAAGCCATCACTGATTGTCATCCCAACAGGATTACCATGACAATCATTCATGCATTCTACATGCATTTGTATCATGCTTGCATTTCAAGTGTCTAGTATTCTTTATCCTATCCATGCCTTGCATTGCATGAATATGATAAATAGGGGCATTTGTAGACACCCAAAATTTTCTACACTCCTATTACTAACATTGCAAGAGGGTAGATTCATCTTTTGGAGATAACCCTGGAAGACAGCTTACATCCATTCTGGATACTACCTGAAGTTCAGTTCCAACTCGGAACACAAACCAGGAACTTCATCTCAAACCCAGAACACACCGGGAATGTCATTTCCAATCTTGGAGATAACCCCGAGATATGTAGATCATAAGATCGGCAACAACACCGGAGAGGACAGTTCTGTCTCGACAATAACAACGTGACGCTCAGTTCCAGTCCCAGAGATAACACTGGGAGTAGCAACCCCATCCTTGGTGATAGACCCAAGAGATGTCAATTGTAGTTCTGGAGATAACCCTGGAAATGCTTGTTTCAAACATATGCAATCAGCTTCAACTAGACATCCCGTCGAGGCACACACACCTCAGACACGGAGTTAACAACGGGCAGACAAGAACATCGACAGATGACAGTTAGACATACAAACAAGAAGCAGTCCAATCTCAGATGTAACCCTGAGCAACGTCTGCTCTCCACTTAAACCGGCGATAACCCCGGTGAGGAGTCACAACGTCATCTTACCATCTCAACAAGATGATATCGAGGCATACCACCAAGTAGTCCAATCTCAAGTGTAACCCTGAGCAACGTCTACTTTCAAATCAAACCAGCGATATCCCCGGCGAGGAGTCAAACGTCATCTTGTTCCTTCGACAATGGCACATCGTCTCAACACTTCATACATACATACATCCAATAATATCCCACAAGAACCGAGGATTGACAATCCCTAAGTGACTATTACGTGTGATAGTACTTTGGATAGAATTTTAAGCTTGAAGACCATGGGCATAAACCTCTCTTCCTAACTTCGTACAACCTCTAATCCATGTCATTGCGTAACTCTCGACACAAGCGGTCCGAAGAAGGTCAGATACACCTCGTTCGGATGCTCGAATTGAAGTTCTGCAAGTTCGAACAGACATTACAGTGCATGAGTACACGTACAATGAGATGACGGGACCCGCGAGACTCAGATGCATCACGACCAACGGCAGGTACAGTTGCGGCTACCGTAGGTGTACCTGCGGCCATTCGTCTATATATACAAGCCTTAGGGTCAGCCATTTAAGAGAAGAGAGAAAAGGAAAAAGGTGAGGAAGCCCTGTCCATTTTACTCTGCATACACATATTTTGAGTGTTTCCTCACTTTTAAACACTACTTAGCTCACATATAGCTATCTTTTATCCGGCGGGAGCTGAGTGTTTATCTATTTAAAGTCATAGAAGTCTACTTTGGCAGCCCACTATAAGCCTTCTTATATTCTATAAAGCTTTCTTCTCATATTATCACCCACTGTTGAACATGTTGAGAGTCGTGTGAGTGTGTTTGCCCGAACTTCGGTCCGTGATTTTCATTTCTGTCTGTATATATATACTTAAGTATATATTTCATATATGGACTAACATTATCGAGTTATGCGTCGATTGAGCCTAGACTTCGATCTGGAGCGTTTAATTTCTTATATATATATATATATAACTGTTGTCAGACATATCTGATGAGCCTGGATTTACATCCACTGCGTTTAATCGCTTATATATATATACATATATATAATTGCTATTGGACATATCCGATGAGCCTGGATTCACATCCAGTGAATTTACTGCTTTTATATATATAAATATATATATTTGTACATATATATATTTGCATTTCTATCAGGCCTAGATTTCACTTCGTGACCTTTTACAGCTTTATTTACATTCCGTCTTGCCTGGAGTTTACTTCGTGGCAGTTGATCGCTTTTACAACTTTATTTACATTTTGTCCCGCCTGGAGTTTACTTCGTGGCGGTTAATCATGTTTATATATATATATATATATATATATATATATATATATATATATATATATATATATATATATATTTACAGCTTATATATATATAACTGCTTACTGTTTTCCATACAAATTGCAGTATCATGTGAGCCTAAGAATCATGGGATCACATGTTTAGCTTACTAAATCTAGATTCGGTTCCCATGATGGACATTTTTAGCTGTAAGCAGCATGTACATTTTTTTACAGTGTCTGAATTTCCTTGGATGGCTGTCATGCCCATGAGGAGTTCGGCACTGCTGTATATTATTTTCTCGAGAATGCTTTGCATCTCGAAAATAAAAGCAAACAAGCCGAACATTTAATAATAAAATGGAAGTATGAAAAGGTCTCAATTCCTATTGAGCACAGGGTTTGAAAAACATCTTTTACAAAACGTTATTGCTATATCTTGGTTAAAACTGATTTTTTCTACAAATTCAAACCTTGTGTATATAAGTGCGAACGAGGCCTCACACTACTTTCAAATAACTTCACATTGATCCACACACACCCACAAACACACACATTCATATAACAATTTCTTTGAAGAGTGGTGATCACCGTGGTAACACGGATGTCGGGGGGTGCCTAACACCTTCCCTCCGCATAATCAAGCTCCCGGACCCAAAATGAATCTCGGTTTCACAGACCCGTCTAGCAGTGTCAAATCACTAGGTCAATGTGCAAACCTTTTTCGGTTGCGTTGGTGCAACCAGTTAAATACACCAACTGGCGACTCTTAAAGTCAAATCGTCGACATTATACATCTCGAACCTTTTTCACTTGTTTTTTCAAACAAATCTCACATTAACATGAGAACACCAAAGAACAACGAAAAGGGACACTTAAAAATCCCGACGTTGACACTAATTACGAAAATACTTCCGTTGTGGGGTCCACCAATGATTGTGCCGTCATACGAATATTCCCTGTTAAAATGAAGATTCCCCGACCAATCGAATATTATATAACCACTTTGCTTACTTTGCAAAATTTGTAAATATTACCCACAACTATAACATTATATCAAATCCACACCATAATATTCAAGAATATATTTCGAGAAAATTATTCTTTATTCATAAAAGTTGGGGTCTTACAACCTCCCCTTCTTATGAAATTTCGTCCTCGAAATTAGGGTACGTACCTGGTATATCGAAGAGGTGAGGATATCTTGACTTCATCTCAGATTCTAACTCCCAGGTCATTTCCTCCACATCGTGGTTTCTCCACAAAACTTTGACTTGAGGTATAACTTTAGAGCGTAGAATATGATCCTTCTTATCCAATATTTTAATAGGTAACTCTTAATACGTTAAATCTTCCTCTATCTCGTCTGGTTCTAATTCAATAATGTGGTTCGGGCCTTTCACATATTTACGTAACATATATATGTGAAAAACGTTATGAGCACGAGACATACTTGGCGGTAAGGCAAGTCTATAGGCCACAGTTCCTACTCGATCGAGGATTAAAAATGGGCCAATGAATCGAGGATTGAGCTTTCCTCTCTTTCCAAATCTTATAACTCATTTCCATGGAGCAACACGTAACAACACATAATCTCCAATATTGAATTCCACGTCTTTTCGATGAAGATCAGCATAACTCTTTTTTCGATCTTGTGAGGTTTTTATACGTTGTCGAATCGTTTGAATCTTTTCCATAGTCATACGTACCAAATCCGGTCCCAACAATGTTGCCTCATACACCTCATCCCAGCATACTGGAGAACGACACTTTCTTCCATACAACGCCTCAAATGGAGCCATGCCAATACTTGCTTGATAACTATTGTTGTAGGAAAACTCCACCAATGGTAAGAACTTGTCCCAACTTCCCTTGAAGTCAAGGATACAGAGTCTTAATAAATCTTCAAGAGTTTGAATAGTCCTTTCCGACTGCCCATCCGTTTGAGGATGATATGTCGAACTAAATCGTAAATCCGTGCCCATAGCTTTTTGCAAACTAACCCAAAATCTTGAAGTGAATCTTGGGTCTCGATCAGAAACTATGGATACTGACATACCATGCAATCTTACGATCTCGTTTATGTACATACTAGCAAGACGTTCAAGTGTAAAAGTTTCTCGTATAGGTAAGAAATGAGCAGACTTGGTCAGTTTATCAACAATGATCCAAATCGCATCTATGCCTTGAGAAACCTTGGGAAGACTAGTAATGAAATCCATGGTAATGTGCTCCCACTTCCATTCTAGAATTTCAAGTGGTTGCAATGGACCTTTTGGCATTTGATGCTCTGCCTTAACTCGTTGACAAGTTAGACACCTTGAGATAAACCCTGTTATCTCTCTCTTCATATTGCTCCACCAAAATGTATGTCGAAGATCACGATACATTTTGCTACTCCCAGGATGGATTGCAAACGGTGTGTCGTGCGTCTCCATCATGATTTTATACTTCAAGTCAGAATCGTTAGGAACACAAAGTCTAGAGTTGACTCAAAGTATTCCTTCTTCATCGATTCTTGCTTCCGGAATAACACCTTCTTGCACTTTCTTCTTCATACGCATCAGTTCCAGGTCTGTAGTTTGAGCAACTTTAACTTTATTGACTAAAGTCGGTTCCACTCATATATTCGCCATCATCACATGGGTCCCTGGAGTCTTTAACTCTATTTCCATCCTTTCCAAGTCATTCAAAATGGGTCTTTGTGTTGACAATATTGCACTCGTAGCCGCATATAATCTTCTACTCAATGCGTCAGCTACTACGTTCGCTTTTCCAAGATGGTATTGGATGGTATGATTATAATTTTTCAACAGCTCAAGCCATCGTCGTTGCCGCATGTTGAGTTCCTTTTGGGTGAAGAAATATTTGAGGCTTTTATGATCCATATATATCTTCACCTTCTCTCCATACAGGTAATGCCTCCAAATCTTAAGCGCAAAAACGACTGCTGCCAACTCTAGATCATGGGTAGGATAATTCCTCTCATATTCTTTGAGTTGTCGAGAGGCATATGCTATGACTTTCCCATGTTGCATGAGAACACATCCTAACTCTTTGCTTGAAGTGTGATAACCCGAAATTTTGAATAATTAAAATTTTACGAATAAATTTTTTTTTATTTAATATTGACATTGACTGTTAATATTGTACTGAGAATTAGTGCGACAAGTCTCGAGAATCAGTCAATATGTGTTCTGACTGAGAAAATAGAGTAGAGTTGTGCTTAACAACTTTAGAAACCCTAACCCTAATTTTCAGATAGGAATTCGATAGAAAATACAATTAAAATAATTGTATTATTGATTATGTGTTGGTACGATTTAGAAATGTTGATCAATAATTGATCGGATAAGGTTTAATATTATTAAACCCTAATAAGGGATTAGAAACCCTAATCTCAAATTTAGAAAATAAATTGTACAATTAAAACCCTAATTGTACGCCGAGAAACCCTAATTTCAAAACCGAAAATTGTAAACCCTAATTAGGCAACCCTAATTTTTTATTAGCATGCCTAAAGTGTTTGTTAAACTTAAATATGATTAGAAAACACTAATTATATTTTTGTAAGATAAGTTTCTATTTTAGAAACCCTAATTTTTATTTTAGAAAATTTATTAAACCCTAAATTGGACAATTGTGAGAGCTAGAATTTTTGATACTTTATGGGTTCAAATCATAAACTCTAATCCAAGCCCCAAACCCTAAGGATTTGTACAAATACCATGTTTATCATTTAATTTAAATTGCAAATGACCAAAATGCCCTTTATGGGATTTTTATGAGATAGCTTGCAATATTGTCCAAATCATTAGTTGGTGAACAACTTCATTGACCAATGTGACATAAAATCTCAGCAAACCAATCTACATATGCCAGCAAGATCAGATCTAACCACTTGATATGCTATATAAGAGAATTAAGAGAGAGAAAATCACAAAAATTGGTCATTTGTCCAACTAGCTCTTACCAACTCTCTCTCTATCCTAAACCCACGAAAATCATAAGTAAACCAGTCACAATATCAGTACATAGATCGACCAATAACAGATTTGAGGATCAAGATCAAGATTTAAGATAGAAAGGTATAACCCTATTTTAATTTTTGATCTTTGTTGCTTGGAAAAATTTCGTGTTTATATGTTTAACTCTTTGTTAGATGATGTTTAATGATTATCTATGTTGATATAACATAGATCCATAGCATCGAATGGCTTTAAAAGTGATTATTTTTCAAACTGTCAAGAACAAAATCTGTGGTCTGACAAGCTAATGTCAGGAGCCACAGATTCTTGTTCAGTTATGGTTTTTAGTGTTTTAAAGTTATTATGTATAGCTTGTCATGTTGGCTTTAATCTGCAAGTGGTAGAACAACAATTAGATAGCTGGATTTCAAGATATTTAAGGTCAAAAGTCGTTGACCGACGTTGACCGAGTAACATTCTGGGTAACCCAGAATGTGATGAACAGGGTCTGACAATGTTTTTCAAGGTCTGGATCTGTCAGATGTTGTGGTGTTTGATGTTTTGTTTGTAACCAAGTTATAGTCTGCTAGATCTCCTACAATAATATGTCCTTAAATCGTTTAAACCATCATCGTAGCGATCTGAGTGGTTAGTCAAACTAGCTTACTCGTCATGAATATCTGTTTTCTGGAATTTCCAGAAAACACATGAACACGGTTTCTGTCAGAGTTTGACCGGATTGTATCTTGTAGATCTGTTGTTGTTAAACTGATGTGTTGCCTTGTGAGTGTTCTATGACATACGGTCTATAATGGTAAACCTTTAAATCACATAAAACACGACCAGAACATGGATTAAAATGAAGTTGAAAGTGACTGGTCGAAATTTCTGGGTTTCTGGAAAACCCAAAAACCGTCTGACAGGATGTTTAACAGCCCAGTTCGTCTTGTTGTTTTGTTGTTTGATCTAAGTGTTAGTTGCATGTTGTAGTGTTATATATTGGCTACATGATCACACTTCAAACAAGTCCAGAAACGTATTACACAGAGAATTAAAGCCGGTCAAAGTAGACCCTTGAAGTTGCCGGCTGTCAGTGTTCTTGGGCTCAAGAACACCTACAGCGACGCTTTGTGTCGCTAAAGGCCTTTAGCGACGGATTTAATTAATTTAATTTTTAGAATTTCCGGAAATTATTAAAAAAATAGAAATAAATTCTAAAAAGTACCAAAAATAGATTTAAAAATTATTTTAAATTATGAAAAATAATTTTTGACCAATTGGAATATTTTTCTTTAATATTCATAATTATTTAAATATTAAAGGTATTTAATTTATTTAATTAGTGTATTAAATAAATTAGAGAAAAATGATTTTATATTATGAAAAATCATTTTAAATAAGAATAATGTATTTAAAAATATTTTGAGTTATAAAATGTAACTTTTAATATTTTTGGAGAATTTTCATTAATAATTTAATATTAATGATACTAGATTTATTTGATTATTAAATTAAATAAATAAGTGAAAAATAATTTTAATGATTTAAAAATCATTTTAATTGAGAATAAAGTGTTAGAAAATATTTTAAATTATAAAATATAATTTTCAATATTTTTGGAGAATTTTCATTAATAAATTAATATTA
Organism: Panax japonicus; assembly: GCA_020205505.1. Lineage (NCBI taxonomy): Eukaryota > Viridiplantae > Streptophyta > Magnoliopsida > Apiales > Araliaceae > Panax > Panax japonicus. Next base: position 49,016,607 of record CM035102.1, on the reverse strand, counting down.
ATGATATTTGATTTATTTAATTAATATATTAAATAAATGAATTAAAAATGATTTTATTGATTTAAAAATCATTTAAAAATGAGAAAAATGGTTTTAAAATATTTTAAGTTATAATTAATGACTTTTAATATTTGGATAATAATTTCATTAATATTTATATATTAATGGTGATGATTTAAAAATGATTTTAATTACTTTAAAAATTATTTAAGTAGAATATTGATGATTTAAAAATATTTTAAGTTATTGATGAAAACTTTAATATTTTGGAATGTATGTTATTATTAAATATTAATAATGATAAGATTATTTGATAATTAAATCATTTAAAAATGATTTAAGTGTTTGAAAAATTATTATAAATTATAATAATTGTTTGATAATTATTAAAAGCTTCCGAAAAATATTATTAATGATAATTGACTTATCTAAATTAATATTGAAGCTTAGAGACCAAGTTTAATGGACAATAATTGTGTTAATTGTCGGGTAGGGTGACCAGAACACCGAGAATGGACCGAAGTCCAACCAGACTGAATTAGTTTGACTTGTTAAGTGTTTATATAGGTTATAAACACTAATATGACTATGTGATAATGTGTTTAGGAGAATTTTGACTGTGAATACAGTGCTGTGTGATATAAATGTTTGTGCTAATTGTGAGACCTACATTATTGGTTATAGGTCTTTCGAAATCAGATAAGTATATTGTGTAGCTGTAATCAGCGGAAGAGGCAAGTTCCCTAACTCAACCTTGAGTTATTTCATTCAAATATTATTGGTGGTTAATTATTGTTGATTAAGCCACGTCTAGGGATTTATTGTTGAAATTAAATTTTTGAATTAGAAAATATATATTCGTAGAATTACTGTTGTTGGATATTCATATCTGCAGAAGTTAGAATTGACAGTACAGATAATTCCTGTTTATTGTCGAATTATGTTGAGAAATGTATTAGCCAATTATTCTGGTTAGACAAACATTTGTAAAAACTTGTTAGGTTTGAGAAGAGAAGCAAATAGAATTTGAAATTACAGTATTTCGTTGTAAAATCAAACTTTTGATTCCAAGACTGAGAAGAACAACCTTTTTATATAAAGGGAATATTTTGTTGGTCGTGAATTCGACCTTTGCGCGCGTTTTGAGTATTATGCATAATATAGGGTACAAAGAGTTTGCCGGCTCTGAGTACTTGCAGAGGGGTATGATTTAATCTTTATGGTTATCTGATACACCTGAGTATTTATCAAAGTAAATCTTTGATATCTACCCGAGAAAATATAGTTCAAGATCTAGTGTGATCACTCAGTATAAATCTGGAGAAATATTTCATTCGTAGAATTGACTCTAGATTATTCACTAGAATACCGTAGAAACTTTGAAAGCGTTGTACTCTTTCATTAGTGAATTATTATGTTGTATAAAATACGAGAAAACTTGTTATTGAATAACGATTTGTTCAGCTATTTCAAAGTTCCCCGAACTTTGGTCTCATTCTATCAAAATAGATAGTCTGTTGTTTTGAATCCTTATACATTTATTATATTTATTAACTTGCGGGGCAAATTAGTTGCTCACCCTTGCTAAATAAAACTTTTCAGCTATGGACGAAGTGGCAGGAGGTGCTATGAAGGATAAAGGCAAAGGCGTTGTAATAAATTAATTATGATGAACATATCTATTGTGTTGTATTTGTAAACCCTTTTTGTATATCTAAAGGGCATGTTTGTAAAGTTAAGGTTAGAGAACCTGGGTAATGTATTGAGAAACTCTGATAAAAATTTATGTAAGATACTATCTATATATATTATGGGTAGTTAAATGTTATTTATATTGTGGATCGTGAACACCAAACTCGGGAGTCAGGTAACCCGGATTTGGGGGTGTCACAGGTTGGTATCAGAGCTGTAGTGACCAAGGTGTCACCAGCTGGTAGTGGAGCTGTAGGTTATAAACCTTAAGTGGGGTGGGGAAAAACCCTAGGATTATAACCGTAAACGAGATAGAGAATACTCATTTAGAGTACTAAGTGAGGGATTGCAGAAGTGTATCGATAGTGAGAAATGTGGACACATAGTGTGAGAATGTTGTACTAGTAAAGTACTAATCAAGTTGTTTAAAACTGATTGTAGGATGTCTAAAGAAGGTGAAAAGAGTGCGGAGATGCTAGCGGCTGTTGCACCAGTGCCAGTAGCCGGGGTGCCAGCACAAAGCGAGTCGGTTGAGAAGTTGGGAGAAGATGAACCAATGGTTAATCTTGGGAGTGATCATGACGATTATCCCGAGATGTATCTGAGTGGTGATGAGGAGGCAGAGTCTGAGCCAGTTAAGGTGGAACTGAAGAATAAGATCAAGGTAGGTGAACAAGATCAGCTATTTGTGGAAGTTCAGGAACTCCGAAGCAAGGTATTTCTCTTGGAGGAGTTGTGGAAGACGGAGCGGGCATTGCGTGAAATGACTGAAGAACGAAACGAGCTGAAGGCGCAAGTGGAGAAGATGAAGGCTGAAGGTGGTGGATCATCTGAGGGAACCAGTAAGAAGGACAAGAAAAAGAGGAAGAGAGACAATGACAGCCCTAATTCCGAGAAGACAAGTCCAAAGAAGAAGCAAGCTTGTATCAAGTGTGGAAAGACTCACGTTGGAGAATGTATGATGTGGAAGAATGTATGCTTCAACTGTAAGCAGGAAGGACATATCTCTTTGCATTGTCCTAAGCCAAATTTGCGGAAGTGTTTTTCCTGTGGGCAAACAGGTCACAGATTCAACAAGTGTCCTAGCAAGAAGAAGACTGGTGAAGGAAGTGGTCGGTAGACAATTAGATATATGTAATAGTATCTTTGGTAGAAGTTTCTGATATTAAGATATGTAATATGAAGAACGGTGTTTAAACATATGTAAATATATGTTTGTATGAATGAAATCTTTATTTTCTATATGAATATAAGATTAAAATGAAATTGTGTTTTCTTAAAACTCATACTTATGTGACATTCTTGACTCATAGTTATATAAAATGTTATGAACCCCTCAGCGAACGGACGCCAAAGGTCAGACTAGGGTAAGTTCGTAAACTCATATAATTGTGGCCAGGTTATGAACTCGTAAGTGTGATTTTATGAACTGGAAATAGTAATATGAAATTGGAGAATGTTAACTTTTTGTGTAAAGTTGGAGAATTGCAACTTTTGTAAAGTTGGGTATGATTAATCCTAAAATAATTTTAAAAGGATAATAATATGTGTTAAGTACTAAATGTACTATGTGCTATTTGAATAAATATGCGATTACTTGAGAATTATGTGTTGAATTCTTATTGTGTTAAGAATTTGTGTAGAATAAGAGTATTAATATAAGATTTTTATTTAAATCAGATCATGCCGCCAAGACGACATAATCGAAACCAAAGAGAAGAACAATCAGTGAATAACGAAGAAGGTCAAGTGGACCCGATGCAGAATTTTGTGGATATGCTGGCCCAAGCTATGGAAAATAGGGCTTCAGCCAGGGGAAGACCAAGGAATCAGCTAGCCGACGGATTGGCTAATTTTAAAGATTTTAAAGCGGTGGGACCGCCGGAATTCAAGGGGAATACAGATCCGATCGAAGCCCAAACTTGGGTGAAAGAGATGGAGAAAGCGTTCGTGATTGCGCGAGTGGCGGAAGAACAAAAGACAGCGTTCGCAACATATCTAATGAAAGGAGAAGCCAATTATTGGTGGGAGACGAACCAAGCAAGAGCTGGTACAGCGGTAGTGACGTGGGCACGATTTAAAGAATTGTTCTTTGAGAACTACTTCTCGCCGAGTATGCAATCTCGGATGGAAGTTAAGATCTTGAAAATTAAGCAAGAGAATTTGTCTGTTTCGGAGTATGCTGCTAAATTCAACGAATTAGCGCGATTTGCACCTCATCAGGTGGATACAGAAGCAAGAAAAGCAAGAAGATTTGAGAACGGATTAAAGCCGGGGATTTACAACAAAGTAGCGGTGCTACAAATCAACACTTTTGCGGCTCTACTGGAGAAATCTTTAATTGCTGAAGGAGGAAGCGAGGCTGCATCTCGTTTTCATCAGGAGAAGAAGAAGAATACCAATGAAGGTGGAAGTAGTGGTGGTAGTAACCCAAACAAGAGGAAGTGGAGTGAGAATACCCAATCGGGTAATAAAACTGAAGGAAATAAGAAAGGAGGAGGGTCGTGTGCAAATTGTGGGAAAAACCATGTTGGAGTGTGTCTGAAGAAGAAAGGAGTTTGTTACAACTGTGGTCAAGAGGGGCACATGTCACCTAATTGTCCCAACCCAAAGAAGATACAAGGTTGTTTTGCCTGTGTATCAACTGATCATCTGGTGCGAAATTGTCCGAAGAAGAATATGGAGAAAGAAAGCGCCAACAAGGGACCCGGTGGTGGAACCTTGACAATCCGAGGACCTGCACAGCCAGGAAGACCAACTGCCCGTACATTTAACATGACGGCGCATGATGCAGTGGCTACTCAAGAGGTGGCAGCAGGTAACGATTTTGTTTAGAAAATTTAATTACGCGAGAAATACGAATTAGATATTCTGTGAACTGTTTTCTTTTATAGATTCAAGTCACAGGTTAGAAATTGAAACACAAATTTACATTGTGTTGATAAAAATGAATTGATGATACAACTTTAAAAGATTGTAGAGAATAAGAAAGCGGTGATTCCGAGGACGGAATCCTTTTAAGGAGGGGTGAATGTGATAACCCGAAATTTCGAATAATTAAAATTTTACGAATAAATTTTTTTTTATTTAATATTGACATTGACTGTTAATATTGTACTGAGAATTAGTGCGACAAGTCTCGAGAATCAGTCAATATGTGTTCTGACTGAGAAAATAGAGTAGAGTTGTGCTTAACAACTTTAGAAACCCTAACCCTAATTTTCAAATAGGAATTCGATAGAAAATACAATTAAAATAATTGTATTATTGATTATGTGTTGGTACGATTTAGAAATGTTGATCAATAATTGATCGGATAAGGTTTAATATTATTAAACCCTAATAAGGGATTAGAAACCCTAATCTCAAATTTAGAAAATAAATTGTACAATTAAAACCCTAATTGTACGCCGGGAAACCCTAATTTCAAAACCAAAAATTGTAAACCCTAATTAGGCAACCCTAATTTTTTATTAGCATGCCTAAAGTATTTGTTAAACTTAAATATGATTAGAAAACACTAATTATATTTTTGTAAGATAAGTTTCTATTTTAGAAACCCTAATTTTTATTTTAGAAAATTTATTAAACCCTAAATTGGACAATTGTGAGAGCTAGAATTTTTGATACTTAATGGGTTCAAATCATAAACTCTAATCCAAGCCCCAAACCCTAAGGATTTGTACAAATACCATGTTTATCATTTAATTTAAATTGTAAATGACCAAAATGCCCTTTATGGGATTTTTATGAGATAGCTTGCAATATTGTCCAAATCATTAGTTGGTGAACTCCATTGACCAATGTGACATAAAATCTCAGCAAACCAATCTACATATGCCAGCAAGATCAGATCTAACCACTTGATATGCTATATAAGAGAATTAAGAGAGAGAAAATCACAAAAATTGGTCATTTGTCCAAGTAGCTCTTACCAACTCTCTCTCTATCCTAAACCCACGAAAATCATAAGTAAACCAGTCACAATATCAGTACATAGATCGACCAATAACAGATTTGAGGATCAAGATCAAGATTTAAGCTAGAAAGGTATAACCCTATTTTAATTTTTGATCTTTGTTGCTTGGAAAAATTTCGTGTTTATGTGTTTAAATCTTTGTTAGATGATGTTTAATGATGATCTATGTTGATATAACATAGATCCATAGCATCGAATGGCTTTAAAAGTGATTATTTTTCAAACTGTCAAGAACAAGTTCTGTGGTCTGACAAGCTAATGTCAGGAGCCACAGATTCTTGTTCAGTTATGGTTTTTAGTGTTTTAAAGTTATTATGTATAGCTTGTCATGTTGGCTTTAATCTGCAAGTGGTAGAACAACAATTAGATAGCTGGATTTCAAGATATTTAAGGTCAAAAGTCGTTGACCGACGTTGACCGAGTAACATTCTGGGTAACCCAGAATGTGATGAACAGGGTCTGACAATGTTTTTCAAGGTCTGGATCTGTCAGATGTTGTGGTGTTTGATGTTTTGTTTGTGACCAAGTTGTAGTCTGCTAGATCTTCTACAATAATATGTCCTTAAATCGTTTAAACCATCATCGTAGCAATCTGAGTGGTTAGTCAAACTAGCTTACTCGTCATGAATATCTGTTTTCTGGAATTTCCAGAAAACACATGAACACGGTTTCTGTCAGAGTTTGACCGGATTGTATCTTGTAGATCTGTTGTTGTTAAACTGATGTGTTGCCTTGTGAGTGTTCTATGACATACGGTCTATAATGGTAAACCTTTAAATCACATAAAACACGACTAGAACATGGATTAAAATGAAGTTGAAAGTGACTGGTCGAAATTTCTGGGTTTCTGGAAAACCCAAAAACCGTCTGACAGGATGTTTAACAGCCCAGTTCGTCTTGTTGTTTTGTTGTTTGATCTAAGTGTTAGTTGCATGTTGTAGTGTTATATATTGGCTACATGATCACACTTCAAACAAGTCCAGAAACGTATTACACAGAGAATTAAAGCCGGTCAAAGTAGACCCTTGAAGTTGCCGGCTGTCAGTGTTCTTGGGCTCAAGAACACCTACAGCGACGCTTTGTGTCGCTAAAGGCCTTTAGCGACGGATTTAATTAATTTAATTTTTAGAATTTCCGGAAATTATTAAAAAAATAGAAATAAATTCTAAAAAGTACCAAAAATAGATTTAAAAATTATTTTAAATTATGAAAAATAATTTTTGACCAATTGGAATATTTTTCTTTAATATTCATAATTATTTAAATATTAAAGGTATTTAATTTATTTAATTAGTGTATTAAATAAATTAGAGAAAAATGATTTTATATTATGAAAAATCATTTTAAATAAGAATAATGTATTTAAAAATATTTTGAGTTATAAAATGTAACTTTTAATATTTTTGGAGAATTTTCATTAATAATTTAATATTAATGATACTAGATTTATTTGATTATTAAATTAAATAAATAAGTGAAAAATAATTTTAATGATTTAAAAATCATTTTAATTGAGAATAAAGTGTTAGAAAATATTTTAAATTATAAAATATAATTTTCAATATTTTTGGAGAATTTTTATTAATAAATTAATATTAATGATATTTGATTTATTTAATTAATATATTAAATAAATGAATTAAAAATGATTTTATTGATTTAAAAATCATTTAAAATGAGAAAAATGGTTTTAAAATATTTTAAGTTATAATTAATGACTTTTAATATTTGGATAATAATTTCATTAATATTTATATATTAATGGTGATGATTTAAAAATGATTTTAATTACTTTAAAAATTATTTAAGTAGAATATTGATGATTTAAAAATATTTTAAGTTATTGATGAAAACTTTAATATTTTGGAATGTATGTTATTATTAAATATTAATAATGATAAGATTATTTGATAATTAAATCATTTAAAAATGATTTAAGTGTTTAAAAAATTATTATAAATTATAATAATTGTTTGATAATTATTAAAAGCTTCCGAAAAATATTATTAATGATAATTGACTTATCTAAATTAATATTGAAGCTTAGAGACCAAGTTTAATGGACAATAATTGTGTTAATTATCGGGTAGGGTGACCAGAACACCGAGAATGGACCGAAGTCCAACCAGACTGAATTAGTTTGACTTGTTAAGTGTTTATATAGGTTATAAACACTAATATGACTATGTGGTAATGTGTTTAGGAGAATTTTGACTGTGAATACAGTGCTGTGTGATATAAATGTTTGTGCTAATTGTGAGACCTACATTATTGGTTATAGGTCTTTCGAAATCAGATAAGTATATTGTGTAGCTGTAATCAGCGGAAGAGGCAAGTTCCCTAACTCAACCTTGAGTTATTTCATTCAAATATTATTGGTGGTTAATTATTGTTGATTAAGCCACGTCTAGGGATTTATTGTTGAAATTAAATTTTTGAATTAGAAAATATATATTCGTAGAATTACTGTTGTTGGATATTCATATCTGCAGAAGTTAGAATTGACAGTACAGATAATTCCTGTTTATTGTCGAATTATGTTTTGAAATGTATTAGTCAATTATTGTGGTTAGACAAACATTTGTAAAAACTTGTTAGGTTTGAGAAGAGAAGCAAATAGAATTTGAAATTACAGTATTTCGTTGTAAAATCAAACTTTTGATTCCAAGACTGAGAAGAACAACCTTTTTATATAAAGGGAATATTTTGTTGGTCGTGAATTCGACCTTTGTGCGCGTTTTGAGTATTATGCATAATATAGGGTACAAAGAGTTGGCCGGCTCTGAGTACTTGCAGAGGGGTATGATTTAATCTTTATGGTTATCTGATACACCTGAGTATTTATCAAAGTAAATCTTTGATATCTACCCGAGAAAATATAGTTCAAGATCTAGTGTGATCACTCAGTATAAATCTGGAGAAATATTTCATTCGTAGAATTGATTCTAGATTATTCACTAGAATACCGTAGAAACTTTGAAAGCGTTGTACTCTTTCATTAGTGAATTATTATGTTGTATAAAATACGAGAAAACTTGTTATTGAATAACGATTTGTTCAGCTATTTCAAAGTTCCCCGAACTTTGGTCTCATTCTATCAAAATAGATAGTCTGTTGTTTTGAATCCTTATACATTTATTGTATGTATTAACTTGCGGGGCAAATTAGTTGCTCACCCTTGCTAAATAAAACTTTTCAGCTAGGGACGAAGTGGCAGGAGGTGCTATGAAGGATAAAGGCAAAGGCGTTGTAATAAATTAATTATGATGAACATATCTATTGTGTTGTATTTGTAAACCCTTTTTGTATATCTAAAGAGCATGTTTGTAAAGTTAAGGTTAGAGAACCTGGGTAATGTATTGAGAAACTCTGATAAAAATTTATGTAAGATACTATCTATATATATTATGGATAGTTAAATGTTATTTATATTGTGGATCGTGAACACCAAACTCGGGAGTCAGGTAACCCGGATTTGGAGGTGTCACATGAAGCATCAATGTAGATGACAAATTCCTCCGAGCCAGATGGTATTGTCAGAACATGTGCTAAAATGAGTCTCCTCTTGAGTTCTTGAAAACTCTTTTCACATTCCTCGCTCCAACCGAATTTTGTATCTTTTCGAGTCAGCTGAGATAATGGAGTAGAGATTCGAGAAAACCCTTCTACGAATCTCCGATAATAACAAGTTAAGCTGAGAAAGCTACGTACTTCGGTCACTGACTTAGGTTGCTCCCAGCTTTGAATTGCTTCAATCTTTGCCGGGTCAACAGATATTCCATGATTTGATATCACGCGTCCAAGGAATGCAACTTCCTCAAGCCAGAACTCATATTTTTTCAACTTGGCATAAATCTTGTTTTCATGAAGCTTTTGGAGTATTATCCTCAAGTGTTGGTCATGGTCTTTGCGGGTTTTGGAGTATATGAGGATGTCATCAATAAAGATGACCACAAAGTGATCTAAATATTCCTTGAATACTCGGTTCATCATATCCATGAAGGCATCAGGAGCATTAGTCAATCCAAAAGACATGACTAGAAATTCATAATGCCCGTACCGAGTTCTGAAAGCAGTCTTTAGAATGTCATCAATTTTAATCTTCAATTGAAAAGAATTTGGCTCCTTGCAACTGATCAAACATGTCATCAATGCGAGGCAACGAGTACCTATTTTTGATGGTGACATGATTCAACTACCGATAATCAATACAAACTCGCATGCTTCCATCTTTCTTCTTTACAAATAGAACAGAAGCACCCCAAGGAGACGTACTAGGACGAATGAAATTGATGTCTAACAATTCCTGTAGTTGGGTTTTTAACTCCTGAAGTTCAATATGAGCCATCGATATGGGGCTTTTAAAATGGGTTTTGTACCGGATTCAAGGTCGATATAAAATTTAATTTCACGCTCTAGGGGTAGGCCAGGAAGTTCTTCAGGGAATACGTCAGAAAATTTATTAACAATAGAAATATCATTCAAATTTGACGTATCTTTATTTAAATCCGTGACATGGGCTAAGAAAGCTTGACATCCGTTTTTCAATAAATGAATACCTTTATGACTTGATATGACAGTGGTTGATTTTAGTGGTTTGGTTGCTTGAATTCGCATAATAGGTTGGTTAGGAATATAAAAGCTAACAACCTTACGAAAACAATCGATTTTAACATGATGAGTAGTTAACCAATCAACCCCTAAAATCACATCAAATGCAAGTATTTTCAAAGAAATAAGATCGACAGGTAACGTGCGGTTACCGATTTGAATCAAACATGACTTATAAACTGTGGATATAATGAAGGTTTCTCCCAACGCAGTTTTAACAGATAAGTGAAAGTCTAATTTCTCTGGAGTCAAATTTAAACGTTGAGCGCAAGTAGGAGAAATAAAGGAATGGGTAGAACCGGTATCAAATAAAGTATAAACTTCGCTAGAGTTTATGATTAGCTTACCCGTGATCACCTCGTTCGGATTCCTCACTTTTTGGGAGGTTACGACAAACGCTCTCCTTTGAACTACCGGTTTTATCTTGTCTGGGACACCCTTTGATGCCTCCATCTTAGTTGGACTTGACTTTGGTGCACGACAAAATCGGGCTAGGTGACCTTCTTTTCCACAATTATAACACGATTTAGACTGCATCGTGCAGTTTGGACTTATGTGTCCTTCCCCTCCACATTTGTAATATACGACTGGTGGTCGTTCTCCTTCCTTAACAACAGGTGTTGGTGCTGACGCCTTTCCATCCTTGTTGAATCTCCTCTTCTTGAAATGTCCACTCTTATTGTCATGGCCATGATTACCACCAAAGTGATTATCATTTCTGGCATATTGATTCCCTTCACATTTGTTGTCACCGCTTCAATGACTGCTACCACTGGTATTATCGACTTGTCGGTTGCTCTCTCTTGGTTGGGTTGACTCATTATTGCGCTCCAATAACTGAGCCCTATTCACAACATCTGAATACAAACACAGTTTATGAGAAATTAGGTATTGACGTATCTCGGTTTCAAACCTCTTAGAAACATCCGCGTCATTCTCTCCTCATTATAAACCAAGTGGGACGCAAACCGAGATAACTCGGGAAACTTAGCTTCGTACTGCGCCACGGTTATATTATTTTGCTCAAGCTTGATGAACTATACTTCCTTCACGTGACGAATACTTTCAGGAAAGTACTTGTCGTTGAACAGTTCTTGGAACTTCTCCCAAGACATCTTCAGTGCGTCAGGTTGAGTACGCTTTACAGATTTCCACCAGTAATTTGCCTCTGCTAGCAACATGAAGGTGGCAAAGGGAACCTTTTGCTCCTCGGAGCATCCCAATACATCAAATATCTTGTTGATCTACTTTATCCACGTCTCCACCTTAAGTGGTTTTGGTTCTCCAAAAAAACTCCGGTGGTCCCAGCTCCTTGAACTGCTTAGCGGTGACCGTCCGAGAGTTGTCAGTGTTTCCACCTACATTTTGGACAGGAGCCGCTTTCGCCTGATCTTGCATGAATTGCATAAAGCCTCTTAACATCTCATCGTTCACCATTTCATCGGTGTTATTGTTTACATGAGGATTATTGTCTTCCGATTGCACATTATCCTGGGCATTAATCTATGGTGACTCAACGGTCTCATGTGCTTCATTGTTTATCTCAACATTTTCGGATGCCATTTTCAAATACTGTCATAAAACAAGAGTTAATTAACATATCACATATTATCCCTAACTCTAACCGACCAATTAAATACCAAATAAACTTAGGTAGGTCATACTAGCGAAGAAATTTCCCGTCTCTCCCCTCCTAGTTCTTGTCTCACATCTCAGCCAGGGATCATATCCCTAAACTTTGATATCAACTGTGACGCCCCCAAAATAGGTATATATCACTCATCTTGAGTCGCCAAATATATGGTACAAAATTCAAATACAACTTAATTATACAACAGTCGTGTAAAATACGACAAAACATAATCTAGGAGTTTTAATAAGAATATTGTCATCTAGACAATATCCACACTCAATGGAGTCCTCATTACATTTATTATCACACTATTTAACAGAATAGTGAGGACTATTAATGTTATCATCTGGACCGTCATTCCGTTCCCCGACTAGTCCCGGCTACGTTCTCATTTCCTAAAGAGAATAGTGAAAGAAAGGGTGAACTCAACTAGCCAGTAAGAAATAATATGACTAAGATAATGCAGAATAAATTATCATTAGTCTTCAAAAATGTTAAACTGATAAAATACAATAGACATCAAGTTTAACTACAGCGGAATAAGCAATCCATTAGAAGAGTCAAGTAGAGCATGATATCTACTATCTTCTATGATTTAAAATATTTTCATCAATTTTTATCGCTGAGACTCAGCTTAATAAATAAACCACATCATCGAGTCATCCCTGCACTACGGGCCAAGGATATTCATTAAATTATACCAAAAATTGTCCATCAATGCACTACAGGCTACTGAGGACTTTTACAACAACATTTATAACAATAAAGGTCATGATTATACCGAATAATCCCTGGTCATAAACATACCAAGTCCATCTATGCATGTAAGCTAAAGATGACTTTCATCACAATATAAGCATGAGGATGATGACAATGACATAATAATTCAATAAAACAAGTTCAAGAATAAATTTTAAAGATTTATAAGTTAATTTATCTTGAAATTAATTACGTCCAAATTGTCAACATGATACTTCTTTGTGGAGTAAAATTCAAGAATGCTCAGAAGAATATTTCCATAAAAAGGTATCGGATGAAGCGCAAATATCCAACTTGACAAGCGGAGACCTCCCAAAAAGGCAGTCATGGTTACCTTATCATCAGGTTCTTCGACCTGAAGTATCTCCTCGTTAAAACGAGTGAGGTAGTCCCTCAGGCTCTCGTCTTTGTCTTGTTTTATGCTGAGAAGATGTGTGACGGGCTCAATAAAGTGGGACACAAAAGACCTGCTCAATTCAGCAAAAGGTTGAAATGGAGGCTGGAGAGAGCTTGGCAAACCTCTGTTGAGCGGGGCCCCTCAAGGTGGTTGGGAATGTCCTGCACATGATTTCATCAGGGATGTTATGAAGCTGCATCAGGGTTTTGTACGTTTCGAGGTGATCCAACGGATCTTTCGTTCCGTCAAACGGATGGCATTTTGAACTTTTGAGGGAGTGGGTAATTCGCCACGTCAGGCTTGAAAGGCGTGTTTGTTCTCCTTACAAGGTAGTCCACGGTTTCTGGTTCTCGCGCCTTCATGGCGTTGAAGACATCACCTAGTTGGTTTTGTACTTCCTTAATTTTCTCATCCCAATGATTAGGGGCTCCCCTGGAATGATCATGGAAATGACTCATGTTCCACGCTCTGGTTCTCACCTTCATCTTCTTGGAGATGAGGATCTCCACCCTGTGAAGCAGGAGGAGGAGGAGGTGGATCATGATGGGCTCCCCTGTGTGGAGCTCCTTGATGTTCATGGGGTAGAGCTCCTTGTGGTCCTCCGAGTTGCACTTCTCCTCCTTGTCCGACGAGCAGGAGTTGTAGTATCTGCTGGTTTTGGGAAGCCAACTGTTGCATGGTCTCTAACATTTGCTGTGGATTTGGAGCTGAAGTATTTGAGACGGGGTTGATGTGCGGAGGAGCAACCTCCTCTCGTGTTCAGGTTGGTTCATTGACCTGGTTGTAATCGCCATTGCTTTAGATGTTTGAAGGTGAAAATCTTTTCGATTTCCCATAGACGGCGCCAAACTGATGATGCACAAAATAAACTTTGTACACACACATGTCAAGTAATAATAAATGCGGTAATTAAAGTAGGGAAATTAGACAATAATTAGAGTGGTTCGGTCAAGGTGACATAGTCCACTTTTGAATGATTTTAGTCACCGGGACTTTATATTATGTCAACTGTGTCGGAAACAGAGAATACAAAGAGTACAAGCTTAAAGAGAGAGGAGAAGGAAGTTCTCAAGTACAAAAATGAGTTGCCCTTAAGTGATGGTGAGGCGTACAATTTATAGCGACCCCGTGACAGTTTGGGCTGAACATGAAGCCACTAAACCACTACTTTAGTGGAGCTCCCAACCTCTTCCTAATGTGCAAGATGGTTGACGTGCTCTCCGTGAGATCCGGAGACGAGGGTTGACCACTTCTCTCATAATGTGGGCATGCGTAGCTCATTGTTACTGATAAGCTCAATTAACCCAACCGTGGTGGACCACATTTGTTGGGCTTGCCAGACTTCTTGAACTTGGGCCTATAATCCATTTTGGGCTTACAAGATGGGCTGGATCCTTGGACTAGACCCATCATTTGACCCCCAATGCCTTGCGTCCAACAGAACTTGGAGAGGAGGAGGGCATTCAGTTTAAATTTGGGTTTCTGACAAAACTAGAAACACTTCGGGAGGCCAAAACATGCACTTCTAAGGCTTTTCGGGCTTTTAACAGCATCTATCATGGCCATAGGCCATAAATTTTGTAGAGCTCATCGATACGGTCGTTTTGACATATTACGGGGCCAATTCGGAGTTATGGATCAAAAGTTATGATTTAAATAGTATAAGTACCTTTAAATCCGAATTCCTTGAAAATTCCTTTTAATTTGCGAGCTCCCCCTTTTCAAGTAAAGTCCTCTGGTTTGTGGGACTCCGTCTCTTTTATTCTTGAAGAATCTAGGTTGTAAATTAGGGTGTTTTGCGTCCTGGTCTTGATCTCACTTGTTCCATAGCGATTAGGGAGATCCAATCCTAGAGATCTCTTCTTAGTGAGGACTTTTCAAAGATCAATGTCGAACAAAGGAAGAGATATCCATGGGAGTGAACTGATTAATGAAGTAAGCTACCAAGGGGTTTCCATGGTGGAGAATGAAGCGGGTGATGTGCCTCAGGTGGATAACGCCGTGCACGACGCATATGGGAGTGCAGACCCATTTGGGGTTCGTAGCAGAGTTGGATAGGGGCGAGCTGGGCATGGACAAGTTGGGCAGATCTTGGGCATGGACGAGCAGGGGCCAGCATCTTTGGGCGAGCAGAGACCAGCATCTTTTCACGAGCAGGAGGGAAACGCACTTTTGGGCGAGCAAGTGGCTTTGGGCGCTCCTCTAGATGCTGGATCGTCCCATTTAGGCAAGCTGAGGGTTTCAGGTGTCTCTCTAGGCACTGGGCAGAGTATTGCGGACCACAAAGAGATTTAAATGAAGTGAAGAAGTGGACGCAGAGTATATCTCAACTAAACAAATTTTAAGAATATAGAAAATCGTCAACAAATTACCTTTTTATAAATGAACTAGTAATTGCCCGTGCCTGAAGGCACAGAGTAAAAATAATTAGATTAAAATTCAAAAAATACTACATTATGTAAAGACTCTTTGTAACCTAAAATAAATTACAATCAGACAAAATAATTATCATAATTAACCATACAACCACAATAATTAATACATACTAAATTATCAACACATATTCAACCATAAAAACATCAAGCTAGTCGTTACTACTTTTAAGAAATTTCGACAGATTTTTCTTTAAAAATAGATATCCAGAAAAATCTAAACATGTATACAAACAATCATCATTCCATACCACCAAAATATACACATGTATCCTATAGAGAAACAACTTCGTATTCTTTACAGATTACACCAAGTATCCTTCAATGTATACATGAAAATATTTGAAATATAAAACATAAGACCCCTTACTTTAGACTAATTAGCAAATTTGACCCTCCTATTTGTCATATTTTTGCTAAAGTGTTCCTTATATTTTTTTTGGCACATCTGTTCCTCAAATATGCATTAGTTGTGCAAAAATGTTCCTTCTTTATTTTTGGTCAATTTTTGGTAGTCAAATATTTTCCCAAACTTTTATTATTTTCATTTATATATCCACTAAATATATATATATGTATATTATCATTTTCATTTAACTTGATCAAATTAATCAAATTATGAACTTGTGCGATAAATAACATAAATATTAAAAAAATAAATCCATAAATTTTTTGTTAATTAAATTTTAAAAAATAATTTTTCGTAATATACATTAAAACATAATTTTTTCTAATATAAAAATAAAATTGTAATACTCATAAAAAGTGCAAATTAACACAATTTTTTTTTCCTAAATATTAAAATTTACGTAAAACAAACTTAGAAAAAATTTATTACGAAACAAATCTTATATATCATATAAAAAAATATTAAAAATTATGTTAATTATCACATCTAGTATTTTAACTTTAGATATCAAATCATGCCAACAATTAACCAATTTTTTAATTTGTTTACATTTGTTCTATGATAAAGAAAAATTAAAAATTAAAAAAAAAGAAAAAAGAAAAAGAATATATTTAATTTTTTGATTTTGTAACCATTGATGTTTTTTTTATGTATTATACATTTTAAAATATGCATACTATAAAAAATTATTACAATTTAAAATAAAATATTAATTAAGTAAATGGGGGAAGAGGGGAAGAGAGACACAAAGAGGAGAAAGGAGATGAAGAAAAGGAGGGGAGGAATAAGAGGAGAGAGAAAGAGAGAAAATAAGATTCAAAATGGACCGTTGGATGTTGAAGCCTTAATTGATTTGAGAGCGTCGGATGTTGAAGCCTTCATTGGTTTGCGAGCCGCTCTATTTTATTATATAGATTACATATATATAGCTCAGCTCTCTCTCCAACGAACTGTAAGGAGCGAACTAAGAGCAAGCTGGCTATAGCGACGATTTTTTCCGTCGCTATAGCATAAAAAATCAATTTTTTTCGTCGTTATATGGGTCCTCATCTGTAGCAAACGGTTGCTACGGACACTGTTCAGCAACCATATTTTGCACTGTAGATCATCAGATTGAAAAGGCTTGGCTGAGTTGGATTACTTCCCTGCCGCAGGAGCATGTAGCGGCAGGGACTTAACCAAATTGATGAAAGGTAATTACTATGTTACCCCTCCATATATCAAAGACCACCATTTTTATTCATCTCTTGCCGCGAGAGCTTATTGTGGCAAGACATGCTATGCCTTTGTCTCAATTTATATCATTTAATTATGAAAATATATAATGTTATTATAATTTATTTGCTCTCACTTTTTATCATTAATTCCCTTTTCTCTTTCTCTCACACTATAAGACAATAGTATATCTTATTAATTACTCTAAATAAATAAAAATAACAATAATAATTATTATTATTATAATGACAAAAATAATACTAATAATAATAACAATAATTATAATAATTATTGTAATGACAAAAATAATACTAATAATAATAAAATAATAATAATAATTATTATAATTATAATTATAATAACAATAATAATAATGACAAAAATAATACTAATAATAATTATTATTATAATGGCAATAATAATAAATATAATAATTATTATAATGACAAAAATAATACTAATAATAAAAAAATATCAATAATAATAATTATAATTATAATAATTATTATAATTATTTTTATTGTTATTTTTATTATTATTAGTATTAGTATTATTTGTCATTATAATACTATTGTCTTATAGTGTGAGAGAGAGAAAAGGGAATTAATAATAAAAAGTGAGAACAAACAAATTATAATAACATTATATATTTTCATAATTAAATGATATACATGTCCTTCCGCAATAGCCTCTCGCGGCAGGAGATGAATAAAAATGGTGGTCTTTGATATATGGAGGGGCAGCATAGTAATTACCATTTACTCCCTCCGTCCCAGGATAAAAATTCTGGTGGACTTTTCACGCATATTAAGAAGATGAATAAAATGACAAAATTGTCCATAATAATGTCATTAAATATGGAGAGAGAATTAGAATAAGAAAAGTATGAGATATTTAATGCTACGGGCATAATAGGAAAAACTGTGTAAAAGTTTGGTTATTAAAAGAAAGTGGACATTTAACATGGGACAACCCAAAATAGTAATAAGGACTTTTATCCTGGGACGGAGGGAGTATTAATTTGGCACAAGTCCCTGCCACTACATGCTCCTGCAGCAGGGAAATAATCCAACTCCTCCAAGCCTTTCAATCTGATGATCTACGGTGCAAAATATGGTTGCTGAACAGTGTCTGTAACAACCGTGTGCTACGGATGAGAACCCTATATATATATATATATATATATATATATATATATATATATATAGAGAGAGAGAGAGAGAGAGAGAGAGAGTCCGGATTCAATCCGGACCCCCGTAATTTGTTAAAATACGGACCTTTTTTTTTGCTTTTTTTTTAAAACAACTAAAAAAAATTATGAAACACAAATTTTTACATAATACAGTGTTTTTGGTATTATTTGAATACATATAACAAAACATGTATGTACAGACTGTGCCTGTACAGACATTTTGTTATATGTTTCCAAATCACACCCAAAATACTGTATTATGTAAAAAAATCCAGTTCCACAATTTTATTTCATTTTTTTAGTTGTTCTCATATATATATCCCTCCCATGCTTATATAAAATAGATAGTACAAAAACAATTTTTAATCCATTCATAATTCATATTTGAATATTTTAGTAATCTCCAATATCACAACATTAATTTATGTAATTTAATTTTAAAATTATTTACATGTCTTATTTTGCGAACTCAATGCCACTAGGAGGATGAACAACTTAATTACTCGTAAATAATTTGCTATGTCTTAACAAATGACGCAATTATGATTCCTCAAGAGTATCATGCAACATTGTCCATTCACACACAAGGTTATAATCATGACATAATTCCTAGCCAAATGATTTAGCCACTAAACTTTCTCCTCAGCTAATAAATCAATTTATATTGCTTAAATAAAAATAAAACTAGCCAGCCATATAAAATAAATTCATCCATTAAAAGTTGTTCATGAATCCTAAAACCTCCTGAATGTTTCAAGTCATCAGTGAAAAGAATTTATACAAAATAAATGATGTGTAAAGACAAACAATAGGGTGGGATTTCAGGAAGAACACCAAGAGCTAAACCGGAATTCGGCTAAGAAGCGAAGTAAATAATTTCCCGAGAATCATATTTCCCCAGAAATACAGTCCAAGAACTCATAGATCTGCCGATAGAAAAGAGTAGAATAATAATAAATAACTAGTGAGGAGAAGGAAGAATTTACTTGGTATCACAGACTAAAAGTTTTTATCTTAATAATAATCCAACAGGCACGCAAACAAGAGGAACCCTATGAACATGTAAATATCATTTCTAAAAATTGAGTCTTTGTTTATGGAACCATATTGTTGTACCTTAAAAACAGTGTTCTATTTGTCGTGGCTCCACAAGAATATACAATGGCTTTCCATTTAGCCTGCGTTGTCCCTGAAAGGTACAAGTGTGAGTAGTACTTATTGGAAGAAAAATAAACGCTTAGAAATCATACGTTGAGCTCCATTTGTATCAACCAAGACAAATATAGAAATCATATGTTTGAGCTCCATTTGAATCAACCAAGACAAATAAGGACACCTTTCACGGGTGGCACATAAGATCATACACCTTTCGGTGCTTTCATGAACCCAAACCCCCAAGAGGAGCGACAGGCGAAATAGAAGAAGTTGTTACACTAAAGAAATGAGATGGGAACGAGGTTGAGTAGAGGCAACCCAGTTTGTTCCAAATGAATGTCAACACGAGGAATTTTATTACATAGTAGTGTAAAACAAAAATTATACTATATCTTGAAGACTTAAACAAACCAATCAGTCAATGCTGAACAGGTTTGTAACTTTACTCTAGGTTTACTGCATTGTGCAACTTTTGATACTCGAACCACATTATCTAAAAAAGAGTGGTTAATCCAATAGAAGAAAACTACACGCGCCATTTGTTGTAAATACAATTACAAATTTATTTTATATGACACGTAATAACATGAAACCTTTGACGCAAAGCCTGAATATGGCCTTATATATGTAAAATTCTGATAGAACATCTATAATTTGAAAATTTTGGAATTACTTCCAAGTTTATATCAAAACAGCCTTCTTTTTATGCAGGCTTCTATTTTTCAATGTTAACTTAACAGGAATAATGGCAACCAATTGATTGGGCATTATATCTGCTAACAATATCTATAGCTGGATTCTCTTCCTCCCTTCAGTCTAACAGAACTGCAGCAGTCACATATCATAGTAAAAATCCTCTCGCGCCCAAAATGGAAGTCACTTCAAGAATTTCAATGCACTAAATTTTCTATGACTTATATTAACCTTTACAAGTTAAAGCAAAAGTTTGGGATAATGGTCCAAAGGTTAAATATTTTCATAAATAGACACCAAAAATTAGAGATACATTTTGATTTTTTAAAGTCGATTTGCAAAATCCTAAAATTCCAAATTGATATAATTTCGTTCAAGTTTTGGAAACAACAAAGATGATAATTAATAGTACTTTATAGTTAGTTTACAATTATTATATTTGTTTGTATTAAAATTAAATAACTTCGTATCAATTTTGAATTTTAAGATTTCGCGAATTGACTCAAAATGTCTAATTTTAGAACGGAGGGAATAATATTTTTATTGATATTGGTATATATGACATATTGTCATATATTGTCATAATAATTTCATTATTATATTATTATTATTAAATTAACAATTTTTTATTGAACATAAAATAAATATATATTTCTAATATTTATAATTTAAAAGTTGAATTATTTTGGTAGAACATAGTGTAAGTTGTGAATTTAATGCAAGTTTCAAAGCGTTAAGAAAAAAAAGAGTTATATGAATACTTCAAAAGCATCATTAGTTTATGAAATATGAAATCCACACAAAAGCAGCATTTATTTTACAGCCCAAACATATTTTCTTATGTTCAATCATTGAGGATAGCTAGACAATCTGTTTTCGGTGCAGTTTATAAATATATGAAAAATAGTTAACCGGTTTGGGCCCATATTTCTTTTTATAAATATGGGTCCAAACTTTATCCAACTTAAATAAATAAAAATAGTTAACCAACCCATTTGATTTCAACAGATAACCAACTATATTGTCAGGTCTACTTGTATGTAAGCTTTGTGTGTTTTTATTATCACTGAATTAGACAGCAACTCAGCCATTGTGGCAATTTAATTCAGAATGTCAAACCTTCAGATACAGTAGTATCAGACAAACGGCACTTGAGCCTTTCAGGATGTACTACGAGTCAAAAACAAACTATGAAAGGCAATGATTTGAGATAAATATTGCAGCTTTCTAACGTGACGACACAACCACCAAATCATGTTACGGCCAGTTGAAATGAAATAAGTCAAACCAAATGAATTTCTCCATCACGCTGGTTCAATTGTCAGTCTTTCTAGACCATTAACGTGATATAGACTATCGATATAGATGCCAATGTGCAAACTAGATTTTAGTCCCTTTTAACGCTTTCGATTGTAATCAGCTTTTTGAAAATTGGCAGCATGACACTTGCAGTTGGTTAATTTTGAGTTAAAACTGTAGTAGTAACAAAAATATTTGGCACGAGCAATAGATAGGTATCGCTGAAAAGCGTACATCTAGTCCAACTATTAACGAATTCACTTTTTGATAATAGTTTACACTAGTGACCAATCAACAAATAGCAAACTTTATAGAAAGAAACTGGCATTGAAGTGAGAAAAGATGAGCAAAAGTTATAATTGTTCAAAAATACCTTGACTTCACGCAACCCAATAACACAGGCACATTCAACCACTTCAGCCTCCATACGCTCTGGAAAACAATATATATGCTGTTCATTAGAAGAGATAATAACAAAGGACAAAGATAAGTCTGATCATCCCTTACCTAAAAGATTTATTGCTGCAGAAAGAGTACCACCAGTGGCTACCAAATCATCAATAACCACTGCCCGTTCCCCTGGCTGAACAGCACCAACGTGCATCTCTAAACAATCAGTACCATACTCTAGCTCATATGCTTCTGATATTACTTGGCCTGCAAATTCCGTTTTTTATATATCAGGAAGGCAGTATATTATTTATCCCCCCAAAAAATAAATTATTGCATGAATTATTCAGGGAATAACACCCAGTGTTTTAAAAATCCTTGCCTATGTCCACTTAATCCCCGCCCAGACCCTAGGCAGGTATTTTAATACCCAGATTTGGTTAGGGGTCTAGGCCCCTACCTATGCGAAATCAGATCTCTACCGCATCAATTTTAATAAAGGATTTGAAGCTCTAAAATACTTCAAATGAATTTGTTAAGCCTTGAAAGATTTTCTATTTCGGTAGTTTACATATTAAATTTTAAAAATTACATCTACTATATGCGTTTTGTATATTATAAGAAGTATATACAATAGAAAAATAAGTTTCCAAATTCATCTTTTGGAAAAGGTATTAATCAAACCGTTCAACAGAAGCATGAGTATGTGTGTCCCTCTACTCGTCTGGTTCTTAACATTAACCTTCATTTAAGAAGATGGAATAGCATATTACAAAAACTAGCTCCTATAAATTAAAGGGTGCAGAAAATGTATTGATTCTAAAGAGGAAACTAAATAGATTGGCATGCCAAAAAGTTTAGTAAACTCTCGTAGGTATATTTATGTGACTTCTTGAAAGGTATTAACAGTCTTTTTCTGATTCAAACTCAGTATCTTATTCCAAAAAAACTGTTGTTAAAACTAAGATTTCTTTAATTGAATAAGTTAAAGGAGCAATTGAACTGTATACTACCAACGACATCAATCCATTTTCTCGCTAATAAAAGAAGAATAAGGAAAAAAAATCAAAGCACTACCCAATTCTGAATTACACAAAGAATGAGTATACCTGGCAATTTTCCAGGTTTACGTAATGGAACAAACTTTGCACCAATAGCTAAAGCAATAGATGGACCAAACATGAATCCTCTGGCTTCAATTCCTGCAATAAATTGGCAACATGAGAAACCCTTCCAACAAACAAGCATATATATGTAAAACAATGCTTTTTAACACTATATATGTAAGATATTACTCAACTAGGCCAGAAGTACCAAGAAAGACACTAAGAAACCTCATGCTAACCGTACATTTCTTACAATAAATATGCCTGTTTCTTTCCTATATAATATATGGCCACAATACCCAAGTTTAGCACAGAGTTCTTTGGTGCACCTCCAGATTGGCTTTAAAGGCATAGTGATAAATACACATAGTTGTGCCTGTCATTGATATCAACATAAAGGTCTACAAACAAGGTAAAGGTCAAAAGAAACTATTTCTTGAAAAAGATACTGCACATAAATCATAAGCCCTCCACTTAGAGAAACATGTTTCACCTACACCACATTGGAAATTACTTAATTGACCCTAAAAATCAATCTTTTCTGGTGTAAATTCAGTATTTGATGGTCGTGCAACATCATAGTCATTAGTTTTAAGTTTTCCGCATGTAGATTGATGGTAGTGCAAGGTCACTGTATTACAGATTGATGGCAGTGCAAGATCATTGTAATACATATCAATGGAAGCCCAAGGTCACTGTATTTTCAAGTTTCCTACATGTGAATGCATCATGCTATTAATAGTCAACAACTTCGCAAAAGCCAGGTCTTAAACTTGCATCAAAGTCTAGGCTTTTGTTAAAAAGTTGTCTTCTAATTGTCTGAATAAGGGAATTCTCTAACAGAATATAGATCTACTGAACCATAAAATAAGAAATATAGATGAATAAGGCATTCCTTATAGGAAAACATAAAGAGCAAAGTCATAATTATGACTATTTTGAATTTTCAACAATAACCTATTGCAAGAAATGATAAGTGGTCAAATTATAAGAAAATGCCCAAGCAACGAACACGGGTTAAACAAGATGAAGGGAAATGGGATTGTAGCAAAGACATAATTATAAAACTACTTCTTATGCAGCTGAACAAACAAAACGCAAGCTTTTGCTTTTGTAAAGGGAACATCTTGAAGAGGGAAAAGGATTAGGATGAAATCAGTCAAGTCAGCCAAGCGGTGTAACTCAAAATTCACAAAGCAGTGGAAGAACGAAACCTTAAAAATGACAAATTAAGAATAAAAACCCTGGTCAGAACTATCTTCAAAGAAAGTAGGAGTTGAAGTTTTACTGAACAATCACAGATTAACAGAACAAGATTTCTGAGTTCTGGACAATTTGTATTCCACTCACGAATCAGGACCCAACAAAATAATATCATAACATAAAAAAATCTGGAGGTAACAATCCCAATTTTGCAATTAATACTGAAAATTTCAGAATTTTTTAAACAATTGTGTTATTCTCCAACAAAACCATGACAGGTTAATGGGTTAAAACAAACCCAAATAGAATTGAGGGGAGAACCAAAAATTAGAAATAAGTATGCCTTACAGAACAATGGAAGTGAAATTTAAAATATAAAACTTGATATTTTTGAAAGGTCCTTTTCACACAAAAAATAAGGGTACAAGATCAGAAAGATTTTATACAAACTGACTAGATAACCCAAAATTGCTCAAACAAGATAAACTATGAAATAAACTAAAATTTGTCATACATTTTAATCCCTCCAGTAAGTTTTTTAAAAAATAATTCCTCCAATAATGCTACACTATAAATGCAGACAATAAAAAATAAAAAACAACAAATATATAAACAAAAAAAAAACTGACCAAGAAAATTAAACGAGAGAGAGAGAGAGAGAGTACCAGCAACAACAGAGATGCTCATGTCTCTGTACCTATCAACAAAGATGTCCACAGTATCCTTGAAGGCCTTGGGATTCAGTAACAAAGTTGTTATATCTTGAAACATTATTCCTGAAATTAATTTAGAGAAAAATAGTTATTACTTCTACATACAAAACTTTTCCAAAAACGTAAATATATATACACATGCAATACTAAGCCACCGAGAAAAAAATGGGAGAAAAAAGACCTAGATTTGGGAAATTAATCAAGACAAAATACCCATTACTTCTACATACAGAACATTTCTAAGAACATATAAACAAAGTGGAAAATCAAGAAGAAAAAAAATTATCAAGACAAAATACCCATTACTTCTACATACAGAACATTCCCAAAAACATATTAAAAAATTGAAAAAATAAAGGAAAAACAAATTAGGCCACCCAGAAAATAAATGGGGAGAAAAAAAAACCTTGCTTTGGGAAATTAATGAAGACAAAATACCCATTACTCCTACATACATACAACATTTATAAGAACATAAAGCAAAAATTGAGAAAATCAAGAAGAAAAAAATTTAGGCAACCCAGAGAAGAAAAGGGGAGGGGAAAAAAGCCATGCTTTGGGAAATTAATCAAGACAAAATACCCATTACTCAAAACTTTTCCAAAGCATACAAAAAATTGACAAAAATCAAAATTAAAAAAAAATAGGCCACCCAGAAAAGAAAACCTGGCTTTGGGAAGTGAGGAATGACTCTAATTGCTTCAGAAATTGCTTGAAGTCGTGAGTCTCCCTTGAGTCCATTCTCAGCTGCAAACATTTTCTTTTTCTCTCTACAGAAATTGTCTCCCTCTCTCTAAAATTGAAGGAATGCTGGAATACAAGTTTCTCTGGTATTGAGCAGCTGCTCTGAACTTATCTCTCTTTCTCCCTGTTCAAAATCTTTATTTTTGATATTACAACAGGGCTTTGGATTCTAAACAGAGTTTTTGTTTTCCCTCCCAATGTCAGGTACAAAAGAAGAAGAAAGATCTCTATGTATTCTTGTGTGTGGGAATGTGTGTGTTTTCAGTGTTTTTCACTTAAATAAACTCTCTGTTGGCCAATCCAAGGCAATATTGCTGGGCTGATTACTACTGATGGGAGTGAAGGAGACTGAGGGTGAGGCTATTTCCTCAGTCGCCATTGAGCGCGTGTATTCTACTCTTAACTAAATTTTTGTACTCTTTCGTCTCAGGATAAAAGTACTGGTGAATTTTTCACGTATATTAAAAAGAGGAATAAAATGATAAATTGTCTATAATAATATATCATTAATTATCTTCAATGTAGGTGAGTGAGTGACTTTCTAACTATTCAATTTAAAATATTCTCTCTCCATATTAAATACGGAGAGAGAATTAGAATAAGAAAAATATGAAATATTTAATGATACGGGCATAATAAGAAAAAATGGGTAAAAATTTAGTTATTAAAGGAAAGTGGACATTTAATATGAGACTATTCAAAATAATATTAAGGATTTTTATCCTGGGACGGATAGAGTATTATTTAGGAAATTTTGGTTTTGGTTAGGGTGAAGATATTATAATTTATAATATAATTTTTCATTATCAATACTACAATTTTGATGTAATAAAAAATTATATAATTTAATGTGGTGAAGTTGATTTTCAGCTTCACTCTAACCAAATCCGGAAATTTTATTTGCATCTTCCTTCCTTCGTTAAAATTAGAAATATATTTATTTTAATTTATTCTAATATTACAAACACACATATATATATATATATATATATATTAGAACACTTTTATAATTAATGTTATCAAAGCCAAAAATATATATATTCAGAGTAAATATATATTTAACGATATTTTTATAATTATTTTATTAATATTTAACACTTTAATTTATTATTCTAGCAATATTATTTGCCTAAAATTATTCTTAAAAAATCACATTTATAAATGTGTGTATAATTTTATAACATGAATGTTCGCATTAATTTTTTATACACTATTGTACATAAGAGACCTTTACACTAGTAGGTGATAGAATTGAAATATATTAAACATTTATTTAGTAAAAAGAACCCTTATTTAAATAAGATGTTACAACTCTATTACTGCTTAAGAACATTTTATTATATTTTCGGTTATTAGTACATCAAATTTTGGTTCAAATTATATTAGTATGAATTTGTATTTCTCCTTTTAAAATGATGTAGACTTACTTTTATAATAGAAGGCTATGAATAAAGCGGAAGTATTATTATTTATTAGTTTACACAAGTTATTTTACTAGCTAAATCTATCTAATAAAATATAAAGGATTTTGAATTTTCCGCTCACTCAATAAATCATCTGGGCCGTCCAAAGTTTGAGATAAATCCTACCATCCATCTATCTAACAAAATACAAATGATTTTGAATTTTCTGCTCACTCAATAAATCATCTGGGTCGTTCAAAATTAGAGATAAATCACACCGTCCATACAGTGCCGGAGGCACGGGACCTCGCTAGTAAGATTATATGTAACGTGAGAGTCGAACTTAACTTTTATTATTATTAAATTAAGAGACACATTGTGAAATTAATATATTTTTTTATTAAAAAATAATATTTTTAATAAATTATTACATGAAACTAAACTAATACCACAAGATGATGTGTAATCTAAAAATATTTTAATCAAAATTTTCAGAATAGAACCGTTCACCGAATTAAAAAGGTACCGAATAGATTGGTCACTGATCCAATCAGTAGTCGAACCGTTATTGACTCTGTGACGTTATTAATATATAAATATATATATATAAGTAATAATTAATAAAAAAATCTAAAAATCTCGTTTTTTTATTAACTAAAACATAATAAAGATGAGTTACAATATTAATAAAAGTGGTTAATTTTAATACTAAATTTTTTTAGTAAAAAAAATTAAAAACCGGGTCAACTTGGTCAATTAACCGGGTTTACATGTTAGAACGGTGGTCAACGGACCAACCCGAAATTTGACTAAAATCATATCATTGGTCTAAACTGAACCGGAAGACGAACCGATTTCAATTTTTACCGATCTGATCCGAATTTTAAAACATTGATTTTAATGATGCACCTAATTGTGTATCTAATGATGCGCTAATACTACTCTACATAATTTAAATTTGAGTTTAATTATTACTAACAACTTAACATATATTTCCTCCATTCTTAAATAAGTGTCTTTTAAAATTTTTGCACATGAATTAAGAAAATTATTAATATGAGAAAAAAATTATTGTTATAACTAAAATACCCTTTTTTAATAACTATTCTCTCTCTCCTCTTCACATATACATATTAAGATTGCAACTGTTATTGAATATGTATTGGGAAAGAAATGAATATAAAAGGAATACGAAAGGAGGTAGCTTACATCTAATTTAATGCAGTGCATTAATTAAACACTTATTGGAAAACAAGGATAAGGATAAGTTTGGACTAAAAAAATATTAATTATGTTTTGGTTTTCTTAAACGTCAAATATTTTAGAATAAATCAAATGGAATAAAACGTCAGTTATAGTGGAACGGAATGAGTAATAACAAAATGTGATTTTTATATCAACAATTGCATAAATTCATGTAGGGTTTGTTCGATTATCAGCATTTACAGTATTTTATTTTGAAAGCGTTTAGGACTTCTAAATGTACCGAACTAATTTTAGTGTGTTGCGTAGTAACCAAATATATACCGATACACACAAGCTTACAGAGATTAGGCATATCTATTGCGGGGTATTTTTGAATTAATGACAAAATGAATTCAAAATTTAAAAATTTTCATTGTGGAAGATGAACATTTAATGAATATACACTCTGGAGAAAACTATTAATTGTATAGAACTAGTACAACTTCATGCTACTACATTTGGTGGGTAAATTGAGATTAAATGGAAGTGAAGGACCAACAATAAATTCACAAACTTGTACTAGAATTCATTCACTACGGTTGAGGGAGGAGTAAGGGAAACGCAATTGGATATAAGGCCTTAACTATGTGAAATTATACTATAATAATCATAATAGTCTTGTAAATTATTTTTTATTTAAAAATAGCTAATTATATAATTATATTATAATAATATATAAATAAAAATAAATCAGATGTTAATGCATAAAATAATAATAATTATATTTTTACTAAGCAATTAAAATAATTTCATAATACTCCTTCCGTTCCTTAATATAAGTCGTTTTAAAAAAATATTTTTGTTCCTAAATATAAGTCGCTTGAGAATTTTAAGTAAACATTAATTATTTTGTTTCCAATATTACCCAAAGTAATAAATATAACTTTGGTTCTCTCACTATTTTTTGTCCAATAAATAACAATTCTCTTTTTTCAATACAAGGGCAATATAGATAATTGATAGTATATTTAATGTTTTATAATTATTTCTTTAATATTTATGCATAACTCTAAAACGACATATATTAAGGAACGGAAGGAATATAAATTTCTTCAAAATATGTTTAGTTTATTTAGAACTACAATATTTATAAGTATATACATATCCGGTCCATCTCTCTCCGTTAAAAACCATTCACTCAATCTATATAATAAAATACAAATGATTTTGAATTTTTCGCTCAATCTAATAAATCATCTGGATCGTCCAAAATTTGAAATAAATTCCACCATCCATAGTTAGTGCCGGAGGCACGGGACTGTTGCTAGTTAATATATAAGGGGTCGGGAATTGAAACAAGAGAACCATATACTTCCTCCCTTCGGCGTTTTAAAAAATTCAAAATTTTTTAATATATATAATGTTAAAAAAAATTAATTATAATTTTTTCTGTATTGCCCTCAAGTATCTTTCTATCTCATTTATCTAGATAATTTTATATACATTTTCTTAATTAATACAAGAAAAATTGTGATAATACAATTCAATCTTAATGACAGAATTAAATAATAAATAACTTTTTTTAATAACTGTAAATCCTTTTAAAATGTCATTTATTTAGGAATGGTGGTAGTATTTTCTGTTACTCCACATCCCTACATATTTCAATCAACAAGTCTTCACGGACGTGTTTATTGGACCGGAATATTGGACATTTCTAAATTTTATTTTATTTTTTATTTTTTCTTGTGACTCAAAAAATGTATAATATTTATTACAACTAAAATTTTTACAGAATATAGTATTTTGTCTATTTTAATATATGTATTCAAATTACACTTAAAATATCATATTCTATAAAAATAATATATTTTTAAAAAATTACAAGAAAAAACAAAAAAAATAAAAATAAAATAGAAATATCCAATATACCGAACCAATAAATACATCTGTGTAGAAGGACTCTATTACAATTGGATGATTTTTCAACCCCTATTAAAGACAAAATAATTGCCTCATTCAAGGCAGGGTATAGGTATCATCGTGAGAACAGGGTCAAGTTGTCATTCATAAAATCTACAAATATAATTTTAAAAAGATTACTTTCTTTTTTTATTTTTCTTTTATTTATAAAATTTAAATTCCCTCCCTTTCTTTTCTTTTCAAACACCTTTTAACTTTTTAGATTAATAGATGGAGATAATTGAGACTCAGAATTCCACAGCATTAAAAGAAATCAACAATTTTGTATTTTGTGCATATTAAATGTGTAAAATAAAAAAATAATAACATATTCATTAAATATTATTAATTGTTAAAAAAAATTAAATCATAAACTATTAAATTAACTTGGACCCTAATAATATATTTGTCCCGTAAAAATTAATTTAGTTTGAATTTTAAAATCAAATTGACTAATTTTAAAATTAAAATTTATTATATTTTCTTTATATATAGGTAAAGAGATTAAAATGATAAGAAACCACGATTAAATTACTACAACAACCAATTTTTGAAAGTTCAAAATTCTAAATAAATTTACTTAATTATTAATTTTAAAATTGATCAATTTGACCAGAAAAATTAAATTAAATCAGTTTTTGTAGGATAGAGAGTAGATAATAATAATATTTTGTATTGGTTCTAGTAAAAAGCATTGCACTTATGCATACAGTTGTCATTTATTATTATTATTATTATTATTATTATTATTATTATTATCAAATTTACATAAAATTGAGCGTATTTAAAAAGATGACATAAATAAAATTTTCATACAAATTAAAAATATATATATAAAGAAAAGAGAGTAAAAAAATTTATATCAATACAAATATATAATTTATCTAATAAAATACAAATGATTTTGAATTTCCCGCTCACTCAATAAATCTTCTGGGCCGTCCAAAGTTTGAGATAAATCCCACCGTTCATACATCTATCTAATAAAATACATTTATCTATCTAATAATCTAATAATAATTTAATAAAATACAAAAGACTTTAAATTTTCCGCTCAATCAATAAATTATTTTAGTTGTTCAAAGTCTGAGATAAATCATATTATCCATACAGTGCCGGAGGCACGGGACCCAACTAGTAAGCCAATATAGAGGGAAAGAGAGTTAAAAAAAATCATTTTTGTTGAGATGTTTCAACAAAAAAAAAAGTTTTCAATTTTAAATTTAAACATATTTTAAATTTATCTTTTAAGTTAATATTGATTTTATATTAAAAGACGAGGCATGGCCGCATGGGTAACATTGACGGCTGATGATGCATAGAGAATCAAGTAAGATCAGCTTTTGAGATTCTGTTGTGGGCCCCTCAGCCCAACTCAAGCTCTGGCTGTCACTTACATCTATGACATCCAATTTAGCAAATGTCTTAAATATTTTCAATATATTTTTTATTTACTAGTAGTACTCATTTCGTTCCTTAATACTCCCTAAAAAAATTGTCTTAAAGTTAATACACACAAATTAAAAAATATAATTAATATCTAACAAAAATATTATACTGTCCTTATTAATTATCTCAACCAATTATTTTCCTCTCAATATTTCTTATTCAATTCAACCAATTACTTCTCATTCAACCAATTACTTCTCATTCAACCAATTACTACTTGGATTATTGTATTAAATTGAATAAGAATCATTGGGAAGGGAAGAAAACTTTAAATAGAAGAAAGCTTTAAATAAGGGTAAAGTAGGGAAAAAATAGTTAATGTGTATTGATAAACTCAAAACGATAATTTTTTAGAACAAAAATTACTTTCTAAAATGACAATCTTTTAGGAACAGAGGGAGTATAAGACTTTTTAGAGTTATAAATAAATATTAAAAAAATAATTATATAACATTAAATATAATACTCCTTCCGTCTCATAGTTATAGGCTGATTTTTTTTGGCACATAATTTAAGAAAATCAGTTTAAGTGACATTTTTAACAAAAAATTTTCACATATACCCCTAAATATGGAATTAATGAATAAATTAATTACTCCTTACTTATCACACTGAAACTCTCAACTTAATTGATCAACGTGTACTGACCATTAAAATAGAACTTTAACCAAAGATGAATTTTTAATCTACATAAACTTTCAATCAATCACAAAATTAAACGTTTATGTTATTCCAAATTCATTTATTAGGCCTAAAAATTGAATTCTTTTATTGAGAATACAACAACATTAAATGTGATGATAACAATAATGACATTGAATGTTATTTCTTCAAAAAAAAGTAATAGTTAAATATTTATTATAAGGAGATAAAAGTAAAACAATGAACCAACTAAATTTTATAAATAGTAAGTAGCCTATATATTGGGACATCTTAAAATAAAAAATCAGCCTATAACTATGGGACGGAGGGAGTATCAAATATCTATATTATTCTTGTATTAAAAAAAATTATTACTTATTGAGCAAAAAATGATAAGAGAACCAAAATTATATTTAATATTTGGGATAATATTAAAAACTAAATAATTAATACTTATTTAAAATTCTAAAACGTCATATATTAAAAAGTAATTTTTTTTCTTCTAAAACGTTTTATATTAAAAAACGGAGGAGTAGTATTTATTTTATTTGTGGTTAGTATTCGTACCAAACATTTTTTGAAAAGTTACGAAGGACAAGTTTGCTTATGTAATGAATAGAATATATTATATTTTTATTATTACAAGGTGACACGTGTGTTATTTTTATTTGGTGAGTTAATAAGGCTGTAAATGAGTCAAACAGTTCGGGTTCGACTCGAAAAAATACGAACGATACTCAAATTCGTTAATAATATGATTCAAATCTGAGCATAAAAGATAGTTTGAATAAAAATATTAGTAGAATGTGAGTAAGGTTATACTCGACTCGTTTAATATTCAAACTACTTGAATTCTCGATTCTGATTCGATAAATACTCGATTGATACAAATTCAATTAGATACAAGATACATTTTCTTATAATATATACATAATTAAATCAAATTAGGATAAATAATAATAATTATTTTGTTTTATTTTTAATTTTAATTGTAATTTTATATTTGTAAAGTGTAATAGTAAATATATTTTCTCATTTCTAAATAAAATAACAAATTCAATTTATAATTATATTTATTATAAAACTAATTATTATGTGGACTCAAATTCGAGCTTGAATTTAAAACTTGCGAGTAATTTGAATAATACAAATTCGAGTCGAGTCAAATATGAATAGAATTTTACAAATACATAGTGAATCATAAACTTACTAGACTAAGCATAAAATATGACTTTAGATGAGCTAATGTAGACATGCAAACAAGATATAAAAGATCATTTTTGTGGTAATTCTTCAATCCCATAATATATTACGCTTTAAAGTTGTGTATAAGAATTAATGAAATAATTGTATAATATTAAATACTAGCTGGGTCCCGTGCCTCCGGCACTGTATGGACAATATGATTTATCTCAAACTTTGAACGATCAAAATAATTTATTGAGTGAGCGAGAAATTTAAAGTCATTTGTATTTTATTAAATTATTATTAGATTATTAGATAGATAGATGTATTTTATTAGATAGATGTATGAACGGTGGGATTTATCCCAAACTTTGGACGACCCAGATGATTTATTAAGTGAGCGGGAAATTCAAAATTATTTCTATTTTATTAGATAGATAGTATTAATTATCTATAATATCATTTATAATATACTTATGTCATACTCTCTCTTAGACAGAACTTTCTAGACATTGCCAATAATGTTATCTACTAATATTATTCATATAATATGAATTATTGCTTTGATAATAAAAAATATTGTATAGTGACAATTATTGAAATAACAGTAATATAAAAAAATTAACGCAGCAATTATTGAATCAATAAAATAAAATATTGAACAGTAATTACTGTAACCATTATTGAGTAGTGCCTTCTTACGTAAGAATCAATAATTGGTGCAATACCGTGTGCTACTGTGCAACAACGCGTATTACTGTATTTTAACCACCGGGTATTCCAACAGTATTAACGGTCACAACTACGCCGTTATTTATAAACAACTTATACTTGTCGTTCTCTTCATCCAATCGCTTTTCGTTATGGGGCCCACAAAAGACTGCGCCGTCGTACGAATATTTCCCGACAGCAAGAATATTCCACGACCAAACGAATATTCTCCGACAACAATGAATATTTTATAACCACTTGCTTATTTTGAAATATTTGCGTATTTTACCCATAACTATCCACATTAATCAAATCAACCCTTACTATTTCAAAATAATAAATAGAGAAAATTAAATTTCATTAATAATAAGTTGGGGTCTTACAACCTCCCCTCCTTATGAAATTTCGTCCTCGAAATTGACGTACGTACCTGGTGTTTCGAAAAGATGAGAATACCTCGCTTTCATTTCCGTTTCCAAATCCCAGGTCATTTCCTCAATAGCATGGTTTCTCCACAAAACTTTAACTTGTGGTATAACCTCGGTACATAGGACATGTTCTTTCCTATTCAAGATCTTGACAAGTACCTCCTCGTACGTTAAGTCTTTGGCTATCTCATCCGGTTCTAACTCAATGGCGTGGTTCGGGTCGTCCACATATTTATGTAACATTGATACGTGAAAAACGTTATGAACACGCGTCATACTTGGCGGTAAAACGAGTCTATATGCTACAGTTCCTATTCGATCGAGAATTTCAAATGGATTAATAAGTCGAAGGTTTGAGCTTTCCTCACCTCACCGATTCTCGCTTTTGAATTAACAACTTCTTGCACCTCCTTCTTCAAATTTATCAGCTCCGGTGTGTAGCTTGAACAGCTTGAACAGCTTTAACTTTATCGATTAAAGTCGATTATACTCGTATATCATCACGTGGGTACCTAGAGTTTTCATCTCCATCTCTATTATTTGTTAATTATACGAAATGAGTCTTTGAAAATATCGTACTCGTATACGATCTTCTACTCAACACGTCAGCTACCACGTTCGCTTTTCCAGGATGGCATGGTCAGAACATGTGCTGAAATGAGTCTCCTCTTGAGTTCTTCGGAGCTCTTCCCACATTCCTTGCTCCATTCGAACTTTGTATCTCTACGAGTCAGCTGCGTTAATGGAATAGCGATTCGAGAAAATCTTTCCACAAAATCTTCGATAATAACCAGCTAAGCATAGAAAGCTACGAATTTCGATTCTGACTTAGGTTGATCTCAACTGTGCCTCATATCCCAACCTTGGATAGCACGTTACAATGACACCTATCAGTTTACTATCGCACGAATATTGTCCCCTACGGAGAGTCTGGCTTTGGTGCATTCCACAAAAGAAGTCACCAGATAAAGGCTCAGGTACCAAATTCTATAGTTGAATTTTTAACTCTTGAAGTTCAATAGGAGCCATTTGATATGAGATTTTAGAAATGAGTTTTTTGCCGGATTCAAAGTCGATACAAAATTTAATATCAGGCTTTGGGAGTAAGCCAAGAAATTCTTCAAGAAATACGTCAGGAAAAATCAATAACAACAGGAATATTATTCAAATCTGATGTGTCTTTATTCAAATCCATAACATGGACTAAGAAAACTTGACATCCGTAATAAACGAATGACCTCATGGCTTTATATGAAAGTGTTTGACTTCAAATGGTTTGGTTGCTTGAATTCGAATAATAGGTTGTTTAGGAATATGAAAACTAATAACCTTACGAAATCAATCAATTTTGGCATGATGAGTAGTTAACCTTAAAATCACATCAAAAGCAAATATCTTTAAAGAAATAAGGTTAACAGATAATGTGATAGTGCCAACCTAAATCTAGCAAGATTTCTAAACAACGGATGTAATGAAAGTTTCTCCTAACGAAGTCTCCATAAATAGGTCAAAGTCTAATTTCTCTGTAGTCAAGTTCAAACGTTGAGCACAAGCAAGAGAGATAAAAGAATGGGTAGAACCGGTATCTAGTAAGGTATAAACTTCGCAAGAATTTATAATTAACTAACCCGTGCTAACTTCGTTCGGGTTCCTTGCATTTTGACCGGTCACGACAAACGCTCTTCCAGGAACCGTTGACTTTGACTTTTTTGGGACATCTTTTTGAGTCACCATTCCCACTGGACTGGGTTTCGATACCGTATAATCTCGAGCGATATGTCCTTCTTTTCCACAATTATAGCATACCTTAAACTGTTGTGGGCAGTTTGGGCTGATATGTCCCTTTTTTTCGCATTTGTAACATACGACCGGCGGTCTTTCTCCTCCCTTGGAACCAGTTGCTACTGGCGCTGACGTCTTCACATGGTCGTTGTTGAATCTCCTCCTTTTAAAATCTCCTCCCGACTCTCTTCTTCTATTTTCATGGCCACGATTACCACCAGAGTGGTTACCACCTTTGTCCGTATTCTTCTTTCTCCGCTGGTTATCGTTATTCTGATGACTTCTATCTTCGGTATGATCCTGGTTATGGTCCCTCGGTTGAACGTTCTCGTTATCTCGCTCTAAAAATTGAGCCCTGTTGACAACATCTGAATAGAGAAAAAATTTATGAGAAATGAGATACTGACGTATGTCGGGTTTCAAACCTCTCAGAAACATCCGCGTCATACGTTCCTCATTCTCCACCAAATGAGGTGCAAACCTGGATAACTCCGCGAACTTCACACCGTCATGTTATTCTGCTCCAGTCTAATAAACTCCACTTCTTTCATATGACGAATACTTTCAGGGAAGTACTTGTCATTGAACTGTTTCTGAAACGTCTCCCATGACATGTAGTGTGCAGCTGGATGGGTACGCTTCACAGATTCCCACCAGTAATCTACCTCGTTACGGAACATAAAAGTAGCGAATGGAACTTTCTGTTCCTCCGTGCATCCCAAGACATCGAATATCTTGGTAATTTGTTTGACCCATGTCTCCGCCTTAATCGGATCCGGCTTTCCCCAGAATTCTGGTGGTCCCAACTTTTTGAACTGCTTGGCTGTGACCACCCGTGAATTGCTATCATTTCCTCATGTATTTTGAACACGAGTCTCCCTCGTCTGATTTTGCATGAACTGCAAAAAGCTTCTAAACATCCCCTCGTTCATTATCTGCTCAGTGGTGTTGTTCACAGGATGTACATTGCCAGCCTGTTGCACGTTCTCCTCGTTGGTGAGTACAGGCGTCTCCACGGTCTCATTTTCACTGTTAATATTCTCAGTCGACATTCTCAAATACTGTCATAAAATAAGGGTTAATTAAGGAAATCAATATATCACATAATATCCATATATACTGACCAACTAACAAATAAGCTTAGGTAGGACACACTAGCGAAGGATTTACTCGTCTCTCCCCTCCTAGTTCTATTCCCCGATCTCATCCAGAGATCATATCCTTAAGCTTTGATACCAACTGTAACTCTGGACACCAACTTGTGTCAGCACCTTACAGTGATACCTATCAGTTTGCCACCGCAGAACGGCGTCCCCTACGGAGAGTCTGGCTTCGGTGCATTCCCCATCAACAGGAAGTCACCAGCGAGAGGCTCGGGGCTCTTTACTTATACCTCTGATACCAACTGTGATGCCCCCAAAATAGGTCCATTCCATCCAACCCATTCTGAGTCGCCAAATACATGGTACAGAAATAACTACAACTTTATTATTACAACATATAAACTGTGAGTTTAAATATAGATATTGTCGTCTAGACAATATCCACACGTAAATAAATTTCCATCATAATTATTGATACATTATTTTACAAAAATGGTGAGGACTACTAAACAACTCTCTCTAAAACTTTCATTCCATACCCCGACTAGTACTCGCTACATTCTCGCCTCCTGAGAAGAAAAATGGAACAAAAAGGAAAAGGGTGAGCTCAACTAGCCCAGTAAAGAATATTATGACTAAGATAATATACAACAAATTATCGTTAGTCTTCAACAGGGAAATATCTAATAGAATACAATAGACAACCAGTTTTAAATCAACAACTGCAACGGAAACAACAATTCATTAGAAGAGTTAAGTGGAGAATGCAAACTACTATCTTCTATATATGAATTTAAAAGTTCATCGTCGATATTTTATCCCTGTAACATCAATCAATATATATCTGGAATCAAATATTGATCTTTGCACTACAGGCCAAAGATATTCATCAGTTGGTCATATTCATCTAAACACCTGTTCATCTTTGCACTACGGGCCAAAGATATTAATCAGTCGGTTATGTTCATCTCAACACCTGTTCATCTTTGCACTACAACCAAAGATATTCATCAAGAAATCATTCATCTTTGAACTACAGGCCAAAGATATTCAGTAATATCATTATTTAGAACTGAGGATGATGAAAAATATTTTAAAGAAAACGAATCCAGTGAAACAAAAGAACAAGTATTAAAGATTCGTACTTTAAATAATTCAAGTTCAAAAATACTTCATAAATAACCAGATTGGAGTAAAATTCAAGAATGAAGATCAAAACATAGATCCAATCAAAGATAGAAATCATAACAGACAATCTTGGACACAGAAAAGAAAATTTAATTTTTCTGTGAATAGTATCGTATTCGTGAATAGTGCCGTATACGTGAATAGTGCTGTATACGTGAATAGTAA
This sequence comes from Panax japonicus, assembly GCA_020205505.1. Taxonomy (NCBI): domain Eukaryota; kingdom Viridiplantae; phylum Streptophyta; class Magnoliopsida; order Apiales; family Araliaceae; genus Panax; species Panax japonicus. The sequence continues at coordinate 48,977,782 of CM035102.1, read as the reverse complement.
CTCCGACCTCAAAAGATAGAAATCTCACACAAAAAACATCATCACGCTTCGTGAATAGTACTCGTGAATAGTAACTCATGAATAGTAACTCATGAATAGTAACCCATGAATAGTAACTCATGAATAGTAACCCCGACATGAAAAAATTCCAAATTTGATAAAAATTTCCAACTAATAATTCGGCATAATGATATTGAAGAAATAATATCATTTCCGAATAAAATAACATCCCTTACCTCGAAAGACTGTACTTCTAGTTGAAACACCGGATATAGGCTATGACTTGAACTTGCACCGTATAGCAATACTCAAAATATACTCAAAATACTCACAAGAATACGCTCGATAATATAGAGAGAGAAAACTTCAGTTTCTGGTGTGATTTTCAATTCTAACCTAAGCACCCTATTTATAGAAAAATGCTTAGAACACCAAAGCAGAAAATTTAATAAAATATTAATATTAATATTACAATTCCTACGCCCACTTTTAAGGATCTGAAATTCAGCATTTTCAAATAATGCAAGACCCACCTTTAATGACAAAAACGTTTTTCATAATAAAAATAATTAAAACTTCCAAAAATTAATTATTTCGGAGCTTCGGAACTTCAATAATTCATAATAAATAGCCCTTTTATCAGAAAATTCGAATCTCGCATTTTTTTTATAGGAAATTCAATTCTCTACAACTTTACAGAAGAAAGTTTTTCCAAATTCCAAATAGAAATTGACCGAAATCCACAAAGGAGAGATTTTACAAGCTATAATCAAATTTCGGTCAATAATTGTGTCCACCAACACACAAAATATGTGTTAAACATTTAATACCACAAAAATACTCTTCCTCCTCATATACTCATATATCCCACATTCATTATAAAAATATCACCGTTAATATATTATTAAAATAATATATTTAAATAAATTATTTTATCAGAAAAAGATAAAATATTAATTTTCAACAATTGTTATATTAAAATTTTTCTCCATCTATATTCACATAAAATCAATATTTTTCTCATCATATAAATCAATAATTAATTATTCACAAATAATATTACAGAATCACAGTACTGGCAACCAGGCCGTTCTCAGGAAAGAGGAGGCTTTTCAATAAGAATTTCTCCTTACTGGCGCGCAATTAGGTGACCAAACCTCTCCTTAGACAGAACTTTCTAGACATTGCCAATAATGTTATCTAATAATATTATTCATATAATATGAATTATTGCTTTGATAATAAAAAATATTGTGTAGTGACAATTATTGAAATAACAGTAATATAAAAAAAATCAACGCAACAATTATTGGATTAATAAAATAAAATACTGAACAGTAATTAATGTAACCATATTATTGAGTAGTGCCTTCTTACGTAAGAATCAATAATTGGTGCAATACCGTGTGCTATTGTGCAACAACGCGTATTACTGTATTTTAACCACCGGGTATTCCAACAGTATTAACGGTCACAACTACGCCGTTATTTATAAATAACTTATACTCGTCATTCTCTTCATCCAATCGCTTTCCGTTATAGGGCCCACAAAAAACTGCGCCGTCGTACGAATATTCCCCGACAGCAAGAATATTCCACGACCAAACGAATATTCTCCGACAATAATGAATATTTTATAATCACTTGCTTATTTTGAAATATTTGCGTATTTTACCCATAACTATCCACATTAATCAAATCAACCCTTACTATTTCAAAATAATAAATAGAGAAAATTAAATTTCATTAATAATAAGTTGGGGTCTTATAAATGTAGACATGCAAACAAGATATAAAAAATCATTTTTGTGGTAATTCTTCGATTCCATAATATATTACACTTTAAAGTTGTGCATAAGAATTAAGGAAATAATTGTATAATATTAAATATAGTATTAATTATCTATAATATCATTTATAATATACTTATGTCATACTCTCTCTTATCTGTAATATTTTCTTATAAAAAATAAATTTTTTAAAAAATTATAATTAATTTTTTAAAATTATATAAAATGTCAAATATAAAAAAATAATAAAATAATCTAAACGTCATGTATTATTATGACACGGTGGGCGCATGCAAGTAGTGACTAGTGAGATACCAAATGTTTTATCATTTTTGCCACCGGATACTTGGTTTAAATAAGATGCCAAATGTTGACCATTTTTGTGGTATGGAAGTAGTGAGATTGCTGATAACATAGGATCAATCTTAAGCATACTTGGGTCCCTCAAAAAATAAAAGATCATTATTCATAAGCACGCTTGGGTACTGTAAAAAGAAAGCACGTGATCAATAGAGAACCTAAGATATAGTAAAAGATAGAAGTCCTCTTTTTGAAGTCCTCAAGATCTCGCATAGATTTGGACCAAGATTTTATCCTTATCTCTTCTTAGCTTGTTCATAGTTGACTGAAGTTCAAAGCTGAATAATTAAATTGATTAGTTATTTAGTTTGTTTGTTTTGAATTTGAATTTATTAAATTTTTGAGCTAAATAGTCAAATGTAATTTTTTGACTAAATGAAGTATTTTTTATATATATATATATATTTTACAAAATTAATTATTACATTAAATAAATTTATAAGAATTTTGAATTTTTTCAAATAGGTAAAATAATAAAAATCTGTTTTAGATGTATTATCAAACAACTTTATTTATTTATTATTCAGAATTCTGCTATATTCAAATTATTTAAACATTAAGAGTTATTTTATTCAATTTTATCAAACGTCCCCTTAGAAAATAGTATAGAACTCCCTCTGTTTCATTAAAAAAAACTTTCATAAAATTCAAAAAAATTATGTTAAGAAAAAGGAAAATAATTTTATTTTTATTTTTTTCACGGCAAAAATACAATAAGATTTTTTAATTTTTTTAAAAATGTAATAGATCCTATTTAAGTAATTTTAAGGGTTAAATAATTTTTACAATATATTAAATTTGAATTATGTACTTGGAATAGTTTTTAAGTTATTGATATTGTCCGTGCAAAAATTATGACGTACATGTAAGACAGTTTTATAATTATTTTAATGACATTTTTCACTTTAAACTATATTAATTATTTTTCTTTTCAAAAGCAATTTTTAATAATATATTTTTGACATCTTTTAATTTGTGAGAAGGAGTGAGGGAGAACAGATCATCTGTCCCTATTTCTCTGTCCCCAATTTAAATTTTGACACCTAATCTCTTATTTAATTTTAGGGTTAATTGGTGTTAAGTAATAAGGTATGTGTCAAAATTTAAGTGGAAGACATGAGAGAGACAAAGAAAATAGGGACAGAAGATCTGTATCTTTTAATTGTTGTTGGAATTATATGATTTTGATTTGACTCATTTGAGTGGTTCTAATTAGTTTCTAGTACTTGAATAATTAGATTTGTTGGTGTTCCATAAGATCACGCCATATCTTCTTCTACTTTATGTTTCGGTAGCTCAGGCAGAAGCATTTAGGTTTATGGACAATGGAGAATTTCATACCCTTCACTCATTTTTGAGGAAGATATGTACGAAAGTTGGTTCCTTTGATTCAAACTTTATTAAAATTTTGATCAACTAACCAAGTAGTAATACGAGAGCAGATCTTTTGTTTTCAAGTCTCTCTTATGTCTCTTTACTTAAATTTTGACATATGTCATTTTATTTAATTTTAGAATTAATTAGTGTTAAAGTAAGAGATTATGTATTAAAATTTAAGTGGAGGGACACAAGAGAACTGAGAATTTGGGGACAAGAGGATCTACTAATTTATATTACTTGAAAAGAATCATTATGTTTCAAGTCCCTAACTTTGAGGAATTTTGTTACAAGCATGAGGAATTTTGATAACTAAGAACGAGTATCATTTGAATATTATTCGATCATCATATACAAATACAAATATTCAGTTCTAAATAGTAAAGGTAGGGGTGCAACTTGGGTTCAACAACTCATGAGTAATCCGAGTCCATCCATAATTTTATGATACTTGAATGAATTATTTTTTACATTTTTAAAAACTCGACCATCCAATAGCCCCCCAAGTTTAATTTGAGTGGGTTTGTGTTTAAAACCCGAGTTCGCTCAAATTATATATATACTAGCAACAGTCTCGTGCCTCCGGTATTATAGACGTTGGGATTTATTCTAAATTTTGGACGACTCATATAATTTATTGAGTGAGCGAGAAATTCAAAATCATTTGTATTTTATTAGATAGATGGATGGTGAGATTTATCCCAAACTTTGGACGGCCCAGATGATTTATTGAATGAGCGAGAAATTCAAAATCATTTGTATTTTATTAGATAGATTTGGTGTATTACCAGTCATCAATATATTTTTAACGGATCAGTACTTCAAAATAGATTCACACAACTCATCTTGATTCACCAAAATACATACTACAAAGTTCAAATACAAAGTTTCTTATTTATAACTATTAAACTGTCGTGCAAAATACGACCACTGTAAAACCCCAGCTTTTATAAATAAAGATTTAATTTTCTTTAAATATTATTTTTGAATAATAAGGTGTGGATTTGATATAATGTTATAGTTGTGGGTAATAATTATAAATTTTGTAAAGTAAGCAAGTTATTATAAAATATTCATTTGATCGGGGAATATTCGTTTTATCAGGGAATATTTTTACGACGGCACAATCATTGGTGGACCCCGCAACGGAATTACTGTCGGAGTTAGAAAACAACAGAAATACCTTTTTATAAAAATAACGACAAAATTTTTACTGTTAACTGTTGAAATACCCGGTGATAAAAGTATAGTAATATGCGTGGTTGCTTAGTAGCACACGGTATTGTACAATATCTTTAACTATTGATGCTTACGTGAAAAGTCACTCAATTTTATTCAATTATTGTCACAGTAATTGCTGCATAGTATCTCACGTTATTGATTCAATTATTGTCACAATATTTTATATTATTAAATCAATAATTGAGTCGACAAAGTTATTCATATTATTATTTGTATTATTGACGATGTCTAAAAAGTTCTGTCGAGAAAAGGTATTTGGTCACCTAATTGTGCGTCAATAAAAAGAAATTCTTATCGGAAAGTCCCCTCTTTCATGGGAATGATCTGATTGTTAATATTGCGAGTTATAATATTAATGATGGATAAATGTTGTTAAAAATGTATTTGGAAAAGCCAAATGAATTGAGATAAATATATGAGTTTTTTTTATGAAGTATTTATTATAAATTTGGCTTATTACATGGACCCCCACTTACTCATTTTTCAAAATAGTCAAGAGAAAGTTATCTCAGTTTTGTTATATATATTATATAAGTTTTGTTTTTTATATAAAATAGAATATATTATATTTTATTATGCATAGTATTGCATAATGTTGCATAGTAAAATCAAAATTTTCAAAAGTTTTCCCGATTGAGCGCCCGTGATTCCTGTAGTGTGCGTCCGTGATTATTTTACTTAAATAGTACTCTGCCATTCTCCTATAAATATGATGCTTAGTTTAGAAATGAAAAGCATACTAGAATCAGAGAATTCTTTTTCTATAATATTGAACGTATTTCTTTAGAGTTTAAGGAAGCTTTGAGTGTAGAAAACAATATAAGTTTTCTTCGAAAATATCCCCGCTGTACCAGTCAGAAGTACTTACGATATTATTTTTCGTATTCATAAGGAATTTTATTTTCGTTCAATATTCGTAAGGAATATTATTTTCGTTTAATATTCGTAAGGAATATTATCTTTATTCAATATTCGTAAGGAATATTTTTTCGTTCAACAGTTGTAAGAGATATTATTTTTGTTCAGTATTTATAAGAAATAATATTTTCTTCCATACTCTGTAGTATATGAGTAATATTATTTCGTTTCATATTCCTAATTCTGCACTTATGTTGATAAGTATTACTTTTATACTCTTTGAAATTAGTAGAATATCCTTGAAATTTGAGCTTCATCTAGTATCGTTTCACAAAGATATTTTTCTGAATATTCTTGTTAAATTTTAATCTTTTCATGCCGGGGTACTATTCACGAAGTACTATTCTTGGGGTACTATTCACTCTGATACTATTCATCCGAGGTACTATTCATGACAAAAAATGATTTCCTTTTTGTCCAAATTATTTTTACATGAATATTATTCTTGAATTTACTCCACAAAACAGTTATCATGTTTACAATTGGGCATTCTTAAACTCTGGATAAATTGAATTATAAATCTTTAATATTTATCCTTGATTTTGTTTAATTGAATTCTTATATCATTATCATCATCCTCATGCTTATATTGTGATGAAAGTCATCATTGGTCCGTAGTGCATAGATGGACTGTTGATTGATATGTTTATGACCAGAAATTATGTATCGATATAATCATGACCCGTAATGTTATAAATGATGTGATAAAAGTCCTCATTGGTCAGTAGTGCATTGATGGACAGTTGTTGGCATGATTATGACCACTGGTGATAATAACGAATATCCTTAGCCTGTAGTGCATGGATCTAAAAATGTTAAGATAAGCAATGTAGCACATGAGACCGTTAAGTCACCGACGATCAATAAACAGGATAATGTGCATCAGGAAGGAAATAATCCTCAGGTAAACAATAACACCGACCAAATGATGAACGAAGGGATATTTAGGAGCTTTATGCAATTCGTGCAACATCAGGCGAGAGAGACTCTTGTTCAAAATGCAGGTGGAAACACTGGCAACTCTCGGATGGTCACTGTTAAGCAATTCAAGGAGTTGGGACCACCAGAGTTTTTGGGAAAGCCAGAGCCACTTAAGGCAGAGACGTGGATTAAGCAGATGATCACCAAGATATTTGATGTCTTGGGATGCTCCGAGGAGCAAAAGGTTCCCTTTGCCACCTTCATATTGCGAGGAGAGACAGATCGTTGGTGGGAATCTGTAAAACATACTCAGCCTTTCGCACTTAAGATGTCTTGGGAGAAGTTCCACGAATTGTTCAACGACAAGTACTTTCCTGAAAGTATTCGTCACATGAAGGAGGTAGAATTCATCAAGCTGGAGCAAAACAATATGATCGTATCGTAATACGAGGCTAAGTTTGCCGAGTTGTCTCGGTTTGCATCCCATTTGGTAGATAATGAGGAGCGTATGACGCGAATATTTCTAAGAGGTTTGAAACCCGAAATACGTCAATACCTTATTTCTCATGAACTTTGTTTGTATTCAGATGTTGTAAATAGGGTTCAGTTATTAGAACGCGATTATGAGTCAGCTCAACCAAAAGGGAACGACAAATAACACGATAATAATCGTACCGGTGGCAACGGCCATCGGAACAATGATAACCATCGTGGAGGAAATTATCATGCCAGAAATGCTAACCACTTCGGTGGTAATCATGGCCAAAATAATAGGAAATGTGAACTAAGTGAGAACAACTTTAAGAAGAAAAGATTCAACAAAGACAACGTAAAGACGTCGGAAGCAACACCAGCACCCATTTCTAAGGAAGGAGAGCGACTACCGGTCGTATGCTACAAATACAGACATGAGGGACACATCTGTCCAAACTGTACGCAACAACCTAAAGCGTGTTTCAATTGCAAAAGAGAAGGTCACCTAGCTCGATTTTGTCATGCAGCGAAGTCAAGGCCAGCTGAGATGGCAACACCAAAGGCTGCCCCAGACAAGTCAAAGTCGGTAGTTTAAGGGAAAGCGTTTTTCGTGATGAGAAACCCGAACGAAGTTATCACGGGTAAGGTAATCATAAATTCTTGCGAAGTATATACCTTATTCGATACCGGTTCTATCCACTCTTTTATTTCAACTACTTGCGCTTAACATTTAAATTTGACTCTAGAGAAATTAGACTTTGACTTATCTGTTGAAACTTGTTTGGAGAAACCTTTTGTGATGCACCCAAAATAGGTATACATCACCCATCTTGAGTCGCCAAATACAAGGTACATAAATCAAATACAAACTTAATTATACAACTGTCGGGTAATATATGACAAAACATAGCTGAGAGTTTAAACAAGAATATTGCCTTCTAGACAATATCCACTCTCAATGGAGTCCTCATTACAATTATTATCACACTATTTTACAGAATAGTGAGGACTACTAAAACAACCATCTGGACTGTCAATCTGTTCCCCGACTAGTACCAGCTATATTCTCATTTCCTGAAGAGAACAGTGAAAGAAAAGGGTGAGCTCAACTAGCCCAGTAAGAAATATTATGACTAAGATAATGCAGAATAAATTATCCTTAGCCTTCAATAATATAACAACTGATAGAATACAATAGACAACAAGTTTTAGATCAACAACTGTAGCGGAATAAGCAATCCATTAGAAGAGTCAAGTAAAGCATGATATCTACTATCTTTTATGATTTAAAATGTTTTTCAACAACTTTATCGCTGAGACTCAGCTTAATAAATAAACCACATCATTGAATCATCCATGCACTACGGGCCAAGGATATTAATGTAATCATCAATGGTCATGATTATACCGAATAATTCCTGGTCATAATCATACCAACAACTATCCATCAATGCACTACGGGCCAATGAGGACTTTTACCACATCATTTGTAACATTACGGGTCATGATTATACCGAATGATCCCTGGTCATAATCATACCAATCAACAGTCCATCTATGCATGTAAGCCAAAGATAACTTTAATCACAATATAAGCATGAGGATAATGACAATGATACAAGCATTAATCAAACGAAATCAAGGATAAATGTTAAAGACTTTAAATTTATCCAGAGTTTAAAATATCCAAATTGTTAACATGATACTGCTTTGTAGAATAAAATTCAAGAATGATATTGTATCAAAAATGATTTGGACCAAAAAGAAATCAATTTTTATCATGAATAGTACTCCGGGTGAATAGTACCCGGGTGAATAGTACTCCGTGAATAGTACTTCGAGAATAGTCCTTCGAGAATAGTACCATGTGAATAGTATTTTGTTAATAGTACTTCGTGAATAGTACCCATATTCATAAATAGTATCGTATACATGAATAGTGTCGTATACGTGAATAGTACCCATGAAAGAAAAATATAAGAGAAAACGATATTCCATGACGAGTACAAAAGAAGAATATCTCATACGAGTATAATGGAATATATAATACTGCAAATGGATTTTCATCCGAAATGCGGTAATCCACGTAGACAGATCATTTTCACAATTTAATAAAAAATAAATACGAAGGGTCATTCACTATGTATGCGGTAGTCCGCGTAGACATGTTATTCCAACAGAATAATAAATAATGGAATAATAGAAGAATTTTACCATGCATGCGGTAGTCCGCGTAGACAGGTTATTCCAATAGAATAATAAAGAATGGAATAATAGAAGAATTTCACCATACATGTGGTAGTCCGCGTAGACAAGTTATTTCAACAGAATAATAAAAAATGGAATAATAACCCTTACGAGTATTGTAAGAAATAACTCTCTTCATGAATACGAAAAAATAATACCCCTTACCTCAGAAGAAGACTGGATACTGAAATAGTGAAGTAGAAAACTTCTCTTCTTCTTTCTCTCTATAGCTTATCTCTCTATAGCTTCTCTCTCTATAACTGCTCTTGTGAGTCTTAGTGAATTGGTGAGAATGAAGGAAGAATGAGTTTCTATTTATAGGAAAATATAGTTTCGATAATTGCACATTTTGGGGCTCGAAATATTACAGTATAATACCTTTATATTTTCCTTCATTTTTAATTTAGTCCTGCAAGTATTATCAAACTTTCACCACCTCTCCTAATAGTACATCATGTGAATCAATAGTACAATCATGTGAATCAATAGTTCTATACATGTGAAAAAAATAATTACAGTATAGTACCTTCATCTATACCTCTATTTTTAATTTAGTCATGTAAGTATTATCAATCTTGCACCACCTCCCCTAATAGTACATACATGTGAATAAATAGTACACACATATGAAAACATAGTTATAAGCATGTGAATTAATAGTAATTAATTGCTCATTTATCCGATTAATTACCCGATTGGTCAATTTAACTTCCATACATCAATTATTATCGAAATAAATGTCGTTTTCTACTAACACTAATAATCCCAACACAATAGAACTATCAATTTCATCTTCAATCAACACGAAATTATTCATCATTAATATTATAACTCACAATATTTAACAACCAGGTTGTTCCTAGGAAAGAGGGGGCTTTCTGATAAGGATTTCTCCTTATTGGCGTGCAATTAGGTTACCAAACCTCTTCTTGACAGAACTTCTAGACATCGTCAATATTGAAAATAATAATATGAATAACTTTATCGTCTCAATTATTGATTTAATAATAATAAATATTATGCAGATGATACTGTGACAATAATTGAATAATTAATATGAGAGATATTATGCAGCAATTACTGTAGCAATAATTGAGTATAATTGAGTGACTTCTCACGTAAGCATCAATAATCAATACCGTGTGCTACTATGCAACCACGCGTATTACTGTACTTTTACTACCGGGTAGTTCAACAGTTTAACAGTAAAACTTTTGCCGTTATTTTTATAAAAAGATATTTCTGTCATTTTCTAACTACGATAATACTTCCGTTGTGGGGTCCACCAATGATTATGTGATGAGTAGGTTTTATACCTATGAATCCGATATTATTAAACTTAATTATTGTTATCTTTTATTATTTTTTAGTATCTTTTTATGTGTTTTGTGTTTATTTGTTGTAGGTTGGAGCTGGAGGGACAAATTGGTCATTTCGGAGAAGAAAAAGGTCAAAAATCATGAAAATTAAAGCTGAGTGGCATTTTTGTAATTATGTGGTCCTGGTCAAGCGCCTAGGTGCTTGGAAATGGCCTATGTTGAGCGCCTAGGCGCTCATGTGCGGAAAAAGGGGAGTTTTTCTACTGCTAAGTGGGTTTTTAAAGCCAAATAGGAGTCTGAATGAGGGCTGAGACCAATACAAATAGGAGAAGACTTTAGAAAAGACGTATCAATCAATTCTTCAAGAGATTTTTCAGAGAGAACAAGGAAGAAAAACACGAAGGAGAATTGCAAAGACTAAAGATCTAAGAGAGAGTATTGGAGCAAATTCAGAGTTTCTTCTTCTCTTCTCTAGTTTTATTTTTTTGTAACTATCTGGGATGTTTGGATTATTAATTTGGATGATGTTTTTCTTTATTATTATCATGAACTAAATTTTAATTAAGATTGCAACGGAACTTGGTATGTAGTTTAAATTGCAAGCTTCCCATTGAATGAAAGTTGGTTTTTATTGAATTGTTTATTATATCTTATGTTTATTGATTAATTGTTTGGCCAACAATTATTGTGATAATCTATATAAAATTGGAAGATGGAGTATAGATTGAGATCTGGATATGATAACATCTGTTCATATAATCTGAATAGGGTTAATATGATTAGCGTGTAGGATAGGAATATACCCATGTGTCTTTTGTATCCATTGAAAGAATTTGTGCGTAAACCCTAATTAACTTGATTCACATAGGAATATAGTGAGTTGATTAACTGGGGTGTTCCTTGTAATTTCGCATCTTAAAGATTGGATTTAGGAGGATTTATTCACGTGTCTTTGGAAGAAGTGCGTGAATATTCATAAAGCATTCTTGGATAATGATTCATATTAATTGATTTATTTTAAATGGGAAGTAAGTTAGTTTAAATGAAATACCAAGGAAAGTTGTAATCTTAACCTGTTAAATCTGCAATTATTCTTGTGAAATTTTGATTTTAATTATTAGTTTGTTAAGTTTAAATTTCAAATCTTAAACAAAATTTTCTTAGTTTAAAATAGGATTAATTGCATTAAAGTTAGTAATTGATAAATATTAGTCTATTTCCTCGTGGGAACGATATCCTTGCTTGCTGAATATTACAATTGAACGCGTATACTTGCGTGGTAAAGTGCTATTAAAAATTTAGGCAACATTATGCCATCGTACGAATATTCCCCTACAAATCGAATATTCCCCGGCACAACAAATATTTATATCAACTTGCTTACTTTGCAAAATTTTCAAATGTCACCCTTAACTTTAACTTTTATCAATTTAACCATTTACTAAATAACATTATAAGAAAATTGAATAATTTTATTTCATAAAATTTGGGATCTCACACCTTCATTACATCCACTGTTTATAAATCTTGTTTGATTCAAATCGGCACCCTCACATTACCTGTCGATCTTATCTCTTTGAAAATACTTGCATTTGATGTGATTTTAGGGATTGATTGGTTAACTACTCATCATGCTAAAATTGATTATTTTTGTAAGGTTGTTAGTTTTCATATTCCTAACTAACCTATTATGCGAATTCAAGCAACAAAATCACTAAAGTCAATCACTTTCATATCAAGCCATAAAGCTATTCATTTATTTAAAAACGGAATTCAAGCTTTCTTATAGCCCATGTCACGAATTTAAACAAAAATACGACAGATTTGAATGATATTTCTATTGTTAATAAATTTTCTGACGTATTTCTCGAAGAACTTTCTGGACTACCTTGGAGCGTGAAATCGAATTTTGTATCGACCTTGAACCCGATACCAAACCCTCAAATATTTCTTCACCTAGAATGAACGTAACATGTGCTAAAGACGTTGGCTCGAGCTGTTGAAAGATTACGATCATACCATTCAATACAGCTGGAAGATTGCATATTTAAAATTTGATGTTGAAAGTTAATTTTCATGATTATATGTAAAGTCTGTCAAAGAAACACATGTACAAGGACTTAGTGATAGATCAAACTTGTTAGGTTGATCTGGACTTTAATGTTTATCATTCTGTAAATGAATATATAGGAGAAATGATCAAAGCTGTTAGGTTGATCTATATCTTGAGATGTAATAGATAGGCTTCAACTGAATCGTAGTCTATCAAGATGATCAAGAGATTACAGAAGACAAGGCAGAATCGTAGAGCATCGAGAATCATAGTGTATTTGCTTTAAAGGGCCTCTCTGAAGTCGTAGAGTAGGCTAAACGCTTGCCGAGCCAAATCAGAGGTCGTAGAGTGCTCTCGAAGCGTAAAGTCTGCAAGTCAAGCAAGTGAAGATCGTAGTGTACCAGTACTTCAGAGAAATCGTAGTATTCTCGTTAGCAGCATCAGATCAATCACCAAGGTGGCAAGACACCACAATCAGAATCGTAGAGCTTCATCTGTTTGTGTCAGAAGCATCGAGCCTCGTTCATTTGTTTAAAGATAAATCACAATAAATATGGAATGAGCTATAGACGTTGAAGACCTCGGGAGTTCCAATGACACATTAGTCATCCTTAGTATATAAAAAAGAAACGTATTTAAGAAGCTAAGGAAATTACTCTGGCTCAGCAGAAAACACCTTTTTAGGTGTTTGGTGAAACAACAGTCTACTGTGTCAGTGGGCCAGTCTGCTAATCAGAAGTTGTGCAAAAAGTCTCCATCAAAGCTCAAAAATGTCAAATGCATTTAATGCTTCAACGGATGTCTTCAACTGATATATTTCAAAGACATCATATATACAAAGCTTCAGCAGATGAAAGAATCAAGCAAGTACTGAACAAAAATAATGAAGAACACTCAACGCTCAACTCTACGATCTGAAAAAGAAAGTTTGCTCAGCTACTCGGTTCTTTCAAACTCAAGCTTATCGGCAACTGAGTAGCACCATTCAAGAACTCAACTACCCTCAAGTTAAGTAAGAAGTTCCAAGTTAGAAGGATTTGAAGAGTTCTAAGTGAACTGAGAAGTACCAAGTCTGCTAGACTTGAAGAGTTCAATAGTGAACTAAGAAGTTCCAATACTGCTGGTCTTGAAGGAATCTGTGAGATTCAAAAGTTGTAAAGATATCCTTAGTGGATTTCCTACTCGAGGAGTAGAAGAGTGGATTAGTAGCTTTGAATGCTCTGAACCACTTAAAATCTTTGTGTCTCCTATATTCTTGTCATATCTACTATAACTACCATAACTGCTTTACTCCTATTAACTCATTATATCTTGAAGGGAAAATAAACAGATCTTAATTCTGCTGTGTTTAAATCATTATCATAACTAATAAGTATTTTGATTAAAAGAATTTTTAAAATATCTATTCAACCCCCCTTCCAGATAATTATTGTTCCTTTGGGAACTAACAATTGGTATCAGAGCAGGTTCTATCAAACAATCTACAAAGCTTAAGTAGATCTAATGGCACATCTGATAAGTGAATCAAACACTGGAGGAGGCAGTAAGCCACCTATGTGTAACAAAGTAAATTCGCCAACTGGAAAGTTCGTATGCAAGCCTAAATGGATTCAATAGATGAAGATCTATTTGAAACTATTCAAAATGAGCCCTACATTTCTACCAAGCTTGCTCCTACTATAGACGAACCAAACAGAATTCAGATCAAGGTCAAAGAAGAATGGTACTAACAATGAAAATAAAGCTGTTCAACTTGACAAAAAGGCCAAGAACATTTTATTCCAATCTTTAGAAGATGACCTGTTTGAGAATGTGGTCAATAGCAAACCAACAAAGGAAGTATGGGAAGCATTTCTCATCATGCATGAAGGAACATAAGAAGTCAGAGAAAATAAGAAATCTCTCCTGACTCAACAATATTAAATGTTTGCACACGTTCAAGGAGAAAATATCACTTCCACTTACTGAAAGATTCAATGTACTGCTCAACTCTATGCAAGCTTATGGAAAGATCTATCCAAATAAAGATCTAATCATAAAGTTCATGAGAGCTTTACCTAGCAAGTGGGATGCCAAAACCACTGCCATAAGAGAGTCAAAGAATCTCCATGAAATGACTGTTCAACAGTTGTATGGCAACCTTCTCACTTATGAACTGGAGATGACTTAACGAGCAGAAATTCTATTTGAAGGAAGAAAGAAGGACAAAGGGGTTGCTCTCAAAGCAACAGATAATATCTCCAAAGCCAACACTGAAAATAACTCTGAATATGATGAAGATGATGATGAGGACTTTGCTGTGCTGGTAAGGTGACTCAGAAGGTTCATGCTTCAAGGCAGAATTAACAAACCTATGAAAATCAACAACTACAGCAGTCTGGAGCAAATAAACGACTTATGCTACAATTGCAAAAAGCCTGGTCATTTTATTGCAAACTGCAACAAGCCTCTTAGAGAAGAACTTAAGAAAAGATCAAATTCAAAGAAAGAATTCAAAGGCAAGAAGAAGCTCCAGAAGAAAGATAAAGGTCTTGTGGTCGGAGGATCGTGGAGTGACTCAGACAACGACTCAACTCCCAAATCTGGAGATGATGAAGATCCTCAAGTGTCAATTTTTTGTCTGATGGACAAACATACAAAGGACAAGAAGAAATCTGACATACATGAAGTAAGTATAGATGAGGTATTTGACTTTAACTCTCCTGATGTAGACAATGATGACTTAAGAACTGCTCTACATAGCATAACATCTGATCTGCATCAATACATGAAATGGTTCAAAGTTCTGTCCAAAGATTATTCTCTTCTTCAAAAAGATAAAGAGAAAGTTCTAGAAAAACTAGAAACAACTCTTCTAAGTACTAACCCTCTCTCCAAATTTGAAGCTGAGAATAAGTTCTTAAAACAGACCAATGAACTTAATGCACAAAGAGAATAAAGTCTAACCTCTAAAATTGAGGAACTAGAAAGGACAATCTCTATATGGAATAAATACTCTTCTTCCATGGACTCCCTGATCTCCAGTCAGAGAAGTGTATCTGACAGAACAAGTTTAGGTTTTGGGGAACCCATCTTTGAACCAAATGTGGAAAAGATAAAGGAAACTAGTTCTAGTAATGTTTTAAGTTTCAGTAGAAGCATTACATTTGTGAAATCCTCACAGAAGGAAGAACCAGTCCAACCGTCATCTTCAGATCCAAACTATGTTCCAAGGAATAAAGGATCTCATGTTGGCCTAGGTTTCAGAAGAGAGAAGAGTAACTTCGTCTCTACTCTCCAGCCTCGAAGGGTCATAGAGTCGAGTAAAATCGACTCCACGAACCAACTGGGAAGGAACAGTAGAGTTAAGCTTCACTCTTCACAAACCATGAAACACAAGGACACATGGAAAAAGGAGAATAAGTATAAAGGAAGGATTGCTGAAAACCCGCATAAGTCCAAATGGATGAAGAATCCATACACACACACAAGCATGCATTATATTAGATGTTTTGTATGTAATAAGACTGGTCATAAGGCTGCAATATGCTACCATAATCCTATGCATGTGAGACCCAGAATTAAGCAAATTTGGGTCCCCAAGGGTACTAACAAAATAGGACCCATGCAAGTATGGGTACCAAAATGAGAGTTTTATCTTATAACATGAACCAAGCTCCACGATCACAACCTGGTATCTGGATAGTGGATGCTCAAGGCATATGACAGGGAACAAAGCCCTTTTATCTAATTACATAGATAATGAAGGTTCGTCAGTCATCTTCGGAGACAATAGCTTTGGCATGACAAGAGGATATGGCTCAGCTGGGAATGGTGCAATATTTTTCAGTAAAGTAGCCTATGTGGAAGGATTACAACACAATTTTCTGAGCATAAGCCAACTCTGCGACAAGGGTCATTAAGTCACTTTTCTCAACAATCAATGTCAAGTCAGAGACCTGAGGACATCCTCTATAAAGCTGACTGGAACAAGAGAAGGAAATGTCTATACTGTCAATCTTGATCAACTAAGCTCGGATGAGACAATATGCTTTTTAGCTAAAACATTTGAAGAAATGAGTTGGCTATGGCATAAAAGACTATCCCATCTCAACTTCAAAAGCATGTCTAAACTGATCTCCAAGGATCTAGTAGAAGGCTTACCCAAGTTCAGCTTCGTCAAGGAAAGGCCATGCAATGCCTGTTAGCTTGGAAAGCAGACTAGAAGCTCATTTAAGAGCAAAACTATCAACTCAATTGACAAACCCCTACAGCTGCTTCACATGGATCAATTTGGGCCAATTCCAACAACAAGCCTTGGAGGGAAGAGATACTCACTGGTCATAGTATATGACTACACGAGATTCACATGGGTGTTCTTTCTAAACTCAAAAGATGAAACTGAGCTCCCAACTTATCAAGATGTTCAGATTAGTGATGAACGAGAAAGGGGAGAAAATCAAGGTTATAAGGAGTGATCATGGCAGAGAATTCGACTTCTCTAAAATGGACCAGTTCTGCATAGACAATGACATCAGTCACAACTTCTCAGCTCCACAAACTCCTCAACAAAATGGAGTAGCTGATAGAAAGAATAGAACATTGATAAAGGCTGGAAGAACTCTACTAGCAGCAGCCCATCTGCCTGATTACTTCTGGGCAGAAGCTGTCAACACTGCATGCTATACTCAAAACAAATCACTGGTATACTCTACGATAAAGAAAACTCCCTACAAACAGTGGAAAGGAAGAAAGCCAAATGTCAACTACTTCCATGTATTCGGCTGTACGTGTTACATTCTCAACAATGGGAAGAAATATCTGACAAAGTTTCAACCCAAGTTTGACGAAGGAATCATTCTCGGATATGCCACAGACAGTAAGGCTTATAGAGTGTTCAATAAGAAAACACCGAGTGTTGAAGTCTCGATCCACATCATCTTCGATGAAATAGACTTGGACAAAACAGTGTCTCAAGACACTACGAATGATAATTCAGACGAGGCCGTCGAGCTCAGCACCACGATCGTAGTCCCTGAAAATGAAATCATCGAGCAAGAAGAGGAGATCATAGAGAGAACTATGTAAGACAATGAACCTTCACATCAAGAAGCAAAAATTAATCTTGAAGGTCTCAGACAAGAAGGCATCAGGACAAATGTTCCAACAGGAAATAGATGGGCGAAAGATCACACTCAAGACTTAATCATTGGAGATCCAAATGCAAGGGTTAAAACAAGAGCGGCTACTCAGAACGAGTGTTTCTATCTAAGCTTTCTGTCACAAATGGAATCGAAGAAAATAGATGAAACAATGGAAGACTCCAGTTGGATAGAAGCCATGCAAGAAGAACTAAATCAATTTGAAAGAAGTAAAGTGTGGAGATTAGTTCCAAGACCAAGAAACCATTCAGTCATTGGCACCAAGTGGGTCTTCAGAAACAAGATGGATGAAGATGGAGTAATAACTATGAATAAGGCAAGACTAGTGGCCAAAGGCTACTCTAAAGAAGAAGGCATTGACTACAATGAGACCTTTACACCTGTTGCCAGATTAGAAGCCATCAGAATATTTCTTGCCTTTGTTGCTCACATGAAATTTAAAGTCTTTCAAATGGATGTCAAAAGTGCATTCCTGAATGGTGAGCTTCAAGAAGAAGTATATGTGGAACAACCTCCAGGTTTCATCAATCCAACTCTCTCTAATTATGTATATAGATTAGATAAAGCCTTATATGGTCTTAAGCAAGCTCCTAGAGTATGGTATGAAATACTAACTAACTTTCTTATTGAAAATGGATTCACTAGAGGTAGAGTAGATACCACATTATTCCTTAAAAAGAATAAGGACAAAGTCTTATTAGTTCAAATATATGTTGATGACATTATCTTTGGCTCTATTGATGAAAAATTATGTAAGAGATTTGCCAATATTATGAAAAACAAGTTCGAAATGAGCATGATGGGTGAGTTGAACTTCTTTTTGGATTGAAAGTAAAATAGACTGATGAATGAATCTTCATAAACCAAGCCAAGTACATAAAGACTTACTTAAAAAGTATGGCATGGAATCAGCCTCTCCCATGAAAAACCCAATTGCTCCAGCAACTAAGCTTGACAAAGATGAAAAAGGTAAAAGTATTGATATACTTCAATACAGAGGTATGACAGGATCTCTTCTATATCTAACTGCCAGTAAACCAAACATAATGTTTGCAACATGCATATGTGTTAGATTTCAAGATAATCCTAAGGAATCACACTTAACTGCTGTAAAAAGGATTTTCAGGTACCTAAAAGGCACACCTCACTTGGGGCTTTGGTATCCCAAGGAGTCCTCTTTTGAATAAACATGATATACATATGCTGATTTTGTAGGCTACAAAATAGATAGAAAAAGTACTAGTGGTACCTGTCAACTGCTAGGAAATAGACTTCTGTCTTGGTTTAGCAAGAAGCAAAACTTAGTATCTACATCAACAGCAAAAGCTGAATACATTTTTGCTAGCAACTGTTGTGCTCAAATCTTATGGATGAAAAATCAGCTAGCAGATTATGGGTTTGATTTTAAATCTATACATATTCATTGTGATAACACAAGTGCCATAACAATAACACACAATTCTGTCATGCTTTCTAGGACTAAACATATAGAAATAAGATATCATTTTATTAGGGATCATATTCAAAATGGAACCATATCTTTACAATACATCCCTATTGAAAATCAACTTGCAGATATCTTTACAAAGCCTCTAGATGAATCCAGATTTAATAAATTAATAAGTCAGCTAAGCATGCTAAATTTACATCCATAAAATCTATGCTCCAGTTTGTGCTAACCATGCAGAGATAAAGGCTATGGTCGAAATTGTAGACATGACTAAAGAAAGTCCACGATCATAGAGGTCCATCAACAGAACAAAGAAGCATCCTATGATGACAAAGTTCCAACTAATCAAAGAAATCTCTCTGTCAGGCGCCTCAGGAACAAACCTAGCCCTTACTTCACTCTAAGAGGTTAGCCCTTCCCGAGCTACCTTAACTCGAGAGATTTGCCAAGTCAAATGTTCATCACAAGAACCAGGGCAGACAACGTTCGTAAAGCAGATTAGAAGTGAACTCAACAATCGTAGTGTTACCTTGACGATCATAGTTCTCTCAAATAATACGCTAGCTTAGAAGAAGCCAAGGGCAAATCAGTATTTAACTCCTAAGTTAAAATCGTGGAGCCAAGCAAAACTTGACACATGCCCCACTAAGCAAATTGAGAGGAGGGAAGTTACAAGTACAGTTTGAAAATATCTTTTTGAAATCAGAAGTTCAAAAAGCTTATTCCTCTCTCTCTACCAACAGAAACCCTAGCTTTCAAAATCGCTCAACCATCCTCAATGCAAAGAAATCAATGGCTTCAAATGTCATCTCTGGTTACCGACTCTACTTCGATGAGTTCAAGATAGCTGACCCCAAATTTCACAAAATTTTATCTCTGGTAAAGAGAGCTGGTCTTAAAGAAGCTCTGGGCACCAGCACATGGATCTACCCAAAGCTAATAAAGGAATTTTACAGCAATGAAGTTTTTAAGAACGACACCATCACCACAAAAGTCAAGGAAGTACAAATCAAACTCAAGGCTGAAGACATAAATCTGGCCCTAGGTTTCAAGTTAAAGGGACTCCTATCGATAGAGGGCATTAACTTCCATAAAGGACTGAAGAGGATGCATCACAAAAAGAATGAGACTGTCAAGGGGTATAAGAAGAAGGAATTTCCCCAAAAATATGAGTTTTTGGCTGACATTATTGGAAAATGCATATGTTGCAAAAGCTCTGGCCACGACTCCGTGAATGAAGTACAACTGAAGCTCATGACAACAATCTGCTATGGGATCCAACCCAAATTTGGAGCCCTACTCATCGATTGGATTGGGAAGTGGATTCTCAATTCGAAGAATTAAAGAGCTCTGGTAAGATGCTCTACGGGCGGTTTATAAGCATCATCCTACAGTCAGCACTGGGTGACAAAATTGGAGATAATGAAGGAGAATCCATTAATCCCAACAGGAGGATGACCCAGCAGCTGTTTAAAATTGGAAAAAGCCAACTGAAAATGTCAGAATAGGTATCTGAGTCCAGTAGAAGAACTGGTGATGCAAGGGAGACTGAAATACCAGGAAATATGTCCTCTGTAAAGGAGACTGAAGAAGAAGAAGAAGAAATTAACAAGGAAGAACCCATAACTTTAATTAAAAAAATCAAGGGTAAAATAAAAATGAAGGCTCAAATGGTAAAGGAGCCTCAAGGCTCGACTACTGAGGTACCTCAAGAGAGTTCAGGCACTGAAACTCTGAAGAAATTAAAAAGAAAAGAAAAGTAGTCTGAGGAAGAAGAAGACAGAACTACCATTTCTCAGCTGCTCAAGAAAGAAAAGTGGAGTCACAAGTCTAAGAAGACCTCTTTCTCTTCAATCATAGAGTCTCTAACGATCATAGAATCCAGATTGAACACCACTCCCGAAGAGGATGCTGCAACAGCTTCTCAGCCTGATCAAACTTTCAGACCTGAAGCTAAAGACAATGCTGAGGATGTGGCTCAGGCCTAGGAAGTCAAAAAAGAAAACTTGTCAAGAAATACATTCTTGTCAATGAAAAAGTGTTAAAGGAGGAAGATAAAATGATAGCTGCTGAGAAGGGACTACCCGAAGCTAGTAAGGAGAATACAACTCAAGTTGAGGGGGAGGTTCCTGAAGTTCTTACACTAGAGAATGCTCCAGTTGAGGGGGAGCTGCTTGAAATTCAAATGGATGATCAAGTTGAGGGGGAGCCTCACAAAGTCCCTATGTTAGATAAAGCTACAGCTGAGGAGGAATTGCCAAGAGATCATCATGAATCTTCCTCAGTCCCTCAAGAGATTCCAGTTTTAGAAATTGTAGAAATGGAAAGGGTTGAAGCCATGGAGGATGAAAGAGCAGCATAGCAAAGAAATCAAGTGGAGATAATTGATGTGGTGGAAATTTCAAATGAAGATAGAGAAGAAGAGGATGACAAAGTTAAAATCATTGCTGTGGGCTGTGATGGACATAGGAGAGCTAACTACAATCAACTGTTCTCCTATCTACCTATGATGCCATTTTATAGAGCCCAAATCCTCAACTCCTGGGATCACATGTTATGGACCTTCAAAGCCTATCTAAAAAATTTGGTGCTAGCCCATGGATTCCCAGGAAAAATCAACTTTGCCTGAAAACTGATCACCAACAGCCCCCTCTTCAGAACATGGGCATGAGGTACAAACTATTCCTATCTCATTTAGGGTAAATCACTGTCCACCATCATTTTTCAATCAATTTTATGAATCACCAAGGTGGTTGGAAGTGATACTTTATCCACTCAATCAATTTCCAGTTACAGAATCCCAACATTCTGTAACTGATGAACCAAATGTGCCAAACTTTGTGTTGATCCAATCTCTTATCATCTCTCCCTCTACGATTATTGAGCCATATCTAATCGTAGAGTCACCTATTAAGATCATAGACTCAATCCCTTTTGAAGCTCAACCTCACACACCTACCCCTCCATTAGACATACCATCTTCCTCAACCAATGACTATTTCAGTCTTGATCTTGCTTTCTACCAAATGCAAGGTCAACATTCAAGAGCCTTCTCTTCCAAATAATCCGCAACTTCTTGAGCTTATATCTGATCTCCCTACCTAAAACGGAGTTGTCAGGAAGCAACTAAGAAAGTGACCAAGGACATATAATAAGATCTTGAAGTTCACTCTGAACTTGTTCATATGAGACTGACTCATTTGATTGATGCTACCAATACTCTCGCAAGCAACCTAAGTTCTGAACTGACAAAGAAGCTTACGGAGATAATAAACGAGATGATTAAGAGTATCAATGAAAGGGATCAAATCCACTTTCTAGCTGCCAAGAAGCACAAGGATGCTATTCTTATTTTACAAAATACTCAAGAATCCAAAAATCAACTTCTGATGGAAAATCTCACAAGTCTAAAGACCCAAATGAAAGAATTCCAAGCATTTTCCATGGGTCAAATGAAATAAACAGAAAATGTCTTGGACATTCTGCAAAGGAGAGAAGCTCGTACTGACTCTTTGATCCAGGAAAATCGTGCAGATATAGTTCAATCCAAGACTCAACTCCACGAACTCGTACAAGGCATGACTCGCCTATATAAAGATATTCGAACCCTTGATGATGACATAAAGGGGGAGAATAAAGGGGAAGGAGACAAAGAAAGAGGCAAAGGCAAAATTATTGCTTTCTCCAGAAGTTCTCCTGCAAGTCAGTCTCGCCATCAAACTCCACGACCTGAACAACAGTAAATTCTCATGGCACAACTAATAAGGAGTCAAAGTCCCTCTCCCAGTTCACAAGAGGTAACCACCATATGCCTAAGAACTCTAATTGGAGATCCTGCATTCATGAATAGGCACAAGCATTCACCAAGGCTAAGTCAGAGTGAGATGGAAGATATAACATCAAGAGATGAACTCAGCAGGAGAAGAAGAGCTCAAGAATATGCAAATCCTCCAAGGAGCAAAAGGCAGAAGAAATAGAGATAAGTTGAAAATCATTTCTTATTGATGTAACTAAGCTTAATTGTAATATCTGTCTTTATAAACATCAATAAATTCATGCTTATTCTCTAGAGGTTTCAGCTGCTCACTGAAACACTAAGTCATATTTACTTTTTAGCAACTGCATCTAGAAATTAATAATCATGATACAAATCTCCTTTGTTATATCAACATCAAATAGGGGGAGATTGTAAGACCCCAACTTTTATGAATAAAGTGGAATTTTCTCTATTTATTATTTTGAAATAGTAAGGGATTGATTTGATTAATGTGGTTAGTTATGGGTAAAATGCGCAAATATTTTAAATAAACAAGTGGTTATAAAATATTCATTGTTGTCGGGAAATATTCGTTTGGTCGTGGAATATTCTTGTTGTCGGGGAATATTCGTACGACGGCGCAGCCTTGTGTGAGCCCCATAACGGAAAGCAATTAAATGAAGAAAATGACAAGTATGAGTTTTTTTTATAAATAACGGTGTAGTTGTTACCGTTAACACTATTAGAATACCCGGTGGTTAAAACATAGTAATACGCAGTGTTGCACAATAGCACACGGTATCGCACCAATTATTGATTCTTACGTAAGAAGGCACTACTCAATAATTTTTACAGTAATTACTGTTCAATATTTTATTTTATTGATTCAATAATTGCTACGTTGATATTTTATATTATTGTTATATCCATAATTGTCACTGCATAGTATTTCCCATTATCAGATCAAAAATTTATATTATTTGAATAATATTATTAGATAGCATTATTGGCAATGTCTAAGGAAGTTCTGTCTAGAAAAAGGGTTTGGTCACTTAATTGAGCGCCAGTAAGGAGAAATCCTTATCGGAAAGCCCCCTCTTTCCTGGGAACGACCTGATTGTCATTATTATGATTCTGTAATATTATTTGTGAATAATTAATTATTAATTTATATGATAAGAAAAATATTTATTTATGTGAATATAAATGGAGGAATTTTTAGAAAAGTGACAATTGTTGAAAATTGAAATTTTATCTATATTATTATATTACATTTGTATAATGTGATAATATAATAATATAATAATGATGATATTTTTACAATGAATGTGTGATATATGAGTAATTAAGGAGGAATAGTATTTTTGTTACAATAAATGATAAAAACATGTTAAACATGTCGGTGGACCCCATTTTTGACTAAAATTTGATTATAGCTTGCAAAATCGTCCGTATGTGAATTTTGGTCAATTTCTGTTTAGAATTTGGACAAACTTAAAGCTACAAAGTTGTAGAAAATTAAATTTTCTATGGAATGGACATAAGATTTGAATTTTTCTGATAAAAGGATATTTATTATGAATTATTGAAGTTTCGAAATAATTAATTTTTGAGTTTTAATTTTTTTTAAAATGTTTTTATTATGTTGGTGGGCCCCATTTGTATTAAAAATGTGCTGAGTTCATATTTTTCAAAGTGGGCGGAATTTTTTCATAAATATTAATATTTTATTAAATTTTATGTTTTGGTGTTTTAAGCATTTTTCTATAAATATAGTGCTTAGGTTAGAATTAAAAATCACACCAAAAACTGAAGTTTTCTCTCTCTATATTATCGAGCGTATTTTTGTGAGTATTTTGATACTTTGAGTGTTGCTATATGGTGCAAGTTTTCTTCTGATATTCCAGCCAGAATTACTATTCTTTTGAGGTAAGGGATGTTATTTTCTTCGTAAATGATATTATTTTTTTCAATATCATTATGCCAAAATATTGGTATGAATTTTATTATGGAATTTTTACCTTTTTGTGTTGGGGTTACTATTCACGTATACAATACTATTCACGTATACGACACTATTCACGAATATGACACTATTCACCGAAAAATAAAATTTTCTCTTTTTTATCCCAGATGTCTATTTTTGTTACTATCTTTGATTGTATCCATGTTTTGATCTTCATTCTTAAATTTTACTCCACTATGGTATATTATGGGGTATTTTTGAACATGGATAAATCGAAGTACGATTCCTTAATATTTATTCTTTTGTTTCATTGGATTCGTTTTCTTTAAAATATTTTTCATCATCTTCAGTCCTAAATGATGATATAACTGGATATCTTTGACCTGTAGTGCAAAGATGATTGATTTCCTGATGAATATCTTTGGCCCGTAGTGCAAAGATGAACAGGTGTTGAGATGAACATGATCAACTGATGAATATCTTTGGCCTGTAGTGCAAAGATAAATATTTGATTCAAGATGTATATTGATTGATGTTACATGGATAAAATATTGAGGATGGACTTTTAAATTCAAAGATGATAGTAGATTTCATTCTCTACTTAACTCTTCTAATGAATTGTTATTTCCGTTGCGAATATTGATTTGAAACTTATTGTCTATTATATTCTATCAGATTTTTTCCATGTTGAGGACTAACGATAATTTGTACTATATTATCTTAGTCATAATATTCTTTACTGGGCTAGTTGAGCTCACTCTTTTCCTTTTTTGTTCCATTCTTCTTCTCAGGAAGCGAGAATATAGCGGGAAGTAGTCGGGGTGTGGAGTGATGTTCCAAGGCAGTTGTTATAGTAGTCCTCACTATTTTGTAAAATAGTGTATCAATAATTATAATGAGAACTTATTTGAGTGTGATATTGTCTAGAAGATAATATTTGTATTTAAACTCACAGTTTATGTGTTGTCGTATTTTGCACGACAACTGTATTAATAAAGTTGTAGTTATTTATGAACCATGTTTTTGGCGACTCAGAATGGGTGATATATACCTATTTTGGGGGCGTCACAGTTGGTATCAGAGCTTAAGGATATGGTCTCTGGCAAAGATCGGGGAATAGAACTAGGAGGGGAGAGACGAGTAAATCCTTCGCTAGTGTGTCCTACCTAAGCTTATTTGTTGGTTGGTCAGAATATAGGGATATTGTGTGATATATTAATTTCTTTAATTAACCCTTATTTTATGGAAGTATTTGAGAATGGCAACTGAGAATGTTAACAATGGATTAAGTGAGATCGTGGAGACACCTTTACTCACCAATCTGGAGAACGTGCAACATGACGACTATGTTCCTCCTGTAAACAACACCACTGATCAGACGATGAATGATGGGATGTTTAGAAGCTTTTTGTAGTTCATGCAAAATCAGACGAGGGAGACTCGTGTACAAAATACAAGTAGAAATGATAGCAATGCACGATTTGTCACAGCCAAGCAGTTCAAAGAGTTGGGACCACCAGAATTCTGAGGAAAGATGGATCGATTAAGGCGGAAAGCGTGGGTCAAGAAAATTACCAAGATATTCGATGTCTTGGGATGCACGGAGGAACAGAAGGTTCCATTCGCTACCTTTATATTTCGTGGTGAGGCAGATTACTGGTGTGAATTTGTGAAGCGTACCCAACTAGCCGCACTCAACATGTCTTGGGAAATATTTCAGAAACTGTTCAATGACAAGTATTTTCCTAAAAGTATTCGCCATATGAAGGAGGTAGAGTTTGTTAGACTGGAACAGAACAACATGACAATGTTCCAGTACGAGGCTAAGTTCGCGGAGTTATCCAGGTTTGCACCTCATTTGGTAGAGAATGAGGAACATATGATGCAGATGTTTCTGAGAGGTCTGAAACCCGATATACGTCATTATCTCATTTCTCATAAATTTTTTCTATATTCAGATGTTGTCAATAGGGCTCAATTATTAGAGCGAGATAATGATTACGTTCAACCGAGGGACTACAACTAGGGTCATACCGATGATAGCAGTCATCATAGCAATGATAACCATCGGGGAGGGAAAAATACAGACAAAAATGGTAACCACTCTGGTGGTAATCGTAGCCATGATAATAGAAGAAACGAGTCGGAGGGAGATTTTAAAAAGAGAAGGTATAACAATGACAATGTGAAGACGTCAGCACCATCATCAACTATTTTTAAGGGAGGAGAACGACCACCAATCGTATGTTATAAATGTGGAAAAGAGGGACACATCAGCCTAAACTTTCCACAACAGTTTAAGGTATATTATAATTATAGAAAAGAAGGTCATATCGCTCAAGATTGTACTGTAGCGAAACCAAATCCAGCGGGGATGGTGACTCAAAAGGCTGTCCCAAACAAGTCAAAGTCAGCGGTTCCTGGAAGAGCATTTATTGTGACTGGCCAAAATACGAGGAACCCGGACGAGGTGATCATGGGTAAGCTAATCATAAACTCTTGCAAAGTTTATACCTTACTAGATACCGATTCTACCCATTCATTTATCTCCCTTGCTTGTGCTCAATGTTTAAACTTGATTCCGGAGAAATTAGACTTTTGACTTATCTGTGGAGACTCCGTTAGGAGAAACTTTCATTACATCCACTATTTATAAATCTTGTTTGATCCAAGTTGGCAGCTGTCACATTACCTATTGATCTTATCTCTTTAAAGATACTTCCATTTTATGTGATTTTAGGGATTGATTGGTTAACCACTCATCATGCTAAAATTGATTGTTTTTGTAAGGTTGTTAGTTTTCATATTCCTAACCAACCTGTTATGCGAATTCAAGCAACCTAAACCACTAAAGTCAATCACTGTCATATCAAGCCATAAAGCCATTCGTTTATTAAAAACGGATGTCAAGCTTTCTTAGCCCATGTCATGGACTTGAACAAAATCACATCAGATTTAAATAATATTTCTGTTGTTTATGAATATCCTGTCGTATTTTCTGAAGAACTTCCTGGTCTACCCCCAGAACGTGAAGTTGAATTTGTTATTAACCTTGAACCTGGTACAAAGCTCATTTCTAAAACACCATATCGAATGGCTCCTATTAATCTTCAGGAGTTAAAGGTCCAACTACAGGAGTTGTTGGACATCGGTTTCATTCATCCTGGTACATCTCCTTGGAGTGCTCCTGTTTTATTTGTAAAGAAGAAAGATGGGAGTATGCGACTTTGTATTAACTACCGGGAATTGAACCATGTCACCATCAAGAATAGGTATCCGCTATGTCACATTGATGACCTGTTTAACCAGTTGCAAGGAGCACAATTATTTTCAAAGATCGATCTTCGTTCTGGATTTCATCAGCTGAAGATTAAAACTGAGGATATTTCGAAGACTTCCTTTAGAACTCGGTATGGGCATTATGAATTCCTAGTCATGTTTTTTGGATTGACTAATGATCCTACGGCTTTCATGGATATTATGAACCGAGTATTCAAGGAATATTTGGATCAGTTCATTATTGTCTGTATTGATGACATCCTCATATATTCCAAAAGCCGTGAAGATCATGAACACCATTTGAAGCTGGTACTTCAAAGGCTTCGTGAAAATAAGCTATATGCCAAGCTGAAAAAATGCGAGTTCTGGCTTGAGGAAGTAGTATTCCTTGGGCACGTGGTGTCAAAACATGGAGTATCTGTTGACCCGACGAAGATTGAAGCAATACAAAGTTGGGAGCAACCTAAGACATTAAAAGTACATAGCTTTCTGGGCTTAGCTGGTTATTATCGAAGATTTGTGGAAGGATTTTCTCGAATTGCTACTCCGTTAACTCAACTGACTCGAAAAGATACAAAATTTGTATGGAGCGAGGAATGCGAGAAGAGTTTTCAAGAGCTTAAAAGGAGACTCATTTCAGCACCTGTTCTGGCAATACCATCTGGTTCGGATGGATTTGTTATCTACAGCGATGCTTCAGGCAACGGGTTAGAAAGTGTTATCATGCAACATGGGAAAGTTATAGCCTATGTCTCGTGACAACTCAAAGAATATGAGAGGAATTACCCTACGCATGATCTAGATTTGGCAGTAGTCGTTTTCGCATTGAAAATTTGGAGACACTATCTATATGGAGAGAAAGTGGAGATATATTCAGACCATAAAAGCCTCAAATATTTCTTCACCCAAAAGGAACTAAACATGCGGCAACGACGTTGGCTCAAGCTATTGAAAGATTACGACCACACCATTCAATACCATCTTGGAAAAGCGAACGTGGTAGCTAATGCATTAAGTAGAAGATCATATGCGAGAACGAGTGCGTTGTTGTCAACACATAGTCCCAATTTGTGTGATTTACAAAAGATGAAGATAGAATTCACGACTCCGGGGAGCCATACGATGATGTCAAGTATATGCATAGAACCAACTTTAATCGATAAAGTTAAAGTTGCTCAAGCCACAAACCCAGAACTGATGCGTATGAAGAAGAAAGTACAAGAACGTGTTATCCCAAAAACAAGAATCGATGAAGAAGGAATACTTCGAGTCAACTCCAGACTTTATGTTCCTAATGACTCTGATTTAAAGTACAAGATCATGATGGAGGCACACAATACACCGTTTGAAATCCATCTTGGAAGTACCAAAATGTATCGTGATCTTCGACATATATTTTGGTGGACCAATATGAAGAGAGAGATCGCGAAGTTTATCTCGAGGTGTTTAACTTGTCAACGTGTAAAGGCGGAGCATCAAGTTCCAAAGGGTCCATTGCAACCACTTGAGATTCCAAAATGGAAGTGGGAACACATTACCATGGATTTTGTTACGGGTTTTCCCACAGTTTCTCAAGGCATAGATGCTATTTGGGTTATTGTTGATAGATTAACTAAGTCTTCTCATTTCTTGCCGATACGGGAGACTTATTCCCTTGAACGTCTTGCTCGTATGTATGTAAATGAGATTGTGAGATTGTATGGCATGCCATTATCCATAGTTTCGAAACGTAACCAAAGGTTCACTTCACGATTTTGGGTTAGCTTGCAAAAAGCTATGGGCACGGATTTACGATTCAGTTCGACATACAATCCTCAAATGGACGGACAATCAGAGAGGCTATTCAAACTCTTAAAGATCTATTAAAACTCTGTGTCCTAGACTTCAAAGGGAGTTAGGATATGTATTTACCATTGGTGGAATTCTCCTACAACAACAGTTATCAGGAAAGTATAGGTGTGGCTCCATTCAAAGCATTGTATGGATGAAAGTGTCGCTCTCCAATATATTGGGATGAGGTGGGTGAAGCAACATTGTTGGAATCAGAATTGGTACGTATGACTATAGAAAAGATCTAAATGATTCGACAACGTATACAAATGGCACAAGATCGACAAAAGAGTTATGCGGATCTTCATCGAAAAGACGTAGAATTTAGTATTGGGGATCATGTATTATTGTGTGTGGCTCCATGGAAGGGAGTTACAAGATTTGGAAAGAGAAGAAAGCTCAATCCACGATTTATTGGTCCATTTCAGATTCACGACCGAGTAAAAAATGTGGCCTATAGACTCACGTTACCTCCAAGCATGTGTCGTGTTCATAATTTTTTTCACATATTTGTGCTTCATAAATATGTGAAACACCCGAACCACATTATTGAGTTAGAACCAGATGAAATAGCCGAAGATTTAACATACGAGGAGGTACAT
The DNA here is from genome assembly GCA_020205505.1 of Panax japonicus. Taxonomy (NCBI): domain Eukaryota; kingdom Viridiplantae; phylum Streptophyta; class Magnoliopsida; order Apiales; family Araliaceae; genus Panax; species Panax japonicus. Next base: position 48,947,056 of record CM035102.1, on the reverse strand, counting down.
GTCAAGATCTTGGATAGGAAGGAGCATGTCCTACGGAAAAAGGTCATACCACAAGTCAAAGTTTTGTGGAGGAACCATGCTATTGAGGAAATGACCTGGGAGTTGAAAACGGAAATGAAAGCGGAAATGAAAGCGAGGAAATGAAAGGAGGGGAGGTTGTAAGACCCCAACTTTTATGAATAGAGTGGAATTTCCTCTATTTATTATTTTGAAATAGTAGAGGGTTGATTTGATTAATGTGGTTAGTTATGGGTAAAATGCGCAAATCTTTTAAATAAGCAAGTAGTTATAAAATATTCATTGTTGTCGGGGAATATTAGTTTGGTCGTGGAATATTCTTGTTATCGGGGAATATTCGTACGATGGCGCAACCTTGTGTGGGCCCCATAACGGAAAGCGTTTGAATGAAAAAAATGATAAGTATGAGTTTTTTTATAAATAACGGCGTAGTTATTACCGTTAACACTGTTGAAATACCCGGTGATTAAAACACAGTAATACGCGGTGTTGCACAGTAGCATACAGTATTGCACCAATTATTGATTCTTACGTAAGAAGGCACTACTCAATAATTATTACAGTAATTACTGTTCAATATTTTATTTTATTAATTCAATAATTTTTACGTTGATATTTTATATTATTGTTGTTTCCATAATTGTCACTGCACAATATTTCCCATTATCAGATCAATAATTTATATTATTTAAATAATATTATTAGATAGCATTATTGGCAATGTCTAAGGAAGTTTTGTCTAGGAAAGGGGTTTGGTCACCTAATTGCGCGCCATTAAGGAGAAATTCTTATCGAAAAGTTACCTCTTTCCTAGGAACGACTTGGTTGTCATTATTGTGATTCTATAATATTATTTGTGAATAATTAATTATTGATTTAGATGATAAGAAAAATATTTATTTATGTGGATATAAATGGAGGAATTTTTAGAAAAGTGACAATTGTTGAAAATTGAAATTTTATCTATATTATTATATTATAATTGTATAATGTGATAAATAATAATGGTGATATTTTTACAATGAATGTGTGATATATGAGTAATTGAGGAGGAAGAGTATTATTGTTACAATAAATGATAAAAACATGTTAAACATGTCGGTGGACCCCATTTTTGACTGAAATTTGATTATAGCCTGCAAAATCGTCCATATTTAAATTTCGGTCAATTTCTGTTTAGAATTTCGAAAAACTTAAAGCTACAAAGTTGTAGAGAATTAAATTTCCTATGGACTGGATACAAGATTCAAAATTTTCTGATAAAAGGGCTATTTATTATGAATTATTGAAATTTTGGAATAATTATTTTTTTTAAGAAAAAAGTTTTTATTATGTTGGTGGGCCCCACTTGTATTGAAAATGTGCTGAGTTCAGATTTTTCAAAGTGGCCAGAATTTTTTTTATAAATATTAATATTTTATTAAATTTTTGATTTGGTGTTCTAAGCATTTTTCTATAAATATAGTGCTTAGGTTAGAATTGAAAATCACACCAAAAACTGAAGTTTTTTCTCTCTATATTATCGAGCGTATTTTTGTGAGTATTTTGATACTTTGAGTGTTGCTATACGATGCAAGTTCCCTTCAGCGTTATATCTGATATTCCAGCCAGAAGTACTATTCTTTTGAGATAAGAGATGTTATTTTCTTCGTAAATGATATTATTTCTTTCAATATCATTATGCCAAAATATTGATATGAATTTTATTGTGGAATTTCTACCTTTTTGTGTCGGGGTTACTATTCACGTATATGACACTATTTACGTATACGAAACTATTCACGAATACGATACTATTCATCGAAAAATAAAATTTTCTCTTCTTTGTCCCAGATGTCTATTTTTGTTACTATCTTTGATTGTATCAATGTTTTGATCTTCATTCTTGAATTTTACTCCACTATGGTATATTATGGGGTGTTTTTGAACATGGATAAACCGAAGTACGAATCCTTAATATTTGTTCTTTTGTCTCACTGGATTCGTATTCTTTAAAATATTTTTTATCATCCTCAGTCCTAAATGATGATATAACTGAATATCTTTGACCTATAGTGCAAAGATGAATGATTTCCTGATGAATATCTTTGGCCCGTAGTGCAAAGATGAACACGTATTGAGATGAACATGACCAACTGATGAATATCTTTGGTCTGTAGTGCAAAGATGAATATTTGATTCAAGATGTATATTGATTGATGTTATAGGGATAAAATATTGAGGATGGACTTTTAAATTCAAAGATGATAGTAGATTTTATTCTCTACTTAACTTTTCTAATGAATTATTATTTTCGCCGCGAATATTGATCTGAAACTTGTTGTCTATTATATTCTATCAGATTTTTCCCTGTTGAGAACTAACGATAATTTGTTCTATATTATCTTAGTCATAATATTCTTTACTGGGCTAGTTGAGCTCACCCTTTTTCTTTTTGTTCCATTTTCTTCTCAGAAAGCGAGAATATAAAAGGAAGTAGTCGGGGTGTGGAGTGATGTTCCAAGGCAGTTGTTATAGTAGTCCTTACTATTTTGTAAAATAGTGTATCAATAATTGTAATGAAGACTTATTTGAATGTGGATATTGTCTAGAAGACAATATTTGTATTTAAACTCACAGTCTATGTGTTGTCGTATTTTGCACAACAACTGTATTAATAAAGTTGTAGTTGTTTCTATACCATATTTTTGGTGACTCAGAATGGGTGATCTATACATATTTTGGGGGCGTCACAGAGATTGTTGGAAGATTGCATATTTAAAATTTGTTGTTGAAAGTTAATATTCATGATTATATGTAAAGTCCTTCAAAGGAACACATGTACAAGGACTTAGTGATAGATCAAGCTTGTTAAGTTGATCTGGACTTTAATGTTTATCATTCTGTAAATGAATGTATAGGAGAAAAGATCAAAGCTGTTAGGTTGATCTATATCTTGAGATGTAATGGATAGGCTTCAACTGAATCGTAGTCTATCAAGATGATCAAGAGATTGCTGAAGACAAGGCAAAATTGTAGAGCATCAAGAATCATAGTGTATCTGCTTTGAAGGACCTCTCCGAAGTCGTAGAGTAGGCCAAACACTTGCCGAGCCAAATCAGAGGTCGTAGAGTACTCTCGGAAGCGTAAAGTCTGCAAGTCAAGCAAGTGAAGATCGTAGTGTACCAGTACTTAAGAGAAATTATAGTGTTCTCGTTTAGCAGCATCAGATCAATCACCAAGGTGGCAAGACACCACGATCAGAATCGTAGATCTTTATCTGTCTGTGTCAGAAGCATCGAGCCTCGTCCATTTGTTTAAAGATAAATAACAACAAATATGGAATGTGCTATAGACGTTGAAGACCTCGGGAGTTCCAATGACACAACAGTTATCCTTAGTATATAACAAAGAAACATATTGAAGAAGCTAAGGGAAGTACTCTGGCTCAGCAGAAATCACCTTTTCAGGTGTTAGGTGAAACAACAGTCTTCTGTGTCAGTGGGCACGTCTGCTAATCAGAAGTAGTGCAAAAAGTCTCCATCAAAGCTCAGAAATGTCAAATGCATTTATTGCTTCAATGAATGTCTTCAATGGATACATTTCAAAGACATAATATATACAAAGCTTCAACAGATGAAAGAATCAAGCAAGTACTAAAAAAAACGTTGAAGAACACTCAATGCTCAACTCTACGATCTGAAAAAGAAAGCTTGCTCAGCTACTCAGTTCTTTCGAACTCAAGCTTAATGGAAACTGAGTAGCACCATTCAAGAACTCAACTACCATCAAGTGAAGTAAGAAGTTCCAAGTCAGAAGGACTTGAAGAGTTCTAAGTGAACTGAGAAGTACCAAGTCTGCTGGACTTGAAGAGTTCAATATATAGTGAATTAAGAAGTTCCAAGACTGCTGGTCTTGAAGGAATCTGTGAGATTCAGAAGTTGTAAAGATATCCTTAGTGGATTTTTCTACTCGAGGAGTAGAAGAGTGGATTAGGAGCTTTGAATGCTCTGAACCACTTAAAATCTCTGTGTCTCCTATATTTTTGTCATAACTGCTATAACTACTATAACTTCTTTACTCCTATTAACTCATTATATCTTGAAGGGGAAATAAACAGATCTTAATTCTGCCGTGTTTAAATCATTATCATAAGTAATAAGTATTTTGATTAATTTTTTTTAAAATATCTATTCAACCCCCTTCTAGATAACTATTGTGCCTCTGGGAACTAACAAATACCAACATGGAAAAGCGAACGTGGTAGCTGACGCGTTGAGTAGAAGATCATATGCGGGTACGAGTGCGATATTGTTAACACAAAGACCCATTTCGTATAACTTACAAATGATGGAGATAGAATTAAAGACTTTAGGGACCCATGTGATGATAACAAATATATGAGTAGAACCGACTTTAATTGATAAAGTGAAAGTAGCTCAAGCTACAGACCCAGAGCTATTAAATATGAAGAAGAAGGTGCAAGAAGGCGTTATTCTAGAAGCAAGAATCGACGAAGAGAGAAAATCTCAACCCTCGATTTAATTGGTCCATTTGAAATACTCGACCGAGTAGGAACTGTGGCCTATAGACTCGCCTTACCGCCAAGTATGTCTTGTGTTCATAACGTTTTTTACATATCTATGTTACGTAAATATGTGGAAGACCCGAACCATATTATTGAGTTAGAACAAGACGAGATAGCGGAAGATTTAACGTATGAGGAGATATCTGTTAAAATCTTGGATACGAAGAAATATATTCTACGCTCAAAGGTTATACATCAGGAGTTAGAATGTGAAATGAAATCAAGGTATCCCCAACTTTTATGAATAAAGATTTAATTTTCTCTAAATATTATTTTTGAATAATAATGTGTGGATTTGATATAATGTTATAGTTGTGGGTAATATTTACAAATTTTGTAAAGTAAGCAAGTTGTTATAAAATATTCGTTTGGTCGAGGAATATTCGTTTTATCAGGGTATATTTGTGCGACGACACAATCATTGGTGGACCCCATAAAATAATTATTGTCGGAGTTAGAAAACGACAGAAATAACTTTTTATAAAAATAATGACAAAACTTTTACTGTTAACTATTGAATTACCCGATGATAAAAATATAGTAATACGCGTGGTTGCATAATAGCACACGGTATTGTATAGTATCTTTGATTATTGATGCTTACGTGAGAAGTCACTTCGTTTTATTCAATTATAGCCACAATAATTACTGCATAGTATTTCACGTTATTGATTCAATTATTGTAACATTATTTATATTATTAAATTAATAATTGAGACGACAAAGTTATTCATATTATTATTTGTATTATTTACGATGTCTGGAAAGTTCTATCGAGGAAAGGGGTTTGATCACCTAATTACGCGCCAATAATAAAAAATCCTTATCGAAAAGCCCCTTATTTCTTGGGAATGATCTAGTTGTTAATATTGCGAGTTATAATATTAATGATGAATAAATATTGTTAAAAATATATTTGGTAAAGCCAAGTGAATTGAGATAAATAGAGAGATTTTTTTTATGAAATATTTGTTGTAAATTTAACTTATTATATGGATCTCCATTTAATCATTTTTTAAAATCGTGGAGAGAAAGTTATCTCTCTAGCATTACTTTTAAGCAATACTCTTAAGTAACATTATTGCTTAAGTACCACTCCCTATATATCTTCGGCTTTTTGCTCCAATTTAAAAATCGATTTCTCTCTCCAAAAAAAAAATTTCTCTGGAACATTTCCATCTCTCTCCAAAAATTTCAGACCAAAAATCCGAATAACAATTCTCTCTATTCCAGATCAAATCGATTCCCCCTTGATGATAACCAAAATAACCTAGCTCATATTTCAGATCAAAAATAACGATTCCTCCTATTTGATGAGAAAAAAAAATGGATTCCCCCATTTCAGATGCAAACAACCTAGCAAAATCTGAATCCCATCACGGAGGCCAAAAACCGGCATCTACCTCCTTGATCTTGGCTTCAATTAGGTAAACCCTTCATTATTTTCCTAGATTAACTGTATTTTGTAAAGATTTCTAGGTTTCATGCGACCCCTTTAAGTCTCTTTGCTATTTGGGGTTCTTCAGGGAGATTCTTCATTTTTCTTTAGTCTAAAATAGGGGGAAAGTACCCTTATGAGAATTTCTATAACATGTTTTTGATTTTTCAATAAAAAAATACACAGAATTGGATGAAGTGGCTTGTTTGTTTTCTTTGTGAATCTTGGTAGTACTGCGGCAACTATGTTGTATTTAGAGAATAAATACAACATTCTTGCTTGAATTGAGAAAGTTGTTTGGGCTTCTTAGATATATATCACTGAAACTTTATGAATTTTTTTATTATTGTGATGCAGAATATCATTGTAGTACTTTTGCAATTTAAGATAATGGCTTTGTAGTTGTACTAATACACATCCAAACCATTACATTACTATAAACATACTCTGTACTCAAATTTATCTAATACACATAAAATTTTATCAATACTTCCAACTGTTGAACTGTTCTTTATGTTGTTGAAAGTCTTATGAAGGTTGTTATTGTCCAAGCCATCTTATCTTCTGCTTAGAAACACAATATTGATGAAGGCCATTGATACTTTTGTTTGGCTTAAATGTTTCGTAAGTGATGAGACCATTGATATTTTTGTTTATTGATACTTTAATTTTGAGTACTATTGATGTGTTGCTGATTAACTTCAATTATGTTTGTGTGCGTGGAGCATAATTTTAAGATTAATGTGATAACAATATGAAAATTAAAAATAGTCATGCAAGCTGAGTGGAGAATATTATTTAACTACATTTATTTCTACATTCAAGTCTTTGACCCATGAGAGAAGTCTTGTTCCTGATGATCGACAAGTTTTTATACAATTAGGAACTCAATGTTTTATGTATATATGTATAAGCTTGACTTGAATACGTGGCATTGATGGGAAGTGTACAATGATGGTACTTTTTTGTATAAGGGAAAAAGAGAAGTATTTCAGTGAGTTTGGGTCCATAATGGACTGAAAATCATAGCCTCCTTATTTAGATACCAATTTAATTTAAAAATATTTTGCCTGCGATTAAATCAAATGAATTTGTAGGTTTGGGTTTTATTGATCATGATAGTCATGGGAAATCCGGGCGCTAGTATAGATTATATAAGAGGGGCTTTGATTGTGCATAAGCTTTGGCCGTTTGGGAATATTTGATTTTTTCTATTGAGATGTGCTTTTTTACCAAGGCTATGGTGGAAAGTGACATAAATTATATTCAGATCTTTTTCTTGTTTGGGTTTATTTATATATTCACATGTGTCATGATGGAAATTGCGTAGAGCATGAGTTCGCAACTTTAACTTAATCCTCTGTTTTTTCTTTTCCTTTGTACTGGATTGAGGAAGTGCCTGAATGTATGTTTCCTCTTGTTATGACTGATTTACAGGACTAATGATGCATCAACCTCTCCTGGATTGTTTTCAAAAAAAAATAAATAGAAAGAAATAAAGTTAACTAGATAGTATACATTTACTTTTCAAATATTTATAATGTTTAAGAAAAAGTGTGAAATATTGTTTTCAAAAGTTGATTTAGCTGGTGTATGGGTCCCTTTTCAATTACTGAGTAATAAAATTGTAACTTGTAGAAGAACCATTATCCTTGAGATTGTAGTTCCTCAGGTTTAAAATTTTTGGTTTTCTTTTTTTATCTAAAGTGGTTATTCGATTCAATAGGAATAATAGTTCCATTGAAAATATTATGTCCGAGAAATCTGATTTTTGTTTGGAAAAGTTTCATTTTAGGAGCAGAAACTACCAAACCATTTTTGATGATAACATTTAAAAAAATATTTAAATGTTTTATATGCTGTACTGTAGGTTGGCTAGAAGAAGCCGAAGAATTACTTGATTGAGGGTTCAGGCTAGGAAATTCTGTATAATATAGATTAGTTCTGCCTCGGCCCCGTTGACCGCGGCTACGACCTCTACTGGTCATTCCTGCAAATATTCTCTGGTTAGAAAATTCGGTAAAGAATTCTGTTTTCCTTTGATATATTCAATATCAAAGTCAAATACTGATAAAATACTTTGCCAAGTAGCAAATATCTGTTTGGATGCCAGATTTTGAACATCTTTTTTAAAGATCTGTTTAGCAGCTGAACAATCAACTCTGATTAAAAAGTGTTGATTCAAAAGATCATCCTGAAATTTTAAAACACATTTGACAATTGAAAGACATTCTTTTTTGATAGTAGGATAATTCAAAGAAGGTCCTTTCCAAGTTCCTGAAGTAAAGCGAATAAGATCTTCCTTATTACTGATAGGATTAAATTGTTTTAAAATACCACCATATCCTGTATTAGAAGCATCAGTATGAACAATCTTTTTTCATTCAGGATTTGGTAAGGATAAACAAGGTAACTGTTTTACTCTAGACTTAATCTTTTTTATTGCATCAGTATGTTCTTCAGTCTAAGGTGAATGATTTTTCTGAAGGCGAGTATACAGAATAGAGACATCTTGGGAAAGATTTGGATAATAATCACGAATATAATTTAAACTTTCCAAAATCTTTGTAGTTGATTAATGTATTTTATTTCATCCGAAAATTTAGATGCGAATTCAATACATCTATCAATAGGAATAATAGTTCCATTGAAAATATTATGTCCGAGAAATCTGATTTTTGTTTGGAAAAGTTTCATTTTAGGAGCAGAAATTACCAAACCATTTTTGATGATAACATTTTTAAAAATATTTAAATGTTTTATATGCTGTTCATTGGATGAAGAGAAAATTAAAATATCATCAATGTAACAGATAATAAATTTAGTAAAAGGGTTAAAAATATCATTCATGATCTGCTGAAATTCTGAAGGTCCATTTTTTACTCCAAGTGGAAGAACATTCCATTCATAGTGACCAAAAGGTACTGTAAAAGCAATTTTATAAGTAACCCTTTCCTGATTTTTCAACTTCTCTTTCAACCGTAGCTAATGCTTCAGCCTCTACAGTTGAAGCTACCGAACTTATAGCTTATCAGGATGTAAAGGAAGCCCTAGACAACTGGACTATTCCTAAAATCAAACCAGAGACAATTTATAAAATTGGAACCTTTGATTTTATCAGCAAAAGGATAATTAAAACCTTTGAGCATGCTGTTCCTTTACAGAATAATGATGAAATTTTATATTTATTCCATGTTGAATATTTGTATCCCTTTTTGCAAAAATATAAATATGTTCACATAGGACTTGTCCAAGTTACATTCAAACCTTTGGCTTTACTTGACCAAAATACCAGTATTCAGTGTACACTTAGAGATGGTAGGTGTCTTAACTGGAAAGCCTCTCTCATGGGAGCTATTGAAACTAGCCTTGCCCATGGACCAGTATATTTTAATATCTATTCGAATTTAAGTGTTGCTCTAACTGATAATATTTTGTCAAGAGTTTTAGAAATGAGAATTATATCTCATGGTTATGAATATCTACCTGGATCCCCTCCTTTTGCCATATTATTCCGTATACATCTTAAAGTTTTAACAACTTTAAATCTTTATATCAGAAAGCAAAGCCAACAAGGACATACTGTTCTTATTGATACTAACCTCTTTAGTAGTCAAGTGGCTATTCTCAGAATGATCCCTTGGGAAGAAATTACTTTCCCAAAATAATGGCAAATTACTAATGCTGTTCCTACCAGACCTATTATTAGACAGAATCTTGAAGATGTTTATCTAAAATTTCAAAGACCTTTCACCTGAAGTAGATCTATTAATAATATTTCTTATAATATTGATTTTCCTGAATCATCTAGACAATCAGTGTCTGACCCTTTAGAATCTGTTTATCAAGAATCTAAAAATCCCAGCAATGAGTCTGTTAAAAATGAAGACATTGTTAGAGGAATTCATATTTCTGAAAATCAAATACCTCATGGTATTTATGAAACTACTCCTCAGAACAGAAGACCTTACAGTCCAACTGCTAGTGACATGAATTTTGAGTGTTAAATGAATTTTTCTCCAAATAGTAAAATTCGTCAATGCTTAAATCAGGAGTTTATGCAGGATAAATACCAGAATTTTAGAAATTGGTATTTTAAAAATCATGAAAATGATAAATCAGCAGAAATTAAAGCTAATTATTATGCTTATCTGAATAATAACCAGTGTATATTATCATTTGTTAAATGGTATTATAATTTTGTTTTAAAATAAGAATTTTATACTGAAAGTCAACTGAATGTCCTAACTGGAATTCAAAAAGATTGGATTACCACTAATGGTAATATCATTCAATCTATTCATCCTCCTCCTAAGTCTCTTGAACTTAGCCCAGGAAATGATAGTTTAAAACCTTTAGTTATTAACCCGTATGTTGATATTTCTGAAGTCTCTCATCAACAAGAAGAGGTCAAGATAAAAGACATTTTGCCCTTGTCAAAACAGAATAATTATACTAATCTATTCCTTCAAACTGTAGGAAAACAGTTAACCAGAATAGAAGAACAAATAAATCATATTAATGATAATTGACAAATTGTTCCTCAACAAATTGACCTTCAACCTGCAACTATAAAACCACCTTTAGAAGTTAGTAATTTTAAAATGAAATCTTCTAAAACCAGTGATAAGTTTATTGATAATCTTTTAAATAAAATGAAAGATTTAAAACTCACACCCGCATCCTCGTCCCAGATCAATATGATGTTTGGACAACCTTCCTCTCATACCAGTAATAGTAATACTGATAATGAAGAAGATGATTCTGATATTTCCCCTATTAATATTTTTGAAATTCAGAATAATTTCCAGGAGATGCAAAGTATTAATAAAACCACTTATAGCCGAAAGCCTATTAATAGAATGGCTTTATCTGGACCCAGTAGGTACTACTATCCCAGACCTACTCCTCAGGATATTCTGTATGAAGAAGAATTTCTTCATTCCCAGAAGTCTTACCACGGTAAGACCATCTATGAATGGAATATTGATGGAAAAACAGAATATCAAAATTTTGAAACAATCCATCATATCTTAATGTATGCAACTGTCTGCAAACAGAATGAAAATGCAGACCATCAGATCTGTCGTTTCCTAGTTAATGGTTTTACTGGCATTCTTAAAGGATGGTGGGATAATGTACTCACTGGTAATCAAAGAACTGAAGTTCTACAATCCTATAAGAATGAAACTGATCCTATTACTAAACTTGAAACTAGAAAAGAAGATGCTTGTTACACCTTAGTTCAAGCCATCGTTCATCATTTTGTAACACCAGGACAGATTAATACTGATAGAAGTAGAGAACTTTTACAGAACATTCGTTGCCCATCCTTAACCCATTTTAGATGGTATAAAGATGTCTTTTTAATGAAAGTCATGCAAAGAGCAGACGCCAACAGTGAACATTGGAAGGCCAAATTTGTAGATGGACTTCCTACCTTCTTTGCAGAAAAAGTTCGTAAAAAACTTAGAGATAAACATGACCGTATGAGTATACCTTACGACCAGTATTCTTATGACCATCTTATTTCAGTAATTATCAAAGAAGGATTATCATTATGTAATGATATTAAACTTCCAATAATTAATGAAAAAACAGAATCTCACTAAAAGACATGAGATATGAGAATTTTGTGATCAATTCTCTTACGATACAATACTACAGTATCCCCAGAAAACTAAAAAACAGCAAAATTCTAAAATCTCTAGATCTTATAGAAAACGTTCTTCTAAGAAATCTTCAAAAAACAAAACCCCTGAAAAATCTTCTAGAAAAAGAAAGAGTAGCAGAAAAAAAGATAAATCTAATATTCAATGCTATAAATGTGAAAAAACAGGACACTTTGCTAATAAATGCAATTCAAAATTAAAACAAAAGCTTAATGAATTATCCCTTGATGAGGAAATTCAACAACAAATTCTTAATTATTTGTCCAATAATTCTGAGTCTAGCTTAGATAATGATCTTGCAGAAGTCTATTAAGAATCTGACAATAATTCTGACAACGAACAATGTCAAACCTGTACTATTAATAATTGTAATACAGCTACTGAAACTAATTACTGGAAAGTTATTGTCGAAATGAATGATTTAGATATTGGAGGTCCTAGTATTAATGTTCTAACTGACCACCAAAAATCTCTTCTCGACCTAGCTGGTCAAATTAAAGATCCAGAAATCAAATTAAAATTTTTAAAAATCAGTTATAAAACACAAAAAGTTGAAGATACTCTTCCTCTTGATCAGTACAATATGAAAGAGGTTATGAAACGAATTCAAGGCGTTTCTACCTTTGAAAAGCCTACTACTATTCAGGATTTAAAAATTGAAATAAACGTTTTAAAATCTAAAATAAAATAATTGCAGAATAATAATAATATTATCTTTCAAGATTTAACTAATATTAAAAACAAGCTAAAACAGGATACCATACAGCCTGAATCTTCTGATAAACCAGAATCTTCTGAACATTATTTAATGCTTATGAACCAAGTAGTCTTCCAGAAATGGTATATCAAAATTACTTTTAATATAAAACCAGATTTTATCATAAAAGACGCCATTGCTCTTGTTGACAGTGGTGTTGACATGAACTGTATTCAAGAAGGTTTAATTCCTACAAAATACTTTCAGAAGACCACTCAATCTTTAACTAGTGCAAACGGTAATACTATGAATATTAAGTATAAAATTCCTGAAGCCTTAATCTGTAATCAAGTTCTTTGTTTACCTACTTCTTTTGTTCTTATCCGTAATATGAATCAAAGTTTCATTTTAGGCACTCCATTTCTATGTCTTTTAATGCCTATTACAAAAATTGATACTATAGGAATTCATACAACTCTCAATAACAGAAATATTGTTGTTGAATTTATTACAGAACCCTACACTAAAGAATTAAATCAAGTCAAAGATATGATTTATTCCAAAGAAAAACAAATCAATTTTAATCAGAAAGAAATAAAATTTCTCACTACAGAACAGAGAATTTTACAACCCTCTTTACAAGAAAAAATAAAATTAATTCAAAAAATCCTTCAAACAGAAATCTGTAGTGATGTCCCGAATGCTTTCTGGAATAGAAAAAAATATATTATTTCTCTTCCTTATATCCCTCATTTCAATGAGAAAAATATTCCTACTAAATCTCGACCCAGTCAGATGAAGAAAGAATATTTGACTCTCTGCAAAACAGAAATTGAGTCTCTACAACAGAAAAGGCTAATAAAACCCAGTACCTCTCCCTGGAGCTGTACTGCCTTTTATGTCAATAAAAATTCAGAAATTGAACGAGAAACTCCAAGACTCGTTATCAATTATAAACCTCTTAATGAAGACCTTCAATGGATTAGATATCCAATTCCAAATAAGAAAGACCTCTTTGATCGTCTTCATGATGCCACTATCTTCTCTAGATTTGATATGAAATCAGGATTTTGGCAAATTCAAATTAGAGAACAAGATACTTATAAAACTGCTTTTACAGTACTTTTTCGTCACTATGAATGGAATGTTCTTCCATTTGGAGTAAAAAATGGACCTTCAGAATTTCAGCACATCATGAATGATATTTTTAACCCCTTTACTGAATTTATTATCTGTTACATTGATGATGTTTTAATTTTCTCTTCATCCATTGAACAACATATAAAACATTTAAATATTTTAAAAAATGTTATCATCAAAAATGGTTTGGTAGTTTCTGCTCTTAAAATGAAATTTTTTCAAACAAAAATTAGATTTAACGGACATAATATTTTCAATGGAACTATTATTCCTATTGATAGATGTATGGAATTCGCATCTAAATTTTCGGATGAAATAAAAGACATTAATCAACTGCAAAGTTTTTTGGGAAGTTTAAATTATATTTGTGATTATTATTCAAATTTTTCCCAAGATGCCTCTATTCTGTATATTCGCCTTCGGAAAAATCCTTCACCTTGGACTGAAGAACATACTGATGCAATAAAAAAGATTAAGTCTAGAGTAAAACTGTTACCTTGTTTATCCTTACCTAATCCTGAATGGAAAAAGATTGTTCAGACTGATGCTTCTAATACATGATATGGTGGTATTTTAAAATAATTTAATCCTATCAGTAATAAGGAAGATCTTATTCGCTTTACTTCAGGAACTTGGAAAGGACCTTCTATGAATTATCCTACTATCAAAAAAGAATGTCTTTCAATTGTCAAATGTGTTTTAAAATTTTAGGATGATCTTTTGAATCAACACTTTTTAATCAGAGTTGACTGTTCAGCTGCTAAACAGATCTTTAAAAAAGATGTTCAAAATCTGGCATCCAAACAAATATTTGCTACTTGGCAAAGTATTTTATCAGTATTTGACTTTGATATTGAATATATCAAAGGAAAACAGACTTCTTTACTGGATTTTCTAACCAGAGAATATTTGCAGGAATGACCAGTAGAGGTCGTAGCCGCGGTCAACGGGGCCGAGGCAGAACTAATCTCTATTATACAGAATTTCCTAGCCTGAACCCTCAATTCAGTAATTCTCCGGCTTCTTCTAGCCAACCTACAGTAAAAGATATTCTTCTTTTACCCGAACAGTATATTCCAAATACTTATGTGGAAGAAACAATATTGTTTATTGAACAGAATGATAAAAAATGGATGAAAGATCCATGGGAGATCAAACGCCGTTATTTAACGACTCAACAGTCTCCTCCTCGTTTTAACCAGTATCGTTATGTGTATGAACAGATCATTCTAGAAACATCTATGGATATAAATCATACGCTTCATGATCCATCTAAAACAGCAAGTTCAATACAATACAGTAAAACCACTATCAAGAGCATTATGCCTCTTGCTAATTGGGGTATTAACCCTCATACTACCCGTACCATTGAATCCAGTCATTTAACAGAAACCAGTTACAACTATTCGGATTACATTGATTTCTTTACGCAAGTATTTTATTATCAGAATCCCATTCACAACCATTCTTGGTTTATCCGAATTTGTCCCGAAGTTTTAAAAAATGAAATTCTCACATGGTTTTTCGTTTGGTGGGATAAAATGAGTATTACAATTGATACCCTACCAGAATTCGTTCAAACAGCATTAAAGGAATGACAAGTTGCCTATGTCCATATACCAGTAAATAAAGATTTATCTATGAAAAGCTATTTGTCCATTTCATAATTCGTTTTGGAATTCCTTGGATTTGGAAGTGGGACTTTCAGTGCAATTACCAGAATAAGATCCCTCACCTTAAAAGAGTATTTTTTACCAAGTGGTGGGATAAAGGACTTAACCCTAATTTACCAGAACTCCTCAAGACCATAAAAGGTCATACCCAGGCTTGTTTAGATATTATACCACAAAGCCTTCCAGCACCAACATCAGTAAACCCTTTTGTTAAAATTCAAATAGATTTAAAACAAAAGTTTTCAAATTTAACTGAAACAGAACTCTTTAGTCAAAACTATGGATTATATGAAGACACAATTTCTACAATCCTTAGTCCCGGATGATGCCTCCATGAAGACAGTTAACAGTGATGAAGACTCTGAACAGGATGAGAATCAGTTCAATGTTTTAGCAGGAGAAAGCCAAGAACCAGAACCCACCATGGGAGACTTTTGGGATTCTCTTACCAGCATGATTTCTGAAAAGATGGCACAGGACAAAAAGGGTAAAGGAAAGTCATAAAAACATTCCACTACCGCATCAATTATCAGAAGCAGACAAACCACCTGTCCACTACAGTAACCACTACAGTAACTCCATTATTAGAAAATAGCGGACAGCTGTCCTCTATCATCAGAAGACGCCAACCAGCTGTAATTCACTCAACCAACAACTTGTCTCATGCCTTCCACTTCCCACGGCTGAGAGTTAAAGAAGAGAAGATAAGGACTGCCAACCGACTCCATTATCTAGGACACGCCAGATCCTTTCTTATCTTCTCACTTGTATAAATTGGGAGACCTCACCCATTGTTGAGGCAGAACTTTCTTTAAGATTTTCTCTTACGTTTTCTTTGTATTCTCTCTCTCCCTCTCTAGATTATTAAATATATATAAGTTTGAAATTTGAAGACATCTAAGGCTCTCTTGTAAGTTTTAATTATTGCTTCTGTAAATTATTATGTTTCTTTGCTTGAGCTTTTAGATTATCATACTGAAAACAATAATCGTTATCTAACATCATATCAATCTGCAACAGATAATTATAACCGTTATTTCTTAGAACAATTTTATATATCAGAACATTATATTGTTTTAACCAAAAACGCTATACATGAAGAAACCTGTCGGCTCATAGTTTTTGGTAGAACCCTTACCCCTAATCAACAGTAGTTTCATGAGATCATATATGTGGTAATTTATCTGTTAATATATAATTAATATATTTTTAAAATTTCATGACATGTATTAATTAAGATAGTTCAGGGTTATTTCTTGATTAAGTGGGATGTCACCAAAGTCGCGTTTAGGACTTTGCCTTTAGCCGAGATATGGCGTGGTGGCTTTTATCCTTTGTAAATCGTTGACAGACGTGCTTAACCCAAGCTGACCCGATCCTTCCTAGTACTAGGAAGAAGACTTTTTTCATTCCCAGAAGTCTTACCACGGTAAGACCATCTATGAATGGAATATTGATGGAAAAACAGAATATCAAATTTTTGAAACAATCCATCATATCTTAATGTATGCAACTGTCTGCAAACAGAATGAAAATACAGACCATCAGATCTGTCGTTTCCTAGTTAATGGTTTTACTGGCATTCTTAAAGGATGGTGGGATAATGTACTCACTGATAATCAAAGAACTGAAGTTCTACAATCCTATAAGAATGAAACTGATCCTATTACTAAACTTGAAATCAGAAAAGAAGATTTATCAAGAATCTAAAAATCCCAGCAATGAGTCTGTTAAAAATGAAGACATTGTTAGAAGAATTCATATTTCTGAAAATCAAATACATCATGGTATTTATGAAACTACTCCTCAGAACAGAAAACCTTACAGTCCAACTGCTAGTGACATGAATTTTGAGTGTTAAATGAATTTTTCTCCAGATAGTAAAATTCGTCAATGCTTAAATCAGGAGTTTATGCAGGATAAATACCAGAATTTTAGAAATTGGTACTGGTCCATGGGCAAGGCTAGTTTCAATAGCTCCCATGAGAGAGGCTTTCCAGTTAAGACACCTACCATCTCTAAGTGTACACTGAATAATGGTATTTTGGCCAAGTAAAGCCAAAGGTTTGAATGCAACTTGGACAAATCCTATGTGAACATATTTATATTTTTGCAAAAAGGGATACAAATCTTCAACATGCAATAAATATAAAATTTCATCATTATTCTGTAAAGGAACAACATGCTCAAAGGTTTAAGGCTTCAGGAATTTTATACTTAATATTCATAGTATTACCGCTTGCACTAGTTAAAGATTGAGTGGTCTTCTGAAAGTATTTGGTAGGAATTAAACCTTCTTGAATACAGTTCATGTCAGCACCACTATCAACAAGAGCAATGACGTCTTTTATAAGTTACTGTAGTGGTTATTGTAGTGGATAGGTGGTTTGTCTGCTTCTGATATTGATGCGGTAGTGGAATGTTTTTATGACTTTTCTTTACCCTTTTTGTCCTGTGCCATCTTTTCAGAAATCATGCTGGTGAGAGAATCCCAAAAGTCTCCCATGGTGGGTTTTGGTTCTTGGCTTTCTCCTGCTAAAACATTGAACTGATTCTCATCCTGTTCAGAGACTTCATCACTGTTAACTGTCTTCATGGAGGCATCATCCGGGACTAAGGATTGTAGAAATTGTGTCTTCATATAATCCATAGTTTTGATTAAGAGTTGTGTTTCAGTTAAATTTGGAAACTTTTGTTTTAAATCTATTTGGATTTTAACAAAAGGGTTTACTGATGTTGGTGCTGGAAGGCTTTGTGGTATAATATGTAAACAAGCCTGGGTATGACCTTTTATGGTCTTGAGGAGTTTTGGTAAATTAGGGTTAAGTCCTTTATCCCACCACTTGGTAAAAAATACTCTTTTAAGGCGAGAGATCTTATTCTGGTAATCGCACTGAAAGTCCCACTTCCAAATCCAAGGAATTCCAAAACGGATTATGAAATGGATAAATAGCTTTTGCATAGATAAATCTTTATTTACTGGTATATGGACATAGGCAACTTGCCATTCCTTAAATGCTGTTTGAACGGATTCTGGTAGGGTAGGGTATCAATTGTAATACCCATTTTATCCCACCAAACAAAAAACTAGTTGGGAATTTCGTTTTTTAAAACTTCGGGACAAATTCAGATAAACCAAGAATGGTTGTGAATGGGATTCTGATAATAAAATACTTGCGTAAAGGAATCAATGTAATCCCAATAGCTGTACCTGGTTTCTGTTAAATGACTGGATTCAATGGTACGGGTAGTATGAGGGTTAATACCCAAATTAGCAAGAGGCATAATGCCCTTGATAATGGTTTTACTGTATTGTATTGGACTTGCTGTTTTAGATGGATCATGAAGCGTATGCTTTATATCCATAGATGCTGTTTCTAGAATGATCTGTTCATATACATAACGATACTGGTTAAAACGAGGAGGAGACTGATGAGTCATTAAATAACGACGTTTGATCTCCCATGGATCTTTCATCCATTTTTCATCATTCTGTTCAATAAACAATACTGTTTCTTCCACATAAGTTTTTAGAATATACTGTTCGGGTAAAAGAAGAATATCTTTTACTGTAGGTTGGCTAGAAGAAGCCGAAGAATTACTGGATTGAGGGTTCAGGCTAGGAAATTCTGTATAATAGAGATTAGTTCTGCCTCGGCCCCGTTGACCGCGGCTACGACCTCTACTGGTCATTCCTGCAAATATTCTCTGGTTAGAAAATTCGGTAAAGAATTCTGTTTTCCTTTGATATATTCAATATATAAGTCAAATACTAATAAAATACTTTGCCAAGTAGCAAATATCTGTTTGGATGCCAGATTTTGAACATCTTTTTTAAAGATCTGTTTAGCAGCTGAACAGTCAACTCTGATTAAAAAGTGTTGATTCAAAAGATCATCCTGAAATTTTAAAACACATTTGACAATTGAAAGACATTCTTTTTTGATAGTAGGATAATTCAAAGAAGATCCTTTCCAAGTTCCTGAAGTAAAGCGAATAAGATCTTCCTTATTACTGATAGGATTAAATTATTTTAAAATACCACAATATCCTGTATTAGAAGCATTAGTCTGAACAATCTTTTTTTATTCAGGATTTGGTAAGGATAAACAAGGTAACTGTTTTACTCTAGACTTAATCTTTTTTATTGCATCAGTATGTTCTTCAGTCCAAGGTGAAGGATTTTTCCGAAGGCGAGTATACAGAATAGAGGCATCTTGGAAAAGATTTGGATAATAATCACGAATATAATTTAAACTTCCCAAAAATCTTTGTAGTTGATTAATGTCTTTTATTTCATGTGGAAATTTAGATGCGAATTCAATACATCTATCAATAGGAATAATAGTTCCATTGGAAATATTATGTCCGAGAAATCTGATTTTTGTTTGAAAAAGTTTCATTTTAGGAGCAGAAACTACCAAACTATTTTTGATGATAACATTTTTAAAAATATTTAAATGTTTTATATGCTTTTCAATGGATGAAGAGAAAATTAAAACATCATCAATGTAACAGATAATAAATTCAGTAAAGGGGTTAAAAATATCATTCATGATGTGCTGGAATTCTGAAGGTCCATTTTTTACTCCAAATGGAAGAACATTCCATTCATAGTGACCAAAAGGTACTGTAAAAGCAGTTTTATAAGTATCCTGTTCTCTAATTTGAATTTGCCAAAATTCTGATTTCATATCAAATCTAAAGAAGATAGTGGCATCATGAAGACGATCAAGGAGGTCTTTCTTATTCGGAATTGGATATCTAATCCATTGAAGGGCTTCATTGAGAGGTTTATAATTGATAACGAGTCTTGGAGTTTCTCGTTCAATTTCTGAATTTTTATTGACATAAAAGGCAGTATAGCTCCAGGGAGAGGTACTGGGTTTTATTAGCCTTTTCTGTTGTAGAGACTCAATTTCAGTTTTGCAAATATTCTTTCTTCATCTGACTGTGTCGAGATTTAGTAGGAATATTTTTCTCATTGAAATGAGGGATATAAGGAAGATAAATAATATGTTTTTTTTTCTATTCCAGAAAGCATTCGGGACATCACTACAGATTTCTGTTTGAAGGGTTTTTTGAATTAATTTTATTTTTTCCTGTTAAGAGGGTTGTAAAATTCTCTGTTCTGTAGTGAGAAATTTTATTTCTTTCTGAATAAAATTGATTTGTTTTTCTTTGGAATAAATCATATCTTTGACTTGATTTAATTCTTTAGTGTAGGGTTCTGTAATAAATTCAAAAACAATATTTCTGTTATTGAGAGTTGTATTAATTCCTAAAGTATCAATTTTTGTAATAGGCATTAAAAGACATAGAAATGGAGTGCCTAAAATGATACTTTGATTCATATTACGGATAAGAACAAAAGAAGTAGGTAAACAAAGACCTTGATTACAGATTAAGGCTTCAGGAATTTTATACTTAATATTCATAGTATTACCGCTTGCACTAGTTAAAGATTGAGTGGTCTTCTGAAAGTATTTGGTAGGAATTAAACCTTCTTGAATACAGTTCATGTCAGCACCACTGTCAACAAGAGCAATGGCGTCTTTTATGATAAAATCTGGTTTTATAATAAAAGTAATTCTGATATACCATTTCTGGAAGACTACTTGGTTCATAAGCATTAAATAATGTTCAGAAGATTCTGGTTTATCAGAAGATTCAGGCTGTATGTTATCCTGTTTTAACTTGTTTTTAATATTAGTTAAATCTTGAAAGATAATATTATTATTATTCTACAATTGTTTTATTTTAGATTTTAAAATGTTTATTTCAATTTTTAAATCCTGAATAGTAGTAGGCTTTTCAAAGGTAGAAACGCCTTGAATTCGTTTCATAACCTCTTTCATATTGTACTGATCAAGAGGAAGAGTATCTTCAACTTTTTGTGTTTTATAACTGATTTCTAAAAATTTTAATTTGATTTCTGGATCTTTAATTTGATCAGCTAGGTCGAGAAGAGATTTTTGGTGGTCAGTTAGAACATTAATACTGGGACCTCCAATATCTAAAACATTCATTTCGACAATAACTTTCCAGTAATTAGTTTCAGTAGCTGTATTACAGTTATTAATAGTACAGGTTTGGCATTGTTCGTTGTCAGAATTATTGTCAGATTCTAAATAGACTTCTGCAAGATCATTATCTAAGCTAGACTCAGAATTATTGGACAAATAATTAAGAATTTGCTGTTGAATTTCCTCATCAAGGGATAATTCATTTAGCTTTTGTTTTAATTTTGAATTGCATTTATTAGCAAAGTGTCCTGTTTTTCCACATTTATAGCATTGAATTTTAGATTTATCTTTTTTTCTGCTACTCTTTCTTTTTCTAGAAGATTTTTCAGGGGTTTTGTTTTTTGAAGATTTCTTAGAAGAACGTTTTCTGTAAGATCTAGAGATTTTAGAATTTTGCTGTTTTTTAGTTTTCTGGGGATACTGTAGTTTTGTATCGTAAGAGAATTGATCACAAAATTCACCTATCTCATGTCTTTTAGTGAGATTCTGTTTTTTCATTAATTATTGAAGTTTAATATCATTACATAATGATAATCCTTCTTTGATAATTACTGAAATAAGATGGCCATAAGAATACTGGTCGTAAGGTATACTCATACGGTCATGTTTATCTCTAAGTTTTTTACGAACTTTTTCTGCAAAGAAGGTAGGAAGTCCATCTACAAATTTGACCTTCCAATGTTCACTGTTGGCGTCTGCTCTTTGCATGACTTTCATTAAAAAGACATCTTTATACCATTTAAAATGGGTTAAGGATGGGCAACGAATGTTTTGTAAAAGTTCTCTACTTCTATCAGTATTAATCTGTCCTGGTGCTACAAAATGATGAACGATGGCTTGAACTAAGGTGTAACAAGCATCTTCTTTTCTAGTTTCAAGTTTAGTAATAGGATCAGTTTCATTCTTATAGGATTGTAGAACTTCAGTTCTTTGATTACCAGTGAGTACATTATCCCACCATCCTTTAAGAATGCCAGTAAAACCATTAACTAGGAAACGACAGATCTGATGGTCTGCATTTTCATTCTGTTTGCAGACAGTTGCATACATTAAGATATGATGGATTGTTTCAAAAATTTGATATTCTGTTTTTCCATCAATATTCCATTCATAGATGGTCTTACCGTGGTAAGACTTCTGGGAATGAAGAAATTCTTCTTCATACAGAATATCCTGAGGAGTAGGTCTGGGGTAGTAGTACCTACTGGGTCCAGATAAAGCCATTCTATTAATAGGCTTTCGGCTATAAGTGGTTTTATTAATACTTTGCATCTCCTGGAAATTATTCTGAATTTCAAAAATATTAATAGGGGAAATATCAGAATCATCCTCTTCATTATCAGTATTACTATTACTGGTATGAGAGGAAGGTTGTCCAGACATCATATTGATCTGGGACGAGGATGCGGGTGTGAGTTTTAAATCTTTCATTTTATTTAAAAGATTATCAATAAACTTATCACTGGTTTTAGAAGATTTCATTTTAAAATTATTAACTTCTAAAGGTGGTTTTATAGTTGCAGGTTGAAGGTCAATTTGTTGAGGAACAATTTGGCAATTATCATTAATATGATTTATTTGTTCTTCTATTCTGGTTAACTGTTTTCCTACAGTTTGAAGGAATAGATTAGTATAATTATTCTGTTTTGACAAGGGCAAAATGTCTTTTATCTTGACCTCTTCTTGTTGATGAGAGACTTCAGAAATATCAACATACGGGTTAATAACTAAAGGTTTTAAACTATCATTTCCTGGGCTAAGTTCAAGAGACTTAGGAGGAGGATCAATAGATTGAATGATATTACCATTAGTGGTAATCCAATCTTTTTGAATTCCAGTTAGGACATTCAGTTGACTTTCAGTATAAAATTCTGATTTTAAAACAAAATTATAATACCATTTAACAAATGATAATATACACTGGTTATTATTCAGATAAGCATAATAATTAGCTTTAATTTCTGCTGATTTATCATTTTCATGATTTTTAAAATACCAATTTCTAAAATTCTGGTATTTATCCTGCATAAACTCCTGATTTAAGCATTGACGAATTTTACTATTTGGAGAAAAATTCATTTAACACTCAAAATTCATGTCACTAGCAGTTGGACTGTAAGGTCTTCTGTTCTGAGGAGTAGTTTCATAAATACCATGAGGTATTTGATTTTCAGAAATATGAATTCCTCTAACAATGTCTTCATTTTTAACAGACTCATTGCTGGGATTTTTAGATTCTTGATAAACAGATTCTAAAGGGTCAGACACTGATTGTCTAGATGATTCAGGAAAATCAATATTATAAGAAATATTATTAATTGATCGACTTCGGGTGAAAGGTCTTTGAAATTTTAGATAAACATTTCCATTACTGGTTTGAATAACATCTTCAAGATTCTGTCTAATAATAGGTCTAGTAGGAACAACATTAGTAATTTGCCATTGTTTTGGGAAAGTAATTTCTTCCCAAGGGATCATTTTGGGAATAACCACTTGACTACTAAAGAGGTTAGTATCAATAAGAACAGTATGTCCTTGTTGGCTTTGCTTTCTGATATAAGGATTTAAAGTTGTTAAAACTTTAAGATGTATACGGAATAATATGGCAAAAGGAGGGGATCTAGGTAGATATTCATAACCATGAGATATAATTCTCATTTCTAAAATTTTTGACAAATTATTATCAGTTAGAGCAACACTTAAATTCAGATAGATATTAAAATATACTGGTCCATGGGCAAGGCTAGTTTCAATAGCTCCCATGAGAGAGGCTTTCCAGTTAAGACACCTACCATCTCTAAGTGCACACTGAATACTGGTATTTTGGCCAAGTAAAGCCAAAGGTTTGAATGCAACTTGGACAAGTCCTATGTGAACATATTTATATTTTTGCAAAAAGGGATACAAATCTTCAACATGCAATAAATATAAAATTTCATCATTATTCTGTAAAGTCACAGCATGCTCAAAGGTTTTAATTATCCTTTTGTTGATAAAATCAAAGGTTCCAATTTTATAAATTGTCTCTGGTTTGATTTTAGGAATAGTCCATTTGTCTAGAGCTTCCTTTTCATCCTGATAAGCTATAAGTTCGATAGCTTCAACTGTAGAGGCTGAAGCATTAGCTACGGTTGAAAGAGAAGTTGAAAAATCTGTTATTTTTCAAGGTGATCATATATGTGTAATTTATAAGTAATATATTCATTAATATGTTAATAATCTAACATGGCTCTGATACCAACTAGGAAGGATCGGGTCAGCTTGGGTTATGCACGTCTGTCAACGATTTACAAAGGATAAAAGCCACCACGCCATATCTCGACTAAAGGCAAAGTCCTAAACGCGACTTTGGTGACGTCCCACTTAATCAAGAAATAACCCTGAACTATCTTAATTAATACATGTCATGAAATTTTAAAAATATATTAATTATATATTAACAGATAAATTACCACATATATGATCTCATGAAACTACTTTGATTAGGGGTAGGGGTTCTACCCAAAACTATGAGCCGACAGATTTCTTCCTGTATAGCGTTTTTGGTTAAAACAATATAATGTTCTGATATATAAAATTGTTCTAAGAAATAAGAACGGTTATAATTATCTGTTGCCGATTGATATGCTGTTAGATAACGATTACTGTTTTCAGTATGATAATCTAAAAGCTCAAGTAAAGAAATATAATAATTTACAGAAGCAATAATTAAAACTTACAAGAGAGCCTTAGATGTCTTCAAACTTCAAACTTATATATATTTAATAATTTAGAGAGGGAGAGAGAGAATACAAAGAAAACGTAAGATAAAATCTTAAAGAAAGTTCTGCCTCAACAATGGGTGAGGTCTCCCAATTTATACAAGTGAGAAGATAAGAAAGGATCTGGCGTGTCTTAGATAATGAAGTCGGTTGGCAGTCCTTATCTTCTCTTCTTTAACTCTCAGCCGTGGGAAGTGGAAGGCATGAGACAAGCTCTTGGTTGAGTGGATTACAGCTGGTTGGCGTCTTCTGATGATAGAGGACAGCTGTCCGCTATTTTCTGATAATGGAGTTACTGTAGTGGTTACTGTAGTGGACAAGTGGTTTGTCGGCTTCTGATAATTGATGCGGTAGTAGAATGTTTTTATGACTTTCCTTTACCCTTTTTGTCCTGTGCCATCTTTTCAAAAATCATGCTGGTGAGAGAATCCCAAAAGTCTCCCATGGTGGGTTCTGGTTCTTGGCTTTCTCCTGCTAAAACATTGAACTAGTTCTCATCCTGTTCAGAGTCTTCATCACTGTTAACTGTCTTCATGGAGGCATCATCCGGGACTAAGGATTGTAGAAATTGTGTCTTCATATAATCCATAGTTTTGACTAAGAGTTCTGTTTCAGTTAAATTTGGATACTTTTGTTTTAAATCTATTTGGATTTTAACAAAAGGGTTTACTGATGTTGGTGCTGGAAGGCTCTGTGGTATAATATCTAAACAAGCCTGGGTATGACCTTTTATGGTCTTGAGGAGTTCTGGTAAATTAGGGTTAAGTCCTTTATCCCACCACTTGGTAAAAAATACTCTTTTAAGGCGAGGGATCTTATTCTGGTAATCGCACTGAAAGTCCCACTTCCAAATCCAAGGAATTCCAAAACGGATTATGAAATGGACAAATAGCTTTTCCATAGATAAATCTTTATTTACTGGTATATCGACATAGGCAACTTGCCATTCCTTAAATGCTGTTTGAACGGATTCTGGTAGGGTATCATTTCTGTTGTAGAGACTCAATTTCAATTTTGCAGAGAAACAAATATTCTTTCTTCATCTGACTGGGTCGAGATTTAGTAGGAATATTTTTCTCATTGAAATGAGGGATATAAGGAAGAGAAATAATATGTTTTTTTCTATTCCAGAAAGCATTCGGGACATCACTACAGATTTCTGTTTGAAGGGTTTTTTGAATTAATTTTATTTTTTCCTGTAAAGAGGGTTGTAAAATTCTCTGTTCTGTAGTGAGAAATTTTATTTCTTTCTGAATAAAATTGATTTGTTTTTCTTTGGAATAAATCATATCTTTGACTTGATTTAATTCTTTAGTGTATGGTTCTGTAATAAATTCAAAAACAATATTTTTGTTATTGAGAGTTGTATGAATTCCTTAAGTATCAATTTTTGTAATAGGCATTAAAAGACATAGAAATGGAGTGCCTAAAATGATACTTTGATTCATATTACGGATAAGAACAAAAGAAGTAGGTAAACAAAGACCTTGATTACAGATTAAGGCTTTAGGAATTTTATACTTAATATTCATAGTATTATCGCTTGCACTAGTTAAAGATTGAGTGGTCTTCTGAAAGTATTTGGTAGGAATTAAACCTTTTTGAATACAGTTCATGTCAGCACCACTGGCATCAAGAGCAATGGCGTCTTTTATGATAAAATCTGGTTTTATAATAAAAGTAATTCTGATTGTCTAGGAAAACCAATATTATAAGAAATATTATTAATAGATCGACTTCGGGTGAAAGGTCTTTGAAATTTTAGATAAACATTTCCATTACTGGTTTGAATAACATCTTCCAGATTCTGTCTAATATTAGGTCTGGTAGGAACAGCGTTAGTAATTTGCCATTGTTTTGGGAAATTAATTTCTTCCCAAGTGATCATTTTGGGAATAGCCAAATTACATTAGGTGATTTTAATGTGCGATAATTTAGTTTTCCTTTCCCCAGTTATTATCTTAAGATCTTTAGGATGTGAGTTTGTTGAGAGTGAAATCAATATAACCTAATGTCCCACACCCAGTGGATGTGTCTTAATGCGAAAAATTTCTTAATGCAACATGATTAGTTAAAATAACAGTTTTTGTCAACATGTTGCTTTGTATATTTATTTCTCAACACATTTGTTTCCTGTATCTTATCTTCATTTTCAAGAGCCTTCAACTTCCTCAACAGACCATGTATTACTTGAATGGCTCTCGGTTGCATTGAAGGACCATACCACATGAAATACCATGGGGCCATTACAAAATATACTTTATAAGCAACAAAATATATATGCCTAAAGAGATAAGTTCAAATAACCCTGAAGAGTTTGTATTATGTTGGTTCTTAGCCATGGATTTGTGCTAATGTGAGGATTTAGAGGTATCAGATTGTTAACTTTGTGTATGAATGGAGATGAGGGACTCAACTCTATTTAATAGTAAGAGCATAACAAAGAGTTTCTTTATCTGAAAGCAAACCAATAAATTAGGAGGAATTCCAACAAGTAGATTAATGGTTCAGAAACATATTCTACTTTTCCGGCCATTCTTTTTCTCTAAGGGAAAGTATTTAACAAGTATAACAACTATCTATAATGGAAACTATCTATATCTAAATAGTAATGTTCAGATAGAGACAATAATGGCAAAAGTCAAATAACTGCTGGTAAGAGCCAAGTAGTAACAATTTAAAATAGATGCAAAAGCCAAGTAACCGCTGGCGAGATGAGTTGTCCTGACTAATGTGTAGGAACATCTAAAGTACCCTTTATTGATTATTCCTCACTACCAGAAATAAGCTCTAAAACACATAAAAAGGACCCAAGAACCCTGAAGAATCCAAATATTACTCAAAGATAACAAACATGTAAGTGTTCTTATGAAAGAGGTACATTGTAACCATGGAACTACAAAACGAACAGAGATCATACTATAATGTGTTATAGTGCCTTATACATTGGTCACAGACCATTACAATTGCAGTTGAAGAAAATAGTTTATCATATTGGGGCACAACAACAAAATATAAATCAGCTCATCCTTTCTTCGACATTGCTGCAAGATTTGTATACATTTTTGCCATGGAACTGAATCCTCTATTATCATTAGAACGAAGAAGATTGCCTGCAAAATGATCAAGAAAGAACATATTAACTATCCCTTCATGATGCACCCTTGCAAGAAAATTGAAAAATAGTCGGCTCTTTCATAGCTTGGATACCTCAAGCTTGGTTAATATTCATAAACTAGTCACAAGATAAAATTATACAAAACCTACAAATTTGTAAATAGACCCAAATTACTTCCCAAGAAACTTGCCACCCCAGCACAAGCATATATAACTAAAATAGTTGTTAAGTAGAGCAAGCATACTAAGCAAAGTAGCAGATATGAAGGCCAATTGATCAACATGAATCTCAAGAAACAATAAGATAATCATCACATCCTCGATATGAATCTCAGAGGCTCACTAGCTAGACAGGGCACCTTTGTTTGATAAAGGAAAAAATTGGACAAACTCATTTTTGGTTATTGGTTGTTACATAGGACTTATCAGCTTCATAGAAGCCGTTATTCTGTTGGCCTATCTTCAAGACCAGAGTTACAGACTAAGAGATTGCATCAATCATACATTTGTACATGGGAAGAATCCATATATATATATATATAGCACTTTTCTGTATTGATATCTTTGTAAGACCATAAGAGACTGAAGTTCTAAAACCTAGATGTTGGTACAATTGATATTCTAGTTAAATCATAGATACACAACACACAATAAATATGTCATTACAAGTCTGTAGACACTCGAAATTTTGTATTACTGTTACAAACATGGTAGGAGGGCAAAATCGTCTTTTAGAGATAACCTTGGAGGACAACTCAGCTTAATTCCGGAAAACACACTGGAGAAGCCTTTTCCATCTCAGAGATAACCCCGATATGCTCAGTTTCAATCCTAGAAATATCACCGAGAGTTTCAGCCTCAACCTCAGAGATAACCCCGAGGAGTGCAGTTGCAGTTCCGGAGATAACCCGAGAGATGCTAGTTTCAACCTTTGCAGTCAGCTTCAACCTCGGAGATAACCCCGAGGCACTCAGTCCAAACCCGGAGACAACCCCGAGAGGTCAAGTACACCTCAGAGATAACATTGAGGACATTCAATACTTGCAGCTAATCTCAAAGATAACCCTGAGCAACAACTGCTATATCAATCCAAACCAGAGATAACCCCGGTGAGGGGAAAATTCATCATTTTTCCACCTCGATTCCACATTGCGCCATCTCAACAACATTTCAACATACATTCTACATAGCAATGTCCTACAAGAACCAAATAGTTCCAATCCCGAGTGACTATTACACAAAGGTAGCACACCAGATAGAATTTGAAGCCTGAAGACTAAGGGCATGGTCCCATCTTCCTGACTTCGTAAAATATCTAATCCCATGTTATTTGTGTAACTCTCGACAACAACACTCTAAAACAGGTCTTATATACCTTGATCGGATTTCCGGATTGAAGTTCTGAAAGTTTTAGCGGACATCATGGTGCATACATACATGTACTTCGAGACGGCAGGGCCCGCAGAGCCTGGGACACCCTGGGCAGCCACATGTGCACCTACGGCTACCGCAGGTACACCTGTGGTTCCCCCTCTATAAATAGAGGGCTTGGGGTGACCATTTTGTAAGAGAAAACGACGAGTAAGCCCTGTCCAATTTGCTCTGTACACACTATAAACTGAGTGCTTTCTCATTTTAAACACTTGTGAGCTGATATTCTGTCATATTTTTACCAGCGGGAGCCGAGTGTTCATACACTTAAAACTATTGAAGTCTTCTTTGGCAGTCCACTGTAAGCCTTCTTGCTTTTCTTAAAGCCTTTCTCCACTACTGTGCACACACCGTTTCTTCACG
This sequence comes from Panax japonicus, assembly GCA_020205505.1. Taxonomy (NCBI): domain Eukaryota; kingdom Viridiplantae; phylum Streptophyta; class Magnoliopsida; order Apiales; family Araliaceae; genus Panax; species Panax japonicus. Next base: position 48,917,153 of record CM035102.1, on the reverse strand, counting down.
TTGAGAGTCGTGTTTCTTGTGTATGCCCGGACTTCGGTTTGTGACTTTTTACTTCTTTTTGTATATATATATATATATATATATATATATATATATATATATATATATATATATGAACTAACATTATCGAGTTATGCCTCAATTGAGATTGGACTCACGTCCGGAGCATTTATTGCTTATATATATATAAACTAATGTTGAACTCTATTCGATGAGCCTGGATTTTACATCTGGAGTGTTTACTACTTATATATATATACTTATATATATAAACTGTTGTCGAACTCTTTCCATGAGCATGGATTTTATATCCGGTGCGTTTACTACTTTTGTATACATATATATATATATATATATATATATATATATATATATATATATATCGCGACATATCGCTGAAATGATAAACCGAGCCTGGATCGATATATATCCGGTGTGTTTACCGCTTATATATATATATATTTACATTTTCTGTTAGGCCTAGAGTTTACTTCGTGGCCTTTTACTGCTTTCTTTACATTCAGTCCCGCCTGGAGTTTTCTTCACGACGGTTGATCGCTTTTACTGCTTTCTTTATATTCAGTCCCGCTTAGAGTTTACTTCGTGGTAGTTGATCGTTTTTACTGCTTTATTTACATTTCTGATCCCTAGGTGCTTCGTGGTGGTTGATCATGTCTCTATATATGTATTTATCGCTTTTATATATTTACATTTTCGATCCCCCATGGAGGTGCTTCGTGGTGGTTGATCATGTCTATATATATATATATATATATTTATAGCTTTTATATATATACTGCTTACAACTTTTTTATTAACTACGGCATCATGTGAGCCTAGGAATCATGTGATCACAGATTCAGTCTCCTAAATCTAGATTCAGTTCCCGTGATGGACATTTTCAGCTATAAGCAGCTTGTAAATATTCACGGTGTTTGAATTTCCTTAGATGTCTATCATGCCCACGAGGAGTTCGACACTGTTTTGTACATTATTTTCTCGAAGATGCTTCGCATCTCGAAAATAAAAGCAATCAAGCCGAACATTTAATAAAATGGAAGTATCAAAGGCCTCAATTACTATTGAGCATAAGGGTTTGAAAAACCTCTTTTACAAAACATGACTGCTATATCTTGTTAAAACTGAATTTTTATACAAATTCAAACCCTTTGTATATAGGTGCGAACGAGGCATAACACTACTTCCAAATAACTACACATTGACCACACACAATATACACACACACACATTCATATAACAGTTTAATTGAAAAGTGGCAGTCACCATGATAAAACAGATGTCGGGGGGTGCCTAACACCTTACCTCCGCATAATCAAGTCCCCGCACCCTAACGAATCTCGGTTTCACAGACCAGTTTAGCAGTGTTACATCACTTGGTCAATGTGCAAACCTTTTTTCGGTTGTGCTGGTACAACCATATAAAAATACCAACTGGCGACTCTTACAGTCCAATCGTCAACATATACTTGTTGGACCTTTTCACAACTTATTTTTTCAAACAAATTTCACCTAACATGAGAACACCAAAAGACAAGAACAGTAAAGGGATAATAAAAATTCCGACGTCGATAGGTGGCGACTCTACTGGGGAAACAGTAAGAGGACTTAAGCCGCTACTACAAACTTTTTAAAACTGTTATATGCTTGTGTGTGGATGTTGCATTTACATTTTTTGATGAATGTGTATGAATGCATTTTTACTTACTGCACTACAATATATCTATCTGTGATATTAGTACTTCGCACATGTCATCATTTTCATAAACGGTGAGACACATTATATATAAATGAATGTTGTGTGGTCCCTCCATTAGGAAGCTATCCTCTCGGTGTTTGATTACTAGACTCGTAGGGAGACTAATTCCAATGAGGCTCAGGAAAGGCACCACCCAAATTCGCTCTAGTTGAAAGACCGAATCAACTTCCCATCAAGTAAATTGCAATGATCTGGGAACCTTCATGCCAAAAAACTGCGAGAGTAAACCTAAGATAGGCCAGCCTCTGATAAACCAAAATGCGGAGAAAAGTCTCTTCATACTTTCCCATTTAAAATTACTTGTAAATTCCATTACTTATAATTTCATTCCATATTAATCTCCATGTAATGGGAAATATGAAGAAATATGTCTACATACATATTTAAACTTAACATGCTATCTTGTATTATAAACAACTGACATCAGTTTTGCAGGATAATACTCCTAAAATGGATATATCACATAGCATGTAAACATTTATACATTTCCTAAGACTAAACTATATAAGTTTTTTGTAGGGAAACAATTGGACATGTTACCAATTCAAAATCCAAAAAGGCCAAGAGCCTACAACCAATTATGTCTTCCTCTGACCAATCTAATCCTGCTTCTGTCTCTCGTGAGGAGTTTGACGGATTAAGCAAACAAATTACAGATTTGGTTGTTCTTCTTAAAGAAATACACCAGTCTAATCAGGGTTCACGAATACCCATACAAACAGAATCCTCTGCATAGGGAGGAACTCAAGGTTCAGATAAAGAAGCTCACATACCTAAGTCTCAGTTGGAAAAAACCAACAAAATTCCTGAAAACACCCATCTTAAAGAATATACAGACATCGATGATATTAGTAAAAAGGTCCTTCAAATGGAAGAAACCATTCGTTCTATCAAAGGGATTGGCGCACACGGGAGTGTTTCATATGCTGACCTTTGTATATTCCCTGGTGTGCATTATCCAGAGAAGTTCAAGACTAATGACTTTGAAAAGTATGATGAGTTAGGGGATCCTTACACACATTTGAAGGTATTTATTAGAAACTCGGATCTTAAGCAGAGGATGAGAAGCTCAGAATGTATCTGTTCGAAAAGAGTTAGACTGGAGAAGCCCAATCATGGTATACCAGATTAGAAAACTCTAAGATACATAGCTGGGAAGATCTAGCTCATGCCTTCCTCAGTAAGTATAGCTTCCAATCTCAGATGGCTCCAGACCAGTACCAAATTACTAAGGTCAAGAAACAAGCTAATGAGTCTTTCAGAGAGTATGCTCAAAGGTGGAGGCGCCTTACTGCTCAAGTTATTCCCTCTATGACTGAGTCTGAGATGGCGATGACCTTCATAGACATATAAGAAGCTCCCTTCTATGAGCGAGTATTAGCTGGCATTGGCAAGACCTATCCGCTTTTAAACATGAAGAGATGGTTAAGATGGGATTGAAGTCAGGAATAATTCAAGACCTATCCGCTTTTAAAGCTGTTGCTGAGCACATACAATCTGGCACTTATGGAAACAACCCTTGGAGGGCCCATAATAAGAAAGAGGAGGATGTTTCTTTGATACTATAAGGACAAAAAGGTTGTCAGAATATGCCTATCCAGAGGAGAAACTACTCCCCCTTTCAAGCATAGTCTTCAAACCCTCTAGTGCCAAAGAGTGGAGAAGTCAAATGCAATCGAGTGTTCACACCCTTAGGGGACTCACTCGAGAACATTTTAAATCTTATGACAACTCAAAAGAAAATTACCCATCTTCTTCCACTAGCCAACCCGAATAGGAAGGGTTTCAATGCTAATCGAAAGTGTGCTTATCATGTCGGGGCACCAGGATATGATAATCAGGACTGCTGGGCCTTGAAACATAAGATCCAGGATTTGATCGACAATGGTGAGATTGTGGTGACTAAACCCAACCAACCTCATGTGCAAGACAACCCTCTTCCTCTACACAAAGAAGAAGAGGTCAATATGATTAATTGGAGTAGTGGGCAGAGTTCCAATTATGGTGGAGAATCCTCCCAGACCATCAAGGACGATGCTGATAAATGGGATTACGCACAGTTCTAGTTTATAATGGAACAGAAGATGAAAGCTCTTTGTAAGAAAATTGAGCAATTGGCAGAATTGGTGATCCATCAGCACCAAGTCACACGCCAATTAATCAGTTAGGAGTATGCTATTCTCCTTCCTTTTGTTATGAATACTCCATCATCGTCTCCAGAAAGTGAAACATTGGAGGATAAATTGCAAAAAGAGCAAGTACCAAAGCCCATCGGGATTTTTTCAATAGAAGGGAATTTACATACCTAGGCCAACCTATGGAGGAGATATTTTGGATGCTGATCAATGAAGGAAGTACATCCCTTCTGCCTCCAATCAATCCCTGTTCAAGACGGTTCAATTCTAATGGAGTGTGTCAGTATCACTCCCATTCTCGCGGTCACAGCACAAGAGAATGCTGGGCACTCCGCCATTTCATTCAGAACCTAATTGACAGCGGTGTCCTGCAGATCGCAGATAATGACACTTTGTTACTCGAGAGTGGTAACACATGTCCTACAAAATGGAAGGATGTCATAGCAGTTATATTCGCTGAGGATGATGTGGCTACCAAATCATTCACAATACAAGCAATTCAACTCAAGGGTGTTGATAATCCTTTGAAAGTGGATGCCCCAGAGCCAATCATCTTGCCATATAGAGCACAATATCCTGTTGTCTGCTTAAAAAAAGTGCCATGGAATTATGGAGAGGCTGAAAGATCTACATCACACATAAATGCTGCACTGTTGAAAGAGAATCCACTGTATCTTCCCCAACGGGTGATGAAACCTACCATCAAATCAAAAGAGGAAAATTCCCATGGACAAGATTAAATAATTCCTTCGTACTATGGGCCATAATGAAGCCAAGGTGGTTTTAAGCTTGAGAGAAGCTCCATAATAAATTTCCATACTGGACTTGGTTTTCTCTTCCGAAGATCACCGGAAGATTTTGTTAAAGGCTTTGGAAGAAGACCATTTGCCAAAATCAGTGGATGTTGAAAAATTCCAACATTGGTTGATTACATTTTTAACAACAATGTGATATCTTTCACTGATGATGACATACCTCCCGAAGGGACTGGTAATTGCAAGTCGTTGCACATAGCGGTTCTGTCCTCCGGATATATGGTGGGAGGAGTTTTGATAGATGAAGGTTCATCTCTGAATATCTACCCTTATGCCACTTTGGAGAAGATGAATATCAATCTCAAGAGGATCCGAAGCAGCCATACAATTATTAAAGCTTTTGATGGATCCCGATGAAATGCCGTCGGAGAGATTGAATTGCCTGTTGAGATCGGTCCACATACATTAAATGTATCCTTTCATGTGCTCAAAATAGCCACATGATACAACCTGCTCTTAGGAAGACCGTGGATTCATATGGCCGGAGCCGTCCCTTTCACCCTTCATCTACAAATTAAATACATCATTAACAATAGCTTTATCACCATTAATGCTGAGCCAGAATGTCCTGAACAAGGTGACATACCACTCATCAGCTTCAATTTAGAAGTTGAGCCGGTTAGCTTCCATGCCCTGGTGATGAGCAACACTTACTAAAATCCCATTGGGAAGTGGACGAAAGGGAACTGAAAATTAAACAAGACATCGCCATGAGGATGTCAAATATACGCATTATTGTCCATGATAAACACACAAATAGATACACTCCAGACGATGATTGTCCAAATATAATGGTCATTATTCGGGAGAAGGAGGAAGATAACAGCCCCTCCATCACTGCTGCCCATCAGGACTTCACCCTTGATAATTGGAGCAGCACTCCCTACATTTGTCGACAAGGGTAAAAAGGGCAGAAACTCCCTCTGCCCTATAGATAACTATAACTGCTTACTTTTCTGTACAATATTAGCAGTTGTTTTGTTAGTACATGCTAACACATTGTATAATTGAACAGTTTCATATATTAAGTGAAAGCATATTTTGTTTCAGAACTCTGAATTTAGATGTGCCTATACTTGTTGATGAGGTGCTTTTTCTCCATAAGGACTGTAACTTTGATGGAAAGTTGGACTCAGACTTGATGGAAATACAAGAAGACATTGAGATACCTCAGGAGATCAAAGAATGGGTCGAAGACAGACCCAAACCAAACCTTGATCAAACAACCTCCTTCAATCTCGGAACCTTAGAAAGCCCTAAACTAATCAAGATTGGTTCAGAGCATACTCCAAACCAGAGGAATGACATGGTTACATTATTAAACCAATTCTAGGATGCGTTTCCATGGTCTCATGAAGACATGGTGGGTTTATCCACTGGCATCATTATCCATTGCCTTCCCAATTAAAGAAGGATTCAAGCCAATAAGGCAGAAGCTCAGGTGATTAAAACCTAAGTGGAGTTTAAAGGTTAAAGAAGAAATTGTGAAACAATCTCAAGCAGACATCATCATGGTGTCTACATACCTTGAATGTCTATCCAACATAGTCCCCGTACCTAAATTTGGAGGAAAAGTGCGAATTTGCGTGGATTACCGAGATTTGAATAAAGGTTACCTTAAAGATAGCTTTTCCGTGCCATTTATCAACATTCTAATTGACAATACTGCTCAATATGGCATGTACTTCTTTTCGGATTGTTTTAAGGGGTACCATCAAATCATGGTTGCCAAAGAAGACCGTGAAAAAACTGCATTCATCACGTCTTAGAGAACCTTTTGCTATAGACGGTTGTTATTCGGCCTCATCAATGCCGGTGCAACCTATCAGCGAGCTATGATGGCTCTTTTCCATGACTTAATGCATAAAGAGATAGAGGTCTACGTGGATGACATCATTGTCAAGTCTCAAAGGGAGGAAGACCACCTAGATCATCTCAGAAAGCTCTTTAACAGGTTGTGTAAGTACAACTTGAAGTTGAATCCAGCCAAGTGTGCCTTTGGCGTTAAATCATGCAAGTTGTTAGGATTCCTAGTCAGCCATAAGGGAATTAACCTAGATCCCATCAAAATCCAGGCCATTACAGAAATGCACATTCCTCAGACAGAGAAGGAAATACATGGATTTTTGGGAAGAATCAACTTCATCAGCAGGTTTATATCTTAACTCACAGCAACCTGTGATCCTATCTTCATGCTGTTAAGGAAGAACTCCTCTATCAAATGAAATGATGAGTGTCATAAAGCCTTTCTTATAATCAAAGAACAATTGGTTAAAGCTCATGTTTTGGTACCTCCCAGGGATGGTGTTCCCCTATTTATGTACCTGTCCATTAATGATAATGCCATGACCTGCATGCTAGGGACAGAAAGACGATATAGGCTAAGAGCGAGCTATCTACTACCTCAACAAAAGATTCAGCAGCAGTGAACACAGGTACACTCTGATTGAAAAGACTTGTTGTGCTTTAGCATGGGCTTCTAAAAGGTTACATCATTACCTTTATGGTCACACAACCCATCTCATATCCCGCATGGATCCTCTCAAGTACAATGTTCAGTAAGCCCATGTTAAATTATCGGCTATCTAGATTGCAATTGATCCTACAGCAGTTTGACATCATTTACGTGACGCAAAGTCCATTAAAGGTCAAGTAATTGCGGATCAACTAGCCGCCGAACCTTCAGGGGATTTCAAACCCTTAGAAACGTACTTCCCCGATGAAGGGGTAATGACAGTGCAACAACACCATTCATACAATGAATGCCGTACGTGGAAAATGTATTTTGATAGAGCTGTTAACATGGAAGGTTCAGGGGCTGGAGTAGTTCTAGTATCCAGTACGGGGGAGCAGTATCCCCTCACCGTTAAATTGCAGTTTGTCAGCACCAATAACACAACTGAGTATGAAGGCTGTATCATGGGGCTAAAACTTGCCCAATCAATGTGTATTAGGCGGTTAACTGTCTTTGGAGATTCAGAATTCATAATCAGATAAACCACAGGAATCTATCACACCAAAGAATTACATTTTATGCCTTACCATCTACAAGTTTTACAGATGGCTTCGGAGTTTGAAGAAATATCCTTACTCCACATTCCTTAGAATAGGAATGACTTTGCAGATGCGCTAGCAACTTTGGCCTCGTTGATTCACATACCTGACAGGGAAAAAATGCCAAGCATTACATTTGCCCTGCAAAAGGCTCCAGCTTAGGTGAACTATGTTGGAGAAGTATCAGATGAGCTACCTCTCATCCAGCACCCTTGGTATCAGCATATCAAGGAGTATTTATGAGATGGATCTACACCCGCTGAGGTGAGCCCAACTGAAAGAAGGTGGATCCATCGACTGGCTATGAAATTCTACTTGAGCAAAGATTCACTCTATAAAAGAGATGCAGGATTAGGTCTCCTCAGATGTCTGGACAAGGACCAAACTCATAGGCTCATGGATGAAATCCATGGTGGAGTATGTGGCCCACATATGAGCGTCCCTCTACTTGTTAATAAGATCCTAAGAATAGGGAACTACTGGCTCTCGCTTAATGCTGACTATGATGATCACATTAAGATCTACTATCAATACCAAATTCATGGGAATTCTATCCACGCCCCTCCAAGGGAGCTCCACAATATGAGTTCACCTTGGCCCTTTCTCAATGTGGGGAATGGATGTGATCGAGGCCATCAAGCCCAAAGCCAATAATGGACATCGGTTTATCTTCACCATAATTAACTACTTCACCAAATGGGTAGAAGCAGCCTCCTTCCCCAGGGTTACTAAAGAAGTATTCATTGCTTTCATCCGAAATAATGTCATTTATCGATATGGACAACCAGAGGTGATTGTGTCAGACAATGCTAAAAACCTCAACAACAAAATGATGGAGGAGTTATGCAGTAAATTCCACATCAAACATCTAAACTTTGTCATCTACCGTCCAAAGATTAATGGTGCTGTTGAAGTGGCTAATAAAAACATCAAGAAGATCATGCAAAAGATGTCTGCCAACCACAAAAGATGGCCTGACTTGTTTCCTCTTACTTTATTAGCCTACAGAACATCAATGTCCTACTTCCACTGGGGCAACCCCCTACTCATTGATCTATGGGATGGAAGCAATGCTCCCCATAAAAGTAGAAATGGAATACTTTAGAGTGTTGATAGACGCTCAGCTGGATGAGGACCAATGGTTACAAGACAGGTATCACCAATTCTCTAATAGACAAAAGGCAAAGTGATGCTATCTTCCATGGTCAATTATACCAACAGAGGGTTGCTATATCCTACAACATAAAAGTCCGTCTATGATAGTTTAAGTACCATGACTTGGTTTTGAAGAAGATCATTGACAACCAAGATCAGTCTAAGGGAAAATTCGCTCCAAACTGGAAGGCCAGTTTATTGTCAAGGAGGTATTGACAAGAGGTGCTCTCAGATTATAGGAAATAGATGGCGATGAATTTCCACAGCTCATCAACTCGGACACCGTGAAATGGTACTATGTCTGAGGTTACCATCAAGAAAACATCCTAGTTTTGGATCATCAGATCACCAGTCATTTTAGGTTTTCTAACCCTTATTACATACCACCTTACTTCATACCCAATTGCCCCATCAGGGAAGCACATTTTTGAAACCAGCAGCCTAGTTTCAGATCATCAGATCCTTCACTTTATTTCATTTACCTCTCTTACACAACTTCAGTTATCCCACAAGGGATTAAACCTTTCATACCTGCAGTTTGTCCTGAACATGGGATCAAACTTTTTCACACTCGCAGTGTGTCCTGAACATGGGATCAAACTTTTCCCTTGCAGTTTGTCCTGAACATGGGATCAAACTTTTTCGACTGTAAATCGTCCTGAACGGGGGGCGAACTACGTCGACATGATCTTTCCGATACCTAGGAGAATGTAGGAAACCATTTTATATGGCCCGGTCGTAATAAAACAAAAATAGCAAAAATATTTCTACACCCTTCTTATAAAAATAAAAACAACGAAAATATCTATACCCCTTTTTACACCCTTACACCATTCAGCGTTGAACCTCTTACACCAGGTTTGAACTACGCATACCTGATCTCCTTTTCAATAGGAGTACGTAGGTAGCCATTTATAGTTCGGTCTAACTCCCTACTGAAGCACAAAAACTTGTCAACGGTACTGCGATTTTCCTTTAATTCACCACATTTCATCGGCTTCAGACCAAAGAGATGGAACTACCTGACCTCCCCATAAATGGGAGAGTTGGTGACCATCTAAGCTGCGGTTGAATCTTCAAAGAGCAACACCAATACCTAAGAGATGGAACTAACTGGGCTCCTCTTCAATAGGAGTACTGGCGACCATCTGTGGTGCGGTCAATCTCCGAGAGGAAAGACACACTCCTCTCTACATCTACATACAGAAACCAGTCGCAAGACACAAAAGAGGGTAGGGATACATACAAATCGACGATCCATTATGAAGATCCAGATACATCTAAATGTTCATACATCATGAAAGCATTTAGAATACATCAAGATTACAAGCCCTGAAGAAGTAGGTAAATATCAATCAAGTAGCAAGGCATAACTAAAAGGGAAGTGAATCAAAATATATTTCCATGCCATATATACTGCTATTTGATATATACAATATAAACTGTACATGAAAAAATGGCCAAGCTAGTCTATGCAGGAAAATACAAGTCTATCTACAAACCAATGGATAAACGAACTATCAGGTCCAACATGGCATGCTCTCTCTGAAGAAGGAGGCAACACTGTGAGCTCCTGACCAAGGGATATCTATATGATCTAACAGATCCACAGCCAACTGCATGGTGGCATGGTGCTCATCAATATATGCACTCATCTCGATAATTATGCCAGTAGCTATGGATCTCACTGTAGTACTATCTATAACGGCTACATTCCGGTCAGATAAGGTAGCATCCCGCTCAACCATCAATGCATCTCTGGATGATCTAGCCTCATTCCTCTACCTCAATAGCGGTGTCTCTATGAGCTATGATGAGTGAGTTTTATACACATGAATTGGATACATTCGGGCTTAATTTATTGTTGTTCTCAAGTCTTTTAGGATGTTTTTATGTGTTTGTGTCTATTCAAGCATGTTTTATATTGTTTTGTAGGATTGGGACAAAAGTTACTTGGATCGACGTTTGGGGTGGCTAGATTCGCGTTTTTGGCTTGCCATTTACACAGTAGTCAGTTCAGAGCCAATTTGACTATAGCTCCAGACATTATTTCGAAAACCTTCAAGAATGAAAGTTGTAGATCTACTTCTCCTCTTTCCGGATAATCTTGAATCATCTAAATCAGAGTTCGGACGAAGAAGTTATGGCCATTTTCCCAAAGGACGTCGGAGCAGAAAATATCAAATTTTGGGCCAGCGCCGGGGCGCGATTTTTAGTGTATTTTGCAGCGCCGGGGGGCAGAATCCCAGCGCCGTGCCCAGCGCTGGGGCGCTGGGGAAAGGCTTGGATGCGGGCCTGGACGCGTTTTGGGCGAATTTTGACACCTTTTCGACTCCAAATTGGATTGAGTTTGTTCCTAAGCTAAAAATTTGACTTGTAACCTATAAATATATGATGTAAGACATAAAATAAGGGGAGATTACATAGCTTAGATTAGAGATACACTCTATTAGATTAGAACATAACCCTAGTTCTTATTAGTTTTGGAGATTGAAGCAACTTGGAGACCATTGAAGATCAAGAGCAAGAGCAAGAGGAAGAGGGAAGCATCAGATTTGCTGACAACAGATTCTACTCTCTTCTCTCATCTTACTTTTATCTTTTAATGTCTATTCAATTGTGGATTCTTGGTTTTAATTCATTAATTATGAACTAATTCTTTTTATTAAGATTTCAATTGAACTTTTTATGGCTATGAATTAGTTATTCATTATATTCCAATTATTTATGTTAAAGTGAGTTGTTTATCTTGTCTTGTGCATATTGCTTAATTATCTGATCAGTAATTACCTTGTTACTCTAGAAGGAATTGGAAGAGGAATTCTAGGGTTAGAACTGGACATGATATCATGTGACTTAGTTATTTGCATGGTGAATAATTAGGTTTGTGAATTAAATGGAAATATCTGTTCACCGCATGTAACACATAAGGAATTGGAATTGAAGGAGTTTAATTCAATTGTTTTGCATAGGAATATAACAAAATTAATCTTGATTAAATAGAAGGCAATTGATCACTTGGAAAAGGACTTTTGGCATTTGAGAATTCCTGTTAACAATTCAGTAGACATAATAATTGGGATAATTGGATAATTGATTTATAATTCATAATTGGGGATATTGAAGTCTTAATCTTTATTTATTTGAATTAATTCGTTAAAATCTTAGTTTTAATTATTTAATTTAGTTTTCTTAACTATAAAATTCACAATTTGAGATTGTTTAAATAAAATTAGTTTGGTTAAGAATTAGTACTTGGTGATTTTTATTAAATAATTCCTCGTGGGAACGATACTCTACTTTCACTTTATTACTTGTTGACCGTGTATACTTGCACGTATTCATTGATTGTGAAATCGATCAACAAGTTTTTGGCGCCGTTGCCGGGGAATTAATTTAATAATTATTGTCCAATATTAATTTCAATCAAATTAGTCTTAATTTAAATATTTATATTTTTATTTTTAATTCTCTTTCTATAATTCTCTCTTTTCAGGTACCATGGATGACTTTGTGTATCAATGGCCATACACGAACATGACTCAACAAAGGGGAGCGGAGATTGAAAGACTCGAGAAACTTTCTGCATTGTCTGCACAGATTGAGACACTTTCGAGGATGTTTGAAGCTGTTGAAGCTCAGCGTCGTCAAAGTATGGCGGTTACTTGTGATTATTGTGCTGGAAATCATATGAGTCATCAATACGCCATCAGTTTCGAGCCGGTACAGTATAGTGGTGATTACCTGTTGAGTAAAATCTAGTTACGCACAACACGCAAGTATACGTGGTCAACAAGTAATAAAGTGATAAGTTGAGTATCGTTCCCACAGAGAATTCTAATTAATAAATCCCAACTACTAATACTATATCAATTCAATTTTATTTGAACCAGAATAAATTACGATTTTCTGAATTATTAACACAAAATTAACACCAAAAGATATTATCCTAAAATAACGAACAAATAAACTAATGCTTGAATAAATAATTTTCGATAGATAAAGGTTAAGACTTCAATATCCCCAATTATGAACCATAAATCAGTTACCTACTCATCCCAATTACTATGTCTACTGAATTGTTGACAAGAATTCTCAAATGCCAAACGTCCTTTTCCAAGTAATCAATTGACTTCTATTTAATCCAGATTAATCTTGCTATATTCCTATGCAAAACAATTGAATTAAACGCTTTCCAATTCCAATTCCCTATGTGTTACATGCGGTGAAGAGATATTTCCATTCAATTCACAAACCTAATTATGCAAATAATCAAGTCACATATCATCATGCCCAGTTCTAACCCTAGAATTCCTTTTCCAATTCCTTCTAGAATAACAAGGTAATTATTGGCCAAATAATTAAGCAATAAAGTCAAAACATGATGAACAATTCACTTCAACATAAACAATTAGAATGAATGAATAACTACTTTATAGTCATAAAAGGTTCAATTAAAATCTTAATGAAAGAATTAGTTCATCTCGGAAATAAAAACCATTAATTGTTGACAAATCATCCTTAAAGAATTACAAATGAAAAATAAGGAGAAAAAAGAATAAACTCTGTAGCCAATCCTTAATCTCCAAGCAATCTTGTGTAGCCCTCAATAGAGAACTTGTTGAATCCTCCCCAGAATAAAAGTCCAACAAGAGATCCCCTTATTTTAGCACTTAGTTTCCTTTTATATCCCCCCACAATCCTTCTCCAATTAGGTTTTATTTTTGCTCCCAATAACCAAATTAAGTCCAAACCAAAGTCAAACGCGCTAATCTAGTCAACTCCAGCCGAGGCTCAGCGCCCCGGCGCTGTAGATAGTACAGATTCCAGCGCCCCAGCGCTGGACTTCTCCATAATTACCGAATTGCCCTTATTTGCTTGAATTTCCCATAATTGCCCCCTCCAGCTTCCAAATCTGCAAAACAAGATATAAACACAATAAAAATGCTACTAAATAACTTAAAAATGCAATAACTTAAGTCCAAATATATCCAATTCATGGGTATACTACTCATTCATCAAATACCCCCAAACTTAAAATGTTGCGTGTCCTCATGCGACAAAACATAAACTCACAACCAAAACTAAACATCATGCAAACACAAACTATTTATATTTATGTGTTCGTAATTCCAACAATTCAAGAGCTCGCGTATATCCGCATGCCTCAGAAAAATCACGTAAACATGCTAATTCATCATGCAAAAGCAGATCAACAATATCCCAACAATCAACAGATCTAAATCTGTTATTACTGATACTGTGCGTGTGTGTCCAACAACCATGCTAACCCATGAAAGACAAAAATATGAAAGATAATAAATTTCTTAGTAGGCATCATACAGTGTAAACTGGAGAACTCATCAATTGTACTTATTTCAACTGAATTCAAACACTTACCCGAATTCAAAAGTCAACATGGAATACTTATACTTTTTTTTTATATATATGTGAATGACTGTGCAATGTCTCATCTCATTAGGCTCACAGTGTTACCCTTTAGCGAGCTTTCGACCAACGACTCCCATACCATATAAGACCTTAGGGCGCTAGGTTTTAAGATACCCCTTCGGGCGTACTTGCTCAAGTAACAAAGGCCCCGAAACAAGACTAGGCACTCTGTATATTTTATTTTATTTATTTATTTATTTATTTATTTATTTTTTATTTTTTATATTTTTTTTATAGATGGTTGGTGAGTGCGTTTTACGCTCCATCTCACGCTTGTGTTTATGGGGAGTGTTTCTCCTCAACCCACCACAAAACTCAACACATTTTTTTTTTATTTTTTATTTATTTATTTATTTATTTTTTTTAGCTTATATATTCCATATATTTTCCCCCAAACTCGAGTTTATGCATAAATTCAGTTTCCTCTAGTTATTCAAATTGTTCTTCCATATCACTAGCAATCCTTCTTTAGAACTCTATTATCTAGCCATTTAAGCTATCATAGCCAACATGGTCGTTTTGTCAAAGTGCTTCCCTATAATATCAATGTCCAACAGATAAAGACCCAATTTATGTCAAGAAAATCATATCCCTGAATCAACAATCCTTACTAGACTTGTTCATGCAATTCTACTTTCATCATTGGCCCCAGATATACGCACTATCAAAAACTGGAATTAACATGCAATCCTAAATATCAAAAACTGGAATTAACATGCAATCCTAAATGCAACTTTATTAATAAACAATCAACATACGAATAACAAGCTACCACTTTTAAAAATAAAACTTAACTACCCCCAAACTTATCTAGAGCAATGTCCTCATGCGGAAAATAAGGCAAAATAAAACAGAGGACTTCCCTGACGAGCTTATTCCTCCGGGGGAGCATCATCGTCTTCACTCATCTCTTGATCGGAAGGGGGAAATACCGGCAGCACGGGAGCCGTTGGGAAATGGCTAAGTGGAATGCCCGGATGGGTTTGGATGGTTAGGGCATTCTGCGCAGCAAATTGGTCGACTAAATACTTGAAAATCACATCTTGGCGTTCTGATAAGCGCACATTCTGGGACTCAATGTTGTAAAACCAGCCGTCTATCTCCCGCTGGACAGCGTCAGGGACCACACCTCGATGAGCTGCTGTCGAAGGGCCATAAGTAGATGGAGCCTGCGGGGGTGGGGCTTGTGTAGACGTAACTTGGGGAATAATGAAACCCAGTCCCCTAGGGTGATTAGCTCCACCTGACCACACTTTATAACGACGGATCAAGTTATGGTCCAACACGGGCATAGGAGTTTGAATCATCTCGTCGAATTTCCATTTGACCCCAAACTTAGCACATAATACGCAGATCAGTGACGGATGTGGCAACCCTCCTGTAGTCCCGCCGCGAGAAGCGCGGAGCATAGATTGCTGAATAAGATGGCCGACATCAATGCTTAAACCTTTCATGATGGAGTATAATAGCACAGCCCTTTCCTTGGTTACGTGACTCACGTGTGTGCAGGGCATCAATTTAGCACAGATGAAGGCATACCATGCCTTTCCATATAAACTGAGGTGAGATAATGGGAAAGTCATGCTGCCACGCTCATGCAGGGTCCATGTAGTGCCCAGTTGACACAACTCCCGAATAATCTGTTCATAGTTCGGCCCGTCACTCACTAAACTAGCATATGCATCATGAAGGCCCTCTAATGGTAGTTGATAGCACCCATTTATATCCTCCTCGCCGATTTCCACAGTTTTTCCTCTGACAAATACCCCATAATGGTCATGCTCGGGCAAGTTGGCGTAGAATTCTTTGATAACTGCAATCACTGCCGGATCAGGCTGTTCGGTGAGGGAGAACCAGTTTCGTTCAGCAATCATCACTGCAATTTCTCCATCCTTGGTTTGATCGGGACGGAGACCACGTTCGGGGACTAGTGAGCGGGTGGCCATGCGGCTGTAGCGTTCTTGAGCCGTGACACTAACAAAACGCCGGCTGTCAAATTTTTGAGGTGAAATTGAAGCAGCCCCGGACCCTTCGCCACGGTGACGTTTGGATGCCATGTAGAGAGTCCTGCAACTGAAAACATATGCATAGTTTAGCTTTAAAAAGAATTCATGGTAGATACATGTGTGCATAGCATCACCCCGAAACTGTATAAAATATTAGCGTGGTGAGTGCACAGGCGGGGAAGAGGCCTGAAACTGTTTAGTATGTTAAACTACACATGCTTTTTGACTTAGACAATTTGGCAAACACCTAGGCCTCAACTCATAATTTGAATTCCACCATCACTAATTCCATATCTATGCATGCCATTCCTGTAGTAGTCACCAACCTTGTGTGGTTGAGTATGCCAACAGTATTGAATTCTCTATGAATTCTATTGGATTTCCCAGATGCACAGAATAAGGAAGAAACATCTGGATCCGTAATAAGATGAATACACAGAAAAATCTTACCGTTGCTACCTTCAAGAAAGTTGGGGGAGTAGAACTCGGCACACAAGACTCTGACACAGTTATTGTGGTGCGGCAGATGTGTGGGAGAACTATTAGCCAAGATTCAAGTGCCGTGTGATTTGGAGAGGGAAAGAGGAGATTAGGCGAACGCGAGAGTGTGGGAGCGTAACTGACCTGGGTTGCTGGCGTGTGAATGGAGTAGGGGGAGAAGGAGACGGTTGAGATGATATATTTGTATCGTCTAACCTGATCCCAGCGCCGGGGCGCTGGGTTTTACCTTATGTAGAGCGCCAGGGCGCTAAATGGCAGAGTCGGCTGAGATGATATAGTGCCGGGGCGCTGGAAATACCTTGGAAGCCAGCGCCGGGGCGCTGAACTTAACTTTTAGATTCTGGTGCTTAGCGCCGGGGCGCTGTAAATGAATGGGAGGCCAGCGCCGGGGCGCTGGGCTTGGTTTGCAGCTTCTGGTGCCTAGCGCCGGGGCGCTGGGTTCTTAGTATTGGGAGCGCCGGGGCGCTGGTGTTTGTGTTTATTTTTCTTTGTATCGTCCCTTCATGGAAAATCATTAAGGATTAGTCTATCAAAATTGTCTTCTTTAATACTAAAATAAATAAATAAATAAATAAAAAATAGAAACAAAATAAAATAAAATAAAAGTAAAACTGTAACACCCCCTTTCCAGCTTGTAAGCAGCTAGCAACACTTTCTGATTATCCGAGCACCCCAGCACATCAAATATTTTCTCTAGGTGAGCAATCCAATTCTCTGCATCAATTGGAGTTGGAGCTGAACTAAATGACTATGGTTTCTGCTTCTGGAACCTCTCCAACCATACATACATTGGAACCACCTGCTGATCAAGGCCATCCACATTTCCTTCCTCTTCGTTTGTTTGTGGACCATTATTTCCCGAGTGCCCCTGCTCAGGAATTTCTGGCGGCGGCTGCTGCATTGCCTGTACAACCTGCGCCACTAACTGAGGTAATGCCTGATTCACAGCCTGATTCACCAAGGTAGCCAACTGAGCATTAATCTGATCATTAGGTTGCTCATTGGACCGACCTTCACCTCTTCCCCTGTTGTTACCTCGCCTCCCTGCAACTCTAGCTGATCTTCGAGCCATCTAGGAAAGAGATCACGAATATAAACAAAGCAGATTAGAGACAAATTCGAATATGGCTGATATAATAGCTGAACAGAAAATCAAACAGAACACAAATCTAACCCAGAAGTCTACCCATAACTCACAGGTCAAACCTAAATAGGTTTTCTACAAGAAAGAACCTAAGCTTTGATACCAACTCTGTAACACCCCCTTTCCAGCTTGTAAGCAGCTAGCAACACTTTCTGATTATCCGAGCACCCCAACACATCAAATATTTTCTCTAGGTGAGCAATCCAATTCTCTGCATCAATTGGAGTTGGAGCTGAACTAAATGACCCTAGTTTCTGTTCTGTTCTGTTCTGCGGATTGGTGATGTTTGTGCCAAACACGCCTTCCGATTTTGCACGCATCTGGATTGCGCAGTCCGATGTGTGATTGCCTGTGTGGCATTATTTTGATTGCCTGTGTGGCATTATTTGACTTGCCTGTGTGGCAAGATATATTACTATTTATTTTGAGCTCGGTATGAAATAACACCCAGCCATTTGATTCAGCCTACCATTTTATTGTGTTAGCTTTATTCGTTTCGTTTCAGTTCGTTTTGTTCAATTCATTTAATTGAGTTAGTTATTTCGGTTTATTTCTTTTATTCTATATCCGTACTGGGCATTTGGCTCATGCTGTGTTTTTCTTCCGGCAGGTAATCAGGGGGATCAAGGGCAAGTGTGATGAGAGCTCCATTCATTCCAATGATTTAGAAATATTCTGTTTAGACTTGATGAGTCAGTTACTTGGAATTGTAATAATTATTTAGACTGTAGTTTGAGCCAGTGTGGCATTTATTATGGTTTGTCTTATGATATTGAATTATTATGAGATTACTCTTTTGTGGTTTAGAACCTTGTGATCTTCCTTAGTTCTGTTGTGTTTTGAGTAACCTCTCTTTCTATTTTGGAAAGGGGGTGTTACAGAGTTGGCAACACGAGGACTTCCCAGGGGGTCACCCATCCTAGTACTACTCTCGCCCAAGCACGCTTAACTTCGGAGTTCTGATGGGATCCGGTGCATTAGTGCTGGTATGATCGCACCCCTTTAAAATATGAAACAACCCGGGTCAAATCCCGAGTCCGGAATAAATCTTGGGTCAAATCCCAAGTCCGAATCGAATCAAATCCATCCAAATAAGGCCTCAAACTACTGGCCCAATAGTATCTTCTTGGGTTATCTAGCCCACCACAGGCTCCCAAAAGGTCATGACTTGAAGGTACTATTGGTAGTTACTTAATTCCTTATATGCAGACAAATTTTACCCCTATCTTTCGATGTGGGACTGGGGTGTTACAAAAACCAAGTAGAATAAAATGAAATAATGTTAAAATTATAGAACTTAATGGGTTGCCTCCCAAGAAGCGCTTGGTTTACAGTCGTCAGCCCGACTTTTCGGTGTTGTTCAGTTGTCGACTGGTTCGGAGAGGTACTGGACCGTAGCTTATCGTTCGATTGGTCCGCTCCAATAATGTTTCAGACGTTGACCATTGACCTTGAATGTACGCTTTGAGTTCGGTTCCTCGACCTCAATGTTTCCGTGTGGAGTAACAGTTATGACTACAAATGGCCCGGACCACCTGGATTTCAATTTTCTCGGAAATAGACGCAGGCGTGAGTTAAACAATAGTACTTGTTGGCCGGGTTCAAATGTTCTATCAAGAATTTTTTTATCGTGCCAAGCTTTGACTTTCTCCTTGTAGAGCTTCGCATTTTCGTACGCATTGAACCGGAATTCAGCCATCTCGTTCAACTGCAGTAACCGTTTCTCACCCGCTGCCTCCAGATCAAAGTTTAGTTTCCGAATGGCCCAATGTGCACTGTGTTCGAGCTCGACCGGTAGGTGACATGCCTTGCCAAATACCATTCGGTACGGTGACATGCCGATCGGATTTTTGTACGCTGTTCGATAGGCCCATAGAGCATCGTCAAGACGCAATGCCCAATCTTTTCGGGACGGATTGACTACCTTTTCCAGAATCCTCTTAACTTCCCTATTCGACACCTCCGCTTGGCCATTGGTTTGTGGGTGATACGCAGCCGCAATTTTGTGACGAACCCCATACTTGACAAGCAATTTGGTAAACTGTTTGTTACAGAAGTGAGTTCCCTCGTCACTGATTATAGCTCGCGGTGTCCCAAATCGGGTAAAAATGTTCTTCTTTAAAAATCGGATAACAACGTTGGCATCATTCGTTGGTAACGCAGTGGCCTCTACCCATTTGGAAACATAATCGACCGCTAACAAGATGTACTGATTATTAAAAGAAGATGGAAATGGTCCCATAAAATCGATTCCCCACACGTCGAATAGTTCCACCTCTAAAATTGTGTTGAGTGGCATTTCATTGCGCTTAGAGATATTACCTACGCGTTTGCATCGATCGCATTTTAGCACAAAGAGATGAGCATCTTTGAATAGAGAAGGCCAGAAAAATCCCGATTGTAGTACTTTCGCTGCTGTTCTATCACCGGAATAATGACCTCCGTAATCTGAGGAGTGGCAGTGGCCTAATATACTATCCATTTCTTCATGAGGTACACAACGTCTTATCATTTGGTCGGCACATGCTTTAAACAGAAACGGTTCATCCCAATAGTATTGCTTCACATCGTGGAGAAACTTCTTTCGTTGTTGTGAAGTCAAATCCGGCGGTAACACTTTGGCAACCACATAGTTTACATAGTCAGCATACCAAGGCAATATGGTAGTTACCCGGAACAGTTGCTCATCTGGAAATTTTTCATTAATCACTAAGTTGTCTTCTTTCTGCTCCTCTTTATTTTCTAACCGAGACAAATGATCCGCCACTTGGTTTTCTGTACCTTTTCTGTCCCGGATCTCCAGATCGAATTCTTGTAACAACAGTACCCACCGTATTAAACGCGGTTTAGCATCTTTCTTTTCAATCAGATATTTAATAGCCGAGTGATCAGTGTAGACAATTACCTTGGTGCCAAGGAGATAAGCTCTAAATTTGTCAAAAGCAAACACCACTGCAAGTAATTCTTTTTCGGTTGTTGTGTAGTTTAGCTGGGCATCCGTCAAGGTCTTACTAGAGTAGTAGATAGTGTGAAAAATCTTATCATGACGTTGTCCCAATACGGCTCCCACTGCGTAATCACTGGCGTCGCACATCAATTCGAACGGTAAAGACCAATCGGGTGCTACAATGATTGGTGCAGAGACTAATTTCTTTTTTAATACCTCAAATGCCTCGATGCATGCCTGATCCATCTTAAACGGCACATCTTTCTCCAAAAGTGAGCAGAGGGGTTTCGAAATCTTTGAAAAATCTTTAATAAAGCGTCTATAGAACCCTGCATGTCCCAAAAAGCTTCAAATGCCTTTCACAGATGATGGAGGAGGCAATTTCTCAGTTGTATCAATTTTCGCTCTATCCACCTCCAATCCGGATGCGGAAACCTTATGGCCCAGAATAACCCCTTCTTGCACCATAAAACGACATTTTTCCCAGTTAAGCACCAGGTTAGTCTCCACGCATCTTTTTAACACCAAGACCATATTCTTCAAACACGAGTCGAAACTGTCACCAAACACGGAGAAATCATCCATGAATACCTCTAAATTATGTTCGACCATGTCAGAGAAGATTGCCATCATACAGCGTTGAAAGGTTGCCGGCGCATTACATAAACCAAACGACATACGCCGGAATGCAAACGTACCGTATGGACATGTGAACGTGGTCTTTTCTTGATCTTCCGGTGCTATGGCAATTTGATTGTACCCCGAATATCCATCTAACAGACAGTAGAATTGATGTCCGGCTAACCGGTCCAACATCTGATCAATGAATGGCAAGGGAAAGTGATCTTTGCGTGTGGCTTTATTCAACTTGCGGTAATCCATGCATACTTTCCAGCCTGTAACAGTTCTCGTTGGGATAAGGTCATGAGCTTCGTTTTTACCACAGTCATGCCCCCTTTTTTTGGTACACACTGTACAGGACTTACCCATGAACTGTCTGAAATTGGGTAAATAATACCGGCATCCAACCATTTTATAATTTCTTTTTTTACCACATCTTTCATAATAGGATTTAACCTTCTTTGCATCTCAATGGTTGGTTTTGATCCCTCTTCCATTAAAATCTTATGCATACAGAAAGATGGGCTAATACCTCGAATGTCCGCTATAGTCCACCCAATTGCTGTTTTGAACTCGCGCAGAACCCGCAGCAATTTTTCTTTTTGGGTGTCAGTTAACTTTGTCGAAACAATAACTGGTAGAGTCGCGTCTTTCCCTAGATAAGCATATTCAAGATGAGAGGGAAGTGGCTTTAATTCCAACACCGGTGGCTCTTCTATCGAGGGTTTGCACTTTTTTCCTTCCGTTTTGGGCCTATCAAGGGTGTCGAATGGTTGATTACTTTTCCGGTAGAATGATGCTGTGTCTAGCCATTTGACCTGCTCATTGTCCGCAGCAACACTATCGTTATCTGTTCCAAGCAACATTGATTCTATCGGATCCTCTGAATAATTACAGCAAATCTTGTGATTAACTATCTCCTCCATTAAATCCACCCGCAAACACTCATTTTTTTCCTTCGGATAAGACATAGATTTAAACACATTAAAAGTGACCTGTTGATCGTCAACTCTCATCGTCAATTCCCCTTTTTGCACGTCGATTAACGTTCTCCCCGTTGCTAAAAATGGTCGTCCGAGGATGATGGGAAGTTCCGTATCTACTTCACAATCCAAGATAACGAAGTCTGCTGGGAAGATGAATTTATCCACCCTTACTAATACGTCTTCAACGATACCTCGTGGATATGTAACTGATCGGTCTGCCAACAGTAAACTGATGTTTGTCGGTTTTGGTGCCTGGAGCCCGAACTGACGGTAGACTGATAATGGCATCAAATTAATACTTGCCCCCAAATCGCACAGTGCTCCCCGAAAACTGATTACCAATATCGCATGGAATAGTAAAGCTACCTGGATCTTTCAACTTTGGAGGTAACTTATTCTGAATAATTGCGCTACATTCTTCAGTTAGCGCCACTGTTTCAAAATCCCCCAATTTCCTTTTCTTTGATAGCACATCCTTCATGAACTTAGCGTAGCTCGGCATTTGTTCTAAAGCTTCGGCGAATGGGATGTTGATATGCAATTTTTTAAAAATATCCAAAAATCTTGAAAACTGCTTATCTAACTTGGATTTCTGAAATCTCTGCGGATATGGTATGGGTGGCAGTGTTGTAGTTGGCCCGGGTGCCTTTGCCTCTCCTATTTCCTCTTTATCTTTCCCGGTTTCCACAACTTCTTCTATTTCAGCTGTTGCGTTTTCCCCCTTTTCTTTATCCTTAACTGTTTGCAACTCCTTCCCACTTCGTAAGATTACTGCTTTGCAGTGCTCATTTCTACCCGGATTTATTTCTGTATCACTCGGGAGCGTTCCTAGTGGTCGGTTATTCAATGCATGTGCTATTTGCCCCAATTGATTTTCCAGATTCTTTAACGATTCCCCATGGCTTTGCAAAGTCAGATCTAATTGGTTCAGTTTCTTGTCTTGTTCCTCGTTCTTGTTGTCCGATGCTCTAATGAACTTTTCCAAGGCTGCTTCCAAACTTGATATCCTCTCTGGTTGTGGATTCGGATTTTGAAATCCGGAGGTGTTTTGTTGCCTAGGTGGTTGAGCTGCAGCTTGATTGTTACTCCATGAGAATCCTGGATGATTCTTCCAACCTGGATTATACGCATTTTGAGTCGAATACGGTTGAGTTGAGCGATTATAGTTTCCTACGAATTGTGCTGATTCAGAATTTATGGCACACTGATCCGTCGCATGACCCCCAGCACACAACTCACAAACCATTGCTACCTGATGTGTGGCTTGTGGATGCCATGTTTCTATTTGCTTCGCTATTGCAGTCACTTGTGCTGTTAATGCTGTCAGCTTGTCCACTTCATACTTTCCTGATGCTTTTGGATGGTTGTTCCTCGTCATGGGCCACTGATAGTTGTTGGTAGCCATTGTTTCTAACAATTGATATGCCTCATCAAAATTTTTGGACATGATCGCGCCTCCGGCTGCTGCATCAATACTAGACCTCGTGGCCGCGTGCAAACCATCACAAAATATCCCTAATTGCATCCACTGTGGGATTCCATGATGAGGGCACTTACGGAGCATATCCTTAAATCTTTCCCACGCCTCATATAAAGATTCTGACTCAAATTGTGCGAAAGTATGAATATCATTCCATAGTTTTGCCGACTTCGCTGGTGGGAAGAACTTAGCTAAAAATTTTTGAGCTAAGTCATCCCATGTGGTGATTGAACCAGGAGGTAAGGAGTGTAACCAGCTTCGTGCTTTATCTTTTAAAGTAAACGGGAACATCCTCAACCTTATAGCATCTTCCGACACATTGTTAAATTTGAAGGTATCGCAAACCTCCAAGAAGCTCAAGATATGTTCATTAGGATCATCTATCGAATTACCCCCAAACTGGCATATATTCTGTAGCATCTGAATTGATCCCGGTTTTATCTCGAAACTGTTCGCATTGATTGCCGGTCTCTTAATACTTGACTGTAAATCCGTGACATTTGGCATAGCGTAATCCCTAAGTGATTTCTGTTTGTTCTCTGCCATGTTTACGAAAATTTCTTGAGTTGTCAGGTCTTCTTCCAGATGTGTAGCCTCACTATTCAAACGCACTGTTTGGAACTTCTTCTCAAGGTTGTCGGTATACGTAAGAAGTTCCTTTCTCGCTTTCGATCTAGTGTGCATACACGAATTCCTGCCAATCCAAGAAGAAAGATTAAGTAGCGTTCAAATTAAAATCGAACTGATTATAACTAATATGAAATTAATATTAATAAAAATTCCCCGGCAGCGGCGCCAAAAACTTGTTGAGTAAAATCTAGTTACGCACAACACACAAGTATACGTGGTCAACAAGTAATAAAGTGATAAGTTGAGTATCGTTCCCACAGGGAATTCTAATTAATAAATCCCAACTACTAATACTATATCAATTCAATTTTATTTGAACCAGAATAAATTACGATTTTCTGAATTATTAACACAAAATTAACACCAAAAGATATTATCCTAAAATAACGAACAAATAAACTAATGCTTGAATAAATAATTTCCGATAGATAAAGGTTAAGACTTCAATATCCCCAATTATGAACCATAAATCAGTTACCTACTCATCCCAATTACTATGTCTACTGAATTGTTAACAAGATTTCTCAAATGCCAAACGTCCTTTTCCAAGTGATCAATTGACTTCTATTTAATCCAGATTAATCTTGCTATATTCCTATGCAAAACAATTGAATTAAACGCTTTCCAATTCCAATTCCCTATGTGTTACATGCGGTGAAGAGATATTTCCATTCAATTCACAAACCTAATTATGCAAATAATCAAGTCACATATCATCATGCCCAGTTCTAACCCTAGAATTCCTTTTCCAATTCCTTCTAGAATAACAAGGTAATTATTGGCCAAATAATTAAGCAATAAAGTCAAAACATGATGAACAATTCACTTCAACATAAACAATTAGAATGAGTGAATAACTACTTTATAGTCATAAAAGGTTCAATTGAAATCTTAATGAAAGAATTAGTTCATCTCGGAAATAAAAACCATTAATTGTTGACAAATCATCCTTAAAGAATTACAAATGAAAAATAAGGAGAAAAAGAATAAACTCTGTAGCCAATCCTTAATCTCCAAGCAATCTTGTGTAGCCCTCAATAGAGAACTTGTTGAATCCTCCCCAGAATAAAAGTCCAACAAGAGATCCCCCTATTTCAGCACTTAGTTTCCTTTTATATCCCCCCACAATCCTTTTCCAATTAGGTTTTATTTTTGCTCCCAATAACCAAATTAAGTCCAAACCAAAGTCAAACGCGCTAATCCAGTCAACTCCAGCCGAGGCTCAGCGCCCCGGCGCTGTAGATAGTACAGATTCCAGCGCCCCGGCGCTGGACTTCTCCATAATTACCGAATTGCCATTATTTGCTTGAATTTCCCATAATTGCCCCCTCCAGCTTCCAAATCTGCAAAACAAGTTATAAACACAATAAAAATGCTACTAAATAACTTAAAAATGCAATAACTTAAGTCCAAATATATCCAATTCATGGGTATACTACCCATTCATCATTACCCCAATAATTATGTCTCTCCCAACAACTATCATCAGGATTAGGGGTATCACCCGGATTTTTCATGGAGTAACAATCAAGCTGCAGCTCAACCACCTAGACAACAACACACCTCCAGATTTTAAAATCCGACTCAACAACCAGAGAGGATATCAAGTTTGGAAGAAGCCTTAGAAAAATTCATTAGAGCTTCTGACAAAAAGAACGAGGAACAAGATAAGAAATTGAGTCAAGTAGATCTTACTTTGCAAAGCCATGGGGCATCGTTAAAGAATCTGGAAAATCAATTGGAACAGATAGCACATGAGTTGAACAACAGTCCTCAATACACCTGGCCCTATGACACAGATTCCGAGATTGATGGTGATCCCGAGCCAAATCTACAACTGGATGAGCCATGAGATGAAAAAGAGGAGACAAGTGGGGATAATGACAACAAGGTCGGTGAAGAACTAATTGTGAGACCCAATGATGATGAGCCAATGTTGTTTATGCCTCAAGTGCTTTCTCCTCCACAGTTCAAGAGTCCGGTTAGATTTGCAAAACCTTGTCCGATTGGTAGTCATGTCGTCGGCAATACTCTCTATGATGTAAAAGCAAGTACACCTTCGAAACCATGGTGCGATGAGCTGGAGAATATAGAAGAATAAATTGTTGTGTCTGATAAGCCTCAATACCAGAATATATTCGCAGACACAATGGAGAAACCACCTAGATGTTGGACGTTCTTGAATGTAATCTTATCTAAAGAAAGCATGCTAGGTGACTTTAATACAATGGCTATCGTAAATGGGAACCTACCAAAAGCTATATTATTTCCGATGGATGGAGGGTTCCTCAACTTTCGAAGAGGAATTGGATAACATTGACTAGACAAAGTCAGGCTGAGACTATAAAACAAGCGCTTATTGGGAGGCAACCCAAGTTTAATTTTTATTTTTTATTTTTAGTTTTTATTAAGTTTTATATTAGTAGTTTTGAATTTGAATTTATTTAGAATTTAATAAAATTGCTTCTATCATGGTTTTACAGGTTATTCAAGTCAAATTCAAGTGTAGTGCCCAATTTGTTTCATGTGTTTAGCCTATTCTCCAAACTTAGCGGACAAGGAGGAAGATTGCTATATTTTCAGGGAAGTCCTCTGCTTTAATTTTTTCTATTGTAGCCATTGAGGACAATGTCTAGTTTAAGTTTGGGGGCATTTTAGTGTCATATTGCATATAGTTAGTTATTTACATTGTAAGTTCGTTATGTTTTCGAGTTATTTACATTTAGTTTTTGCATTCTGTTTTTTGTTTAAAAAAAAAATTTTAAAATCACAAAAATAGTAGTTAGTTTACTATGTTTGTTGCAGTTAGTTATATTTGCATGATTCCAACTGTTAGATAGTTAAAGTCTATTTTGGCCAATGATGAGACTGGAGTTAAGTAGATAAGTATAGTATTGAATATTCAGGCTTTGATGTGATTTCTTGTTATGAATTGAATCTTTTCCTGTTTGAAACTGGTATAATTAAGGTTAACACGTTAATAACATCTATGTTGACTGATTAAGTTTAAATTGATACATAATGGATTTCTTAAGGATAATATTGGTGTGAAGGAATGAAAGACATGAATAGGCGGAGATGGCTAAATTTTGATAAAAACTTAAGTTTGGGGGGAAATTTTAGGGTATATAAGCTTTAAAAAAAACATGTTGAGTCTTGTGGTGGGTTGAGGAGAAACACTCCCCATAAACACAAGCGTGAGATGGAACGTAAAACGCACTCACCAACCATCTATCAAAAAAAGAGAAAAAGAAAAAAAAATTACCGTGGCTAGTTTTGTTTCGGGGCCTTTGTTACTTGAGTAAGTACGCCCGAAGGGGTATCTTAAAACCTAACGCCCTAAGGTCTTATATGGTCTGGGAGTCGTTGGTCGAAAGCTCGCTAAGGGGTGACACTGTTAGCCTAATGGAATGAGACATTGCACAGTCATGGTTAAAAAAAACAATAAAACGGGAAAAGAGCAAAAAGCCCTCGTAATGAAAAGTAAAGCATAAGTATCCCAGATTGGACTCTTGAACTTGGTGGATGTTTGACTTTAGTTGGATCTAGCTTGTTCATGAATTTTGTGAGTTTGCACTGTATGATGCCTTCGAAGAGACCTATTATGTGATAAATTTGATTTTATATCAGTTAACATTGTTGTGGAGCACACACGCACTATATCAGTGATAACAGTCTAAGATTTGATGATTGATTGGGAAATTACTGATTTATTTTAATATGATGTATTATCATGTTTACTTGATTTCTCTAAGGCCAGTTGAATAGACTTGTTTCTGTCATTACTGTTGGATTCGTAGGCATATAGATTAGTTTCATTACATTGCATATTATTTTTGTGTTTTTGCTTGAGGACAAACAAAGGTTTAAGTTTGGGGGTATTTGATGAGTGAGTTTTATACACATGAATTGGATACATTCGGACTTAATTTATTGTTGTTTTCAAGTCTTTTAGGATGTTTTTATGTGTTTGTGTCTATTCAAGCATGTTTTATATTGTTTCGTAGGAATTGGGACAAAAGTTACTTGGATCGACGTTTGGGGTGGCTAGATTCGCGTTTTCGGCTTGCCATTTACACAGCAGTCACTTCAGAGCTAATTTGACTATAGCTCCAGACATTATTTCGAAAAACTTCAAGAATGAAAAGTTGTAGATCTACTTCTCCTCTTTCCGGATCATCTTGAATCATCTAAATCAGAGTTCGGACGAAGAAGTTATGGCCATTTTCCCAAAGGACGTCAGAGCAGAAAATATCAAATTTTGGGCCAGCGCCGGGGCGTGATTTTTAGTGTATTTTACAGCGCCGGGGCGCTGGGGGGCAGAATCCCAGCGCCGTGCCCAGCGCTGGGGCGCTGGGGAAAGGCTTGGTGCGGGCCTGGACGCGTTTTGGGCGAATTTTGACACCTTTTCGACTCCAAATTGGATTGGGTTTGTTCCTAAGCTAAAAATTAGACTTGTAACCTATAAATATATGATGTAAGGCATAAAATAAGGGGAGATTACATAGCTTAGATTAGAGATACACTCTATTAGATTAGAACATAACCCTAGTTCTTATTAGTTTTGGAGATTGAAGCAACTTGGAGACCATTGAAGATCAAGAGCAAGAGCAAGAGGAAGAGGGAAGCATCAGATTTGCTGACAACAGATTCTACTCTCTTCTCTCATCTTACTTTTATCTTTTAATGTCTATTCAATTGTGGATTCTTGGTTTTAATTCATTAATTATGAACTAATTCTTTTTATTAAGATTTCAATTGAACTTTTTATGGCTATGAATTAGTCATTCATTATATTCCAATTATTTATGTTAAAGTGAGTTGTTTATCTTGTCTTGTGCATATTGCTTAATTATCTGATCAGTAATTACCTTGTTACTCTAGAAGGAATTGGAAGAGGAATTCTAGGGTTAGAACTGGGCATGATATTATGTGACTTAGTTATTTGCATGGTGAATAATTAGGTTTGTGAATTGAATGGAAATATCTGTTCACCGCATGTAACACATAAGGAATTGGAATTGAAGGAGTTTAATTCAATTGTTTTGCATAGGAATATAGCAAAATTAATCTGGATTAAATAGAAGGCAATTGATCACTTGAAAAAGGACTTTTGGCATTTGAGAATTCCTGTTAACAATTCAGTAGACATAATAATTGGGATAATTGGATAATTGATTTATAATTCATAATTAGGGATATTGAAGTCTTAATCTTTATTTATTTGAATTCATTCGTTAAAATCTTAGTTTTAATTATTTAATTTAGTTTTCTTAACTATAAAATTCACAATTTGAGATTGTTTAAATAAAATTAGTTTGGTTAAGAATTAGTACTTGGTGATTTTTATTAAATAATTCCTCGTGGGAACGATACTTTACTTTCACTTTATTACTTGTTGACCGTGTATACTTGCACGTATTCATTGATTGTGAAATCGATCAACAAGTTTTTGGCGCCGTTGCCGGGGAATTAATTTAATAATTATTGTCCAATATTAATTTCAATCAAATTAGTCTTAATTTAAATATTTATATTTTTATTTTTAATTCTCTTTCTATAATTCTCTCTTTTCAGGTACCATGGATGACTTTGTGTATCAATGGCCATACACGAACATGACTCAACAAAGGGAGCGGAGATTGAAAGACTCGAGAAACTTTCTGCATTGTCTGCACAGATTGAGACACTTTCGAGGATGTTTGAAGCTGTTGAAGCTCAGCGTCGTCAAAGTATGGCGGTTACTTGTGATTATTGTGATGGAACTGGTTAAACTGTGACATCACAACCAGTGGGTGGTAAGTAG
The DNA here is from genome assembly GCA_020205505.1 of Panax japonicus. Lineage (NCBI taxonomy): Eukaryota > Viridiplantae > Streptophyta > Magnoliopsida > Apiales > Araliaceae > Panax > Panax japonicus. The sequence continues at coordinate 48,886,645 of CM035102.1, read as the reverse complement.
TCATGCCATTCAAACCAGCCAGAGGGAGATAATCCATGCCACGAGCATGAGTAATGAAGCCATAGGGTGAACTGAGCCCTGTACATGGAAAAATGTCAAATGGATCTCCTATCCTCGCCCGGAAAATGGACCAAGATACAGGATCTGTGCACTCCACAGGCTGAAAGGAATATGACATGGCTATCTCATAGGTGAAACAATACCCATGTCGTCGAAAAGTGCCAATCGGTCTCAAGTGTGACATGAACCACACGTACAACAAGACCGAGTTACCTATAAACACTCCTAGAGGGTAGGTATAGCAATACGTGGCCGATCTCAATGTCTCTGTCATGATCATCAGCACAATGGTATGATCCTCCCTGAGAGTTCTCACTGCCATAATGACACCAATGTCCAGCTCATCCATATATCGTGGCATATACACGTATGATAATACACACATCAACAATACGTCTACTCTAGCTAGACTCCATTGATCCTCCGGCATAGTGAAATCCCCGGAGTGCCGTGTATAACTATCCACTGAGCCAAATATGTCTATCAAAAAATGCTGGGACACCACGTGGCCGAATGTGATCTCATCCCGCACTACTCTACGCCTCAACCCAATGAGGGTCCTAAATTGACGGCTCATCTCGCATACTCCTCCAAGATTTGAGTTAACTCCTGGATCCCAAAGCGAAAAACCTGCCTCTCTGGTATCCAATGCTCCAGCATACCCTCTATAAAGCTTGTAGGGACCTAAAACATCAAGAGGGTCATAAAATGCTGTAGTAGCTGATCTATAGTCACCCTGTCTGAAGGTGACATACTATCATACCACGATCTCAGACGGGATGCCACCAACATTGGTGGGGTATGATCAATCCGGCTAACTGTCGAAGAAGGCATCTGCGTGGGCCGTGTCATAAAACCATCCAGGGGTCAATGATGAATATCTCTGGATATACATACATATGCATAATATAATATATGCATGATAAACAATAGATGGCAATATGATGTAGGGAATAGCAATATATACATTCCTAAGTATATCATCATCTAATACATCTCTGTACAGCTAAAAATACAGGGAAATGGGGCTCAACCGCCCAACTACTAATAGAGGCCTATCAAAAGATATAGCGAGAATGAGGCACAACCACCCAGTATCTAACAGAGTCCTATCAAAAGATATAACGAGAATATATATTAGAAGAAGACAATGGTGTAAATGTCTACATCATCAATCTTGTCCACCTGATGGAACTCCTCCTGAGTCACTGAATCTCCATCAACGGGGATGTCAGGCCTATAAAATAGAGGATCTGCACCGGCAAAGCCATATGGGTCACCTGAGGGACCAACGCCTGAGCTGGAAGGATCAAAAGTATCTGCCTCTGAAGGATCTCTGCCTAAATGCCGGATAAATAAATGTGCCCGGTCCAACGGCCAGGTCAAGCTGTCAATCTGTGTCAAATGAGTTGGATCTTAGACATAGGCCATCCAATCCATTATCATCACGGATCCAGAAACCATATCCCCCATAAAATGAGTGATGCGGGTTTGGGCTCCGATGGTACGAGGGGACCACCAACGCTGAAACAGCTCCTGAGTATAAGGACCCTCTGATAGTGTAAAGCCGTCAACCCCCATCAATGGGATATCATTGATGGGCAATTGCGACACAGGCCAATAGCGCCTGACAGGAGGCAAGATCGGTACACGAATCTCTCTTGTAGTTCTCCTAATAGCACGCTCTCCTAAATAGAGCTCCCATCCTCCATCTGTGAAGAGATGAATCCTACAAGTGGAAATCACGTACTCGACACCAGTCGGGTGTCCATCCTTAAACCCAATGGGCAAATGTTCCCCAGGGTAGGGAATCGAAGTGATGATGTGACGCCCCCAAAATAGGTATACATCACCCATCTTGAGTCGCCAGATACATGGTACATAAATACAAATACAACTTAATTATACAACAGTCGTGTAAAATACGACAAAACATAGCTGAGAGTTTAAACAAGAATATTGTCATCTAGACAATATCCACACTCAATGGTGTCTTCATTATAATTATTATCACATTATTTCGTAGAATAGTGAGGACCACTAAAGCCATTTATCCTAGACCATCACTCCATTCCCCGACTCGTTCCAGCTATATTCTCATCTCCTGAAGAGAACAATGAAAGAAAGGGTGAGCTCAACTAGCCCAGTAAGAAATATTATGACTAAGATAATGCAGAATAAATTATCCTTAGCCTTCAACAATATAATAATTGATAAAATACAATAGAAAACAAATTTTAGATCAACAACTGCAGCGGAAATAAGCAACACATTAGAAGAGTCAAGTAGAGCATAAAATCTACTATCTTCTATGATTTAAAAAGTTTTTCATCAACTTTATCGATGAGACTTAGCTTAATAAATAAAATCGAATCATCCATGCACCACGGCCAAGGATATTCATGTAATCATCAATGGTCATGATTATACCGAATAATCCCTGGTCATAATCATACCAACAACTGTCCATCAATGAACTATAGGACAATGAGGACTTTTACCACATCATTCGTTACATTACGGTCATGATTATATCGAATAATCCCTGGTCATAATCATACCAAGTTCATCTATGCACGTAAGCCAAAGATGACTTTAATCACAATATAAGCATGAGGATCATGACAATGACATAATAATTCAATAAAACAAGTTCAAGGATAAATTTTAAATATTTATAATTTAATTTATCCAGAAATCAATAACGTCCAAATTGTCAACATGATACTGCTTTGTAGAGTAAAATTCAATAATAATATTCATGTACCAAAAATAATTTGAATTGAAAAGAAATATATTTTTTGGGTGAATAGTATCCCGTAAATAGTACTTCGGGAATAGTACCCTGTGAATAGTACCCCGACACGAAAAGTGTCCCGAATACCCGAGTGAATGATACTAGAGTGAATAGTAATCGGGTGAATAGTAATCCATGAATAGTAACTCGTGAATAGTACTCCTACACAAAAAGTGCCCCGAATACCCGAGTGAAATACTAGAGTGAATAGTAACCCGTGAATAGTAACTCGTAAAAGAAAAAAATACCAAAGAAAATGATATTTCATGACGAGTACAAAAGAAATGATATATCATACAAGTATAATAGAATATACGAAACTGCAAATGGTTTTTCACCCGCCATGCGGTAATCCACGTAGATAGACCATTTCCATAATTTAATAAAGAATGAATACGAAGGATCATTCACCATGCATGCAGAAATCCACATAGAAAGGTTATTCCAACAGAAAAATAAAGAATAGAATAACAGAAGAATTCACCAGGCATGCGATAGACCGCCTAGACAGGTTATTCCAATAGAATAATAAAGAATGGAACTAGCTCAAGCGTAATCCGCACAGACAGGATATTCCAACAGAATAATAAAGAACAGAATCAGGTCATGCGTAATCCGCACATACAGGATATTTCAACAGAATAATAAAGAATGGAATAACAACAAAATTTAACAGGCATGCGATAGACCGCACAGACAGGTTCTTCCAACAGAATAATAAAGAATGGAATAACAGAAGAATTTCACCATGTATGCCGTATTTCGCATAGACAGGTTATTCAAACATAGTACTCCCTCCGTCCCAGGATAAAAGTCCTTATTACTATTTTGGGTTGTCCCATGTTAAATGTCCACTTTCTTTTAATAACCAAACTTTTACACATTTTTTCCTATTATGTCCGTAGCATTAAATATCTCATACTTTTCTTATTCTAATTCTCTCTCCATATTTAATGACATTATTATGGACAATTTTGTCATTTTATTCCTCTTCTTAATATGCGTGAAAAGTCCACCAGGACTTTTATCCTGGGACGGAGGGAGTAATAAAAAATGGAATAACAACCCTTACGAATATTGAAAGAAAATAACTCTCTTCATGAATACGAAAGAATAATACCCCTTACCTCAAAAGAAGACTAGATACTGGAATAGTGAGTTAGCAGACTTCTCTTCTTCTTTCTCTCTGTAATTTCTCTCTATAATAATTGCTCTATAGCTTTAGTGAATTGGTGAAAAATAATGAAGGAATGAGCTTCTATTTATAGGAAAATACAGTTTCGATAATTGCACGTTTTGGGGCTCGAAATATTACAGTATAATACCTTCCTCTTTTTTTTTTCATTTTTAATTTTGTCCCTGCAAGTATTATCAAACTTGCACCATCTCGTAGTAGTCATAAGCTAATTAGGTTTACTAAAAATAAGTTTAAAATTATTAGTCACTTGAAATAATAAGATTATCCACTTAAGTTGGTATACATATTAAATACTAACCCTTACTATATTACCATAACCCTTAGATTATTTATTGTCTCACCTAATGTATAATTAGGTTACGAAGCTTTCATTTAGGGTTTAAAATAAAATAAAATTAGTTCCTAAAATTTGTAATTAGGGTTTCTAATCACATTATGCATGAACATTAGGGTTTCGAGTCAATGATTAGGGTTTACCTAATTAGCGTTTATATTTATAATATCAAAAAATTGATCACATTATCACGATTAACTAATAATTTTGAACTCCAAATTGTATTTTAAATTAGGGTTTCACACAGTAATACAAGGGTTTGTCACATAACACCATAATTGACCAACCCTTATCGGTCCATATGTACAGTACATATTTATAGGATTGAACAAACAAAATATAATTAATATTATATTATTATTCTCATGCCTTGATCAAAATCCAAAAATTAGGGTTTGGATTCCATATCTGATTTATCTGTCATACTTAACATTATTAATTAAGTTAAAAACAATTAACTGAATAATCTGAACAAAATTCATATAATAAAATAATTATTATAGTATTCAAAAAAATCATTTCATATATTATATAAATAATATATAATTATATTTTCATGGAAAATAATTAATAAAAATATTTCTACTATAAAATTAATTATTATAATAATATAGTTTATAACAATCAATAATTCTGAAATAAAATTATTTAAATCATCATGTAATAAATATATCACATAAATACATACACATATTATCTTGGCACATATTCCCCATATTTATTTTAATAAATACAAAAAAAAATTTATACGCATAATTTCTAATTTATTTGTATAGAAAATATCGGGTTGTTACATAAACTCTGGCTTTACATAACACTCATTGGTCTTTCGCCCAAACACAGGGTACACTATACCGATTGATCTCAGTTGTTGCAAACTACATTCGACAATATCTCACAAAGGTCAAATGACGTCAGTGCAAGGTTGTAGCCTTGACAAGGTCCCCAGCGGGGATGTCACGCATTTTCAACCATTGATATACACGTAAATGAAGTTCAAGCAGCTTTGATATGGTCCCCAGCGGGGGTGTCATGCATTTTTCAACCGTTGATGCACACGTCAATGAAGGTCAAGCAGCCTTGACATTATCCTCAACAGGGATCTCATCCGTTGATACACAACCCTGACAACACCGACTATTGGCAGTAACTCCAACAGAGTAGCAGAAGAACTTGGTGATACAAACCAGGGAAAAACATCCTCATCGGGGAAGACCGATGATGAAATATGTTATACACATCCTCAACAGACAAAACCCATCCCCAAAGATTCTCTTGTATGTGAGAGATACATCTTCAGGATAAAGTCCGTATCAAGGATTCAAGACTTTGGTGATAGCCCCAACGTCAACAATCCTAGAGATTCCTGGTAGCTGTGGATCACATATCCGAGACAGTTCACCAGGGCTGGTCATTTATTGTCGTCCCCGGTAGAAGCAAAAGGGAGACGACAATCATCCTATCATGTTGGAGGAGAATCCAACAAACCACATACATTTGCATCATATTGTCATGCATTGCATCATAATCATCTTGTTGAATTTCAAGTGTCTAGTATTCTTTATCCTATCCATGTCATTGCATTGCATGAATATGATAAAGAGGGGCATCTGTAGACACTTAATTTTTTTTTCCTGCTTGTTACAAACATTGTAGGAAGTGTGGAATCTTCTTTCAGAGATAACCCTAGAAGAAAGCTCAGCTTAATCCCAAAAATACCACCAGAAGTTCAGTTTTAACCCCGAAAAACACACCGGGAGTATCCTTTCCCCATCTCAGAGATAACCCCGAGGATAACAGTGCAAATACCAGAAATTCCACCAGAGAAGGCCGATTAATCTTGGAGATAACCCCGAGATGTTCAGTCTCAGTCCCAGAAATAACTTCGGGAAAGATAATGTCAACCTTGGAGATAACCCCAAGGAGTGCAATTGCAATTCCAGAGATAACCCTGGAGATGCTTGTTTCAACCCATGCAGTCAGCTTCAACCTCGGGACTCACACCGAGGCATTAAATGCATAAACCCAGAGATAACCCCGGGTGGACAATCACACATCATAGATAACCCTGAGGGCATTTAACACTTACAACAGTCCAATCTCAAAAATAACCCTGAGCAACGTCTGCCTTATCTGCCAAAACTGGAGATAACCCCGATGAAGGGCAAAGTCATCAAATTGCCACCTTAATCCCACATGGCGCCGTCTCAATAAACAACAATCAACATACATTCTACACAATAATGTCCCACAAGAACCAAGGAGTTGCAATCCCAAGTGACTACTATGCAAGGCAGCACACCGGATAGAATTTGAAGCCTGAAGAGATAGGACATGGTTCCATCTTCCTGACTTCGTACAACCTCTAATCCCATGTCATTGCGTAGCTCTCGACAACAAAAGACTTTATGTTTTGGTAGGGGGTTAGATCGAACCATAAATGACTGCCTACGTACTCCTCTTGAAGAGGAGATCAAGTATACGTAGTTCGAACCTGGTGTAAGTGGTTCAACGCTGAATGTGAAATGAGTGTAAATGGGTGTAGTAGCTTTATTGATGAAGAAAGGTGTAGAAGTATTTATGTAGAAAAAGGGCAAAAATGTTTTTGTTATTTTTTTATTGCGATCCGGGCCATATAGAATATGGTTTCCTACGTACTTCTGGGTTTCAGAGAGATCAGGTCGACGTAGTTCGCCCCTCAGGATGAATTACAGCTGAAGAGAAATATGAATCCCATGTGCAGGCTATATTGCGGGGATAAAAAAGTTTGATCCCGTCTTCCGGACAAACTGGAAGCGTGGAAAAGTTTAATCCCGTCTTCAGGTTAAACTTCAGGTGTGAAAGGTTCAATCCCTGAGTGGATAACCAAATTTGTGTGAAAGGTTTGAAATGAGGTGAAACCAGGCTGCTGGTTTGATGTGTATGTTTCCCTGAGGGGCAGAAGAGTATATAAAAAGGGTTAGAAAACCGGAATGACTGGGGATCTGATGATCCAAAACCAGGATGTTTCCTTGATGATATCCTCAGACATAGTACCATTTCACGGTGTCTGAGTTGATGAGCTATAAAAATTCATCGCTATCCATTTCCTATAGTCTGAGAGCGCCTCCTGTCAATACCTCCTTGACTACAAAAAGGCCTTCCCAGTTAGGAGCGAATTTTCCCTTAGATTGATCTTGGTTGTCACTGATCTTCTTCAAATCCAAGTCATGTTGTTTAAATTGCCATAGCTGGACTTTCCTGTTATAGGATCTTGCGATCCTTTGCTGATATAACTGACCATGGAAGGTAGCCGCGGTTCCCCTTTCATCTATTAGAGATAATTGGTGATACCTGTCTTGTATCCATTGGTCTTCATCCAACTGAGCATCCATCAACACTCTGAGGGATTCCATTTCCACCTCTATGGGGAGCACTGCTTTTATCCCATAGGCTAATGTGTAGGGGTTTACCCAAGTGAAAGTACGTATTGAAGTTCTGTAGGCTAATAAAGTCAAAGGCAAGGTCAGGCCATCCTTTGTGATTGGTAGACAATTTTTGCATGATCTTCTTGATGTTTTTATTAGCTGCTTCAATAGCACCATTTATCTTTGGACGGTAGATGACGGAGTTAAGGTGTTTGATGTGGAATTTACTGCATAACTCCATCATTTTGTTGTTGAGGTTCTTAGCAATATTTAACACAATGACCTCTGGTTGTCTATATCGACAGACGATATTGTTTCTGATGAAAGCAATGATGACTTCTTTGGTAACCCTGGGGAATGAGGCTGCTTCTACCCATTTAGTGAAGTAGTCAATTATGGTGAATATGAATTGATGTCCATTACTGGCTTTGGGTTCGATGGGCCCGATCATGTCCATTCCCCACATTTAGAAGGGCCATGGCGAACTCATATTATAGAGTTTCCTTGGAGGGGCGTGGATTGCATTCCCATGAATTTGGCATTGATAGCACCTCTTGACGTGATCATCACAGTCAGCTTTAAGTGTAGCCAGTAATACCCTATTCTGAGGATCTTCTTAACAAGTAGAGGGCCGCTCATGTGTGGGCCACATACTCCACCATGGATTTCATCCATGAGCCTCTAAGCTTGGTCTTTGTCCAGACATCTAAGGAGTCCTAATCTTGCATCTCTTTTGTAGAGTGCATATTCGCTCAAGTAGAATTTCATAGCCATTCGATGGATCCACCTTTTTTCAGTCAGGGGTCGACTTAGCGGGTGTAGATCCATCTCGTAGATAATCCTTGATATGCTGATACCAAGGGTGTTAGATGGGAGGTAGCCCATCTTATACTTCTTTAACGTAATTCCCATAGGCTGGAGCCTTTTGTAGGGAAAATTGGAGCCTTTTATAGGTTATTTAATTGTCTCACCTAATGTATAATTAGGTTACGAAGCTTTCATTTAGGGTTTAAAATAAAATATAATTCATTCCTAAAATTTGTAATTAGGGTTTCTAATCACATTATGCATGAACATTAGGGTTTCGAGTCAATGATTAGGGTTTACCTAATTAGCGTTTATATTTATAATATCTGACATTGATCATATTATCACGATTACCTAACAATTTTGAACTCCAATTTGTATTTTAAATTAGGATTTCACACAGTAATACAAGGGTTTGTCACATAACACCATAATTGACCAACCCTTATCGGTCCAGATGTACAGTACATATTTATAGCACTGAATAAACAAAATATAATTAATATTATATTATTATTCTTATGCCTTGATCAAAATCCAAAAATTAGGGTTTGGATTCTATATCTGATTTATTTTCATACTTAACATTATTAATTAAGTTAAAAACAATTAACTGAATAATCTGAACAAAATTCATATAATAAAATAATTATTATAATAATTCAAAAAAATCATTTCATATATTATATAAATAATATATAATTATATTTTCATTAAAAATAATTAATAAAAATATTTCTACTATAAAATTAATTATTATAATAATATAGTTTATAACAATTAATAATTCTAAAGTAAAATTATTTAAAATCATTCATGTAATAAATATATCACATAAATACATACACACATTATCTTGGCACATATTCCCCATATTTATTTTTATAAATACAAAATAAAAAATTTATATACAAAATTTCTAATTTATTTGTTTAGAAAATATCGGGTTGTTACACAAACTCTGGCTTTACATAACACTTATCGGTCTTCGCCCAAACACAGGGTACACTATACCGATGATCTCAGTTGTTGTAAATAACATTCGAAAATATCTCACAAAGGTCAAAAGCCGTCAGTGCAGGGTCGTAGCCTTGACATGGTCTCCAGCGGGGGTGTCACACATTTTCAACCATTTATATACACGTCAATGAAGGTCAAGCAGACTTGATATGGTCCCGAGCGGGGGTGTCATGCATTTTTAACCGTTGATGCACACGTCAATGAAGGTCAAGCAGCCTTGACATTATCCTAAGCAGGGATCTCATCCGTCGATACACATGTCAATGAGGGTCAGGCAACCCTGAAAACATTGACTGTTGGAAGTAACTCCAATAGAGTAGCAGAAGAACCTGGCGATACAAACTAGGGAAAAACATCCTCATCGGAGAAGACCGATGATGGAATATGTTATACACATCCTCAACAGACAAAACCCATCCCCACAGATTCTCTTGTACGTGAGAGATGCATCTTCAGGGTAAAGTCTGTATCAAGGATTCAAGACTTTGGTGATAGCCCCAACGTCAACAATCCTAGAGATTCCTGGTAGCTGTGGATCACGTGTCCGAGACAGTTCACTAGGCTGGTCATTTATTGCCGTCCCCGGTAGAAGCAAAAGGGAGACGATAATCATCCCATCATGTTGGAGGACAATCCAAAAAACCACATACATTTGTATCATATTATCATGCATTGCATCATAATCATCTTGTTGAATTTCAAGTGTCTAGTATTCTTTATCCTATCTATGTCATTGCATTGCATGAATATGATAAAGAGGGGCATCTGTAGACACTTGAATTTTTTTTGCCTACTTGTTACTAACATTGTAGGAAGTATGGAATCTTCTTTCAGAGATAACCCTGGAAGAAAGCTCAGCTTAATCCCAAAAATACCACCAGAAGTTCAGTTTTAACCCCGAAAAACACACCGGGAGTATCCTTTCCCCATCTCGGAGATAACCCCGAGGATAACAGTGCAAATACCAGAAATTCCACCAGAGAAGGCCGATTAATCTTGGAGATAACCCCGAGATGTTCAGTCTCAGTCCCAGAAATAACATTGGGAAAGGCAATGTCAACCTTGGAGATAACCCCAAGGAGTGCAGTTGCAGTTCTAGAGATAACCTTGGAGATGCTCGTTTCAACCCATGCAGTCAGCTTCAACCTCGGGACTCACACCGAGGCACTCAATGCATAAACCCAGAGATAACCTCGAGAGGACAGTCACACCTCAGAGACAACCCTGAGGGCATTCAACACTTGTAGCAGTCCAATCTCAGAGATAACCCTGAGCAACGTCTGCTTTATCTGCCAAAACCGGAGATAACCCCGATGAAGGGAAAAGTCATCAAATTGCCACCTTAATCCCACATGGTGCCGTCTCATCAAACAACAATCAACATACATTCTATACAATAATGTCCCACAAGAACCAAGGAGTTCCAATCCCGAGTGACTACTACACAAGGCAGCACACCGGATAGAATTTAAAGCCTGAAGTGATAGTACATGATTCCATCTTCCTGACTTCGTACAACCTCTAATCCCATGTCATTGCGTAGATCTCTACAACAACAGTCTTTGTGTTTTGGTAGGGGGTTAGATCGAACCATAAATGACTGCCTATGTACTCCTATTGAAGAGGAGATCAGGTCTACGTAGTTCGAACCTGGTGTAAGTGGTTCAACGCTGAATGTGAAATGAGTGTAAATGGGTGTAGAAGCTTTATTGATGAAGAAAGGTGTAAAGTGTTTTTGTGGTTTTTGTTTTTGTAGAAAAAGGGCAGAAATGTTTTTGTTATTTTTTTATTGTGACCGGGCCATATAGAATATGGTTGCCTACGTACTTCTAGGTTTCAGAGAGATCAGGTCGACGTAGTTCACTCCTCAGGATGAATTACAGCTGAAGAGAAGTATGAATCCCATGTGCATGCTATATTGCGGGGAGAAGAAAGTTTGATCCCATGATTGGGACAAACTGCAGGAGTGAAAAAGTTTGATCCCATCTTCAGGACAAACTGGAAGTGTGGAAAAGTTTAATCCCGTCTTTAGGATAAACTGCAGGTGTGAAAGGTTCAATCCCAGAGGGGATAACCAAATTTATGTGAAAGGTTTGAAATGAGGTGAAACCAGGCTGCTGGTTTAAAGTTTATGTTTCCTGAGGGGAAGAATAGTATGTAAAAATGGTTAGAAAACCAGAATGACTGGTGATCTAATGATCCAAAACCAGGATGTTTGCTTGATGATATCCTCAGACATAGTACCGTTTCACGGTGTCTGAGTTGATGAGCTATAGAAATTCATCGCTATCCATTTCCTATAGTCTGAGAGCGCCTCCTTGACAACAAACGGGCCTTCCTAGTTAGGAGCGAATTTTCCCTTAGATTGATCTTGGTTGTCAATGATCTTCTTCAAATCCAAGTCATGTTGTTTAAATTGCCATAGCTGGACTTTCCTGTTATAGGATCTTGCGATCCTTTGCTGATATAACTGACCATGGAAGGTAGCCGCGGTTCCCATTTCATCTATTAGAGACAATTGGTGATACCTATCTTGTACCCATTGGTCTTCATCGCAAATCGCTTTACCTTTACCGATTATTGTTGATGCCTATGCTGGTGTTGACTCCAACGGTTTGGCTTTTTATCGGTGTTGCTGATGCTTGTTTGATGAAGATAAGTTGAGATGTTTTCTATATCTCTGTTGGGGATGAAGTTCTGAAATCATCGGAACTTCCCGATGCATACACTGGTAGTTTAAAATGGTGCCTACACTGCTAGTAGTTTTCTACGCCGACATCGCCAAACTATTTTGGTTCCCACTCGAACGGTGGTATACAAAGCTTTCATCACTGAAATGGCTCAATATTATGCAGAATTGATGCCAATGGTTTAGAATACCAGTTCTTCCGATACCTTCGCTGAAGTAATATTCAGCGGCTTAATTCACCAGACTCCGCCTGATGTTACGCTGGATTGATGACAACAACCTAATGTCTACGATTGAATTTTCCTCTAATCTAGACATTTAATGTGCGCATATTTAAATCTACAGGAGATGCATGCTAAATGTTGATGGAGATATACGCTGATGTAGCGCTTTTGCACATGTGCAGATCATACATGATGTGATGACCTAGATTTGTTCTTAGGAGTCTATTGTCCTAGGTTGATGCACATTTTAAAGTGTTTGGAGTATAAACATACCTCACCCTTTCTGAGGCGATTTGGAGTTTCTCTTTGTTGTTGGGGTGCTTGTGCCCCATTCCCTTGAGTTTTTGATTCGCAACCTAGCTGAACTGATGATCTGAATGATGTTGGCATCCCTGGAGGGTATAACCTATTCTTTCGCTGCCCATATTTGAACTTCGGTGTAGAGGCCTCGACTCGTGACAACTTGACACAGGTTGATACATTTGATGGTGAGGATTTATTTGCTAGACCTTTCGTCATTGGCCTTCTGCTCTTGAGTTAAGGACTTTTTTGAAAAATTTCCCCTTCTTTTGTAGGGGCAAACTTACATCGCCATGATTTCCTTCAGGAGTTCTCTCCTTTCTTTTGATGAGAAGCTTGATCTCGCCTTAAAGTCCTTCCATTTCTCAGAATTGGAAATGCCCCAGTCCTTTCACATGTTATTATCAGGGATTCATATGGGAAACTCTCTTTGTTGACCCAGTCGTGAGTGAGCAATATCCTGTACATTAAAAGAGCAAAATGTATGAAAATCTTGACAACTTGGCTGTCAGGATTAGTATACTCTTGTGAATAAGGCATTTGAAGTACAAATTATGAAATGGAATGAGTTATGAAATCACAAGGAAATTTGTAAACATCCATGGTCATTATTCATGGGCAGGATTAGATTTTAAAAGACTTATCTCCCTTTATCAGAGAAACTTCATCTTCACTCTAGACGTTATTTTTCGCAGAATTGACTTCATATAACACACGCCCTATGAGTGACGCAACTCTTAGCAGGGGCTTTACTTCTATGCCTTGGCAAATTTTCTTTATCAGAGAAACTTTAATCTTGTCTCGTTTTCTTAGGCTATTCAGAATTACTCATGTAACTAGTTTTGGACCAATGACTCCCAAACCGGAGGGCTTTAGGGCACCAAGTGTTAAGACACCCCTCCGGGTTTACTGGCTCGAGTAATAAAGGCCACGCTTTGAGATAAGTCAGGCGATAACTTTATTCGCTTCTTCGCCTGAGTTTTACAGGTCCGCTTTCTTAGGCTCGAAGTTACCCAATGTAACGAGTGTTAGGCCGATAACTCCCAAACCAGAGGGCTTTAGGGCACCAGGTGTAAAGACACCCCTCGAGCTTAATTACTCGTGTAACCTATGCCATGATTCAGATCTGCTCAGGTTTTGCCTTTTGCAATGCTCGTTTTCTTAGGCGCTAAGTTACCCAATATAACGAGCATTTGGCCGATAACTCTCAAACTAGATGGCTTTAGGGCACCAGGTATAAAGACACCCCTCAGGCTTAATAACTCGAGCAACTTAGGCCATGATTCGAGACATTAGGCTGGCGACTTATCTTTTATCTTTTCATTATTTGCCATTATTTTTGCCATAGCTTCATACCCCACAACTAAGAGTCAGGGTAATCGCAAAGTGCAGACATGCATATGAGGTCAAGTCTGTTCTAAAAAGTCCTTTGAACTAGGATGTCTTGCCCAATCAAAAGGTTGAATAGTCTTAAATCTCTAATCGTTCCCGTGATTCTCGACCCATGGACACTTATAAAAATAATCCATTCATAACAAGTTAAGCAAAATCCTTTTCTAAGAATACTTAACATGTATATTATCGCTAATGCATGTAAATGGAGACTAAAAGCTCATAAAGAGATGAAAGAGTCATACCTCATGCATGGATTATTAATTCTGAGAACAGTATGATTGGAAAAGACTAAATGATTATACCGAATCGCTAGTAAGACGATGTGAGGGAAACTCTGATGATGATGTACCATGCTGATGGTGCTGACTGGTGCATTTTCCTCTTTAGGATTATTAATAAATACCCCAGTGTTGAGTTGTCGCTGTTTTTGAGATTGCACTTATCTGGTTATAAGAATCGCAACATCGGGTTGTCACTGATTTTTAAATTTCCCCAGCCTTGCTTGTTGTCTGGGATAGTTGCTTTGACAGATGGGCTAGTTGAGGCCATCTTCTGGAACTCACAACTTTAGCCCTTGGATCTACATCTTCTTGGCTAGTTGAGGCCTGATAGTCCAGTTGTCAGTGGTGATGTTGCCTTCAAGGCTCGCGATAGAGGTTACATCTTGATTCTGAATATATTCACTTATGGCCATAACTTGATCGCCCCCTGATGCAGTACATTCCTCATGGACGCTTGAACTGGACCCATCGCAAAAAGGGATGAACTCTGGATTCTTCAATGGGTTGGCTTCCCCGACAATCTCACCATCTTTTCTTTCATCTGTTCCTTCGCATTTTTACTGGGCTTGAAAGGATTCGACCATGAAATCTCCCTCGAACTTTGGTTGCATTTCTTGAAAGGAATTTTCCTTTTTGGCTTTTCCTTCATTGGAGAGGATTAATATTTCCACCTCATCATCTAAGGTGATAATGTAATGCCTTGAAATCCGGTCTATCTTCACACCCGGATTTCATGCGTCACGAGTACATCATTCATCCAAACATACATCATTATATACTGAAATATAACAACATACATTCTAAATTCCTATGTTCTAAAACCATATAACTCTTTTCATTACAAATAACGATAATTAAATTATCCTTTACATCTTATGCGAGTGACTTTCATCCGCCACTAAGGATACATAATAGTTCATTAAACTAATCTAAAGTTCACATTGTGGCACAAGGCCTCATATGTTCTACCACCTTGCACAAATATCGCACATTAGTACATAGACAGAACTTCTCAAGTTCAGCATCTGAGAAGTTTAAGAAACTAGCATTCATTTGAAATATGAATGAAGTTAGAAAACTTGCCTTACGCCCAGCTACAACTTACGCTGAACTGCTCATTCCAATTCCTATGTAACATATAAGAAGAAAACATAAACACCAATTAGTCCTCTACTTGAATTACGCATTGGTTTACGTCACTTTACTTCTTAGGATTCACGTTCTTGAAATATAAGTTTACGCGATTAACTTTCTTTACTGGTTTACGGATTTATGACATACGGAGTTGTTTTACTGAAAATGTTCATCATTTTGATGATTTGCATTCTTATCTTCTACTTATAACTTCTCTAGGACTCAGCACACATCGCTACTATGCTAGCAGTCCATATGGTACTCTGAGTGGTTTCCCACAAACAACCAACAAATAAGTTCCTGTCTCATCTACACTGCCATCACAGTGAGTTAGATCGGTTGCTAGTTTCGTATATTCCTTCACTCTCTAAAGGAATTGTTTAGCCCATCTCCCATATGTCAACCATCAAAGGTTACGATTGTACCACAACCTAAACTTATCGTAACTTATCCGAACCACTAAACTTAATGTTCGTTAAATCAATTTCTTATTTCTTACGATTTTCTGGCAACTAAATGCCATACCTCAGGATACGCGTGGTTGCATAGTAGCACACGATATTGGTTATTGATGCTCACGTGATAAGTCACTCAGTTATACTCAATTATTGCTATAGTAATTGCTGCATCATATCTCTCATATTATTGATTCAATTATTGTCACAATATCATATGCATAATATTTTATATATTATTAAATTAATAATTAAGACGACAAACTTATTCATATTATTAAATTTCAATATTTACAATTTCTAGAAGTTCTGTCGAAGAGAGGTTTGATCACCTAATTGCGTGCCAATAGAGAGAAATCCTTATTGGAAAGCTCCCTCTTTCCTAAGAATGATCTGGTTGTTAAATATTGTGAGTTATGATATTAATGATGAATAAATTCGTGTTGATTAAAGATGAATTTGATATTTCCATTGTCTTGGGATTATCGGTGTTAGTTGAAATCGACATCTATTCTGATGATAATTGATGTCTGGGGGTTATATTCATAAACCGGTAATTTATCGAATAAATGAGCAATTAATTGCTACTAATTCACATGCTTATATAACTATTTGTTCACATGTGTGTACTATTGAGTTCATTTACTATTAGGGGAGTTGGTGCAAGATTGATAATACTTGCATGACTAAGTTAAAAAGGGAGGTATAGATGGAGGTACTATACTGTATTTCATATTTTCACATGATTATAATTATTGATTCACATGATTGAATTATTGATTCACATTATTTACTATTAGGGGAGGTGGTGCAAGTTTGATAATACTTGCTGGACTAAATTAAAAATGAAAGAAAAGTTGTAGGTATTGTACTGTAATTTTTCAAGCCCCAAAACATGCAATTATCGAAACTATATTTTTCTATAAATAGAAGTTCATTCTTCCTTCATTTCTCACCAATTCACTAAAGCTTTAGAGCCATTATTATAGAGAGAAATTATAGAGAGAAAGAAGAAGAGAAGTCTGCTACCTCACTATTCCAGTATCCAGTCTTCTTTTGAGGTAAGGGGTATTATTTCTTTCGTATTCATGAAGAGAACTTCTGTTATTCCATTTTTTTCATTATTCTGTTGGAATAACCTGTATACGCGGTCTACCCTATACATGGTGAAATTCTTCTATTATTTCATTCTTTATTATTCTGTTGGAATATCCTGGCTGTGCATTTTACGCCGGACCTGGTTTCGTCTTTATTATTCTGTTGGAATATCCTGTCTGTGCGTTTTACGCCGGACCTAGTTCCGTCTTTATTATTCTGTTGGAATATACTGTCTGTGCGTTTTACGCCGGACCTGGTTCCGTTAATTATTATTATGTTGGAATAACTTATTTATGCGAAGTACCGCATGCATGGTGATTTATGTTGTTATTCCATTCTTTATTATTCTGTTGGAATATCCTATTGGTGCGTATTACGCCTGACCTGGTTCCGTTATTTATTATTTTGTTGGAATAACCTGTCTATGCGAAGTACCGCATACATGGTGATTTTTTTTGTTATTCCATTCTTTATTATACTCGGTTGGTTAAAGTTTTGACTTCTATACTCCATGAAATTAGTGGAATATCCTTGATATTTGCGCTTCATCCAGTATCTTTTCATGAAAATATTCTTCTGAGCATTCTTAAATTTAACTCTACAAAGAAGTATCATGTTGACAATTTGGACGCTATTAGTTCCTGAATAAATTAATTCTTGAACTTGTTTTATTGAATTCTTATATCATTGTCATCATCCTCATGTTTATATTTTTTTGAAAGTCATTTGTGGCCTGTAGTGCATAGATGGACTTGATATGATTATGACCAGGGGTTATTCGGTGTAATAATGACCGTAATGTTACAAATGATGTGATAAAAGTCCTCATTAACCCATAGTGCATTGATGGAAAGTTGTTGGCATGATCATGACCATTGGTGAATACACGAATATCCTTGGCCGTAGTACATGGATAATTTGTGGTTGTGATACTAATGAATATCCTTGGCCGTAGTGCAGGGATGGTGTGGATTATTTATTAAGCTGAGTCCCAACGATAAAAGTGATGAAAAACATTTTAAATCATAAAAGATAGTAGATTTTATTCTCTACTTGACTCTTTTAATGTATTGCTTATTTCACTGCAGTTAAAATTGATGTATATTGTATTTTATCAGTTTAACATTGTTGAAGACTAATGATAATTTATTCTGCATTATCTTAGTCATAATATTTCTTACTGGGCTAGTTGAGCTCACCCTTTTACTTTCATTGTTCTCTTCAGGAAATGAGAACGTAGCAGGGACTAGTCGGGGAACGGAGTGACGGTCCAGATAATAGCATTAGTAGTCCTCACTATTCTGTTAAATAGTATGATAATAAATGTAATGAGGACTCAATTGAGTGTGAATATTGTATAGATGATAATATTTGTATTAAAACTCATAACATATGTATTGTAGTATATTACACGACGGTTGTATATTTAAGTTTGTATTTGTATTCTGTACCATGTATTTGGCAACTCAGAAAAGGTGATGTATACCTATTTTGGGGGCGTCACATGAACTACATGTTCATATTTCTTTCTTGCACATCCCCCAATAATTGAGCACTTAAAAGCTCATCACTGGCTTTTTCCCTGCACCGGCGCCGCGGCGACGGGTCCCTCTTAATCACTCGCGCTGTAGTACCACTCTGCAGTGTCTAACTGCCGAGTCTGGCTCTGAGATGTCGCCTCCCAAGGCACGGCTCGTGCTGCGACGCCAAGCCTTCATCCCTGAAAATTTTTCTAAGTCTTAAATTCAATTTGAGATGCTTACTTCACGCTTCCATAACTTATTCGTTATAACTCAGAACGAGGTAGTTCCAAAGCCATTCTCTTCTGTATCTTACGTACTTCAATCCCCTCCAAATAGAACTTCATTCTGAATCCATTAAAGTGCCATTCGATTGGCTTAATCTTCACTCTTCATTCATTTTACGTTTTTAACGTTCTTCGTTCGTTCGTCCGTAATTCGGTCATCCAAACTCAGAATTCATTCGTTCTTGAGTCCACGACTCACATTTTCTGTGTTCTCTTACATTGTTATGAAACCCTACACGTTCGGGTTCATTTACTAACTTTCTAATTCTCGTTTGTCTTTTACGAAATTTTTGCCATAACTTCATCATAGCTAAGTTTTAATCTGTTCTTAATGAACGTTTCTACCGTTCCTAACCAAGAAATAATCATCTAACTTATACACAATGGTTTTAAACTTGTCCATAAACAAAAATTATCCTATGATGGTTTTAAATTTGTCCATCAACAACGTTCTTCGTGTTCTTCGCATGTTTTTCGCGTTCTTCGTTCGTTCTTCATTTTTAATCGATGTTTTGGATTACGATTTCACTTTTCCTTGGAATTTGATGTCATAGAACACCATTCCTTACTTATTTCACATATTCATTCATATAATCCACTTGGATCGTTCTAATTAATTACGAATCTTATACTTCCTTAAGAAATTTATTTACTAAACTTCAAATTCCTATTTTCATTATTTCTCATGATTTCAATCATATGAAATCATTCATAACCTCAACTAATTCTTATTCTCATTAATTTAAGTTTTAAACATATAGGACTTAAAGAGAAATAAAATTCGACCTAGGTTTTAGGTTACCTCTCTTCTTTATTTTTCTTCCGCTAGACAAAGTCGGCGATTGTCAAGCTTTTCTATTTCACGATCACATTCTTTTCGATCATTCATACTCATTCTCTTACTTCTCCATCTTTGCCAAGATCTCTCTCTCTCTCTCTCTCATGTTATAGGATTTTTGAAAATCCATTTAAATGAAAGTTAGCTTCCTATTTATAGAAAAATCTAAAGCTAGGGGTATTTTAGTCATTTCGCCCCCCTAACCTCCTTACTATTCATAACTTAAGCACTAAGTTAACTTAGCCATTAAGTTTACTTAGCCCTTAAGTTTACTTAGCTCTTAAGTTTACTTAGCCTTTAAGTTTACTTAACCCTTAAGTTTACTACTTCCACCTCCGTAGTTAACCTCCTTACTATTCACGAGACTTAGCCTGTAAGTTTCGTGGTTCCGTATTTTGGGTTTTGTCCGACAGTTTTAAAAACTATGATTCTCAGGAATCCAAATATTTTTGGATATTTCGTCTTTCTTTTACCGATGAACTCTTACTAGGTTTAATAACATGATGCCGTAACCTTTCTTCCATGGTCAGTTTGCAATCACAAAGAAAGCAAACTACCTCTTACCCATCGTATACCCCATTTCAGGATATGTTCACCTCAGACTTAATCATTAGATTCTGCACCAAAATAATTTGGTTTGGCACAACTTCTTCAAAGAAAGCTCAATTTTCTTTTAAACATGACATACCATTTGTCTAGCCGAATCAAGTAGCTTAGACCATACCAATAAATTGGATATCAACGTGAAACATTCATTTAGTCAACTCAATTGACATTAACTACTTCTTTAAATTCTTTTTCAATTCATCAAAACGTTTTATGACGTCATGATACCGTACTTTTCATAGTAAGTTGAGGACTTCGTCAGTTTATGACTTCGTCATTATACATCATACCATAGTGGGTTATTGATCCTAAGATCACATCCAACACTAGGTTCAATTGCATTAATAACTCCATCCTTTTACCATCCTTGCATCAAATGCACTGATGATATAAAATTTATTTTAATATTTCAAATTAATTTCTGTCTAGCTGAAACAATTAGCATAGACATACCAAGAATAGTTCTTTTAAAAATCTATTGGTTCCAAAAGTTGAACCAATTCTTTCATTTTTAAAATACGAACACATAAGCACTATTTCAATAAACTTTGAAATCTAGCATAGATAGATGACTTGGAATATCCTATTCTCCATCTTCCTTCATTGTCTTACTGTGAAAATACTTAATCTTCTCTAGTACATTCAATACTAAGACTACTGAAAATAATGCATTTTCAGTCTAAACATTCCTATATCTTAGTACAGTCCATCAACTTACCACACATTATGAATTCAGGAACTTTCCACAATAATCTGAGTTTAAGAACTATCCCAGTCAGACCATAGGCGTCCATTCACTGAGACGTTCGAAAACATACCATATTATTATGAGTCACAAACTTACCATAAGTATGAGTTTCAAGAATTCGCACCTACCTTATCGTTCTCTACCTATCAAGTATATACATGAGAAAAGATTCACCTTTCTCACCATATACATATTGATAGCGCGACCAATCCCAATGATTATCACTATAATAAGCTAAGCAGTTGTTACACCAAGCATAAACCTCTGCCCATAACAAAGGTTCATACAACTCAGCTATCACATGAGTCCTCAATTAAAATTTTATAACTTCTAAATCTCTCTTTACTTAATACGAATTTTCTTTAATTCATATTCTATCCTTCAGAACTTAATCTGAGTTCTTCTTCCCGTACTATTTCATAGTACCCTTCATTCATAACATTAGCTATAAATCATTCATCGTTTAACAACTCATCTATTACTACGATTCACTATGATCACGTGGTGATCTTCTTATCCCTCTCTCTACAATTATAGTCTTAGATACTCTTATCTAAGATTATAATCTATCTGCTCTGATACCAACTTGTAACACTAATGGTACTTTGTTCCATAGCACCTCACAAGGGTACCTATCAGCTTGCCACCGACTTGCTCGGCGTCCCCTACGGAGAGTCTGGATGTGGTGCATTCCCATTTAAGGACGTCACCAGCGAGAGGCTTGGGGTTCTTAACGCATTGTGCTTATAGCTCTGATACCAACTTGTAATGCCCCGAAATCCGGTCTATCTTCACACCCGGATTTCGTACGTCACGAGTACATCATTCATCCAAACATACATCATTATATACTGAAATATAACAACATACATTCTAAATTCCCAGGTTCTAAAACCTTATAACTCCTTTCATTACAAATAACGATAATTACATTATCCTTTACATCTTACACGAGTGACTTTCATTCGCCACTAAGGATACATAACAGTTCATTAAACTAATCTAAAGTTCATTTAACTTATTTTATATTACAAGTCTTCACTTGATCTTCTCGCTCATTCCCATTCTGAATGGCACTCCATCTGGATACTATCAGCTTGATCTTTACGGAATCCTTAAGTTCTTCTAACATCGTTTGCTGAAAATGTTTTTCATTTAAAGCAAGTGTGAGCATTCAATTGCCCAGCAAGTCATAACAGTTGAACAAACATCTTTAAGAATTCAAACATTCTTTTAAGACTTCAATAACTGAACAAAAGTTATGAAGCAACTTGAATAATAGGAATAATCTCGGTTCCTATCATTTTAAAACAATATTCACTTTCATTTTACAATACTTTCATTCTTCTACCTTTTTCATACATATTATGTCTGGCTAGAATCATTAGCACAGACTTAACAATAATGGATCATGTATAAACAGAGCATTCTCTTATTGAACAGTTAAATTACAGAACAGTTCATCTCATAGAAACACCAAAGTGTTCACATTGTGGCACAAGGCCTCATATGTTTTACCACCTTACACAAATATCACACATTAGCATATAGGAAAAACTTCTCAAGTTCAACATCTGAGAAGTTTAAGAAACTAGCATTCATTTGAAATATGAATGAAGTTAGAAAACTTGCCTTACGCCCAGCTACATCTTACGTTGAACTGCTCATTCCAATTCCTATGTAACATATAAGAAGAAAACATAAATCTATGTAACATATAAGAAGAAAACATAAATACCAATTAGTCCTCTACTTGACTTACGCATTGGTTTACTTCACTTTACTTTTTAGGATTTGCGTTCTTGAAATATAAGTTTACGCGACTAACTTTCATTACCGGTTTACGGCTTTATGATATACGGAGATGTCTTACTCAAAACATTCATCATCTTTGATGATCTGCATTCTTATCTTCTTCTTATAACTTCTCTATGACTCAGCACACATCGCTTCTCTGCTAGTAGTCCATATGGTACTCTGAGTGGTTTCCCACAAACAACCAACAAACAAGTTCCCGTCTCATCTACACTGCCATCACAATGAGTTAGATCGATTGCCAGTTTCGTATATACCTTCACTCTTTGAAGGAATTGTTTAGCCCAGCTACCATATGTCAACCATCAAAGGTTACGATTGTACCACAACCTAAACTTATCGTAACTTATTCGAACCATTAAACTTAATGTTCGTTGAATCAATTTCTTATTCCTTACTGTTTTCTGGCAACTAAATGCCATACCTCAGGATTCATAATTCCTATACGACTCGCCTTCGGCTTTCATTAGTTTTATTATTGTTCATTACGACTTTCTTGATAATTCATATCTTATTAATACTTTCTATATCCATTACCTGAACCCCATGTTCATTACTCTTTCTTAATGTCGAAGCCATACTGTTCGTTGTATGCTAAGACTGCTTGCAACTGCATTACGTTTATGTTTACATTTATTCTCTTCTTGATCTTTTAATCTCTTTCGACCATTTCGTTCTACATGTACTAAAGGTTTAATTCACTTGTTTAAGTGTTATTTTAGGTGAACTACATGTTCATATTTCTTTCTTGCACATCCTCCAGTAATTGAGTACTTAAAAGCTCATCACTGGATTTTTCCCTGCACTGGCGCCGCGGCGACGGGTCCCTTTTTATCACTCGCGCTGCAACGCCACTACGTAGTGTCTAACTGCCGAGTCTGGCGCTGCGGCGCCGCCTCCCAAGGCACGGCTCGCGCTGCGGCGCCAAACCTTTATCCCTGAAAAATTTTCTAAGTCTTAAATCCAATTTGAGATGCTTATTTCACGCTTCCATAAAATATTTGTTATAACTCGGAACGAGGTCATTCTAAAGCCATTCTCTTCCTTATCTTACATACTTCAATCCCATTCAGACGGAACTTCATTCTGAATCCGTTAAAGTGCTATTCGACTGGTTTAATCTTCACCATTCGTTCGTTTTATGTTTTTAACACTCTTCATTCGTTCGTTCGTAAGTTGGTCATCTCTTTCCGAGAGCTATGCAATGACATAGGATTTACCCTTTTTTTGATTCTAGGAATATGGGTCCATGACCGAAATGGCATTTCCGGATTTTCGTTAGGCAGTTCGTTGAGCTGTTTTGCGTAGTTTGCGCTCGGAAGTTAAGATATGATTCTTGTGGGACTTCTTTTGAAGAAGTTTTGAGTTGAAATGAGTTGATGTGAGTTGAGTTGAAGTTGAGTTTGCAAAATGACCATTTTGCCCCTCCCGGAGTTATCTATAGTTTTGGACGCAGTTGTAGCAGTCTTTTCTCAGGGTTATCTCTGAGATTGGCCTACTGTTGATTCTGAATGTCCTCAGGGTTATCTCTGAGATTGGCTTGACCTCCCGGGGTTGACTCTGGGCTTTGCAATTGATTTCTCGGGCTATCTCTGGGGTTAGAATTGATGTTGTGGTCCTCTAGGATTATCTCTGAAGTGTGAAAAAGACCTTTTGTCCTCCTGCATATTTCGAGTGTCTACAGGTGCTTTACTCTATTTTCACCAAGTTCTATCTCAAACTTAATATGTAATGATGGCTCATACAAATGCAAGCCCGCTGGGACTAATCTAAATATACTTGGAGTGAGCATACAAATCAACTCTCCCTTAACACTTGAAATATATATTTACAACAGAACGGGAATGGAACTAGGAGAAGGTTACTTCATCTAGGAATGTAAGATTCTATAGCCTCTAGGTAGTTAATACTATTTATAGTTCCTTTAAATATTATTCAATGGGTCTTTGAAAATATATTTAGGTCAAACTACAACTAAACACCATTATCAAATTTGCAAGTTGTTCAATTTCAAGGAAATTATAATGTAACAAAAACCCTTGTTTCGGTAAAGACTTTTACTTCATAATAAAAGAGGCTTAGTTTACCTTACTATTTTCATACAAAAATGAATTTGTTCAGGATATAATCATATGCGCAGTAGGATTTTCATTACAAATAATATGTTCAATCTACAACTTTCCTTTATAAATGTAGCCTGAAGTTTCAGTGTAATTTTAAATGAAATTGTCTTGTTGACAATCGTAAGACAGTCAGAAAATAAAAGCATAACATACCCATGAAAAATTCAAACCAATACCTGGTTTCAATAGCATCCTTAAACTGTTTGACCTTTGCTTCATCAAGTTCAAGTTCGCAGATAGCAATCCTCTCCACAGTTTCTGTAATAGACATATATGAGACAACTTCGTAAAACCTCGCAACAAAAACCATACACAAGGTGTACTAAATTATGCTTACTTCAA
This sequence comes from Panax japonicus, assembly GCA_020205505.1. Classification (NCBI taxonomy): domain Eukaryota; kingdom Viridiplantae; phylum Streptophyta; class Magnoliopsida; order Apiales; family Araliaceae; genus Panax; species Panax japonicus. The sequence continues at coordinate 48,861,167 of CM035102.1, read as the reverse complement.
AACTTTATTTCAGTCTGGATATCAATAAGCTCATTCCCACCCAAGACCTCGCCAAGATGACCCCACTTGTGACCAGGGTTGCCAGCTGGGTGACAAAATGAAAGGCTGTAATATAGATCAAGAAAGCAAGATTGAGTGCTCCAAAATGGGTAAAGAATGCAATACAAAGTATGCCTGCAATTTACAAGAAGAGAAGTCCACGAAGAAAGTACTTGTATAATTACCTGTGCCAAACCAGTAAAAACTTCTTGTTCCAAACAACGATACAACTTTGAAAGGCATGACAGTTTTCTCAAGCGGAGGGTACCACATTTTAGAAACATCCGGACTTTGATCATCCTGCAATTTGGTAACAATGAATTAGTTCATGAAGTTGCATAAATTCTAAAAAGAGCAAGTTCTGCTCCTTAGACCACAACCAATATATGATATGGGTAGGAAATACCTCATGCCCATGACTGTGATACTTGAAAGTTTGAGGACACAGCACCTTATGACCCTTGTTATATAATGTGCAAGTGCAAACATGTGATGATTAAAGCAGATTCACCCTCTACATGTCACTAAGTATAGAGTAATAACTCTAGCTGTTATTCATATATAACTACTGCATAAATAGTTTCACAAGTGGTAGCAAAAATATTAGGACAACTCTAAAGAGTATACCTATAAATAAGAAGGCAGCTCCAACATTCCATGAATTATGAGGATTGCAAAATCTTGTGCATGACTAGCATCCATGATTAAATCTGACATACATTCATATATGCATATATATTTATTTATAACAACCAGGAGGCACACATATACAGTCTAAAGTTGAATAGCACGAATCATTTTAAGTCGGATTAGGCAGTAGGCACATATATACAGTCTGAAGAAAGGAGTGGCGCAACCAGATACACTTACACATCAAATAGCAATGAAATAGATAATTAATGATATCCTTACTTTCTGGCATACACCATTCTGGAATACAAAGAAATTTGATACAAACACTCTTTTGTCTGAGACTTATCCTTTATCATATACAAAATCATAATAGCCAATTAGCAATATGATAAACAAACGAAAATTGCATATTTACCATGCAAAAGGCCTCTTTGATCGATGCAACAGAACTTTAAGAGGAACACATCGTGAAGCTTGGGTGGCTGTAACTCATTTCTATAAAACAAATTCCATAAGATGAAGACACTAGGTAACACCATTTCCCATCCTAATAAGATACATCTTCACCGCACAATTAATGAAACAAATTAGAAAGAAAAAAACCATAGAGAAAATGTTTAAGAAAGCACAATTTAATATCTTTCACACTATCTGATTGATTGATTATGTATAACGAGGAAAAAAAAAAAATTAAACAGAAAATCAAGTACCCATCTATGAGAGAGTCATGTAGCAGTAGCACCATTTCGCATATATTAACATAAAAATCGAGGAAGTGAATACTAAATTCTAATAAACCTATGAACAAAATCACCAAATTATCATGTTGAACGATTAGCAGTAAATTATTCGCTGCAGGAGAATTTACGAAAAACAATGTAGTACCTACAAAAAGAGTAACCTTTTTTTGCTATTAACTTGTATGACAATAATGTTGTAATATAACACAACTTTACAGCCCAGGAATTATCATTTATTAGTAATGTATTAACAATAAGATTAGTATTGGAGCATAAATTTTGGTTAATTTGATTAGCAGATTTCATCTTGAAGAAACTCTTGTTTTAACCATATACTACCATTAAAACACATTTCAAGCTGAACCTAAAGTACATAGAAACTGTAATGATTACACATTTCTAGTAGTGTAATGAGTTTGTCCATGAAAGTACGTAGTATGCACACAAGGCAATGATGATAAAACATATACTTTGTAACAATCTTATTCGTTTATTAATAAAAGCATTCATTTACAAAAGGATTTAATTTATCTACATTGTGCTGTTTTTATAATATGTGATAAACTCATAGTTTTAAATAATACTTTTAGAATCATGATGAGATCATGCTAATGAGATATAAATTTTTAGATAGCTTAAAATTAATTAAAAGTGTTCCCAATCGTTGGATTACTAAAAAAAGGATTAGTGAATCCGAATAAATTGGTACATACGTTGTTTGCTTATTGAATGAGGATGATTGATCTCATGATCATGTGTGGAGACACTAATGCAAGTATATAGGTGCTTATTGGAGAATAAAACTCGTACATTCATGCATCCAACTAAAATAAAATTCAATCATATTGGTCAATAATTCATAATAAATCTCATTTATTATCATACACATCACCATATGCATCAATAAATAACATTCATCTCATGAATAATAAATCTATTCCAAATATGAATCGATATCAATTTAATGGGCAATTTTAAATTTATTTTAAAATCCAATTTTGAGAAAAAAATTAACTCATTTATTTTAATCAAAATTTAAATCATAATAAATTTCTTTATTTTATTTTATCTAATTTTGAATAAAATTAAACTCCTTTATTTTTAATTAAATTCCAAATTAAAATAAACTCATTTATTTTAATTAACAAGGAATCCAATTTCAAATACAAAATAAACTCCTTTATTTTAACTTAAAAATTACTGGAAAAATAAAATATGTTGATTTATATTCCTATTAAAAATTAAACATTTTTAAATTTAGGAAACATGGAATCTTATTTCATATATGAATAAACTCCTTTATTCTAGGAAACATAGAATTCTATTCCATATGTGAATAAACTCTTTTATTCAAACGAATGTAAAATCCAATTCCAAGTTAATATAAAACTTTTGAATAAACTATTTTATTCAAACAAACGTGAAATCCAATTTCAAGTTAAAATAAAACTTTTGAATAAACTCTTCTATTCAAACGAACATGGAATCCAATTACAAGTTAATAGAAAACTTTTATTTTAATCATATTCCAATTCAAAATAAATGTTTTATCTTAATTGAAATAAATATTAAAAATAAAAAATATTCAGAATCTGGTGTCGGGCGCAGCTGCACTGGTAGCCCAGAAAACCTTTTTCGGTTATGGCACAGCTGCGCCGCGTTGCAAACAGATCAGGGGAATTTTTTGCCCAAAAAAGTCGATCCAATCGCATACCATACTTACATGAATCATCAAAATCGATAATTAACACAAAGTTGGCTCTGATACCACTGTTAGGTTTGTATATAGCGCGATCATGTAATCAATTTTTTTGATAAAATAGGAATTTAAAATTTTCATACAAACCCATCACTATGATCATACTTTGTGCATAATTATCAATCAATAGAAAAGAGATATAGATCAGATTCATATCCTTGTAGAAATTAGTTTCATCAAGTACGAGTTCACCTCATATTCCTTTTCACGTTCAACTTGAATCCACCAGGTCACATTAAGTGAACTCTATTAGGTGTTCTTTAACAAGCCACATTAACACTTGATTTGGTTCGAGTCACATGAATCGAGTCGAGTCGAGTATTGAGTTATTGAGATTTGGTTCACAAAATTTATCGAGTATAAAATAATATTTGATTGAGGCTCATTTAGCTATCGAGTTGAGCACGATCCTGAATCGATCCCGATCAGTTTGAACTTTTCGAACTAATATGATCCGAGTATCAATAAAAAATTACAATTTGAGGAGGGTCGAGTAATTTATTGAACTTTAAAATTTGTTCATATTTGACTCATTTATATTTTGACTCGAGCTCGAATCAAACTTTTAGTCAAGCGAGGACGAATCGAACCCGAACTGTTTGCTCATTTTACAGCCTTATGGGAGAGGGTTGATGTTTTTCACAACACACTTAATTTCAAGAGTTGGGAGAGTACTGGCCTATTCTCTGGAGAGAGAAAACTAGGATTTTTCCAAACACCAATCTTTTTGAAAACTTGTTCTTCCTTGGTGGATCACCTTTAGAGGCCAAACACTTGGGTGGTTAACGTTGATCAAAGGAATGAATCAAACCCCGTGGATTCAGGTTGAACGTGAAAAGGAATTGGAGGTGAACTCGTACTTGAGGAAACTAATTTCTACAATGATATGAATCCGATCTCCATCTCTTTTCTATTGATTGATAATTATGCACAAAGTATGATCATGGTGATGGATTTGTATGAAAATTTTAAATTCCTATTTTATCAAAAAATTTGATTGCATGATTGCGCTATATACAAACCTAACAGTGGTATCAGAGCCAACTATGTGTTAATTATCGATTTTGATGATTCCATGTATGTATGGTATGCGATTGGATCAACTTTTTTGGGCAAAAATTTTTTCTGGTCTGTTTGCGACGCGGCACAGCTGTGCCATAACCGGAAAAGGTTTTCTGGGCTACCAGTACAGCTGTGCCCGACACCAGATTCTGAATTTTTTTATTTTTAATATTTATTTCAATTAAGATAAAACATTTATTTTGAATTGGAATATGATTAAAATAAAAGTTTTATATTAACTTGTAATTGGATTCCACGTTCATTTGAATAGAAGAGTTTATTCAAAAGTTTTATATTAACTTGAAATTGGATTTCACGTTTGTATAAATAAAATAGTTTATTCAAAAGTTTTATATTAACTTGGAATTGGATTTTACGTTCGTTTGAATAAAAGAGTTTATTCACATATAGAATAAAATTCTATGTTTCCTAGAATAAAGGAGTTTATTCATATATGGAATAAGATTCCATGTTTCCTAAAATAAAAAATGTTTAATTTTTATAAGGAATATAATTCAGCATATTTTATTTTTCCAGCAATTTTAAGTTAAAATAAATTAGGAGTTTATTTTGTACTTGAAATTGGATTCCTTGTTAATTAAAATAAAGGAGTTTATTTTAATTTGGAAATTGATTAAAAATAAAGGAGTTTAATTTTATTCAAAATTGGATAAAATAAAATAAAGAAATTTATTATGATTTAAATTTTGATTAAAATAAATGAGTTTATTTTTTCTCTCTCAAAATTGGAAATAAATTTAAAACTGCCCATTAAATTGACATCGATGCATATTTGGAATAGATTTATTATTCATGAGATAAATGTTATTTATTGATGCATATGGTGATGTGTATGATAATAAATGAGATTGATTATGAATTATTGACCAATGTGATTGGATTTTATTTTAGTTGGATGCATGATTGTACGAGTTTTATAAATGGGGTCTGCGTATGTGACGCCCCCAAAACAAGTATACATCACCCATCTTGAGTCGCCAAATACATGGTACAAAATACATATAAAAACTTAATTATCCAACTGTCGTGTAAAATACGACAAACATATACTGTGAGTTTTAATAGGAATATTGTCATCTAGACAATATCCACACTCAAAGTAGTCCTCATTATATTTATTATCACACTATTTAATAGAATAGTGAGGACTACTAATGCTATATTCTGGACCGTCACTCCGTTCCCCGACTCGTTCCAGCTATATTCTCATTTCCTGAAGAGAATAACGAAAGGAAGGGTGAGCTCAACTAGCCCAGTAAGAAATATTATGACTAAGATAATGCAAAATAAATTATCATTAGTCTTCAACAATGTTAAACTGATAAAATACAATAAACATCAAGTTTAACTGCGGCGGAACAAACAATCCATTAAAAGAGTCAAGTAGCGAATAAAATCTACTATCTTTTATGATTTAAAAAGTTTTCATCAATTTTTTTCGCTGAGACTCAGCTTAATAAATAAACCACATCATCGAATCATCCTTGCACTACTGGCCAAGGATATTCATTAAATCATCAATGGTCATGATTATACCGAATAATCCCTAGTCATAATCATACAAAGTCTATCTCTGCATGTAAGTCAAAGATATACAATAATAAAATCAATAATCAACAATTCATCTTTGCACGTAAGCCAAAGATATATAATTCAATAAACAACAGTCCATCTTCGCACGTAAGCCAAAGATAACTTTCATCACCATATAAACATGAGGATGATGACAATGATATAAGCATTAATCAAACTAAAACAAGGATAAATATTAAAGACTTTAATTTTATCCAAATATTATCCATCACTTAAATATCTCATAATCTAATATTGTTAATATTATAACAATATTTTAATCACATCTTAAACATATAAATAATTTATTTCAATTGTTTACACTTGATCAAATAATGCATTTAATCATTTAAAAATGACATACTCATAAGATTTCATCACCAATGATCAAATCCCTTATCAAAAATCTACATATACCTTATATAGGATTTCCAAGCCATAACATCCTATTTTCCAACTTTGTTACTTCTTATAACATATTTAACTCATATGTTCGTAACTAAACCATTTTCATGAAAAATACCAAATCAGTCCTAAAAATATTTCTTTTTTTGGAATTTAGCATAATATAGTCCAATAAAGAACATACATTTTTCTCAGAATTTTTAAAATTCATTTACTATTTTTCAAAAAATTAATTTTCAATTAATTCCTTAAGAAATTAGCTACCTCAAGTTTAACTCCAAAAATTCCCAAATCTTGGCAGAATCTTACACATGTTAACATGAGCTTCCAATTTAAATTTCATGGTCATCGGAGTTATAGAACTCCGGTTATAGCATTTTTCGTCAGAAAAATCTAAATATTGAAATGGTCATAACTTGCTCATTTTAAGTCAGAATGAGCTCATTTTTGGACAGGAGGTTCTTTATACGATATACTTTCATGTCCCAAAAGGTCAGAATTTTTCTCACAAATTAAGTGGCTAAAACAGCCCTTCTAAAATCTGGACAATAGCCTTTCGATAATTTCCAGCTTTTGACTCCTTTGCTAAAACCAGTCCGCATGAAAATCTACAACACCTTTTTCAGTGATTCCACTTGGAGATGCTACAAAAATCATAGATCTAACTCTTGAACTTGACCACACTCAAAAATTCAAAATATAATAGGAGATATGGTCAATTGAATTTCATGTTCTATTTTTACCAAAATCTAATTTTCAACCCTTTGTGATTTCTAAGAAATTTTCATGTTTTCACATAATAACCAACATAACTCATCATAACACTTACTAATACTTCATATACCCATGATTTTCATCATACCAAAGCTTTTATTATGACTCTCATCATAATCAACGTAACCAGATCATTTCCACAATTTAATAAGGAATTAATATAAAGGATTATTCACCATGCATGTGGTAATCCACATAGACAGGTTATTCCAACAGAATAATAAAGAATGGAATAACAGAAGGATTCACCATGCATGCGATAGAGACCGCACAGACATGTTATTCCCAACAGAATAATAAATAATGGAACCAGGTCAGGCGTAAACGCACAGACAGGATATTCCGACAAACTAATAAATGCGGAATAATAAATAATGGAACCAGGTCCGGCGTAAACGTACAGACAGGATATTCTGACAGAATAATAAATGCAGAATAATAAATAATGGAACCAGGTCCAGTATAAAACGCACAGACAGGATATTCCGACAGAATAATAATGAATGGAATAACAACATAATTTCACCATGTATGCGGTACTTCGCATAAACAAGTTATTCCAACAGAATAATAAAGAACGAAATAATAGAAGAATTTCACCATGTATGTGGTACTTTGCATATACAGGTTATTCCAACATAATAATAAGGAATGAAATAACAGAAAAATATCACCATGTATGCGGTACTTCGCATATACAGATTATTCCAACATAATAATGAAGAATGGAATAACAACTCTTACGAGTATTGAAAGAAAATAATTCTCTTCATGAATACAAAAGAATAATACCCCTTACATGTATAACAAATAATATCCCTTACCTTAGAATAAAGTTGGATACTGGAGTAGAGAGGTAACAGACTTCTCTTCTTCTTTCTCTCTATAATTTCTCTCTATAATAAATGCTCTATAGCTTTAGTGAATTGGTGAGAAATGAAGAAAGAATGAGCTTCTATTTATAGAAAAATATAGTTTCGATAATTGTACATTTTGGTGATCGAAATATTACAGTACAATACATCCAACTTTTCTTTTATTTTTAATTCAGTCATCCAAGTATTATCAAACTCGCACCACCTACCCTAATAGTAAATCATGTGAATCAATAGTAAATCATGTGACTCAATAGTTCTAAACATGTGAAAAAATCAATTATAGTATAATACCTCCATCTATACCCCCATTTTTAACTTAGTCATGCAAGTATCATCAATCTTGTACCAACTCCCCTAATAGTAAGTGAATGTGACTCAATAGTACACACATGTGAACAAATAGTTATATGAGCATGTGAATTAGTAGCAATTAATTGCTCATTTATTCGATAAATTACCCGATTTATTAATATAACCCCCAGACATCAATTATCATCGGAATAGATGTCGATTTCAACTAACACCAATAATCCCAACACAATGGAACTATCAAATTCATCTTTAATCAACACGAACTTATTCATCATTAATATTATAACTCACAATATTTAACAACCAGGTCGTTCCCAGGAAAAAGGGGGCTTTCCAATAAGGATTTCTCCTTATTGGCGCGCAATTAGATGACCAAATCTCTCATTGACAGAACTTCTAGACATTGTAAATATTATAATTTAATAATATGAATAACTTTGTCGTCTCATTTATTGATTTAATAATATATAAAATATTATGCAGATGATACTGTGACAATAACTGAATCAATAATATGAGAGATATGATGCAGCAATTACTGTAGCAATAATTGAGTATTACTGAGTGACTTCTCACGTAAGCATCAATAATCAATACTGTGTACTACTATGCAACCAAGCGTATTACTGTACTTTTACTACCGGGTAGTTCAACAATTTTAACGGCAACACTACCGCCGTTATTTTCATAAAATATTTTTGTCGTTTTCTAACTACGACAGTACTTCCGTTGTGGGGTCCACCAATGATTATGCCATCGTATGAATATTCCCTGACAAAAAGAATATTATATAACAACTTGCATACTTTGCAAAATTTGTAAATACTACCCACAACTATAACATTATATCAAATCCACACCATAATATTAAAGAAAATATTTCCAAAAAAATTAAATATTTATTCATAAAATCTGGGGTCTCACAGTGTACCTCGTCTTCTCTATTTTTTTCTTAATATAAATTCTATCTCCCTCCTATGTACTTGCATTGTCTGCTGATCAAGGTTTCTATTTATTTAAATAGTTTTGTAATAGTAATATGAATAGTTAGAATTGATTTAGAAGAATTGGAGACTAAGGAGCAAGGAGCAAGGAGCAAGGAGCACTTGAAGACCCGTTTGTAATGAAATCCGAGTTTAAATGTAATAGTTATGTTTAAATTTAATTCTTGCAACCCTAGGTTTGACCTTTTGGTTCACTTGGTGGCTCTAGTGAACCAAACTAGAATAAAGTCTATAATCAATCCGGATAGAATATATATACATATATATATATATATATATATATATATATATATATATATTATGCAATATGCTTCATATGTAAATTATTACGACGCGTATTTTATATATATGTGCATGAGTGCTAAACAAGATGAGAGTAATTAATAACAAACCCCTAAAATAAATTATATTAAGTTGTAACGTTCAAAGATATTTGGAATATCGAACATCGCCTTCTAGCATGGTAAAACAGTAGAGTATTAAATATTTAATGTGAGTTTGTTGTCCACAAACAAGGCAAGTATTAAATATTTAAGATGTTATTTTATCACATTTAATACTTATAAATAGACTGAACGATGCTATTTTGTTGTGCATACACAAGGACAGTGTTTTTCTTTTGAATATATGGAAGTACTACGTATGACTTAACTTGGATCATTTTAATTCGGATGTGCACACACTTGACCATTATGATCTAAGAGGCAAAATACAAGGAGTTGCATAGTTGATGTAATTGACAAGAGTTGTCTACCTATTTATTTATATATAGTTTGTTGTGCACACACAAGACTATATACATTTAAAATGAGATCCTTATCCTCACTTGCATATCTTCAATTAGATATTTCCGAACTATATATTTTAAAGGTAATATAGTTTAAAGAAAATAGTAGGACATATCAATTTAAAACAAGACCTAATTTATTTTTGTAATTAATAAAAGAATGTATGCTATAATATTGTAAATTAAATTCATCTACAAAATTTTACATTGTCTAAATTACTATCACTGTGAAACATATTAGATGCTAATTAATTGGACTGAATAAAACGGATTGGTTAAGGAATTTGAGAATAGTTCTCAAGGCTGAAAAGCTATCTTATGTTTTTAATACGTCTATCCCAGCAATAATTGCTGACAATGCCTCTGAAAAAGAGATTGTTACTTTTAGAAAGTTACAAAATAATGCACACTTGGCTCAATGCATCATGCTCGCATCCATGAGTAACGTGCTTTACTTTTAGAAAGTTGCAAAATAATGCACACTTGGCTCAATGCATTATGCTCGCATCCATGAGTAACGAGCTTCAACGTCAGCATGAAACTATGGATGCTCTTACTATATTCCTGCACATCAAGTAGTTTATGGTGAAGAAAGTAGGACTGATAGATATTAGATATTTAAGGAGCTCTTCCGATCTAGAATAATTAATGGCACTACAGTACAGACAAAAGTTCTTAACATGATCAATTTGATTAAATAATTAGGACAACATGTTTTGTCATGGATGGAGAGTTGAGTCAAGATTTGATCTTGCACTCACTCCCGGACTCCTTCTCACAACTGTTGAGAATTTTTCATATGAACAAGCTAGATATCAGCCTCGCTGATTTTCTTAACATGTTAAAAATGATGAGAGTCACTTTCCAACCAAGAAAGACCAAGTCTTATTAGTAGGGGCCAAAGGATCTTTTGAAAAGAAGAAAGATTCAAAGAAGGTAAATAGAAAAGCAAAAATAAAGGATAATAAGAGCAAAACTGATATGAATAGCAAATGAGTTTTCTTCCACTGCAATAAGCCATGACACTTGAGAGAAACTACGAGAAGTAACTTGCAGAGGCTAACCAAAGAAACTTAATTAAGCTTTGATTACAAATACAATTTTGTTCATGATGAAAATAAATCTCTATGTAAGTTGAGATTCTACTTGGGTATTGGATACCAACTTTGGTTCTCATAAATAAAGATTTTATGAAGGGACCAAGCAGAAGTAGAAAACTAAAAAAATGATAAGTAATCCTATGTGTGGGAAATGAAACAAAGGTTGCTGCATTAGCCATACGAACTTATTGTTTAAAATTTGTCTACAGGAAAGTCTATTAAGTCAATAAGTTGTTATTGTATTATTTCAGTTCTCGTTAGAAATATTATTTCCATTTTTTTGTTGGACAAAATTTTTTTTGGTATTATATTTAAGAACAATTGTTGTTCTATATATAATAATAATGTTTTTTATAGAACTGAAATATTACTTAATGGACTTTGTGTACTTGACTTACGTGAAAATAATTTTGCATATTGAATAAACTAGTATAAGAAAAGGAGATGATCATTCAAAGGGTTGAATATGTGTATTTGATGAAATACAAGTCTAAATCATTTGAAAGGTTCAAATAATTCAGAAGTGGAACTAATTTGAAAAGTATTAAGATTCTTTGATTAGATTGAGGAAGGAATACTTGTGCAATAAGTTTCTAGATCATCTAAAATGGTTTTCTTATAATGGAAACCTCCTGATACGCAATAATTTATTGGTGTGACTAAAAGGAAAAATCATACTTTGTTGGACATGGTGCGGTCCATAATGATTTTTATCGACATTCTAGTATCCTTATGGGGTAATGGCATAGAAATAGCTGTATATCTACGAAAAGGTAACCTCAAAATCCAGCCCCAAGACTCCATAAGAGTTATGGACATGGAGAATTCCTAATCTTAAGTATGTTAAGATAATGGTTTGTCCACTTTATGTGAAAAGGTTTCAAAGGATAAGCTTGGGACAAGATTTGATAAGTGCATATTTGTGGGACATCCTAAAGTAAGTTTAGGGTATATGTTCTATAATCCTACTTAGCAAAAGATGTTTGTTGCGAAACACACCACCTTCTAAGATAAAAGTGTTTATCTTTGAAGGGGCTAATGGGAGGGTGATAGACCTTGAAGAGTTCAAGAACCACAAAGCACTATAAGTCAAATAAGAGGAACTTGTAGATAAACTTATTATACCACAACCGAATTATAAATCTGGAATAGTACCGAAGATACCTAGGAGGTATGTATTCATCATAAATGAAGATGATGAGGTAAGAATCATAGAAAATGATGATCCAGTTACATATAATGAGGTAAGAGTTGCAGACACTCGGAGAAATAGATTGAAGCAAGCTTCTCAAAAATAGAACATTCGTTTTGATGAGATAATCAAAAGAGTTTGATTTTGTCAAAAACAAGAATGAACCTAGTGTGTACAAAAGATTTTGATTTTATCAAAAATAAGAATGAACCTAGTGTGTACAAAAGGGTCAGTGGGAGCGTCGTGATATTCTTAGTATTATATGTTGATTTACTAGGGATAAGGAATGATATATCAATGCTACAATCAGTAAAGATAAAGTTTTCTAAACATTCCTCTATGAATCACTTGGGAAGAGTATCATAATTAGGGTTACAAATCTATATAGATAGATTTAAAAGGATGACCGGCTTAACCCAAGGAACGTATATTCTGTGAGACCCCAAATTTTATGAATAAAGATTTAAATTTCTCGAAATATTTTTTTTGAATATTATGGTGTGGATTTGATATAATGTTATAGTTGTGGGTAATATTTAGAAATTTTGCAAAGTATGCAAGTTGTTATATAATATTCGATTGGTCGGAGAATATTCTTTTTATCGGGGAATATCCGTACGGCGGCACAATCATTGGTGGACCCCACAACTGAAGTATTGTCGTAGTTAGAAAATGACAGAATTATCTTTTTATAAAAATAGCGGCAAAAGTATTACCGTTAAAACTGTTGAACTACTTGGTAGTAAAAGTACAGTAATACACGTGGTTGCATAGTAGCACACGGTATTGATTATTGATGCTTACGTAAGAAGTCACTCAGTTATACTCAATTATTGCTACAGTAATTGCTGCATCAAATCTCTCATATTATTGATTCAATTATTGTCATAGTATCATCTGCATAAAATGTTATATTATTAAATCAATAATTGAGATGGCAAAGTTATTCATATTATTATTTGCAATATTGACAATGTTTAGAAGTTCTGTCAAGGAGAGGTTTGGTCACCTAATTGCGCGCCAATAAGGAGAAATCCTTATCGGAAAGCCCCCACTTTCCTGGGATTGACCTGGTTGTTAAATATTATGAATTATAATATTAATTATGAATAAGTTTGTGTTGATTAAAGATGAAATTGATAGTTCAATTGTGTTGGAATTATTAGTGTTAGTGAAAATTGACATTTATTTCGATAATAATTGATGTTTGGAGGTTATATTGACAAATCGGGTAATTAATCGGATACATGAGCAATTAATTGCTATTAATTCACATGCTTATAACTATGTGTTCACATGTGTGTACTATTGATTCACATGATTTACTATTAGGGGAGTTAGTGCAAGATTGATAATATTTGCATGACTAAATTTAAAATGGAGGTATAGATGGAGGTACTATACTATAATTAATTTTTTTTACATATTTAGAACTATTGAGTCACATGATTTACTATTGATTCGCATGATTTACTATTAGGGGAGGTGGTGCAAGTTTGATAATACTTGCAGGACTAAATTAAAAATGAATAAAAAGAGGAAGATATTATACTGTAATATTTCGAGCCCCAAAATGAGCAATTATTGAAATTATATTTTCCTATAAATAGAAGCTCATTCTTCCTTCATTTCTCACCAATTCACTAAATCTATAGAGCAATTATTATAGAGAGAAATTATAGAGAGAAAGAAGAAGAGAAGTCTGCTACCTCACTATTCCAGTATCCAGTCTTCTTTTGAGGTAAGGGGTATTATTCTTTTGTATTCATGAAGAGAGTTATTTTCTTTCAATACTCGCAAGGGTTGTTATTCCATTCTTTATTATTATGTTGGAATAACCTGTCTATGCAAAGTACCGTATACATGGTGAAATTCTTCTGTTATTCTAATCTTTATTATTATGTTGGAATAACCTGTCTGTGCGGTCTATCACATGCCTGATGAATTCTGTTGTTATTCCATTCTTTATTATTCTGTTGGAATATCCTGTCTGTGTAGATTACGCATGACCTAGTTCCATTCATTATTATTCTGTTGGAATATCCTGTCTGTGCGGATTACGCATGACGTGGTTCCATTCTTTATTATTTTGTTGGGAATAACCTGTCTGTGCGGTCTATTGCATGCTTGGTGAATTCTTCTGTTGCTCCATTCTTTATTATTCTGTTGGAATAACCTGTCTATGTGGATTACCGCATGCATGGTGAATGATCCTTTGTATTCATTCTTTATTCAATTATGGAAATGATCTGTCTATGTGGATTACCGCATGGCGGGTGAAAATCCATTTGCAGTTTCGTATATTCTATTATACTCATCTAAGATATCATTTCTTTTGTACTCGTCATGGTATATCATTTCTTTGGTATTTTTTTACGAGTTACTATTCACGGGTTACCATTCACCCAGGTACTATTCACTATAGTATTATTCACTCAGGTATTCGGGGCACTTTTCGTGCCGGAGTACTATTCACGGGTTACTATTTACCTAAATTACTATTCACCCAAATATTATTCACTCGGGTATTTGGGATACTTTTCATGCTGGGGTGTTATTCACGAGGTACTATTCCCGAAGTACTATTCACGGGGTACTATTCACCCAAAAAATATATTTTTTTTCTGTCCAAATTATTTTTGGTACATAAATAATATTCTTGAATTTTACTCCACAAAGCAGTATCATGTTGACAATTTGGACGTTATTGATTTCTGGATAAATTAAATTATAAATCTTTAAAATTTATCATTGAACTTGTTTTATTGAATTATTATGTCATTGTCATCATCCTTATGCTTATATTGAGATTAAAGTCATCCTTGGCTCTTTGGCTTACGTGCATAGATGGACTTGGTATGATTATGACCAGGGATTATTCGGTATAATCATGACCGTAATGTGACGAATGATGTGGTAAAAGTCCTCATTGGCCTGTAGTTCATTGATGGACTGTTGTTGGTATGATTATGACCAGAGATTATTCGGTATAATCATGACCGTTGATGATTACATGAATATCCTTGGCCGTGGTACATGGATGATTCAATTTTATTTATTAAGCTGAGTCTCAGCGATAAAGTTGATGAAAAACTTTTTAAATTATAGAAGACAGTAGATTTTATGCTATACTTGACTTTTCTAATGGATTGCTTATTTTTGCTGCAGTTGTTGATCTAAAACTTATTGTCTATTGTATTCTATCAATTGTTATACTGTTGAAGGCTAAGGATAATTTATTTTGCATTATCTTAGTCATAATATTTCTTACTGGGCTAGTTGAGCTCACCCTTTCTTTCACTGCTGTCTTCAGGAAATGAGAATAAAGCTGGGACGAGTCGGGGAAAGGATTGACGGTCCAGATGGTTGTTTTAGTAGTCCTCACTATTCTATAAAATAGCGTGACAATAAATATAATGAGGACTCCATTGAGTGTGGATATTGTCTAGATGACAATATTCTTATTGAAACTCTTAGATTATGTTTTGTCATATTTTACACGATTGTTGTATAATTAAGTTGTATTTGAATTTTGTACCACATATCTGATGACCCATGATGGGTGATGTATACCTGTTTTGGGAGCGTCATAGTTGGTATCAAAGCTTAGGGATATGATCCCTAGTTGAGATGTGAGACAAGAACTAGGAGGGGAGAGATGGGGAATTCCTTCGCTAGTATGACCTACCTAAGTTTATTTGTTATTTAATTGGTCGGTCAGAGTATAGGGATAATATGTGATATGTTAATTAAACCTTGTTTTGTGACAGTGTTTGAAAATGACATCTGAAAATGTTAAAGATCAGCAATAAAGCACATGAGACCGTTGAGTCACCAACGATCAATACCCAGGATAATGTGCAACAGGAAGATAATAATCCTTTGGTAAATAACAACACCGATCAAATGATGAACGATGGGATGCTCAGAGGCTTTATGCAATTCATGCAACATCAGGTAAGAGAGACTCCTGTTCAACATATAGGTGGAAATAATGGCAACCCACGGTCGGTCGCCGCTAAGCAGTTCAAGGAGGTGGGACCACCAGAGTTTTTGGGAAAGCCAGAACCACTTAAGGCGGAGACGTGGTTAAATTAGATCACCAAGATATTTGATGTCTTGAGATACTCCGAGGAGCAAAAGGTTCTGTTAGATCCCAGAGGGCACTATAGATCTAGAAGGGGGGGGGGGGTTGAATAGATCCTTTTCTTTTAAAATACTTTTCTGGTTTATGATGTATTGTTCATATTAGATTATATGACAAACATAGAATCTTTTCAAGCACAGCGGAATAAGTAAGAGATTCCCCTCCTTCATTGATATATACATAACCATACAAACATTGTTCATTGGGTTAGTATAGTTGTAAGCAGTTAAAACATACATAGCAGTTATAGCAGTTATAGACATAATGTAAATGACATAAAGTAAAAGACACAAGGGGTTTTAAGTGGTTCAGAGACTCAAGCTCCTAATCCACTCTTCTGCTTTCAACTAGCAGGATTTCCACTAAGGAAGGGCAGCACCCTGAATCTCTACGATTCCTTCAAGGTCAGCAGCCTTGGGACTTCAGTTCACTAAGAACTCTTCAAGGCCAGCAGCCTTGGGACTTCTCTAGTTCCCTAGGAACTCTTCAAGCCCAGCAGGCTTGGAACTTTGTTTAGTCCCTCTGGACAAGGACCCTTTGGCCCTGCTTTGTTTAGTCCCTCCGGACAAGGACCCCTCAGGCCCTGGCTTCTTTTAGTTGTTGTTGTTGTTGTTGGAGTCAGTGCTGAGCTGCTAAGATGTCTTCATGCTCTGAACATCTTCTATCTTTAGCAGCTTCGGCTTGATCATCCTTGAAGAGCAGTTGAGTGTTGCATGATGCTCAGCTTCTTAGGTTGCTCAACTACTCCGGATGACCCCTTGATGAACTGCCTTGAAGATCATTCTCCTTGGTACTTGATGGCTGCACATGAGAGGCTTCTAGGATGACTGAAAGCTCTTCTGCAAGGTACCTAGAAGCTTTCTCAAACTTGACACCAAGATGGCTTTTGTGATCTCCCTTCTTGCTACTCGATGCCTTCCTATGATGGACTTGCTAAGATGACCGTAAGCTCTTCTCTATTATACTTAGAGTCTTCCCATGATGGACATCTAGATGGCATGATGCTCTTCTTTCTCTCGGCAGTTCAGAACACTCTTCATGTAGTAGAACTCTCACTTCTACATAGTAGAACTCACACTTCTACTTCTTGTTTGATCTAACTTTTGAGTGTTCTTGGTGGATCGTAGAGTGAGTCTCTGGACTCACTATTACTTGATTCGATCAGTCCACCTTCTCTCCAAAACTTAACTATTTCAGCAAGCTTGGGACTTTGAAGCTCTTCTACATTTATACATCTTCCCAATCCTTCCGTTGGAAAGTAGCCGTTGGAAGCTATTCAAATGTCTTCACAGATCTCAAGTTGCTTGATGTAGACCGCTTGATGTGACATGACATACTTTTTCTGACTCTGCAGTCTACTTTTTCACCTACCCTGTCAGATGTATCACTTTACTGTCCTGGGCAGGTCGAAGACTTTATTTCTTCTGATTTCTTGATCAGAGGTTGTCCTTTTGCATCGATGCTCTCAATAAGCACTTGTCCGAATTACCCTTCAGATTGAACCATTGCCAATGCCTCAATCTTCAGGTATCCGAGCTCTACGATTCTGATGCACGTCTTCAGGGACCTGATCGTAGTGTCTTGTTGACTGGTGGAGACAACACTACGATCTAGAAGAGTGTTGATTGGATCTTCAATGTAGAACACCTCTTCCTTGTATTGTGCAGTGCTTCAATACTTCTGTTTGCTTCGACTGTTCTCAGATACTGATGGCTTAATTCCTTGCTTTGGTTCCCTTCTGAATATCAAGACACTTCAGATTTGTGGCACGTCCAGCTTGCTTTCTCCTGGTGATCTTCCGCTCACTTATCATCAATGATCTGACCCTGCACTTAATCACTTTAGCCTTGCTTTTCAGAAGCTGACCAGTATCTCGGTTCAACTTCCATCAGTTCTTTCTTTGTCTGACAAACACTACGATCCTGGTTGCTTCCAAGATCGTTGTCTTCTGTTTTCTTGATAGCAATTGCATTAGTTGACTTTTCCTTAGTCAACTGCTGAAGTCTTCTTTGAATCATCTTGTGGAAGACTTCATCACGAACGGCCTTTCAACTCAATCTTGATGCTGATTAGTTTGGTGCTTACTTCTTCTGCTAGCCTGCATGCCATTCGTTGAGTGCTCTTTGGTTCCCTTACTGTGGATTACATCTTTGCAGTGCCAACCAGAGGCTTCGTACCTTTGGATATTCTGGGAGTGCTCATTCGTTGAGAACCGTATCTGCTCTACGATTCTGACTTAGCATTGTGAGCATTACTGTTGGAGTCGTAGTTCTGCACTCTACGATTCAGCTTCGGCTGTGCAGACACTACGATCCCGAAGATCAGATCTTGACACTCTATGATTTCTGCACTCTGCGATTCAGCTTCGGCTGTGCAGACTCTATGTTTCCGAGATCACACTATGATCTTTGACTCTGCACACTACGATCATAGAGTTAGCTTGGTGAACGTTGAGTCTACTCTATGATCGCTGACTTGAGCTTGTTTTCATCTGATCTTGTCCGACTACGATCTCTGCATTTGTTCATTGGACTCTACGATCGCAGAGTGTGGTCTACGATCCTTGTCTTTGACTTCGGCATCGCTAGACTCTACAACTCTGAGCGTAGAGTGCATTTCTTACTTAGCTTCGGCAGATTGTCGTTCGGCTTATAGGTAGGCTGTCTCTACGATTTAGAACATGACTTCCTTAGTACATTACAATCTCAAGGAGGCTCTTCTCGACACACTACGATCCTTCTTCGTTTCCCCTGGAAGTCTACGAACTCTGAGATCTCACTATCTTGCATACTCCTATTCTGCCTCGATAGCTCCCGAGTTTACTCTGACTCTCCTGGCAGACTACGACTTCTGGTGCAGTGCTCGACGATCAGACAAGCCTATCTATTACATCATAAGATCAACCTAACAAGCTTGATCTTTCTATATTTATAGTCCTTGTACATCATTTCTTTTTAAGGACTTTACAAAGCCGTTTTACTTATGTAGGATCAACCTAACATCTTTGATCAATTCATTCTAAGTCCTTGTACATATATTTCTATTATCTATCAAAGGACTTAACAGCTTTTCTTCATGCAAACATACTTGTATATTCATTCATATATATCATAATCAAATCATATATAAATAGGAATACCATTCACATGTTTATGCCTGACAATCTCCCCCTATTTGATTATGACAAAAACAATAAGTGCATATGCATGTTATGAATGAATCTTAGATACAGTGAGAAGCTGTATTTCTAAACAGTTAATCATGAATGTCATTTATATTAATATAGCAATTATATATTCAGACATTCTAAATCCTGGATCCAAAACATACTAACAGACTAGAGATATACCTCCTTGGCTCCATGTATGATTCCAGGATTCTTGTTGATCGGCTACTCATCAGCTGCTGCTTCTTGCTCTTGCTCCCCCTCTGATGATGACCTTCTTTCTTTGCTTGATTTCCCTTCATCATCTTTCTGATCTGGCTCCCCTTCAGCTTCTGTGATCTTGGTATCATCATCTTCAGTCTCCCCCTCAGATGATGATTCTCTATCTGCTGCTGCTTTTTTCTTCTTTGACTTTCTCTCCCTTAACCCCCTGCTCTTCTTTTGAAGCCTCTTGCTCCTCTTCTTTCTTCGCCTCTCTTTCTCCCCCTTTTTGTCATCAATCATTTGAGAGAGCTGCTCCATGTTGGACATAAGCTGCTCCATTAGGTAGGAGGAGTTTGCAACTTCAAACTTTAGCTCTTGCTGTCCGAGTTCAAGTTGCACAGAGAATGACTGTTTCAGATCGTCAATCTTATTAGAGAGGGCTTCGATCTGCTTTGCATTGGCCTTCTGAACTTGTAGAGCTTCTGCCTTCTGATCTTTGATGGCCTTCTGATAGATGTTATCTCTCTCTTGGAGTTTGAGAGATACATCAGCCAAGATAGCTTGAAGCTTGTGCTGGAATGAATCATCTCCTGCTGCTGTCTGCTTCTGTGTTTCTTCAGTGAGCATAGATATCTTCTTGCTTAAATTATCAGAGCTCTTCAGTAGTTCCTGCTCCAAAGCAGTTTGATCATTTTGATTGGCAGCTTCAGGTGGAGCAATGGATTGGACTCTACGATTGTCATCTTTGGACAAATTTTCAAAGGTGTGGATAATCTGAACAATCGTGGAGTACCAATTGCTTGTGGAGGATGATGGAGTGTCTGTTAGCAGTGCTTGATCATAAGGAGACTCCTGAGATTGGATTTGAACATCATAAGCAGTAGAGTGATCAGACTCTACGATTAGCTTCTTGGACATGGTTCTTCTTCCTTCAGAGTCCACCCTGCGATCGTAGGGGATGTAGAGATTTCCAGCATGTCGATAGATCTTGAAGTGGGGCTGGTTTGTGATCAGCTTGGTGGCAAACTTCTTCACTCTTGGAAAGTTCTAAGCCACCAGTTCCATGCTTGGAAACTGCTTATAACACCAACTGAAGTAGCTTCCATCTTTTTCAGTAATGGCCTTTAGCCATGGCATCCACTGGAAGAACCATCTCATTAGCAGATCATCAGGGTTGTAGAGAATGGTTGTGCAGTCCATTTCCATGTTGTTCCAGTTCTTGACTAAGTCAAAAGAGGTCATTCTTACTATTCTGATCTGCTCACCTCCATGGTTTACCCATCTTTCAGGAGGAGTCTCTGATGGTTCATTGTGAACTTCTACTACTATTCTCCTGATAAATCTTGCAGGTGAGAGAACAGGGTGAAGTTCTGAATTTTCTGATTCCTGATCTTCAGAGTTGGAATCATTTCCAGCTTCTTCCTTCTCAGAACCAGAGCCATTTAGATGAGCTTCAGCAGAGGGATCATCTTCATGTTGCATTTCATGTTCAGACTCTTCTTGATCATCTCCAACAGAGAATCCTTCTTGCTGAATTTCATTATCTGAACTTTCTCCATCAAGACTTTCCTTAGATACTTCTTCTTCACTGCTGGCTTCTTCTTCAGCATCTTCTCCTGGGGATACAGATTCATCATCACTTAATTCAATGATGGCATTTGATTGGCCACTGTTCCTTTTGGAGGCAAACTGGGCTTGCAGCCTGTAGCTCTTTCTTCTTTGTGGAGGTTCAACTATTGGAGAGACAAATTTTTCTTCTTCCTCAGTCTCAGACTCCACTTCCTTATCCGATAACCTTCTTTGAATATCCGCACAGGCAGGGGCAGATTCTTCTTTCTTGTCCTCATCATTTTCTGAGTCATCATGAAAGTTCTCTTGGATTGAGGGGACATGTTCTTCTTCTTCTTCTTGGATAGCATTTTCTGACCCATTCTCTGGGTTGGTTGGGGTAGTTGCATTTGGGAATGCACTTTGATTAGAAATTTCTTTTCTTCATCAGAGTTGCTTCTTTGAGTATTGGCCATGGGGCTAGAGCACCTTTCCTTATCAGCAGATGTATTGATTTGAGAAGTTAAGGCTGGTTTGTCCTCCACCTTAGTTTTCTTGCTGACTGGCCCTTGAAGCAACCTGCTGCTTCTTCTTTTTGTGGTCTCAGCAGTTTGGGCCTTTTCTTCTTTACTCTTGTTCAAGGAGGAGACTCTCCTTGGTGGGGCCTGGGCTTTCTTCACGTCACCAGCTCTTTTTACTACTTTTGATTTCTTCCTAGCTGGTGCGATTTCAGCTGCTTCAGAGTCACTGGACTCAGAGCTCTCTGCCTTTACTGTCTTTCTCTTCTTTGTAGAGGCTCTACTACTGCTCCCAGCTGTCAGTCTTTTGTTCTCCTTAGGGTTCTTCTTCCAGTTTTCAAATAGTTGTGGAGACATCACCTTGTGCACATTCAGGGCTTCTCCCTCATCATCCTTGATCTTTTCCCCTAGCTTTTTCTTCAGTATGATACTTAACAGCCTTCCATGATATACCTTGGTCAGGGGCTTCTTCTCAGTCTTCTCTACCCATTTGGAGATCTGATCAATCAAGATAGATCCAAAGTCGATTTGCTTCTTCAAAACAATTGCAGACATGATTTTCAACTGCTGGTCGATCACTGTGTCATGTGCAGTGTTCTTACATAGTATGCACTTTCCAACTATTTCAGCGAGGAACTCATATTGCTCAGGGAACTCCTTCTTCTTCATGTCCTTGAAACTAGGGTTTCTTTGATACCCCATAATTTCCTTAGCTAATTCAATATTGACATCATCAAGGTTCTTTAGGCCTTGGTTAGGAAATCCTAGGCATTTGTTTAGGTCAGAAGATTTTAACTTGAGAGACTGACCTTTAACCTTGGTGGTAAGGGTTTCTGAATTTATAGAGACGTTTGAGTAGAACTCCTTAACCAGGTCGCAGTAGACTCGAGTATCTGCTTCAAGACATTCTGAAAATCCAGCCTTCTTTACAAGCTCGAGAATATCTCTGAACTTCTTTTCAGATTTCTTAAACAATTTGGTCCCAAGCTGAATACCAGTGATTACCTGCCAGTTTTCCATTTTGAGTAGTTTGAAGAATATGGGTATTAAGTATAAGAAGGTTTATGCGAGATGACTGTCTTGTTGGCAAGGCTCTGGAAGTTAACTGATTTGCTCTTGAAAAGCTTTCTAGGGTTTTGAAAAAATGGGAGGGAGAAAGGTTCGATATCTTCTGGTAACTGTCTGCAGATTTGAATTAGTCTTTACGGCAGTTCCTTCTAACTCTGCATACTCAGTGATGTGTCAGTTTTCCATTGGTTGCACGTTGCCCAGTAATGAGCTGTAACTTCCCACAACTTTTCAGTTATCAGAGGAGTGAACGTTTAATTGACGTGGCTTTGACCGTTGACCTTTTGATTCGTAAAGTAATATGATGATATAGCTATGGACTCTACGATTTCATTTGTTTACTCAACGATCAATTTCTTAGAGATGCTGCAGTGGATGGCTTCGTCTTTCCTCCTTACCTTGATGCAGCATAGCTTATCCACTGATGTATTCGAATTTATCTCCTCAATCTTGAATGGCTTAGCAGATGTCTCATTTTCCATACTCCTTGAACTGGAATTCCCTTTGGTAGGACTACGATCGTTGAGTTATCTTCTTCTGTCGCTGAGGTTGCACTACGATCGTTTAGACAGCATTACGATTGTTGAGTTTGTACTACAATCGTTTAGTCCTCTTCAAGTTTAACTCTACGATCGTTGACTGACTTGGTTCTTTTGAGATGAACTAGATCAAGCATTCCTTCTGGGATAAGGTAGCTCAGGAAGGGCCAACCTCTTAGAGTTAGCTAAGGGTCAGGTTTGTCCCTGAGGCGCTTTCCAGATGAAATACTAAGACAGTGATTTTCAATGACATCTCATTAGACCCTTTTTGATGGGAAGATCTTCTATCATCTTTAAGTGTCTGCATTGCTGAAATCGTGGTGTCCTTCTACTCTTACTCTACGATCATGTGTTTGATCGTAGGCACTTCACGATTATGGATTAGGTGGCTGAAGGGTTATCAGTAGTTCATTTTGAGACGATCCTACTGACTATGGATCTTTATTTGGTTCATCAGCCACAAGGTTTTGGGATTTTGTAGCTGGTACATCTCTTCCAGGTTAATGGTGCAGTTATTCCTTAACAGATCACTGCTCCCCCATTGTTGATGCCGTCATCTCAGATAGATGTGATTCCTTCTTCATGTTCATTTGAGGGCTGCCCAGCACTTCTACTTCTGACTGGAATCATCATCGTTGCTTAGTCTTTCTTGTATCGTAGAGATGAGTATTTTCAAGATTGATCACTCTACGATCATTTGACAGTACTACGAACATAGTCTTCTTTGACAGTCCTTAGTTTTGAGAAGTTCTGCTCCGTAGAGAACTCCTTTTGTCTCAAGCTCAAAGATCTTCTATTGTGAGCTTCCCTTGAGGATCCTTTCCATAAAGCGTATCTCTCTTGGCATGAGCACATAGAATCCTCTTTTATCTCCTGCTGCATGGCATGCTCCCATATACAGATTTGCAGCCATTTGAGCTCCATTCAGGTTAGCTCAGATGGTCTTCAAGGACAGGCTTGGACATATATGGACTTTATCAGACTTTTCTCTGAATAGTCCTTAGCCTTCTGCTGGTTGAATCCTTTTGAATGAAGTCTTCTACTTCAGCATTCCTTAGTGTGGTCAGACTGACCAAGTACCTGCAGGTTCAAGTAATTCCTATTTTTGGTCCCCATTGTTGAATGGGTCCTGCTAGGTTAGTTTTCTAAACCCCTATTCCTCTTATCTGGATAATCATCATGTTTATCACCAACAGACATTCATGCATGCAACTATCTTGGGATAATACATTTTAGATGCATGACGGTGAGCGTGTGTAGGATTTGACAATTAATGACACACTCTTTATCTATGATGGTTTCATTAATTACTGGGTTATGTTCACAATGTTTAAGTGTTCACATAGTTTGAATCAACTCTGCGATTTATGAGTATCTAGTTAATTTATGGATGTGATTAGTTTCTACAAATCAACAAGATCCTCTTGTAGAACTGATCATTCTCTGTGTGTTGTTAAACACTTAGAACATAGGCTTGTACACACATACTAGCACAACAACAATGATTACTTAACCTAAGATCCATTTGGTTTGTGATACTCTTATGATCCATTTCAGATTTTCTTCAAGATGTCATCTTCAGCCTAAAACTTTGTTAAAGAGAAAGTTTGTAGACATTTGAATTTTCCATCTTTAGACTACTTTCTCTATTCACCTTTTTAGGAAGATTATGACTTGTTGACAGAATACTGTCATAGTTCATAAGATGGTGCAACTATGATGTATACATTAATGATGGTGAGGAACCGTACCTTTTTACTGTCAATTTCTTAACAGTCATTTACTTTAGATATACTGAGTTAAGGTATTGATGTGCATATCTTTTACTTTTGCCCCTTTTCAGCTTAATGCTCTTGTCGGCCTTTCATCAATCAGTCGTGGTCTTGAAGATGTAGATCAAGAGAATCGTGGCATTAAGATCCTTGACATCCTTGAGTTTTCAGAGACAGCACTCGGTTGTTGGTTGGTCACTCATAAGATTGAGAGGATCTTCTATCTCCACTTGGATCAGTCATTTCTTCGTACGCGTGACCTCTTCATCTTTCAGACTGATGAATGCTTTACTCCTTGTTACTGATGTCTCTTGCTCTCTTTCTCTCGTCTGATCTTCAGACTACAAGATTGACTGCAGGCTAGGATTGGTCGTGATGATATAGCAATCGAGGATATGAACCAATCTGAGCGGCTTCAGGTGTATACACATTTTTACCTATACACAATATTTCCAACATGTGAGCTCTTCTGCATATAACAGGTTACTACTAAACTAAGTTTAGAACAATGTTGGTGCCTTGGATCAGACTCAAAGCGATTAGCTTTAGAATACAGCATGAGAACCTGCTCTGATACCAATTGTTAGATCCCAGAGGGCACTATAGATCTAGAAGGGGGGGGGGTTGAATAGATCCTTTTCTTTTAAAATACTTTTCTGGTTTATGATGTATTGTTCATATTAGATTATATGACAAACATAGAATCTTTTCAAGTACAGCGGAATAAGTAAGAGATTCCCCTCCTTCATTGATATATACATAATCATACAAACATTGTTCATTGGGTTAGTTTAGTTGTAAGCAGTTAAAACATACATAGCAGTTATAGCAGTTATAGACATAATGTAAATGACATAAAGTAAAAGACACAAGGGGTTTTAAGTGGTTCAGAGACTCAAGCTCCTAATCCACTCTTCTGCTTTCAACTAGCAGGATTTCCACTAAGGAAGGGCAGCACCCTGAATCTCTACGATTCCTTCAAGGTCAGCAGCCTTGGAACTTCAGTTCACTAAGAACTCTTCAAGGCCAGCAGCCTTGGGACTTCTCTAGTTCCCTAGGAACTCTTCAAGCCCAGCAGGCTTGGAACTTTGTTTAGTCCCTCTGGACAAGGACCCTTTGGCCCTGCTTTGTTTAGTCCCTCCGGAAAAGGACCCCTCAGGCCCTGGCTTCTTTTAGTTGTTGTTGTTGTTGTTGTTGTTGGAGTCGGTGCTGAGCTGCTAAGATGTCTTCATGCTCTGAACATCTTCTATCTTTAGCAGCTTCGGCTTGATCATCCTTGAAGAGCAGTTGAGTGTTTCATGATGCTCAGCTTCTTAGGTTGCTCAACTACTCCGGATGACCCCTTGATGAACTGCCTTGAAGATCATTCTCCTTGGTACTTGATGGCTGCACATGAGAGGCTTCTAGGATGACTGAAAGCTCTTCTGCAAGGTACCTAGAAGCTTTCTCAAACTTGACACCAAGATGGCTTTTGTGATCTCCCTTCTTGCTACTCGATGCCTTCCCATGATGGACTTGCTAAGATGATCGTAAGCTCTTCTCTATTGTACTTAGAGTCTTCCCATGATGGACATCTAGATGGCATGATGCTCTTCTTTCTCTTGGCAGTTCAGAACACTCTTCATGTAGTAGAACTCTCACTTCTACATAGTAGAACTCACACTTCTACTTCTTGTTTGATCTAACTTTTGAGTGTTCTTGGTGGATCGTAGAGTGAGTCTCTGGACTCACTATTACTTGATTCGATCAGTCCACCTTCTCTCCAAAACTTAACTATTTCAGCAAGCTTAGGACTTTGAAGCTCTTCTACATTTATACATCTTCCCAATCCTTCCGTTGGAAAGTAGCCGTTGGAAGCTATTCAAATGTCTTCACAGATCTCAAGTTGCTTGATGTAGACCGCTTGATGTGACATGACATACTTTTTCTGACTCTGCAGTCTACTTTTTCACCTACCCTGTCAGATGTATCACTTTACTGTCCTGGGCAGGTCGAAGACTTTATTTCTTCTGATTTCTTGATCAGAGGTTGTCCTTTTGCATCGATGCTCTCAATAAGCACTTGTCCGAATTACCCTTCAGATTGAACCGTTGCCAATGCCTCAATCTTCAGGTATCCGAGCTCTACGATTCTGATGCACGTCTTCAGGGACCTGATCGTAGTGTCTTGTTGACTGGTGGAGACAACACTACGATCTAGAAGAGTGTTGATTGGATCTTCAATGTAGAACACCTCTTCCTTGTATTGTGCAGTGCTTCAATACTTCTGTTTGCTTCGACTGTTCTCAGATACTGATGGCTTAATTCCTTGCTTTGGTTCCCTTCTGAATATCAAGACACTTCAGATTTGTGGCGCGTCCAGCTTGCTTTCTCCTGGTGATCTTCCGCTCACTTATCATCAATGAACTGACCCTGCACTTAATCACTTTAGCCTTGCTTTTCAGAAGCTGACCAGTATCTCGGTTCAACTTCCATCAGTTCTTTCTTTGTCTGACAAACACTACGATCCTGGTTGTTTCCAAGATCGTTGTCTTCTGTTTTCTTGATAGCAACTGCATTAGTTGACTTTTCCTTAGTCAACTGCTGAAGTCTTCTTTGAATCATCTTGTGGAAGACTTCATCACGAACGGCCTTTCAACTCAATCTTGATGCTGATTAGTTTGGTGCTTACTTCTTCTGCTAGCCTGCATGCCATTCGTTGAGTGCTCTCTGGTTCCCTTACTGTGGATTACATCTTTGCAGTGCCAACCAGAGGCTTCGTACCTTTGGATATTCTGGGAGTGCTCATTCGTTGAGAACCGTATCTGCTCTACGATTCTGACTTAGCATTATGAGCATTACTGTTGGAGTCGTAGTTCTGCACTCTACGATTCAGCTTCGGCTGTGCGACACTACGATCCCGAAGATCAGATCTTGACACTCTATGATTTCTGCACTCTGCGATTCAGCTTCGGCTGTGCAGACTCTATGTTTCCGAGATCACACTATGATCTTTGACTCTGCACACTACGATCATAGAGTTAGCTTGGTGAACGTTGAGTCTACTCTACGATCGCTGACTTGAGCTTGTTTTCATCTGATCTTGTCCGACTACGATCTCTGCATTTGTTCATTGGACTCTACGATCGCAGAGTGTGGTCTACGATCCTTGTCTTTGACTTCGGCATCGCTAGACTCTACGACTCTGAGCATAGAGTGCATTTCATACTTAGCTTCGGCAGATTGTCGTTCGGCTTATAGGCAGGCTGTCTCTACGATTCAGAACATGACTTCCTCAGTACACTACGATCTCAAGGAGGCTCTTCTCGACACACTACGATCCTTCTTCGTTTCCCCTGGAAGTCTACGAACTCTGAGATCTCACTATCTTGCATACTCCTATTCTGCCTCGATAGCTCCCGAGTTTACTCTGACTCTCCTGGCAGACTACGACTTCTGGTGCAGTGCTCGACGATCAGACAAGCCTATCTATTACATCATAAGATCAACCTAACAAGCTTGATCTTTCTATATTTATAGTCCTTGTACATCATTTCTTTTTAAGGACTTTACAAAGCCGTTTTACTTATGTAGGATCAACCTAACATCTTTGATCAATTCATTCTAAGTCCTTGTACATATATTTCTATTATCTATCAAAGGACTTAACAGCTTTTCTTCATGCAAACATACTTGCATATTCATTCATATATATCATAATCAAATCATATATAAATAGGAATACCATTCACATGTTTATGCCTGACAGGTTCTATTTGCCACCTTTATGTTGCGTGAAAAGGCAAATTTCTTATGGGAATCTGTAAAACGTACCCAGCCTGACGCACTCAAGATGTCTTGGGAGAAGTTCCAAGAGCTATTCAACGATAAGTTGTAAAGTCCCCGAACCCGGATACTTGAAACCCGAACTCGATACTTCACGATACCATTTCTATGAGCGGAATATTACTAATAATAATAACAATAATATAGAACTTAAACTTAATTTACATATACATCAGAGTCTACCTCCCAAGTACATAACCTTTAGTCATTCATTACATGATATTAGATAAATACATATCATAGTCTTCATTGTCTTATAAAACTATTACAAATACTGCCACAATTCTTAATTTGTTAGCTTTCCTTTTCCTTTGTTTCGGCCTGAGCTTTCTGGTCCTTCACACTTAGCTGAAAACATTTAAATTAAGCAAGGATGAGCATTTGAGTGCCCAGCAAGTATTATATATATATATATATATATATATATATATATATATATATATATATATATATATATATATATATATATATATATATAAGCTGAAAGAATTTAAATGTTTTCTTTATAATACCTTTCTACAACCGGTCAATAGTTGTGAAGTAATCTGTACTAATAATAATAACATAACAACCCTCTTTCAAATTATTGAAACTACGTATTGACTATACATGGGGTTTCTGTGACATACTTTGAACATTGTTTTCATTTTCAAAAGGGTTTAAACAGAAATTCATCTGTAAACCGTCATGACTTACGGGTACGGAGGGTGATCAGCCCCGTTGTACCCTGTATTGATCAATACTACATTGCAAGAACGATGTTATCGTTCACTCTGTCCACCTTGGGCGCATAAAAATTTTCCCATTATCGGGATGTTCATATCTGTCGGGTTTTCATAACAAAGGTCTTATCTTGTTCAAAAATAATATATAATTCAACATATATGTATATCAAAGGTGTATCGACATGTGATTACATTCAATGATTATCCAAGTGGGGACACTTGTATAAATCATTTATAGAAATTAACGAACAGAATATATATTCGAATTATCATATACTAACATGTTGATAATCAAAGGGTGTATATAATATAGGTTTAACAATCTTTACAGTAATACTATAATTCTGAAACATTCTTACACTTGTCCATTGCATAAAGAAAATGAAAAGGTAGGATACTTGCCTGGTCTGCTGCTTACAATACGCAACTTAAATTTATCTTTTCTATCACGACCTATCATTAATCAAATCATTTATTCGATTAGAACAATATACCTTAACACATAGTACTGCATTTCGCAGTCAGCACATAACCTAATCACCTTATCACACATGTTCAACAATCATGGTATCACAAACAAACATCAACTCATTCCTAATCACATTGTCAAACAACTTTAACCACCATTGAATCACAAATAAAATAGTTAACTAACTAAATTTCTAAGTCCAGATCAATTTCTGAAATATGTCGGTCTACCGACAGCTTTATCGGGTAAATCTCGAGTCTAAGACTCTATCTCAAAGTTTAACATTCGTAAATATCAGTCATATAATTTTTAAATGACTTATAATAATTTTTAAATAATTATTATTATTTATCATAATTTTTGAAATATCAGAATCATTATTAAATTATTTAAATATCAAACAATTAATGAAACCATGGCCAAAATATTAAAGTTATGTATAATAACTTAACGTATTTATATTATCCTTAAATGATTTTTAAAATATTTAAAATCATTATTAAATAATTACCATTAATATTTAAATATTAATGAACTATTTATCCAAATATTAAAATTCATCAAAAATGACTTCAAATATTTTCTAACACCATATTATAATTTTTTCATGAATTAAAACTATTTTTAAATAATTTATCTAATATTGTAATTAAATAAATAAATACCATTTATATTCTAAAAATATTAAATATTTTCGAAATTTACTTAAAATAATTAAAAACAAATTTTCAGACTTTAAAATAAATTTTCATAATTTATTTAGTAATTTTAATAATAAAAATCTATTTTTTTTTCTAATTTTTAAATCATTTTTTGGAAAATAATAATAATAAACCGTCGCTAAAGGCCCCTATAGCGACAGAACCGTTGCTATAGGTGTTCTTGAGCCTGCCTAGAAATCATAAGGCAGTGAGCGAGTGCACTACTTTGACCGTGAATAACTTTCTCCTCTTAATGAATCTGGGAAATCTATGACTTGGGTCTTGTAGAGGAATTACCAGAATACAATTAACAACAATCATAACGTTTAAACAACATCATATCTGGGAGATATAAGCCTACAAATTATCTGACAACGCTGTTCTTCATGAAAAACAGTTCGAGGTGCCTACTTTGGACCTCTATAACTTGATGATCGTGTAACGTTTATGTGATCTATCAACTCCAGTGTGTAGAAAACATGTAAGACTACAACAATAAAACTTAACATCATCATAAAAATAATAGATCCAACCATAAATCGCTGGTCAAAGTGCAACACGGATTTTGTTCATAAAAAATCTGGGTTTGGTAATTTGACAGATTTGGTCAACGAGTTTTGACCGGCTATAACTTCTGATCTACAATTGATATGGCCTTCATTCGTTTTGCATATTAAATATCACATATCAGGCTACATGTTACAACCTTTAAACATCAAAAACAGTAAACACACACGAATCTATGGGGTCTGACATTTGACTACCAGATCATATTTTCATTTTTTCCAATTGTTGAAAAACTTTGATTTTGAGCACTTTGATGTTATGGGTCCTGAATTTAACAACTTAGAACATTAATAGACTCCTTATTACACAATTTTAAACAATCAATTGCAACAAATAACATCGAATCGAAGGATTTCTAGGCTTAGGGGTTTATACCTTTTCTAACTTTGATTTCTTGATTTTTGACTTCCGATCTGTTGTTTGTGATCGCGGGGCTTTGATTTAGGACTGATATAGCAACAAATTTCGTTGGCTTTGAGTTCAGAGGAAGTGATTTATGTTTGCAATAATTAGACTACCAAATGGGAATTTCTCTCTCCTTTAATCTATATATAAGCAAGCTAGATGCATGAATTGGTCATTCTATAGGCTGATTGCTGGCAATAATGTGCATGTGGAGTTTTTGGGGTTGGTAGAATTAGGTTACCAACTAAAGTTGTTGGCCAAAATCACAAGTTTCCTACAATAATGCAAAGAGGGGTATTTTAGTCTTTTAATAAATCAATTTAATGGTCATCTTGTAATCTTATCAAACCCTTAGGGTTTGACACTTAGGGTTTAACCCTTAGGTTTAGTACATAGCATTTGTATCAATTAGCAACTAGGGTTTGTACAAAAATAAATTGATTTTTAGTTTCTAAAATAATAAAATTGAGGTTTTGTAATTAGAGTAGGCTAATAATAAAGTTATACGGAAACATTAGGGTTTAGTATCACTAATCATAATTAACCTTGCCAATTATAGCAATTAGGGTTTATAATACCAAAAATTAGGGTTTCCATAAAATAATTAGGGTTTCTAGAAATTAAATAAGGGTTCTAGATTTTAGGGTTTTAATTTACTAACTAGGTTTACTTTAATTAGTAATTAAAGTCTATCACACGTGTTATTAATCACAGTAACACAATTCTTGACAGATCAAACCTCCGGTTTAAGTTTCTGAATTAGGGTTTCTAATATCGGAAATTAGGGTTTTCATTCATAGTTAGGGTTTTCTATTATTAGCGAAATATTAAATACAACATAATATAAATCATGTAACACAGATATTTAATAATCTTAAATTTACCCTTTTAATTTGAAAAACAAGATTAAATCAATTAATGCTATGGTTTTCAAATACTACACCAATGGTCATCTTAATTGAACAACCATTGTCAGTCCACATACAGTACATATATATAGTACTGAAAAATCAAAATATTATATTATTATTATTATTATTATTCCTTATCCCATAACCAAAATTAGGGTTTAACATTAACACTAAAACTGTTTCATCAAAACGGATACTCACATTAACCTTACACACATAATACACATATCTATAACACTGGCAAAAAATAATATAATATTATTATTTTCATTCCTTGATCAAAACCCAGATTCAGGGTTTGGATTCCATATCTGATTTACCTTGCATAAATAACATTCTTAATTAAGTTAAAATAATTAACTTAACATCCTGAACAAATTCATATAATGAAATAATCATTATAATTATTCTAAAATCATTTCATATATTATTTAAATAATATAAGATTATATTTTCCTTGAAAAATAATTAATAAAACATTTCCAATAAGGAATTAATTAGTATAAAAATTATAATTGATAATAATCAATAATTCTAAAAATAAATTTATTTGCAATACTTAATGTAATAATTAAATTTTATTTATCACACATATAATTACAATTACATACTGCCTTGACATATATCATTCATATTTATTTTAATAAATTATAAAAAAAAAAAATTATACGTAAAATTTATGATTTATTTTTATAGAAAATATCAGGTTGTCACATTCACCCTCCCTTATAAGGATTCCGTCCCCGGAATCACCACTTTAAAACCTATATATACCAGGGGTACATAGCGTACAAAATCTTTGCAAGTAGATCTCGATCACCTTTGATCGAACTGATCTTTAACTAATCACATAAAACTTGTCTTTCTGATTAAACGGAAATTTGATTTCTAATAGAACTCAATTTCCTTCTTCAAAATAATTTATAAAATAATTTATTATTTATGTAAGAAAATAATATATGAGAAAATAAAATTGGTTTGAGTAATACCTGGAGTTGCATCCTCAGTTGCCACGATATTCTTGAACGGTCATGATGAAGACACTTGCAGTTGGTTCTATTGGTTTATTTATTGATGTCGGTCCCGTTGTTGCCAATGTCCTGCTGCCTTTTACTCGTGTTCGCATTCCTTACCTCTATTCTCCTTCTTGAATAGTCTCCCACCTTATTTTCCATTGATCCACACTTGAAACACCTACTATTCATTCTAGGATTGAGACAATCGGGAGAGATATTTCCCTTTTGCCCGTACTTACAGCATACAATCTTCCCTTTTCAAACATTCCCAGAGTGGTTCTTTCCACTGTTTTGCATATTACACCACCTGCTTCTCCTTCAAACCTTCTTGCTTCACCTGCACACTCCCCAAAGTTGTTCGCCTTCCTTTTTTCTATCAACACTCCTGCTTCCACTATTAGTTATTACCTTTTCAGCTCCCTCGATCTTGCCCTTGTTCTTCCTCTCCTTATTATAGAACTAGGGTTTGAATTCCAGCTCAAATCTTCTAGCCTTTCTAGCCTCCGTATCGACTTGATGCGGAGCAAACCTAGCTAACTCATTGAATTTTGCGGCATATTCCGCCACCGACATATCCCCTTGCTTTATTTCAAGAAATTTTACTTCCATCCTAGCCTGCATACTAGATGAAAAATAATTCTCGAAAAATAAAGTCTTAAATCTATCCCATGTTACCACACCTGCTCCTGCCCTCGTCTAATTCGCTTTCCACCAAAAATTTTGCCTCACCATTCATCATGCATGTGGCAAAAGCGGTCTTTTGCCCCTCAGTTACCCTAACTATCACGAAAACCTTTTTAATTTCCTTAACCCATGTTTGGGGCTTCTACAGGGTCATTTGTACCTTTGAATTCTGGCGGTAGGACCGCCTTGAAGTCTTTAACGTTCGACGTTCGATTATCTGGTTGATCTTTCACGGCTGGTATTCCGTTCTGCACATCTTGATCGTCCATATTTGCAAGTTACTGTATCGAGTCTGGTTGTCCTTCAGCTTTGTTGACAGATTCTTCTATCCTTTAGTTTCATTTTTTGTCTTGATGGCATTTTCATAAATTATTCTTACATACTAAGCCTTATCGTAAACTCTTAACATATAACACAAAACTTTCTATTCAAATAATCTTGTACTCAAAATATTAAATTTTGAAAACTCGGTCTACTGTAATAACCAGTGACCAAATAAATATCTATTATCTTTATACCAACTTATCCCATTAATCCAACATAGACTCATATTCATAACACTTGACATGCCATAGCACATTCTATTTTAAACATTCGCTATCCCTTTGTGACTTCAAAAGTCTGGATTTACAACTTTGTCCAACACAAAAGTTAAAAATATTTTATTACACAAACATAGTTATCACATATGCCATACAGAAACATACATATTCAGCTAATACCAATACTACTTATTTCTTTTGCCTTCACTAAAGATTAACTATTTAGTATCTTATCTATTCCCATCATCCACAATAATCCATTCACAATTAACTATACCCAGTTCGTCAAACCACACTTATGAGTGCATAAACTTGTCACAGTTATATGAGTTTATGAACTTACCCTAGTCAGACCTTTGGCGTCCATTCGCTGAGGGATTCATAAATATTTCATAAAACTATGAGTCAAGAATGTCACATAAGTATGAGTTTTAAGAACTCGTACTTAACCCTATGTTCTCTACCTATGACATATCTATTTTTTATGCACATGAGAAAGGAATCACCCTCTTAACATGCATATAACAAATAGCGCGACACAAACATTTCAATGATTATCAGTGTCAGATACTAAGTAGTTTTTACACCAAGTACAATTCCCCTCCCATACAAGGAATCATACAACTCAGCTGCCGACATGAGTCCTCATTGAAATCCCCACCTAATCTTAACCCCCCTTTTCTATTCGAATTTCATTTAATTCGTATTCACAATCCTTTCTTGAATCTGTACCATTCTCACAGCAATCTTGCTTTAAACTTTCCAATCATAAGATTGATTCTTTCTGGCTGTCATAATTTTATCAGATCACGGGGTGATCTCATCGTATATTTTATGATTCAATTCTATGTCTTAATTATTTTGTTTTACGATCTCCTTTCCATTCACTTTCAGTCTTTTAGACTCGATCTATTCACCATTATTGTTCAACTTTATTATCAGAGTTAGGAAACTCTGTGGCTTAACAACTCGCCGAGATTCATCTTTGAATCGTACCGACCAACTAACTCTATATGAGTTATTTGTATTTTCAACGTTTCCCTCTGTTCTAAGGTTATAGCCTAAAGTCTAACCCACCTAAGGTTTCTAACCCTATAGCTCTGATACCATCCTGTAAAGTCCCCGAACCCGGATACTTGAAACCCGAACTCGATACTTCACGATACCATTTCTATGAGCGGAATATTACTAATAATAATAACAATAATATAGAACTTAAACTTAATTTACATATACATCAGAGTCTACCTCCCAAGTACATAACCTTTAGTCATTCATTACATGATATTAGATAAATACATATCATAGTCTTCATAGTCTTATAAAACTATTACAAATACTGCCATAATTCTTAATTTGTTAGCTTTCCTTTTCTTTTGTTTCGGCCTGAGCTTTCTGGTCCTTCACACTTAGCTGAAAACATTTAAATTAAGCAAAGATGAGCATTTGAGTGCCCATCAAGTATTATATATATATATATATATATATATATATATATGTTGAAAGAATTTAAATGTTTTCTTTATAATACCTTTCTACAACCGGTCAATAGTTGTGAAGTAATCTGTACTAATAATAATAACAACATAACAACCCTCTTTCAAAATTTTTGAAACTACGTATTGACTATACATGGGGTTTCTGTGACATACTATGAACATTGTTTTCATTTTCGAAAGGGTTTAAATAGAAATTCATCTGTAAACCGTCATGACTTACGGGTAAGGAGGGTGATCAGCCCCGTTGTACCCTGTATTGATCAATACTACATTGCAAGAACGATGTTATCGTTCACTCTGTCCGCCTTGGGCGCATAAAATTTTTCCCATTATCGGGATGTTCATATCTGTCGGGTTTTCATAACAAAGGTCTTATCTTGTTCAACAATAATATATAATTCAACATATATGTATATCAAAGGTGTATCAACATGTGATTACATACAATGATTATCCAAGTAGGGACACTTGTATAAATCATTTATAGAAATTAACGAACAGAATATATATCCGAATTATCATATACTAACATGTTGATAATCAAAGGGTGTATATAATATAGGTTTAATAATCTTTACAGTAATAGTATAATTCTGGAACATTCTTACACTTGTCCATTGCATAAAGAAAATGCAAAGGTAGGATACTTGCCTGGTCTGCTGCTTACAATACGCAACTTAAATTTATCTTTTCTATTACGACCTATCATTAATCAAATCATTTATTCGATTAGAACAATATACCTTAACACATAGTACTGCATTTCGCAGTCATCACATAACCTAATCACCTTATCACACATGTTCAACAATCATGACATCACAAACAAACATCAACTCATTCCTAATCACATTGTCAAACAACTTTAACCACCATTGAATCACAAATAAAATAGTTAACTAACTAAATTTCTAAGTCCAGATCAATTTCTGAAATATGTCGGTCTACCGACAGCTTTATCGGGTAAATCTCGAGTCTAAGACTCTATCTCAAAGTTTAACATTCGTAAATATCAGTCATATAATTTTTAAATGACTTATAATAATTTTTAAATAATTATTATCATTTATCATAATTTTTGAAATATTAGAATCATTATTAAATTATTTAAATATCAAACAATTAATGAAACCATGGCCAAAATATTAAAGTTATGTATAATAACTTAACGTATTTATATTATCCTTAAATGATTTTTAAAACATTTAAAATCATTATTAAATAATTACCATTAATATTTAAATATTAATAAACTATTTATCCAAATATTAAAATTCATCAAAAATGACTTCAAATATTTTCTAACACCATATTATAATTTTTTCATGAATTAAAACTATTTTTAAATAATTTATCTAATATTGTAATTAAATAAATAAATACCATTTATATTCTAAAAATATTAAATATTTTCGAAATTTACTTAAAATAATTAAAAACAATTTTTCAGACTTTAAAATAAATTTTCATAATTTATTTAGTAATTTTAATAATAAAAATCTATTTTTTTTTCTAATTTTTAAATCATTTTTTGGAAAATAATAATAATAAACCGTCGCTAAAGGCCCCTATAGCGAAAGAACCGTCGCTATAGGTGTTCTTGAGCCTGCCCAAAAATCATAAGGCAGTGAGCGAGTGCACTACTTTGACCGTGAATAACTTTCTCCTCTTAATGAATCTGGGAAATCTATGACTTGGGTCTTGTAGAGGAATTACCAGAATACAATTAACAACAATCATAACGTTTAAACAACATCATATCTGGGAGATATAAGCCTACAAACTATCTGACAACGCTGTTCTTCATGAAAAACAGTTCAAGGTGCCTACTTTGGACCTCTATAACTTGATGATCGTGTAACGTTTATGTGATTTATCAACTCCAGTGTGTAGAAAACATGTAGGACTACAACTATAAAACTTAACATCATCATAAAAATAATAGATCCAACCGAAAATCGCTGGTCAAAGTGCAACACGGAATTTGTTCATAAAAAATCTGGGTTCGGTAATTTGACAGATTTGGTCAACGAGTTTTGACCGGCTATAACTTCCGATCTACAATCGATATGGCCTTGATTCGTTTTGAATATTAAATATCACATATCAGGCTACATGTTACAACCTTTAAACATCAAAAACAGTAAACACACACGAATCTAAGGGGTCTGACATTTGACTACCAGGCCATATTTTCGTTTTTTCCAATTGTTGAAAAACTTTGATTTTGAGCACTTTGATGTTATGGGTCCTGAATTTAACAACTTAGAACATTAATAGACTCCTTATTACACAATTTTAAACAATCAATTGCAACAAATAACATCGAATCGAAGGATTTCTAGGCTTAGGGGTTTATACCTTTTCTAACTTTGATTTCTTGATTTTTGACTTCCGATCTGTTGTTTGTGATCGTGGGGCTTTGATTTAGGACTGATATAGCAACAAATTTCGTTGGCTTTGAGTTGAGAGGAAGTGATTTAGTGTTTGCAATAATTAGACTACCAAATGGGAATTTCTCTCTCCTTTAATCTATATATAAGCAAGCTAGATGCATGAATTGGTCATTCTATAGGCTGAATGCTGGCAATAATGTGCATGTGGAGTTATTGGGGTTGGTAGAATTAGGTTACCAACTAAAGTTGTTGGCCAAAATCACAAGTTTCCTACAATAATGCAAAGAGGGGTATTTTAGTCTTTTAATAAATCAATTTAATGGTCATCTTGTAATCTTGTCAAACCCTTAGGGTTTGCCACTTAGGGTTTAACCCTTAGGTTTAGTACATAGCATTTGTATCAATTAGCAACTAGGGTTTGTACAAAAACAAATTGATTTTTAGTTTCTAGAATAATAAAATTGAGGTTTTGTAATTAGAGTAGGCTAATAATAAAGTTATACGGAAACATTAGGGTTTAGTATCACTAATCATAATTAACCTTGCCAATTATAGCAATTAGGGTTTATAATACCAAAAATTAGGATTTCCATAATATAATTAGGGTTTCTAGAAATTAAATTAGGGTTCTAGATTTTAGGGTTTTAATTTACTAACTAGGTTTACTTTAATTAGTAATTAAAGTCTATCACACGTGTTATTAATCACAGTAACACAATTCTTGACAGATCAAACCTCCGGTTTAAGTTTCCGAATTAGGGTTTCTAATATCGGAAATTAGGGTTTTCATTCATAGTTAGGGTTTTCTATAATTAGCGAAATATTAAATAAAACATAATATAAATCATGTAACACAAATATTTAATAATCTTAAATTTACCCTTTTAATTTGAAAAACAAGATTAAATCAATTAATGCTATGGTTTTCAAATACTACACCATTATTCATCTTAATTGAACAACCATTGTCAGTCCACATACAGTACATATATATAGTACTGAAAAATCAAAATATTATAATATTATTATTATTATTATTATTATTCCTTATCCCATAACCAAAATTAGAGTTTATCATTAACACTAGAACTGTTTCATCAAAACGGATACTCACATTAACCTTACACACATAATACACATATCTATAACACTGGCAAAAAATAATATAATATTATTATTCTCATTCCTTGATCAAAACCAAGATTCAGGGTTTGGATTCCATATCTGATTTACCTTGCATAAATAACATTCTTAATTAAGTTAAAATAATTAACTTAACATCCTGAACAAATTCATATAATGAAATAATCATTATAATTATTCTAAAATCATTTCATATATTATTTAAATAATATAAGATTATATTTTCCTTTAAAAATAATTAATAAAACATTTCCAATAAGAAATTAATTAGTATAAAAATTATAATTGATAATAATCAATAATTCTAAAAATAAATTTATTTGCAATACTTAATGTAATAATTAAATTTTATTTATCACACATATAATTACAATTACATACTACCTTGACATATATCATTCATATTTATTTTAATAAATTATAATAAAAAAATTATACGTAAAATTTATGATTTATTTTTATAGAAAATATCAGGTTGTCACACAAGTACTTTTCCGAAAGTATTCGTCACATGAAGGAGGTGGAGTTTATCAAGTTGGAGCAAAACAATATGACCTTGTCGTAATACGAGGCTAAATTTGTGGAGTTATCCCGGTTTGCATCCCATTTGATTGATAATGAGGAACGAATGACAAGAATGTTTCTAAGAGGTTTGAAACCCGATATACGTCAATACCTCATTTCTCACAAACTTTGTTTATATTCAGATATTGTGAATAGGGCTCAGTTATTGTAGCGCGATAATGAGTCAGCACAACCAAAAGATAACGAACAACAACACGATAATAATCGTAACGGTGGCAATGACCATCGGAACAATGATAACCATCGCGAGGGAAATTATCATGCCAAGAATGGTAACCACTTCGATGGTAATCATGGCCAAGATAATAGAAGTGGAAATTTCAAGAAGAGAAGGTTCAATAATGATGGAAAGACAGCAGCACCAGCACCCATTTTCAAGGAAGGAGAACGACAACCAATTGCATGCTTCAAATGTGGAGGGGAGGGACATATCAATCCAAACTACACGATGCAGTCCAAAGCATGTTACAGTTGTGGAAAAGAAGGTCACCTAGCCCGATTTTGTCGTGCACCAAAGTCAAGTTCAGCTGGGATGGTGGCACCAAAGGCGGATATGGACAAAAAAAAGTCGGTGGTTTCAAGAAGAGCGTTTTTCGCAACTTCTCAAAAAGCGAGTAACCCGAACGAAGTTAGCACGGGTTAGTTAATTATAAATTCTTGCGAAGTCTATACCTTATTAGATACTGGTTATACCCATTCTTTTATCTCTCTTCTTTGCGCTCAACGTTTAAATTTGACCCAAGAGAAGTTAGACTTTGACTTATTGGTTGAAACTTCGTTAGTAGAAACCTTCGTTACCTCCACTGTTTATAAATCTTTTTGATTCAAATCGACACTTTCACATTACCTGTCGATCTTATCTTTTTGAAAATACTTGTCTTTGGTGTGATTTTAGGAAGCGATTGGTTAAATACTCATCAAGCTTTTCATAATGTTGTTAGCTTTCATATTCCTAACCAACCTGTTATGCGAATTCGAGCAGCCAAACCACTAAAGTCAATCACTATTATATTAAGCCATAAGTAAAGAGCCCTGAGTCTTTCGCAGGTGACTTCCTTGTGTGGAATGCACCGAAGCCAGAAAATCCGTAGGGGATGCCGTGAATGAAGATGGCAAGTTGATAGGTATCAATGTGATGTACTATCCAAGTTTTGAATGAGAGTCACAGTTTTGAATGATATTTTTATCGTTAATAAATTTCCTGACATATTCTCGAAAAACTTCCTGGCCTACCCTAGAGCGTGAAATCGAATTTTATATTGACCCCAGTACAAAACCCATTTCTAAAACCCTTAAATATTTCTTCAACCAAAACGAACGGATCATGTGCCAAAGACGTTGGCTCGAGCTGTTGAAGATTACGACTATACCATTCCATATCATCGTGGAAGAGCAAACGTGGTAGCTGACGCATTGAGTAGCAGATCGTATGTGGTTACGAGTGTGATGTTGTTAACACAAAAAAAACCCATTTCGTATAACTTACAAATGATGAAGATAGAGTTAAAGACTCTAAGGACCCACGTGAAGATAACGAATATACGATTAGAATCGACTTTAATCGATAAAGTTAAAGCCTCTCAAACTACACACCTGGAGCTGATGAATATGAAGAAGAAGGTTCAAGAAGGCGTTATTCTAGAAGCAAGAGTTGATGAATAGAGAAAATCTCAATCCTCGATTGAATTGGCTCATTTGAAATCCTCGATTGAGTAGGAACTGTGGCCTAAAGACACATTTTACTGCCAAGTATGTCGCGTGTTCATAACATTTTTTTTACGTATCGATGTTACGTAAATATGTGGATGACCCAAACCACATTATTGAATTAGAACTAGAATAGACAGCAGAAGATTTAACGTATGAGGAGATATGTGTTAAAATCTTTGATAAGAAGGATCACATTCGACACTCAAAGGTTATACCTCAAGAGTTAGAATTTGAAATGAAGTCAAGGTATCCTCACCTATTTGGCATATCATGTACGTACGTAAATTTCGAGGGCAAAATTTCATAAGGAGGGGAGATTGTGAGACAACAAATTTTATGAATAAAGATTTAAATTTCTCGAAATATTTTTTTTTTGAATATTATGGTGCGGATTTGATATAATGTTATAGTTGTTGGTAATATTTATAAATTTTACAAAGTATGCAAGTTGTTATATAATATTCGATTGGTCGGGGAATATTATTTTTGTCGGGGAATATCCGTATGACGGAACAATCATTGGTGGACCCCACAACGGAAGTATTGTCGTAGTTAGAAAACGACATAATTATCTTTTTATAAAAATAGCGGCAAAAGTGTTACCGTTAAAATTGTTGAACTACCCGGTAGTAAATGTATAGTAATACGTGTGGTTGCATAGTAGCATACTGTATTGATTATTGATGCTTACGTAAGAAGTCACTCAGTTATACTCAATTATTGCTACAGTAATTGATGCATCAAATCTCTCATATTATTAATTCAATTATTGTCACAGTATCATCTGTATAATATGTTATATTATTAAATCAATAATTGGGACGACAAAGTTATTCATATTATTATTTGCAATATTGACAATGTTTAGAAGTTCTGTCAAGGAGAAGTTTGGTCACCTAATTGCGCGCAAATAAGGAGAAATCTTTATCTGAAAGTCCCCTCTTTCCTGGGATTGACCTGGTTGTTAAATATTGTGAATTATAATATTAATGATGAATAAGTTCGTGTTGATTAAAGATGAAATTGATAGTTCAATTGTATTGGAATTATTAGTGTTAGTGAAAATCGACATTTATTTCGATAATAATTGATGTTGGAGGTTATATTGACCAATCGGGTAATTAATCAGATACATGAGCAATTAATTGCTATTAATTCACATGCTTATAATTATGTGTTCACATGTGTGTACTATTGATTCACATGATTTATTATTAGGGGAGTTAGTGCAAGATTGATAATACTTGCATGACTAAATTAAAAATAGAGGTATAGATGGAGGTACTATACTATAATTAATTTTTTCACATGTTTATAACTATTGAGTCACATGCTTTACTATTGATTCACATGATTTATTATTAGGGGAGGTGGTGCAAGTTTTATAATACTTGCAGGACTAAATTAAAAATGAAGAAAAAGAGGAAGGTATTATACTGTAATATTTTGAGCCCCAAAATGTGCAATTATTGAAACTATATTTTCCTATAAATAGAAGCTCATTCTTCCTTCATTTCTCACCAATTCACTAAAGCTATAGAGCAATTATTATAGAGGGAAATTATAGAGAGAAAGAAGAGAAGTTTGCTACCTCACTATTCCAATATCCAGTCTTCTTTTGAGGTAAGGGGTATTATTCTTTCGTATTCATGAAGAGAGTTATTTTCTTTAAATACTCGTAAGGGTTGTTATTCCATTCTTTATTATTATGTTGGAATAACCTGTCTATGCGAAGTATCGCATACATGATGAAATTCTTCTATTATTCCATTCTTTATTATTATGTTGGAATAACCTTTTTGTGCGGTCTATCGCATGCCTGATAAATTCTGTTGTTATTCCATTCTTTATTATTCTATTGGAATATCCTGTCTATGCGGATTAAGCATGACCTGGTTCCATTCTTTATAATTCTGTTGGGATAAAATGTCTATGTGGATTACCGCATGCATGGTGAATGATCCTTTGTATTCATTCTTTATTAAATTATTGAAATGATCTGTCTACGTGGATTACCGCATGGCGGGTGAAAATTTATTTACAGTTTCGTATATTCTATTATACTCGTCTGAGATATAATTTCTTTTGTACTCGTCATGGTATATCATTTTCTTTGGTATTTTTTACGAGTTACTATTCACAAGTTA
Organism: Panax japonicus; assembly: GCA_020205505.1. NCBI lineage: Eukaryota > Viridiplantae > Streptophyta > Magnoliopsida > Apiales > Araliaceae > Panax > Panax japonicus. The sequence continues at coordinate 48,816,603 of CM035102.1, read as the reverse complement.
CCATTCACCTAGTTACTATTCACTTTAGTATTATTAACTCAGGTATTCGGGGCACTTTTCGTGCCGGAGTACTATTCACAAGTTACTATTCACCTAAATTACTATTCACTCAAATATTATTCACTCGGGTATTTGGGGTACTTTTCATGCTGGGGTACTATTCACGAGATACTATTCCCGAAGTATTTTTTATGGGGTACTATTCACCCGAAAAATATTTTTCTTTTCTGTCTAAATTATTTTTGGTACATAAATAATATTCTTGAATTTTACTCCACAAAGCAGTATCATGTTGACATTTTGGGCGTTATTGATTTCTGGATAAATTAAATTATAAATCTTTAACATTTATCCTTGAACTTTTTTTATTGAATTATTATGTCATTGTCATCATCCTCATGCTTATATTGTGATTAAAGTCATCTTTGGCTTATGTGCATAGATGGACTTGGTATGATTATGACCATGGATTATTCGGTATAATCATGACCATAATGTGACAAATGATATGGTAAAAGTTCTCATTGGCCTGTAGTTCATTGATGGACAATTGTTAGTATGATTATGACCAGGGATTATTCGGTATAATCATGACCATTGATGATTACATGAATATCCTTCACCGTGGTGTAGGGATGATTCGATTTTATTTATTAAGCTGAGTCTCAGCGATAAAGTTGATGAAAAACTTTTTAAATCATAGAAGATAGTAGATTTTATGCTCTACTTGACTCTTTTAATGGATTGCTTATTTTCACTGCAGTTGTTGATATAAAACTTGTTGTCTATTGTATTCTATTAGTTGTTATACTTTTGAAGGCTAAAGATAATTTATTCTGCATTATCTTAGTCATAATATTTCTTACTGGGCTAGTTGAGCTCACCCTTTCTTTCACTGTTGTCTTCAGGAAATGAGAATATAGCTGGAACGAGTCGGGGAACGGATTGATGGTCCAGATGGTTGTTTTAGTAGTACTCACTATTTTATAAAATAGCGTGACAATAAATGCAATAAGGACTACATTGAGTGTGGATACTGTCTAGATGACAATATTCTTATTGAAACTTTTAGATTATGTTTTATCGTATTTTACACGACTGTTGTATAATTAAGTTGTATTTGAATTTTGTACCATGTATCTGGCAACCCAAGATGGGTGATGTATACCTATTTTGGGGGCGTCATATATTCTATGAGGAATAAACATGTGAATGATATTCCTACTATTATATGATTTGATTATGATATAAATGAATGAATATGCAAGTATGCTTGCATTAAGAAAAGCTGTAAAGTCCTTTGATAGATAATAGGAATATATGTAAAAGGATTTGGAATGAATTGATCAAATATGTTAGGTTGATCCTACATAAGCAAAACCACCTTGTAAAATCCTTAAAAAGAAATGATGTACAAGAATTATAAATGTAGAAAGATCAAGCTTGTTAGATTGATCTTATAATGTAATAGATAGGCTAGTCTAATCGTCGAGCACTGCACCAAAAAATCGTTGTCTGCCAAGAGAGTCAAGGAAAACTCGAAAGCTATCAAGGTAGAATCGTAGTCTGCAAGAAAGTAGATCTCGTAGTTCTTAGACTGCCAGGAGAGACGAGGAAGGATCGTAGTGTGTCGAGGAGAACTTCCTCGGAGTCATAGTCTGCTGAGGAAGTCATGTTCAGAATCGTAGAGACAACCTATCTAAGAGCCGACCGAGCATCTGCCGAAGCCAAGTCAAGAATCGTTAGACCACACTCAAAGTCGTAGAGTCTATTGATCTCATCAGAGGAAGAGATCGTAGTCGAGCTCGATCAGATGAAGACAACAAGCTTGAGGATAGAGATCGTAGAGTGTCGGCATCTGATCTTGGAGTCGTAGTGTCTGCAGAACCAAAGCTAAAATTCTATAGTGCAGAACTAAGGCTTCAACAAAAGTGCTCACAATGCAGCAATGCCAAGGCAGAATCGTAGAGCAAATATGATTCTCAACAAATAAGCACTCCCAGAATATCCAAAGTATGAAGCCTCTGGTATGAGCTACAAAGATACATCCCACCTAAAGGAAACCAGAGAGCACTCAATGAATGGCATGGAAGCTAACAGAAGATCTAAGCACCAACCCAATCAACATCCAGATTGAGTTGAGAAGTCATTTTAAGACGAAGTCTTCCACAAGTTGATCAGAAGAAGACTTCAGTAACTGACTAAGGAAAGTCAGCAAGTGTAGTAGCTGTCAAGTAAATAGAAGACAACAATCTTAGAAGTATTCAGGATCGTAGTGTTTGCCAAACAATGCATGAATAGATGAAGTGAACACAGAGATACTGGTCAGCTTCTGAAGAACAAGGCTAAAGTGATTAAGCATCGTGTCAGTCCATTGATGATAAGTGAACGGGAGATCATAAGGAAAAAATTAGCTGGACATGCCACAAATTTGAAGTGGTTTGCTATTCAAAAGAGGCAGAACAAGAAGTTAAGCTATTAGTTACTGAGATCAATCGAGGCAAACAGAAGTGTTGAAGCACTGCACAAGAGAAGGAAGAGGTGTTCTACATTGAGGATCCAACGAACACTCGTTAGGATTGTAGTGTTGTCTCAATCGGTCAATGAGCAACATTCAACATGACACTACGATCAGGTCCAAGAAGATATGCTTCAGAATCGTGGAGTTCGACCATCTGAAGATTGAAGCATTGGCAATGGTTCAATATGAAGATTGATATTCGAACAGAGCTTATTGAGAGCATCAATGCAAAAGGACCTCTGATCTAGAAATCAGAGGGAGAGGAAATAAAGTCGATTACCTGCTTAAGACATCAAAGTGACATCTCTGACGGGTTAGGTGAAACAGTAGACTGCAGTGTCAGAAAGTCTTAAAGGGGATGTCATGTCACATCTGCAGTCTACCTCAAATAACTTGAGATTTGTGAAGTAATTCAAATAGGTCCCAATAGCTACATAACAACTAGAAGGTTGTGAAGAAGTATAGATCAATAAGAGCTTTAAAGATCAAAAGTTGCTGAAGTTACAGAGTTGAAGGATCGTTGAGTTTTTAGAATGCTATATTATTGACTCTATGAGTTCCACCAGGACAAAACAGAACATGTCTCAGTGATAGTTAGTGGAAGTGAAGCATCTTTGAAGAAGCACTTGAACAGACTAAAGCCTCACTCAGCAAAGATGAGAATGCCACTGAAGATGATAGCTAAGTTGAGAGCCGAGAAGGCCAAGAAGATATCATTCAGAAAAGTTGCAGAGCACAAAGAAGATCCAGAAAGCCATTCTAAAAATCACCCTGAACCAAAAGATGAAAAAGAACATATGCAGAATCATGTCTGCAAACCATTCAAGAAGGGTTCAGGGATTGCTAAGTGCCAGACGAAATCTACCAAAATTTTAGAGACTTAGCAAACCCAGATGGTGATGGTGCACAACTGACATCAGATGAAGATGAGCAGAAAAGAATAAAGATTAGCTGCACCGAAAAGAAGTTGTCCATACTCTACGCAGAATGCAAAGAGGACCACACCAAGCTGCTAAGTACAAAATATGTTTAAACTTAAAGACATCTTAGCAGCTCAGCACCACCACCACCACCACCAACAACAACACTAACAACAACAAGAAGCCAGGGCCTGAGGGGTCCTTGTCCGGAGGGACTAAATGAATTTTCAAGCCTGCTGAGCTTGAAGAGTTCCTAGGGAACTAGAGGAGTCCCAAGGCTGCTGGCCTTTAAGAGTTCTTAGTGAACTGAAGTTCCAAGTGAGACGCCCCCAAAATTAGGTATACATCACCCATCTTGGGTCGCCAGATACATGGTACAGAATTCAAATACAACTTACTAATACAACTGTCGTGTACAATACGAAAAAACATAAACTGTGAGTTTGAATACAAATATTGTCTACTAGAGATTATACAAACTCAAAAGAAGTGTTCATTACAATTATTATCACACTACTTCACAGAATAGTGAGGACTACTAATGCTATCATCTGGACCATTACTCCGTTCCTCGACTCGTCCCAGCTATATTCTCATTTCCTGAAGAGAAAAGTGAAAGAAATGGTGAGCTCAACTAGCCCAGTAAGAAATATTATGACTAAGATAATGCAGAATAAATTATCATTAGCCTTCAACAGTGTTAAACTGATAAAATATAGTAAACGTCACGTTTAACTGCAGCAGAACAAGCAATCCATTAAAAGAGTTAAGTAGAAAATAAAATCTACTATCTTTTATGATTTAAAAGGTTTTCATCACCGCAATAGCTGAGACTCATCTTAATAAATATTCCACATCATCGAATCACCCCTGCACTACGGCCAAGGATATTCTTTAGTATCACGACCATAATTATTCATGCACTACGGCCAAGAATATTTGTGTATTCATTAATGGTCATGATCATGCCAACAACTGTCCATCAATGCACTACGGGCCAACGAGAACTTTTACCACATCATTTGTAACATTACGATCATGATTACACCGAATAATCCCTGGTCATAATCATACCAAGTCCATCTATGCACTACAAGCTACAGATGACTTTTAACATAACAAAAACATGAGGATGATGACAATGATATAAGAATTCAATAAAACAAGTTCAAGAATTATTTTATCCAGAAATTATTAACGTCCAAATTGTCAACATGATACTGTTTTGTAGAGTAAAATTCAAGAATGATCAGAGGAATATTTTCATGAAAGGATACTGGATGAAGCGCAAATATCAAGGATATTCCACTAATTTCATGGAGTATAGAAGTCAGAATTTTAATCAACTGAGTAATATCGAATATAATAACAAAAGATATCACCATGCATGCGATAGAGACCGCACAGACAGGTTATTCCAGCAGAATAATAATAACGGAACCAGGTCAGGTGAAATTCACATCGACAGGATGTTCTAACAGAATAATAAATGCGAAATAATAAATAATGGAACCAGGTCTGGCGTATAGCACAGACAGGATATTCCGACAGAAATGTAAAGACGGAATAGTAAATGGAACCAGGTCCGGCGTATAGCACTGTCAGAATATTCCGACAGAAATATAAAGACAGAATAGTAAATTGATGTCACCAAGTATAGGGTATTCCGCGTATACAGGTTATTCCAACAGAATAACAATGAATGGAATAACATAAGTTCTCTTCAAGAAGAAAGAATAACACCCCTTACTTTATTAGGAGATTCAATACTGCAGTAGTGCAATAACCGAATACTCATCTTCTTTCTCTCTTATTCTCTCTATACTTTCTCTCTCTATAGCTTGAATGAATTCGTGAAAAAATAATGAAGCACTAGGCCTCTATTTATAGAAGATTTCTAGCTTAGCACTTGCCATGTGAAAAGGCAAGTGGCTTGACGACTGGTGATGTGAAAAAAAAAGTGGTTTGACGCCTGTAATGTGAAACGACAATTGGTTCGAAGCCTGTAATGTGAAACGACAAGTGGTTCGACGCTTGTAATATGAAACGGCAAGTGGTTTGACGTCTGATAAAGGTAATTACTATTTACGAAGGTAATTACTATTGACGAAGGTAATTACTATTGACGAAGGTAATTACTATTGACGAAAATAATTACTATTGACGAAGGTAATTACTATTGACGAAAATAATTACTATTGATGAAAAAGACTCTTGGACGATGACATATGGGCCCCCCCATAAAATAACCAAACTTACCACAAACGTCTCATAACAGACTCTTTATCAAGGATTGAATAAATATTACAATAAATTAATTTATTTTTAATCAACACATAATTAATCTTTCAACAATTATTAATCATTTATAACTTGTCGTCTCAATTATTGATTTAATAATATAACATATTATACAGATGATACTATGACAATAATTGAATCAATAATATAAGAGATATGATGCAGCGATTACTGTAGAAATAATTGAGTATAGCTGAGTGACTTCTCACGTAAGCATCAATAATCAATACCGTGTGCTACTATGCAACCACGCGTATTACTATACTTTTACTACCGAGTAGTTCAACAGTTTTAACGGTAACACCTCTGCCGTTATTTTTATAGAAAGATAATTTTGTCGTTTTATAACTACGACAATACTTCCGTTGTGGGGTCCACCAATGATTTTGCCGTCGTATGAATATTCACCGACAAAAAGAATATTCCCCGACCAAACAAATATTTTATAACAACTTGCGTACTTTGCAAAATTTATAAATATTACCCACAACTATAACATTATATCAAATTTATTCCATAATATTCAAAAATAATAATTATAGAAAATTCATCTTTATTTATAAAAACTGGGGTCTTACAACCTCCCCTTCTTATGAAATTTCGCCCTCGAAATTAGGGTACGTACCTGGTATGTCGAAGAGGTAAGGATACCTTGATTTCATTTCAGATTCTAACTCCCAAGTCATTTCCTCAACATCGTGGTTTCTCCATACAACTTTGACTTGAGGTATAACCTTGGAGCGTAGAATATGTTCCTTCTTATCCAAGATTTGAACAGGAACCTCTTCATACGTCAAATCTTCCGCTATTTCGTCCGGTTCTAACTTAATAATGTGGTTCGGGTCTTTCACATATTTACGTAACATGGATATGTGAAAAACGTTATGAACACGAGACATACTTGGCAGTAAAGCGAGTCTATAGGCCACAGTTCCTACTCGATCGAGGATTAAAAATGGACCGATGAATCGGGGATTGAGTTTTCCTCTCTTTCCAAATCTTTTAACTCCTTTCCATGGAGTAACACGTAACAACACATGATCTCCTATATTGAATTCCTCATCCTTTCGATGAAGATCAACATAACTCTTTTGTCGATTTTGTGAGGTTTTTATACGTTGTCAGATCGTTTGAATCTTTTCCGTAGTCATACGTACCAACTCCGGTCCCAACAACGTTTCTTCACCCACCTCATCCCATCATACTGGAGAACAACACTTTCTTCCATACAACGCTTCGAATGGAGCCATGCCAATACTTGCTTGATAACTGTTGTTGTAGGAAAACTCCACCAATGGTAAGAACTTGTCCCAACTTCCCTTGAAATCAAGGACACAGAGTCTTAATAGATCTTCGAGAGTTTGAATAGTCCTCTCCGACTATCCGTCCATCTGAGATGATATGCCGAGCTAAATCGTAAGTCTGTGCCCATAGCTTTTTGCAAACTAACCCAAAATCGTGAAGTAAATCTTGGGTCTCGATCAGAAACTATGGATACCGGCATACCATGCAGTCTTACAATCTCGTTTATGTACATACGAGCAAGACGTTCAAGTGTATAAGTTTCTCGTATCGGTAAGAAATGAGGAGACTTGGTCAATCTATCAACAATGACCCAAATCGCATCTATGCCTTGAGAAACCTTAGGAAGACCGGTAATGAAATCCATGGTAATGTGCTCCCACTTCCATTCTGGAATTTCAAGTGGTTCCAATGGACCTTTTGGTACTTGATGCTCCGCTTTAACTCGTTGACAAGTTAGACACCTTGAGATAAACAACGCTATCTCTCTCTTCATATTGCTCCACCAAAATGTATGACGAATATCATGATACATTTTGGTACTCCCAGGATGGATTGCAAACGGTGTATTGTGCGCCTCCATCATGATTTTATACTTTAAATCAGGGTCGTTAGGAACACAAAGTCTGGAGTTGACTCAAAGTATTCCTTCTTTATTGATTTTTGCTTCCGGCATAACACCTTCTTGCACTTTCTTCCTCATACGCATCAGCACCAGGTCTGTAGCTTGAGCAGCTTTAACTTTATCGATTAAAGTCGGTTCTACTCGTATATTCGCCATCGTCACATGCGTCCCTAGAGTCTTTAACTCTATCTCCATCCTTTGCAAGTCACACAAAATGGGCCCTTGCGTTGACAATATCGCACTCGTACTTGCATATGATCTTCTACTTAATGCGTCAGCTACCACGTTTGCTTTTCCAGGATGGTATTGGATGGTATGATCATAATCTTTCAATAGTTCAAGCCAACGTCGGTGTCGCATTTTAAGTTCCTTTTGTGTGAAGAAATATTTGAGGCTTTTATGATCCGTAAAGATCTCCACTTTCTCCCCATACAAGTAATGCCTCCAAATTTTAAGTGCAAAGACAACAGCTGCCAACTCTAGATCATGAGTAGGATAATTCCTCTCATATTATTTGAGTTGTCGCGAGGAATATGCTATGACTTTTCCATGTTGCATGAGAACACATCCCAGCCCTTTGCCCGAAGCATCACTGTAGATGACAAATCCCTCCGAGCCAGATGGTATTGTCAGAACAGGTGCTGAAATGAGTCTCCTCTTGAGTTCTTGAAAACTCTTCTCACATTCTTCGCTCCAACCGAACTTTGTATCTTTCCGAGTCAGCCGAGTCAATAGAGTAGCTATTCAAGAAAATCCTTCCACGAACCTCCGATAATAACCAGTTAAACCGAGAAAGCTACGTACTTCCATCACTGATTTAGGTTGCTCCCAACTTTGAATAGCTTCAATCTTTGCTGGGTCAATAGATATTCCATGACTTGATACCACGTGCCCAAGGAATGCTACTTCCTCAAGCCAGAACTCGCATTTCTTCAACTTGGCATAAAGCTTATATTCACGAAGCTTTTGGAGTGTCAGCCTCAAGTGTTGCTCATGATCTTCACGGCTTTTGGAATAAATAAGGATGTCATCAATAAAGACGACCACAAAGTGATCCAAATATTCCTTGAATACTCGGTTCATCATATCCATGAAGGCAGCATGAGCATTTGTCAATCCAAAGGACATGACTAGGAATTCATAATGCCCGTACCTAGTTTTGAAAACCGTCTTTGGAATGTCATCGGTTCTAATCTTCAATTGATGATATCCGGAACGAAGATCAATCTTTGAAAAGAATTTGGCTCCTTGCAACTGGTCAAACAAGTCATCAATACGTGGCAATGGATACCTATTTTTGATGGTGACATGATTCAACTCCCGATAATCAATACAAAGTCGCATACTCTCATCTTTCTTCTACACGAATATAACAGGAGCACCCCAAGGAGAAGTACTAGGACGAATAAAGCCAATGTCTAACAATTCCTGCAGTTGGGTTTTTAACTCCTGAAGTTCAATAGGAGCCATTCGATATGGGGCTTTGGAAATGGGTTTTGTACCGGGTTCAAGGTCGATACAAAATTCAATTTCACGCTCTGGGGGTAGGCCAGGAAGTTCTTCGGGTAATACGTCAGGAAATTTATTAACAACAGAAATATCATTCAAGGCTGAAGTATTTTTGTTTAAATCTGTGACATGAGCTAAGAAAGCTTGACATCTGTTTTTCAATAAACGAATAGCTTTATGGCTTGAGATGATCGTGATTGATTTTAATGGTTTGGTCGCTTGAATTCGCATAATAGGTTGATTAGGAATATGAAAGCTAACAACCTTATGGAAACAATCAATTTTTCATGATGAGTAGTTAACCAATAAATCCCTATAATGACGTCAAATGCAAGTATTTTCAATGATATAAGATCTACAGGTAATGTGAGGGTACCAATTTGAACCAAACAAGACTTATAAACAGTGGATGTAATGAAGGTTTCTCCCAACGAAGTTTCCACAGATAAGTCAAAGTCTAATTTCTCTGGATTCAAATTTAATCGATGAGCGTAAGAAGGAAAAATAAAAGAATGGATAGAACCGGTATCAAATAAAGTATAAACTTCGTTAGAGTTTATAATAAGCTTACCCATGATGACCTCATTCGGGTTCCTCGCTCTCTGGGAGGTCACAACAAATGCTCTCCCTTGCACTACCGGCTTTGACCTTTCTGGGACGGCCTTTGGTGCCTCCATCCTAGCTGAATTTGTCTTTGGTAAACGACAAAATTGGGCTAGTGACCTTCTCTTCCACAATTATAACATGCTTTGGACGGCATCGCGCAATTTGGACTGATGTGTCCCTCCCCTCCACATTTGAAGCATATGATAGGTGGTCTTTCTCCTTCTTTAACAATGGGTGCTGGAGCTGACGTCTTTCCATCATTGTTGAATCTCCTCTTTTTGAAATGTCCATTCTTATTGTTTTGGCCCTGATTACCACCGAAGTGGTTACCATTTCTGGCCTGCTGATTCCCTCCACGCTTGTTGTCACCGCTTCGATGACCAATCTCGTTGGTATTATAATTTTGCCGGCTGCTTTCTTTTAGTTGAGTTGACTCGTTATCGCGCTCCACTAACTGAGCCCTATTTACAACATCTGAATACAAACACAGTTTATGAGAAATAAGATGTTGACGTATCTCCGGCTTCAAACCTCTTAAAAACATTCACGCCATTCTCTCTTCATTATCCACCAAGTGGGACGCAAACCGTGATAACTCCGCAAATTTTACCTCGTATTGCGACACGGTCATATTATTTTGTTCCAACTTAATAAACTCCACCTCCTTCATGTGGCGAATACTTTCGGGAAAGTATTTATCGTTGAACAGCTCCTGGAACTTCTCCCAAGATATCTTCAGTACAGCAGGTTGAGTACGTTTTACCGTTTCCCACCAGTAATCTGCCTCTCCGCGCAACATAAAGGCGGCAAAAGGAACCTTTCGCTCCTCGGAGCATCCCAAGACATCAAATATCTTGGTGATCTGCTTTATCCATGCTTCCGCCGTAAGTGATTTTGGCTCTCCCTTAAACTCCGGTGGTCCCAGCTCCTTGAACTGTTTAGCGGTGACCGCCCGAGAGTTTCCCGTGTTTCCATCTACGTTTTGGACAGGAGTCGTTTTTGCCTGTTGTTGCATGAATTGCATAAAACCTCTGAACATTTGATCATTCATCATTTGGTCAGTGTTGTTGTTTGCATGAGGATTTTCGCCTTCCTGATGCACATTATCCTGATTATTGAGATGTGGTGAATCAACGATCGCCTGTGCTCCATTGCCATTCTCAACATTCTCAGATGTCATTTTCAGATACTGCCACAAAACAAAAGGTTAATTGACATGTAACATATTATCCCTATATTCTGACCGACCAATAAAATAGCACATAAACTTAGGTAGGTCATACTAGAGAAGTAATTCCCCGTCTCTCCTCTCCTAGTACTATTCTCACATCTTAGCCAGGGATCATATCCCTAAGATTTGATACCAACTGTGACGCCCCCAAAATTAGGTATACATCACCCATCTTGGGTCGCCAGATACATGGTACAGAATTCAAATACAACTTACTAATACAACTGTCGTGTACAATACGACAAAACATAAACTGTGAGTTTGAATACAAATATTGTCTACTAGAGATTATACAAACTCAAAAGAAGTCCTCATTACAATTATTATCATACTATTTCACAGAATAGTGAGGACTACTAATGCTATCCTCTGGACCATTACTCCGTTCCCCGACTCGTCCCAGCTATATTCTCATTTCCTGAAGAGAGCAGTGAAAGAAAGGGTGAGCTCAACTAGCCCAGTAAGAAATATTATGACTAAGATAATGCAGAAAAAATAAAAATAGCCTTCAACAGTGTTAAACTGATAAAATATAGTAAACGTCACGTTTAACTGCAGCGGAACAAGCAATCCATTAAAAGAGTCAAGTAGAAAATAAAATCTACTATCTTTTATGATTTAAAAGGTTTTTCATCACTGCTATAGCTGAGACTCATCTTAATAAATATTCCACATCATCGAATCACCCCTGCACTACGGCCAAGGATATTCTTTAGTATCACGACCACAATTATTCATGCACTACGGCCAAGAATATTTGTGTATTCATTAATGGTCATGATCATGCCAACAAATGTCCATCAATGCACTACGGGCCAATGAGAACTTTTACCACATCATTTGTAACATTACGATCATGATTACATCGAATAATCCCTGGTCATAATCATACCAAGTCCATCTATGCACTACAGGCCACAGATGACTTTCAACATAACAAAAACATGAGGATGATGACAATGATATAAGAATTCAATAAAACAAGTTCAAGAATTATTTTATCCAGAAATTATTAACGTTCAAATTGTTAACATGATACTGTTTTGTAGAGTAAAATTCAAGAATGATCAGAGGAATATTTCCATGAACGGATACTGGATGAAGCGCAAATATCAAGGATATTCCACTAATTTCATGGAGTATAGAAGTCAGAATTTTAATCAACTAAGTAATATTGAATATAATAACAAAAGATATCACCATGCATGCGATAGAGACCGCACAGACAGGTTATTCCAGCAGAATAATAATAACGGAACCAGGTCAGGTGAAATTCACACCGACAGGATGTTCCAACAGAATAATAAATGCAAAATAATAAATGATTGAACCAGGTCTGACGTATAGCACAGACAGGATATTCCGACAGAAATGTAAAGACGGAATAGTAAATGGAACCAGGTCCGGCGTATAGCACAGACAGAATATTCTGACAGAAATATAAAGACAGAATAATAAATGTATGTCACTAAGTATAGGGTATTCCGCGTATACAGGTTATTCCAACAGAATAACAATGAATGGAATAACATAAGTTCTCTTCAAGAAGAAAGAATAACACCCCTTACTTTATTAGGAGATTGAATACTGCAGTAGTGTAGTAACCGAATACTCTTCTTCTTTCTCTCTTATTCTCTCTATATTTTCTCTCTCTATAGCTTGAATGAATTCGTGAAAAAATAATGAAACACTAGGCCTCTATTTATAGAAGATTTCTAGCTTAGCACTTTCAATGTGAAAAGGCAAGTGGCTTGACGACTGGTGATGTGAAAAGAAAAGTGGTTTGACGCCTGTAATGTGAAACGACAATTGGTTCGACGCCTGTAATGTGAAACGACAAGTTGTTCGACGCCTGTAATATGAAACGGCAAGTGGTTTGACGTCTGGTAAAGGTAATTACTATTTACGAAGGTAATTACTATTGACGAAGGTAATTACTATTGACGAAAATAATTACTATTGACGAAAGAGACTCTTAGACATATGGCCCCCCCATAAAATAACCAAACTTACCACAAACGTCTCATAACAGACTCTTTATCAAGGATTGAATAAATATTACCATAAATTAATTTATTTTTAATCAACACATAATTAATCTTTCAACAATTATTAATCATTTATAACTTGTCGTCTCAATTATTGATTTAATAATATAACATATTATACAGATGATACTGTGACAATAATTGAATCAATAATATAAGAGATATGATGCAGCGATTACTGTAGAAATAATTGAGTATAGCTGAGTAACTTCTCACGTAAGCATCAATAATCAATACCGTGTGCTACTATACAACCACGCGTATTACTATACTTTTACTACCGAGTAGTTCAACAGTTTTAACGGTAACACCTCTGCCGTTATTTTTATAGAAAGATAATTTTGTCGTTTTATAACTACGACAATACTTCCGTTGTGGGGTCCACCAATGATTGTGCCGTCGTACGAATATTCCCCGACAAAAAGAATATTCCCCGACCAAACAAATATTTTATAACAACTTGCGTACTTTGCAAAATTTATAAATATTACCCACAACTATAACATTATATCAAATTTATTCCATAATATTCAAAAATAATAATTATAGAAAATTCATCTTTATTTATAAAAACTGGGGTCTTACACCAAGGCTGTTGGTCTTGAAGGAATCTTAGTTATTTAGGGTGCTGCCCTTCCTTAGTGGAAATCTTGCTAGTTAAAGCAGAATAGTGGATTAGGAGCTTGAGTCTCTGAACCACTTAAAATTCCTTGTGTGTTTTACATTCAGTCATTTACTTTCTGTCATTTACATTATGTTCCTAACTGCTATAACTACTATGTATGTATTAACTGCTTACAACTTAACTAACTCTAATAATACTGTATGTATGATTATGAATATATCAATGAAGGAGATATTGTACTTATTCCGCTGTACTTGAAAAGATTATTATGTTTGTCATATACTAATTCATTAACAATGCAAAATAAACATGAAAGTATTTGAAAATAAAAAGGATCTATTTAACCCCCCTTCTAGATCTATTGTGTGCCTACTAGGAACTAACAATTGGTATCAGAGCAGGTTCTCATGCTATATTCAAAAGATAATTGCTTTGAGTTTGATCCTAGGTATAAACATTGTTCTAAATTTAGTTTAGTAGTAAGTCACTTGTAAATGCAGATGAGCTCACAAGTTAGAAATATTGTGCACAGGTAAATGTGTATATACACCTGAAGCTGCTCAGATTGGTCCATGTTCCTTAATGCCATAACAACAAGATCAATCCTTGCCCATAGTTAATCTTGTAGTATGAAGAGCAGATATGGGAGCTCAAGAGGTATCAACAACAAAGTGTCAAGCATCCACTAGTCTGAAAGATGAAAAGGTCATATGTGCTCAGAAGTACTCATTCAGAGAAGAAAGAAGAATCTCTCAAATCTATATTTGGCCAACCAACAGCTGGATGTGATGTGACAACCCGAGAATTTAGAAAATTAATTAAAAGATTGAATTAAGGTTGACTAATAAACCTAGACAAAAATAAGTGAATGAATTTGATATTTCTGTGAGGAAATTTTAAGGATTTTAAAGTTCTGTGAAGGATTTTGGTGGGTTTAAAATCTTTTGATGAATTATTCTGGATTAAGGGTATAAGTGTATATGTTCTGTGTGTATGGTCATGTATGTGTACAAAATGTGGTTAAGGGTCAAGGGTTGACCAAATAAATTATATCAGTGTCAAACCCTAAGTATATATTAAGAACGTCAACGTTCAGTTAGAAAACCCTAGCGATTTATAAGAAACCCTAATATCGGACCAAAAACCATAATTTTATATTTCTGGAAATTTAAAATCCTAATTTAAATTACCGAAACCCTAATTTGGGAGCTTGGAGATAAGTATAAAGGTTTTTAAGTTAGTGATTATATATTTAATTAGGGATAACCTAATTGATTTTTTCAAAAACCCTAATTGTTCGTTAAAAACCCTAAGGTACAATTATGGATCTAATTGCTAAATTAGCAATTTTAATTAGGATAAATTAATCCTAATTAGCAAGCTTGAATTTATGATTAGGAAATCTTAGTATAATTATAAAATCCTAAATATAATTTAGAAATATTAAATTTCTATTTTAAGACCTAAATTGGAAATCCTAGAAAAAAATTAAATTTTGAAAATCTTAGGTTTTAACCCAAAGGGTCAAACCCTAAGGGTTAGATCAAAAGACAATTGTGCCATTAAATTTAAAATCCAATTGACCAATTTTCCCTTTGTGCATTATTGGAGGAAACTTGTGAATTTTGCCATGATATTGGGTTGTTGACCAAATCTAGCTACCCCATATGACTGAATTCAACAAATATCAGCCCCTCATACCAGCCATTACATTTCATCTAACATTTAAATAGATTAAAGAGATAGAAAAGGCCCACTTTACTTCTCTTTTTCTCCAAGACCCTTCTCTCTCTAAAAATTCGAAAATGTAGAGTGAGAGTGTGTAAAAGATAAGCTAAGATCATGTATTAGCTCTCCAAAAACAAACATGAACGGTATAAGGTGTAAGTTTAATTTCAGGGACGAAATTCTTAGAAGAAGGGGTGAATGTGACGACCAGAGAATTTAAAAAATTAATTAAAATCTTAAATGATTGAATTAAGGTTGAATAATAAACCTAAATAGAAAATAAGTGAATGGATTCGATATTTATGTGAGGAAATTTTAAGGATTTCAAAGTTCTGTGAAGGATTTTGGTGGGTTTAAAATCTTTTGGTGAATTATTCATGATTAAGGGTATAAGTGTATATGTTCTGTGTGTATGGTCATGTATGTGTACAGAATGTGGTTAAGGGTCAAGAGTTGACCAGATAAATTATATCAATGTCAAACCCTAATATCGGACCGAAAACCCTAATTTCATATTTTCGGGAATTTGAAACCCTAATTCGGATTGCCGAAACCCTAATTTGGGAGCTTGGAGATAAGTATAAAGGTTTTTATATTATTGATTATATATTTAATTAGGGATAACCCTAATGGTTTTTTTTGAAAATCCTAATTATTTGTTAGAAACCCTAAGGTCCAATTATGGACCTAATTGTTAAATTAGCAATTTTAATTAGGATAAATTAATTCTAATTAGCAAGCTTGAATTTATGATTAGGAAATCTTAGTATAATTATAGAATCCTAATTATAATTTAGAAAAATTAAATTTCTATTTTAAGACCTAAATTGGAAATCCTAGAAAAAAAAATTAATTTTTGAAAATCTTAGGTTTTAACCTTAAGGGTCAAACCTTAAGGGTTAGATCAAAAGACAATTGTGCCATTAAATTTAAAAGCCAATTGACCAATTTTCCCTTTGTGCATTATTGGAGGAAACTTGTGAATCTTGCCAAGATATTGGGTTGTTGACCAAATCTAACTACCCCATATGACTGAATTCAGTAAATATCAGCCCCTCATACCAGCCATTACATTTCATCTAACATTTATATAGATTAAAGAGAGAGAAAAGGATAGCTTTACTTATCTTTTTCTCCAAGACCATTCTCTCTCTAAAAATTCAGAAATGTAGAGTTAGAGTGTGTATAAGATAAGCTATGATCATATGTTAGCTCTCCAAAAACAAACATGAATGATCAGATTCTAGATCAAGGCTCAAAAAGGTATAAAAACCCTTAACTTAGAAATCATATGATCTGATGTTAGATGTTGTTGTTTATTATTTAAAGTTGTGTAATAAGATGTTATTGAGTGATCTGGGTTGTAATAACATAGATCCATAACATCTAAATGCACAATTTTTAAGTTTTTAGAATTCTGGAAAAAATTGGAAAAGTGGCCTGACACTCATAAGTCAGAGCCTCTAGATCTTTCTGTGTTAGGTTTTAGTTGTATTTTATGTTATAGATCCGTTCTATGTTGTAAGGGCTTGGATCTGAAACTTGCATTAAGCCCATATCAAGTATATATTAAAAGTTATAAGCAGTTAAGCTACGTTGACCGGCCACGAAATCTGGTTTTTGGGTAACCCAGAAACCCAGAAATCATTGACAGTCATTTTACAGGGTGTTGATGTTGCTTGTGTTTATGTTTTAGACCATGTTGTTGCTTTAAGGTTGTTTTCTGATGTGTAGGCTACACAATCATATTTTTAGATTACTCAGACCATTACTAGAATGACAATTAATCGTGGTCAAACAGCCGTTGACCAAGTTGCCGGATGAAGGTTTCTGGGAAACCCAAATCTTCAAGAACCATTTTTTTTTATCAGACTTTGACCGACCTTGATTTCTTAAATGTGTTGTTGTTAGACCGATCTGTTGATATGTTATTGTACCCTGACATATGTACTATAAATGTGAATCTTTAGATCACACAAATCAGACTTAGAGCTCAAGATATAAGGATCTAAACATAGCACCATCGGCTGTTCTTTATTTTCTCGAAAACCCAGAAATGAAGAACATCGTTGTCAGACTTTTTGAGGGCTAATAACTAGCTGATCCAATGTTGTATAGCCATGATGTTTGTTTGTATGTGTAGTAGTACATAAATACTACAACACCATTGCACTAGACTGACCAGAATCATTGAGATCAAAGAAATATAATCGGTCAAAGTAGACACCTTGTAGCTGTCTATGAAGATCAAAGTTTGATGAAGAACAACTCAAGAACACCTATAGCGACAGTTTCGTCGCTATAGGGCCCATTAGCAATAGATTAATTATAAAATTATTATTTTTATTAAATATTTGGTATTAGAATATTAAGGGTAATTAATTTATTTAATTATAATATTAAATAAATTATTTAAAAATGATTTTAATACTTGAAAAATTATATTATGGTTTAAGAAAATATTTTAAGTTACTTTTAATGAATTTTAATATTTTGTGATGAATTTCATTAATTAATTAATAGTAATGATGATTAATTTATTTAATTTATATATTAAATAAATTATGGAAAAATAGAATTAATGATTTAGAAACCATATAAAAATGATTTAAGTGTTATAAAAATATTTGAAGTTATAAAATATAACTTTTGATACTTTGTCATGAACAACATTAATATTTAATATTAATGACAATTATCGAAGAATGAATTTAATTGTTTAAAAATCATGTAAATATGATTTTAAGGTATTAAAAATACTTTGATATATTATAAATATATTATAATATTATGTTATGATTTTTATTAATATTTAGTATTAAATATATATTAATGATAAAGGAATTATGTGGTATTTAATTCATATAAATACGATATTAATGATTGAAAAATCATGAGAAATGATAATAATTATTATGAGACTTGGAAAATTATTTTGATTGATAATATAATTATCTAAAATAATGGTTAAGTGTTTAGGCAGAGTTTAATTGAACTTAAACTCGATATTTGTCCGACTAGACCGTCGGGATGTTAGAATTTTATCGAACTTAAGTCAGACTGAAATAGTTTGACTAGATACTAGGTCTTATGTGCTATATAGAATGATATGATTATATGTTAATGTGTTTAGGTTATTTTAAATGCTGTGATGATATTATTCTAATTTTTATATCGATATTATTTATATATCAGGTCTTCAGACAAAGCTTAATAAATTACGTAACAGTAATCAACCTAACATGCACGTTTTTCTTGACTCGACCTCGAGTTGTTTCATTCAAATATACTTGTGGTTAATCATTATTGATTGCCATCTCTATAAATTATTTATTCGCACTCTGTGCATATTGCATGTATTCATCAGGTATGATAGGCTGATCACCTTCATTAACATTCGGTTCAGATATAATTGCTATGTTAATGTTCAATGTTCGTCCAGCTATGAAAGTTTGTTTATGTTAGTTCTTAATTATATTGTAGAATTATAGCCAGCTTATTGTTCAATTCTTTCCATCATGATATATCCTTAAATAAACTTATACTTGCTAGGCAAACTTATGCTCACCCTTGCTATATCATGATAAACATTACAGATTAAAACGAATACGTCGGATACTGGAAAAGACAAAGTCAAGTCCAGCTTTGGATTTTATGTGCAGATAAAGTTTGTAACAGTATTGTATATTAATGTTATTATAAGTCAAATAAGTTATGAATTGTGTATTATGTGAAGGTTTTTGACCTTGGGGTAATGTATAAAGTTTAATGTATAAACAATTTATGTTTATATCTTCCGCAATAGTTATAGAATTAGTATACTAGATCCGTGGTGATTTGGGACCTGAATTTGGGGATGCTATAGTTGGTATCAAAGCTGTTGGTTATGAACCTTAGGTAGGAATACCTGAGACCAATAACCGCGGTGATTAAGATAAGATCTAACTCACATAGAGTTAGTTGGTCGGTAAGATTTAAAGACGAATCTCGACGAGTTATAAAAGATACAGAGTTCCCTAACTCTGATAATAAAAGTGGACAGTAATGGTGGATATATAGAGTTTAAAAGACTAAAGGTACATGGATAGGAGATCGTAAAACAAAATGATCGAGATATAGAAATGAATCATAATATATACGATGATATCACCCCGTGATCTGATAAGGTGATAGTAGGGAAAAGAATCAATCTAATGATTGAAAAGTTTACAACAAAGATTGTTGTGTGTCAGTTGTACTAAGAATTGGTACAGATTCAGGAAAAAATTATGAATACGGATTAAATGAAATTCATATTGAGAAGGGAGTTAGAATTAAGTGGGGATTTCAATTGAGGACTCATGTCAGCAGCTAAGTTGTATGATTCTTCGAATGGGAGTTGAATTGTACTTGGTGTAACAACCACTTAGTTTCTGGCACTGATAATCATTAAAATATTTGTGTCATGCTATTTGCTATATGCATGTTTAGAGGGACCTTTCCTTTCTCAGGTATATAACAGATAGATAGGTTCTAAGTAGAGAATATCAGGTTAATTAAGAGTTCTTAAAACTCATACTTATGGTACGTTCGTGACTCATGATTATATGAAATGTTTATGAACCCCTCAATGAATGGACACCAAAGGTCTGACTAGGATAATTTCTTAAACTCGTATGATTGTGGAAAGTTCCTGAACTCATGAGTGTGGTTTGACGAACTGGGAATAGTTATGTGCGAATAAGGAATTGAGGATTATAGGAATAGATAGATTACTAAGCAATTGTTCATTAGTGGAGACATTAGGTTTTTCAAAACTCTTAGCTATGCTAGACTTCGAAATTTTGACATCAAGCTAAATACGCACTATGTGCTTTTGATAAAAAAATAAATTTCTATTCTCAACTCTTGGTGACTATTATGTATGCCTAGGCTTCGGGCCACCTATACCTCGTTGCCTGTTGAGATGATAAAACATATTTGTAATTATTTTTGAACGGTTTAAAGTATAGACTGTGCCATTTGTTTTGGCTAGACGATAATGATTTGAAATATCAAAATATATTTCTATTTATCACTCATGTACCATGTAACCTGGTGCAGAGATGATAAAAAGTTGATGGAGTTGTAAATACAGGAATACGTAGTGTTGAATTTGATCTAAAATCATTATTCCACTATTGTATAATGTGTTATGACAAAGTCATACAATGACGACATTCTCAAATGGGCTGTTAATACAGTACGGCATCATGAAGTCATTTTCAAAAAAAATATTTTCAAAATTTTAATTTGCCAATGGGGTTTGGCTATACCTAAATATTTTGATTGAATTGAATTATTGATAAGAGTCTATGCTATTCAATTCAGCTAGACCAATGTTTATAAAACTCTAATCGTTCTTTGAAAATTTTCCCGAACCAAATTATTTTGGTGCGAAATCCGATAAGACTGAGGTAAAATTTTGTGCCTATGGTAGTTACGAGAAACAGATCAAACCAGTATTACTGGGCCAGTACTGGGCATACCGGGCTAATCACCCTATGTGTCTTTAGGGTATGACAGTTTGCAGATGAATTTCCATAAAACCTTTTTGAAAATGAAAATTCATAGTCTATATGACTCCTCAACATTATTTGAATAATTTAACTCTTGTCAGTGATGTTATGGGTAGAATGTGATACTATTTATGAATGGTATAAGGTGTAAGTTGAATTTCGGGGATGAAATTCTTAGAAGAAGGGGTGAATGTGACGACCCGAGAATTTAAAAAATTAAATAAAATCTTAAAAGATTGAATTAAGGTTGAATAATAAGCCTAGACAGAAAATAAGTGAAAGGATTTGATATTTCTGTGAGGAAATTTTAAGGATTTCAAAGTTCTATGAAGGATTTTGGTGGGTTTAAAATCTTTTGGTGAATTATTCAAGATTAATGGTATAAGTGTATATGTTCTGTGTGTATGGTCATGTATGTGTACAGAATGTGGTTAAGGGCCAAGGGTTGACCAGATAAATTATTTCAGTGTCAAACCCTAAGTATATACTAAGAACGTCAATGTTCAGTTAGAAAACCCTAGCGATTTATAAGAAACCCTAATATCGGAACGGAAACCTTAATCTCATATTTTCGGGAATTTGAAACCCTAATTTGGATTACCGAAACCCTAATTTGGGAGCTTGGAGATAAGTATAAAGGTTTTTATATTATTGATTATATATTTAATTAGGGATAACCCTAATGGATTTTTTTGAAAATCCTAATTATTTGTTAGAAACCCTAAGATACAATTATGGACCTAATTGCTAAATTAGCAATTTTAATTAGGATAAATTAATCCTAATTAGCAATTTTGAATTTATGATTACGAAATATTAGTATAATTATAGAATCCTAATTATAATTTAGAAATATTAAATTTCTATTTTAAGACCTAAATTGGAAATCCTAGAAAAAAAAAATTAATTTTTGAAAATCATAGGTTTTAACCCTAAGGCTCAAACCTTAAGGGTTAAACCCTAAGGGTTAGATCAAAAGATAATTGTGCCATTAAATTTGAAAGCCAATTGACCAATTTTCCCTTTGTGCATTATTGGAGGAAACTTGTGAATCTTACCAAGATATTGGGTTGTTGACCAAATCTAGCTACCCCATATGACTGAATTCAACAAATATCAGCCCCTCATACCAGCCATTACATTTCATCTAACATTTATATAGATTAAAGAGAGAGAAAAGGCCCACTTTACTTCTCTTTTTCTCCAAGACCCTTCTCTCTCTAAAAATTCAGAAATGTAGAGTGAGAGTGTGTAAAAGATAAGCTAAGATCATGTTTAAGCTCTCCAAAAACAAACATGAATGATCAGATTCTAGATCAAGGCTCAAAAAGGTATAAAAACCGTAAACTTAGAAATCATAAGATCTGATGTTAGATGTTGTTTATTGTTTAAAGTTGTGTAATAAAATGTTATTGAGTGATCTGGGTTGTAATAACATAGATCCATAACATCTAGATGCACGATTTTGATGTTTTTAGAAATCTAGAAAAAATTGGTAAAGTGGCTTGACAGTCATTACTCAGAGCCTCTAGATCTTTCCGTGTTAGGTTTTAGTTGTATTTTATGTTATAGATCTATTCTATGTTTGTAAGGGCTTGGATATGAAACTTGCATCAAGCCCAGATCAAGTATATATTGAAAGTTATAAGCAGTCAAACTGCGTTGACCGACCACTGACAATCGTTTTGCAGGGTCTTGATCTTGCTTGTGTTTATGTTTTAGACCATGTTGTTGCTTTAAGGTTGTTTTCTGACGTGTAGGCTGCACAATCATGCTTTTAGATTACTCAGACCATTACTAGAATGATAATTAATCGTGGTCAAACAGCCGTTGACCAACTTGTCGGATGACGGTTTTTGCGAAACCTAGATCTTCAAGAACCATTTTTTGTCACACTTTGACCGGCCTTGATTTCTTAAATGTGTTGTTGTTAGACCGATATGTTGATATGTTATTGTTCCCTGACATATGTACTATAAATGTGAATCTTTAGATCACACAAATCAGACTTAGAGCTCACGATATACAGATCTAAACATAGCACCATCTACTGTTCTTCATTTTCTGGAAAACCCAGAAATGATGAACAACGTTTTCAAACTTTTTGAGGGCTAATAACTAACTGATCTGATGTTGTATAGCCATGATGTTTGTTTGTATGTGTAGTAGTACATAAATACTACAACACTTTTGCACTAGACTGACCAGAATAATTAAGATCAAAGAAATATAATCGGTCAAAGTAGACACCTTGTAGCTGTCTTTGAAGATCTGGGTTTGATGAAGAACAACTCAAGAACACCTATAGCAACAGTTTCGTCTCTATAGGTCCCATTAGCGACAGATTAATTACAAAATTATTATTTTTATTAAATAATTGGTATTAAATGGTTTTTAATTATTAAAAATTCATATTAAATTACTAAAAATTATTTTAAAGCCTAAAAATGGGTATTAAAAATCATATAAATATGATTTTAAGGTATTAAAAATACATTGATATATTATAAATATATTATAATATTATGTTATAATTTTTATTAATATTTAGTATTAAATAAATATTAATGATAAAGAAATTATGTGGTATTTAATTTATATAATTACGATATTAATGATTGAAAAATCATGAGAAATGATAATAATTATTTAAAAATTATTATGAGACTTGGAAAATTATTTTGATTGATAATATAATTATCTAAAATAATAGTTAAGTGTTTAGGCAGAGTTTAATTGAACTTAAACTCGATATTTGTCTGACTAGACCGTCGGGATGTTAGAATTTTGTCGGACTCAAGTTAGTCTGAAATAGTTTGACTGGATACTAGGTCTTATGTGCTATATAGATTGATAGGATTATATGTTAATGTGTTTAGGTTATTTTAAATACTGTGATGGTATTATTCTAATTTGTATATCGATATTATTTATATATTAGGTCTTCAGACAAAGCTTAATAAATTGCGTAACAGTAATCAACCGAACATGCAAGTTTTTCTTGACTCGACCTCGAGTTGTTTCATTCAAATATACTTATGGTTAATCATTACTGATTGTCATGTCTATGAATTATTTATTCGCACTCTGTGCATATTGCATGTATTCATCAGGTATGAAAGGCTGATCACCTTCATTACCATTCGGTTCAGATATAATTGCTATGTTTATGAAAGTTTGTTCATGCTAGTTCTCAATTATATTGTAGAATTATAGCCAGCTTATTGTTCAATTCTTTCAATCATGATATATCCTTAAATAAACTTATACTTGCTGGGCAAATTTATGCTCACCCTTGCTATATCATGATAAACACTGCAGATTAAGACGAATACGTCGGATACAAGAAAAGACAAAGTCAAGTCCAGCTTTGGATTTTATGTGCAGATAAAATTTGTAACAATATTGTATATTAATGTTATTGTAAGTCAAATAAGTTATGAATTGTGTATTATGTTAATGTTTTCGACCTTAGGGTAATGTATAAAGTTTAATGTATAAACAATTTATGTTTATATCTTTCACAATAGTTATAAAATTTGTATACCAGATCCGTGGTAATTTGGGACCCGGATTTGGGGATGCTACATGTGAACCTTGCGGAATAAAGGTTGTCAAAGAACTAAAGATGTCAAGATTCTCCGAGCCTACATATTCAAGACTATGACTAATCGATCAAAGGACAACTGGAGACACAAGCTATCAGAAGTAAAGGAAAATGTATGCACATCAATGCCTAACCTCAGTATATCAAGATAAATTACTGTTAAGAATCTGACAATATAAAGGTACAGTTCCTCATAAGTATAAATTTGTACATCATGTTGCATCACCTTATGCACTATAACAATATTTTATCAAGAGACCATACTCTACCTAAAAAGGAGAAGAGAAAAAGTACACTGAAGTTGGAAACTCAAATGGTAACAAACTTTATCTGCATCCAAGTTTTAGGTTGAAGATAACATCTTGAAAGAAGTTTGAAATAGGTCATAAGCATACCAAGGTTTAATTATTCTTGAGTAGAGTAATCTTTGCTGATGGGTATGTATGTATGTATAAACCTATGTTCTAAGTTTTTGATAACACATAGAGTATGATCAGTTCTTCAAGAGTATCTTGAAGATTCATAGAAATTAATCACTTCCATGAATCAAAAAGATACAAATGAGTGACAGAGTTGATTCTCACTCTGTGAACATTTAAACTCTGTGAACATAACTAAGCAAATGATAAAACCATCAAAGAAAAAAAGTGCTTTGTTGAATTGATTGATCTTATACACACTCATCATCATGCATCTTAAAATGTCATATATAAATTGGATACATGCATGAATATAATTGTTGATGATCAATATGATGAAATGTTAAATATATGAGGAACAAGGATTTTGAAAGCTGACCTTGCAGGACCCATTTAACCATGGGTACCAAAAATAAAAATTTATCTAACCTGCAGGTGCTTGGTCTATCTGACCACACTAAGGAATGTTAAAGCAGAAGACTTCAGTCAAAAAGATTCAACCAGCAGAAGGCTTAAGACATTTCAGAAGAATTTTTGACTAAATCTTTATCTGTCAAAGCCTGTCCTTGAAGACTTGCTGAGCTAACATGAATGAAGCTCACATGGTTGCTGGTCTTCATTATGGAAGAAGAACTCCAGAAGTAAAAATTAACAAGGAAGACTACGTTCATAGTGCTGTCAAATGATCGTAAAGTGATCAGTCTTGAAGATATCCACGTCTATGATATAAGGAGAGTTAATTGATAGTGATGATTTCAGTCAGAAGGAGATATGCAAGGCTGCCCTCTAATGGACATGAAGAAGAAGAAATCACACCTCACTGAGAAGATGGTATCAACTATGGGGGAGCAGTGATCTGCTAAAGAACAACAACACTAAAGATATTAAAGATATACTATGAAACAATGTACCAGTCACAGAGTCCCAAAACTTTGTGGCTGATGAACCAAATGAAGATCCATAGTCAGCAGGAACAAACCTAACCCTTAGTTCACTCTAAGAGGTTGGCCCTTCCTGAGCTACCTTAACCCAGAAGGAATGCCTAGTCAAGTTCATCTCAAGGACCAGGTCAGACAACGATCACAGAGTAGATTCTGAAGTGAACTCGACGATCGTAGTAAAACCTCAACGATTGTAGAATAGACTAGATAATCATAGTCTTCCCAAAGGATATACTAGCTCATGAGGAGCTCAAAAGAATTAGAAACTTGCCCAACTATTCAGATCATGTGGAGATAAGTTCGAATACAGTGTGAAAAGATGCTCGGCAAAATTACCTCAGAATTTTAGTGCTCAAACTATCTCGGTGTACATCAGTGGTTAAGCCATGCAACTTTAAGGTGAACATTAGTGTCAAATCATCTACTGAAGCATCTCTCAGAAGATGATCGTTGAGTCGACAAAGAAAATCGTAGAGTCCATCTCTACCTGACCAAGCAACTCTACGTACTGAAAAGGTCAACGGTCAATCCACCTCAGTAATTCCTATTTTCTTAAAAGAAATATCAAACTAAAAAGTTTATGGGGAGTTATAGTTTCTTACTGGGCATCATGCAACCAATGACTGGCCGACACATCACAGCTTATGCAGAGTCAGAAGAAACTATCATAAAGATAAATTCAAAATCTCCAAATAGTTATCAGAATCTATCAAACCTTTCACCCTCTCTTTTTCAAACCCTAAAATCCTCTTCAAAGCCTGAATCCATTAAACCTCTAGATTTGCCCAAATCACATTCAACCATATCTCATAAGAAGTCTGAAACTAAATACCCATTTGTTTTGAACCCTCAAAATGGAAGAATGTCGTGTTATAACCGGAATCCAACTTGGCTTCAAGAAGTTTGAAAGATCAGAAAAGAAGTTCAAGGATATACTTGAGCTTGTAAAGGATGCTGGTTTTTCTAAATACTTGGAAGCCAACACTCCAGTCTATACAGAGCTAGTGAAATAATTCTACTCCAATGCATTGATAGATTCTGAACTTCTATCCACAAAGGTCAAAGGAGCAAGTCTGAAGATAAGGGCATCAGACATCAACCAATGTCTAGGATTTCCCAACCAGGGTCTGATAAACCTCGATGAAGTTGACATTGAAGAAGGCAAGAGGTTAATACGTTACAAGAGAAATGTAAATATGAAGGATATGAAGAACAAGGAGTTTCTTGAAGAGTTTGAATTTCTGGCTGAGATTATAGGAAAATGCATATTATGCAAGGACACCACACATGATATTGTCAGTAATTTGTAACTAAGAGTCATGACTGCAATTGTCATGAAACAAAAGATAAACTTCGGAGCTCTTCTAATTGATTGGTTGACCAAATGGTTAGAAAATGAAGAGATGAAGAAGTCTATAGATAAACCACTCACAAAGGTTTTTCATGGAATACTCTTGAGCATTGTAATGAAGAATGAGATTAAGGATGATGAGGGTGAAATTCTTAATGTTCATAAAGTAATGTCTCCATAGCTGTTTATAAACGAAAGAAAAATCTCAAGGAAAATAAGAGGCTAATAACAACTGAGAGCAGCATCAAGGTCTTTGTCAAGAAGAGGAAGGCACAAGAGGTGGAAAGCTCTCAATCTGATGACTCTGTATCTGTAGCAGCCACACCAGCAAAGAAGAAGTGTAAAAGTGTGAGGAATACAGAGGCTCCATCAAGCCGTCTCTCCACTGACAAGAAGAGACATGGAACAGTAGAAGAAAAAGTTTCAACTGCAGAAACCACAAAGAGAAGAAGGAGTAACAAATTACTCCATGAGTCACAGAAGAAGAAAACATAGGTGATAAAGGAGTCAGTTCTAGTTCCTCAAAGAAGCCTATCTACTCAAGAGGAAAGGGAAGACGTAAAGTCTGGAAATGAGAAGGGAACTGAGAGCTTCAAGATTGAATTCTCAAAGAGGAAGCCCAACTATAAAGAAATAGCTAAATCTGATGATGGAGAAGAATGCACAAGTCCTATGGATAACACTCAGAGTTGCCACTCTGCTGCTGAAGAAAATGTGAAATATGAAAGAATTGGATCTCCCACTACTAATGTTCCAACAAGCTCACATGATGACTCAAAAGATGTTGAGTCCGAAGAATAAGGACTTGCCCATACTAATGCTGAACATCAAGGAAGCTTGTCTGGTGATTCAGAGGATTCAGATTCTGAAGGAGAAGAAAAATATGACTCTCCTATAGCTGAACCTCCAAGGAGAAGAAAGAGAAACAGACTGCTCGCTAAATCTTTCTCAAAAAGGACAGGAAAACACTCCACTTCTATCATTAATTTGAGTGATGACGAGTTTGAATCCACGAAAGAAGAAGCTAAGGAAGAAGATAAAGAGATGGAAAACATTTTTATTTCTACAAACCAGGGATCAGAGGAACACACTGATGAGTCAGATGAGGGAAGTCTACACAGGTCTAACTCCAGCCCTAAACAAAATAAAGATGGAAAAGACTCCAATTTTGACACAGAAGAGCTAGTAAATGAAAATGTGCTCAATAATCAGCCGGTGGCGCAGCACTTTCCAAGAGTAAAGGAGTTTGCAACCAAGATGATCAAAGAACAACCTCACTACAAAGTCTATCGACATGCTAAAAACCACTACATTCCCTATGATAGTAGAGTGGGCTCAGATAGCAGAAGGTTATTGCCCAGGTACATGATCGTAGAGTCTCTTCACTCTACCACTGAAGATGATCAAGTTCAAGTTGAGAAGCTTCCCTCCACCTAAGCACAGTTTTCTGATATTCCTTCATCCTCCAACAATGATTTGCACTCAACGATTTATCATATTCTCGCTTCTTTCGAAAAACTGTCTGAAGATGAAAATCATAGAGTCGACTCTGATGCTTAACAAGAGTCTGCCCAACCAAATGACCAAACTTCTACGGAACAGGAGTTACTGAAGAATTATGATGAGTTTATCAAGAAGATGTCTATCATCACTAAAGAATCTAAGATGTTGACCAAAGCAGGAGGAAATGCAGTTCAAGACAAGCTTCAAGCCACTATGTCTGATATATCTCTCAAAATTAAATAGAGAGATCAAATCTATCTGAAGGCTATAAATGATTAGAAGGAAGAAGCTTTACGAGCACATAAGGCTAATGAAGAACAAATCCAATCCCTCTCTAACAAGATTGACAATCTGAATCAGTCTCTCTCCCTGCAACTTGAGCTGAGCCAATATGAAATTGAGATTGAGGTCGATAACTCATCTTACTTGATGGAGCAACTTATGTCAAAAGTGGACCAACTTTCACAAGTGATTAATGACAAAAAGTGGGAGAAAAAGAGGTATAGAGAAAGGAACTCAAGAAAGAGCAAGGAGATCAGAAGAAAAGAAGATAAGAAGGCCAAGAGGAAGGCAAAGAAAAAAAATAGCAAGAGTGGTAGCCGAATCATCATCTGAGGGAGAGTCAAAGGATGATCCCATGAATTCAAAGTTTGAGGGGGAGCCAAAAAAAATAATGAAGAAGAGCATGAATCTGAGGAGGAGCAAAGAAAAGAAATGAAGTCACCATCTCAGGGGGAGAAGGTGCAAAAAGACTAAGCAGAAAAGTAGCTGATCAACAGACATCCTAGAAACACATATGAAGCCAAAAAGGTACATCTCTATCTAGTTAGGTATGTTCTAGATCCAGGATGTGAAGTGTCATAAGTTTATATAATTCCATATTATTATCAATGACATTCATGATTATCTATTTTAGAAATACAGCTGCTCACTGTATATATGATTCATTCATCTCATGCATATGCACTAATTATTTTTGTCATAATCAAATAGGGGGAGATTGTTAGGATAAGCATGTAAATGATATTTCTAATATTATATAATTTTATTATGATATAAATGAATGAATATGCAAGTATTTTTGCATTAAGAAAAGCTATAAAGTCCTTTGATAGATAATAAGAATATATGTACAAGGACTTAGAATGAATTGATCAAATATGTTAGGTTCATCCGACATAAGCAAAACAACTTTGTAAAGTCCTTAAAAAGAAATGATGTACAAGGACTATAAATGTAGAAAGATCAAACTTGTTAGGTTGATCTTATAATGTAATAGTTAGGCTAGTCTAATCATCGAGCAATGTACCAGAAATCATAGTCTGCCAGGAGAGTCAAAGAAAACTCGAAAGTTATCAAGGCAGAATTGTAGTCTACAAGATAGTAGATCTCAGAGTTCGTAGATTGCCAGGAGAGACGAGGAAGGATCGTAGTGTGTCAAGGAGAACTTCCTCGGAGCTGTAGTCTGCTAAGGAATTCATGTTCAGAATCGTAGAGACAGCCTGTCTTAGAGCCGAACGAGCATCTACCGAAGCCAAGTCAAGAATCGTAGAACACACTCAAAGTCGTAGAATCTATTGATCACATCAGAGGCATAGATCGTAGTCGAGCTCGATCAGATGAAGACAACAAGCTTGAGGACAGAGATCGTAGAGTGTCGGCATTTGATCTTGGAGTCGTAGTGTCTGCAGAACCAAAGCTAAAATCGTAGAGTGCAGAACTAAGGCTTTAACAGAAGTGCTCACAATGCCAAGGCAGAATTGTAGAGCAAATATGATTCTCAACAAATGAGCACTCCCAAAATATCAAAAGTATGAAGCCTTTGGTCTGAGCTACAAAGATACATCCTCCTGAAGGAAACCAGAGAGCACTCAATGAATGGCATGCAAGCTAACAGAAGATCTAAGCACCAACCCAATTAACATCCAGATTGAGTTGAGAAGTCATTTTAAGACGAAGTCTTCCACAAGTTGATCAGAAGAAGACTTCAGTAACTGACTAAGGAAAGTCGGCAAGTACAGTAGCTGTCAAGTAAACAGAAGACAACAATCTTGGAAGTATCCAGGATCGTAGTGTTTGCCAAACAATACATGAACTGATGAAGTGAACACAGAGATACTGGTCAGCTTCTGAAGAACAAGGCTAAAGTGATTAATCATCGTGTCAGTCCATTGATGATAAGTGAATGGGAGATCATAAGGAAAAAATTAGCTGGACATGCCACAAATCTGAAGTGACTTGCTATTCAAAAGAGGCAGAACAAGAAGTTAAGCTATTAGTTACTGAGATCAGTCGAGGCAAACAGAAGTGTTGAAGCACTGCACAAGAGAAGGAAGATGTGTTCTACATTGAGGATCCAATGAACACTCTTCAGGATCGTAGTGTTGTCTCAACCGGTCGATGAGCAACATTCAACATGACACTACGATCAGGTCCAAGAAGATATACATCAGAATCGTTGAGTTCGACCATCTGAAGATTGAAGCATTGGCAATGGTTCAATCTGAAGATTGATATTTGAAAAGAGCTTATTGAGAGCATCGATGCAAAAGGACAACCTCTGATCTAGAAATCAGAGAGATGAAATTCGATTACCTGCCCAAGACATCAAAGTGACATCTCTGACGGGGTAGGTGAAACAGTAGACTACAGTGTCAAAAAGTCATAAAGGGGATGTCATGTCACATCTGTAGTCTACCTCAAATAACTCGGGATCTGCGAAGAAATTCAAATAGCTCCCAACGGCTACATTACAACAGGAAGGTTGTGAAGGAATATAAATCAACAAGAGCTTTAAAGATCAAAAGTTGTTGAAGTTATGGAGTTGAAAGATCGTTGAGTTGTTAGAATGCTATTTTGTTGACTCTGCGAGTTCCACCAGAACTAAACAGAACAAGTCTTAGTGACAATGAGATTTCAAAGGTGGAAGTGAAGCAGCTTTGAAAAAGGACTTGAACAGACTAAAGCCTCACTCAATAAAGATGAGAATGCCACTAAAGATGGAAGCTAAGCTGAGAGCCGAGAAGGCCAAGAAGATAACATTCAGAAAAGTGTTAGAGCACAAAGAAGATCTAGAAAGCCACTCTACAAATCACCTTGAAACAAAAGCTAAAAAATAACATATGCAGAATCATGTCTGCAAACCATTTAAGAAGGGTTCAAGGATTGCTAAGTGCCATACGAAGTCTACCAAAAGTTCTGAGACTTAGCAAACCCAGATGGTGATGGTGCACAACTGACATCAAATGAAGATGAGCAAAAAATAATGAAGATTAGCCGCACCCAAGGAGAAGTGGTCCAGACTCTACGCAGAATGCAAAGAGGATCACACCAAGCTGCTTAGTACAAAAGATGTTCAAGCTTAAAGACATCTTAGCAGCTCAGCACCACCACCACCAACAATAACAACAACACCAACAACAAGAAGCCAGGGCTTGAGGGGTCCTTGTTCGGAGGGACTAAATAAAGTTTCAAGCCTGCTAGGATTGAAGAGTTCTTAAGGAACTAGAGGAGTCCCAAGGCTGCTGGCCTTTAAGAGTTCTTAGTGAACTGAAGTTCCAAAGCTGCTGGCCTTGAAGGAATCTTAGTGATTCAGGGTGCTAGTTAAAGAAGAAGAGTGGACTATGAGCTTGAGTCTCTAAACCACTTAAAATCCCTTGTGTCTTTTACATTTAATTATTTAATTTTTTGTCATTTACATTATGTACCTAACTTCTATAACTGCTATGTATGTATGAACTGCTTACAACATAAATAACTCTAAGAACAATGTATGTATGATTATGAAATATCAATGAAGGAGATATTTTACTTATTCCGCTGTGTTTGAAAAGATTCTCATGTTTGTCATTTTCTAATTCATTAGCAATGAAAAATAAACAGGAAAGTATTTGAAAATAAAAAGGATCTATTCAACCCCCCTTCTAGACCTATTGTGTGCCTACTGGGAACTAACATATTCATTTGATGCTAAATCCATTTAGCATGGTAAACTCCAAGAGATGTCTCATGATGATGAGCCATATAGTGTATCTCTCTTAATAGTCCCCATAGACTCCTGAAAAGATAGATCACATAAGTAACTATCATGTATGCAATAAAATATATGAGACCTGATGTTGATCGGTCATATTCTGGAGAAGATCACTGTAAGACTGTAAAAATATCTTAAAGTACTTAACTGGCACTAAAGATGTGATTAAAATTTATGATGGGTCTGTATTAAAATTAGAGGGCTTAACTGACTCAAGTTTTTTTTAAGAATGACCAAGACGACATCAAATCCACTTTAGGGTAAGTTGTTACCTTGAACGATGGTCCAGTAAATTAAAAAGGTTCCAAATAACAAATAGTTGCATGTTTAATGATAAAGACAAAGTATATAGTATTAAATGAAGCAGCAAGTTAATTGTTTGGCGTAAAAGTTCATTACAGAACTAGGAATAGTTCCTAAGTCTCATCTTGAATCTAAATGTGCGTTGCGGCACTTTCATTTAATTAAAAAATCATTGAAAGATGAGAAGTCACTATGGAGATAGTGGACTTTCAAGAACAACATAACATATCCATTTACTGAAGTTTATCCAACAGAAAAATGATCATCACTTAGAGAATAAGGGTATGAGATATCATGACGATTGACTTTAGTGCAAGTGTGAGATTGAAAGTAATATATACACAAGCCAATCATGTTGATGATAAAACTTATAGTTTGTAACAATCTTATTCGTTTATTAATAAAAGTATTCATTTACTGAAGGCTATAATTTGTCTACATGGTGTTGTTTTTATAATATGTGATAAGATCATGCTAATGAGATCTAAATTATTAGATAGCTTAAAACTAAAATTGCTCCCAATCGTGGGATTACTAAAAATGTGATTAGTAAATCCAGATAGATTGGTACATACGTTGCTTGCTCATTGGAAGAGTATGATTGATCTCATGATCATTTGTGTGGAGATATTAAAACAAGTATATAGGTGTTTATTTCAGAACAAGTTCACTGAACGAGGCTCACTAAGGAAAACCTATGGGAATTTTACTTGCATTTCAATAGGAATTCATGTAGTGATAGTAGTATAAGTGATCCTTAGACTTGAGATCATCATAGTATCTTGTGTATGATGAATTATACTTTGACATATTTCTTAAGACCCTTAGGGTATATCAAAGGGTATGCTTGGGTGTAATAAGTTTTACATTAGGATAATGAATGATCAACAAAAAATATACCACTTCCAGTAAAAGAAGAGAAATGTCCTATGTGATTCGATAAATTACAACCCATTATTCACTGGCCAAGGCAGAATGAAATTAGAAAGAAGTTTCAAATTTGCATTATTTGGAGTTGTGCATTTAAGAATCGAAATACATAGAATAAAATAAAATAAGGCTTAATAGTAATTCCATATCTTATATTTAATTGGGACATTGTACGGTGATATGATTGAATTGTACGGTAACTATTTACTCAAATGTTCTTTTAAGATTAATGTTAAAATCTTTATTATCTGAAAAGTCGTTTATCGATAAGGAGACTTATCCTTATTGTAGAATAGATGTTATTTTTTAAATGAATTAATAGATTAATTTATTTATTTAAATAAGATTAAAATTGTTCTAATTGATTCATTCAC
The DNA here is from genome assembly GCA_020205505.1 of Panax japonicus. Lineage (NCBI taxonomy): Eukaryota > Viridiplantae > Streptophyta > Magnoliopsida > Apiales > Araliaceae > Panax > Panax japonicus. The sequence goes on along the minus strand of CM035102.1, from coordinate 48,782,189 downwards.
AACCGGTTTAATATGAAAAACCTAAAGGGTCACACCATAAAAGGAAGGATATTTATTTAAGAAGTAAATGGCATAATCATAATAATAAGTTAAGTGTATTTAATTTAATCTATTATGATAGAATAAATTAAATAGCTTAATATTTATTATTTAAAATTTTTGAAATATTAAATATAAATTAATAAGAGGAGTCTTATTATTATTATTACTATTATTATTTAATTCATAAAGGAGTTTTGGAATTAATTATTAAGAGTACTCGCATATATTCCTAAAAAGATTAGGAGACTAATTAAACATGTTAAAAAGGCTGAGAGTCACTTTTCAACCAAGAAAGACCAAGTCTTACTAGTAGGGGCCAAAAGATCTTTTGAAAAGAAGAAAGATTCAAAGAATATAAATAGAAAAGCAAAAATAAAGGATAATAAGGACAAAACTGATACGGATAGCAAAAGAGTTTTAGGACACTTGAGAGAGACTACGAGAAGTAACTTGCAGAGGCTAACCAAAGAAGCTTAGTTAAGCTAATACAATTTTGTTCATGATTAAAATAAATCTTTATGTATGTTGAGATTCTACTTGGGTATGGGATACCGAGTTTGGTTCTCAGAAATATAGATTTATGAAGAGACCAAGCAGAAATAGAAAGCTAAACAAAGGATAAGTAATCCTATGTGTGAGAAATGAAGCAAAGGTTGCAGCATTAGCCATACGAATTTAATGTTTAACATTTGTATATAGGTAAGTCTATTATGTCAATAAGTTGTTATTGTACTATTTCATTTCTCGTTAGAAAAATTATTACCATTTTTTTGTTGGACAAATTTTTTTTTAGTATTATATCTAAGAACAATTGTTGTTGTATATGTAATAATAATGTTTTTTATAGAACTGAAATATTACTTAATGGACATTGTGTACTTAACTTACGTGAAAATAATTTTGAATATTGAATAAACTAGTATAAGAAAATGGAGATGATCATTCAAAGGGTTGAATATGTGTATTTGATGAATTACAAGTCTAAATCATTTGAAAGGTTCAAATAATTCAGAAGTGGAACTAATTTGAAAAGTATTAAGACTCATTGATTAGATTAAGGAAGGAATACTTGTGCAATAAGTTTCTAGATCATCTCAAATGGTTTTCTTATAATGGACGCCTCCTGATACACAATAATTTATTGGTGTAACTAAAAGGAAAAATTGTACCTTGTTGGACATGGTGTGGTCCATAATGATTTTTACCAACATTCTAGTATCCTTTTGGGGTAATGGCATAGAAATGGCTGTATATCTACAAAAAGGCATCCTCAAAATCCGGCCCAAATACTCCATAAGAGTTATGGACAAGAAGGATTCCTAATCTTAAGTATGTTAAGATAATGGGTTGTCCACTTTATGTGAAAAGGTTTCAAAGGATAAGCTTGGGACATGATTTGATAAGTGCAGATTTGTGGGACATTCTAAAGTAAGTTTAGGGTATATGTTCTATAATCCTACTTAGCAAAAGGTGTTTGTTGCGAAACGCACTGCCTTCTAAGATAAAATTGTTTATCATTGAAGGGGCTAGTGGGAGGGTGATAAATCTTAAAGAGTTAAAGAACCACAAAGCACTATAAGTCAAATAAGAAGAACTTGTAGATAAACTTATTATACCACAACCGAATCTTAAATCTGGAATAGTACCGAAGATACCTAGGAGGGATAGATTCATCATAAATGATGATGATGAGGTACGAATCATAGAAGATGATGATCTAGTTACATACGATGATGTAAGAGTTGCAGAAACTCGGAGAAATGGATTGAAGCAAGCTTCTCAAAAATGGAACATTCGTTTTGACGATATAATCAAAAGAGTTTGATTTTATCAAAAACAGGAATGAACCTAGTGTGTACAAAAGAGTTTGATTTTTATCAAAAATAAGAATGAACTTAGTGTGTACAAAAGGGTCAGTGGGAGCGTTGTGACATTCCTAGTATTATATGTTTATATACTACGGATAAGGAATAACATATCAATGCTACAATCAATAAAGATAAAGTTTTTTAAACATTCCTCCATGAATGATTTGGGATGAGTATCGTAATTGGGGATACAAATCTATATAGATAGATTTAAAAGGATGATTGGCTTAACCCAAGGAATGAATATTCATTTGATGCTAAAGCCATTTAGCATGGCAAACTCCAATAGATATCTCATGATGATGAGCCATAGAGTGTATCTCTCTTAATAGTCCCCATAGACTCCCGAAAAGAGAGATCACATGAGTAACTATCATGTATGCAATAAAATATATGAGACCTGATGTTGATCGGTCATATTCTGGAGAAGATCACTGTGAGACAGTGAAAATATCTTAAAGTAGTTAATCGACACTAAAGATGTGATTAAAATTTTTGATGGGTCTAAATTAAAACAAGAGGGCTTAACAGACTCAAGTTATTTTTTAGATTGACTAAGACGACATCAAATCCACTTTAGGTTAAATTGTTACCTTAAACGGTGGTCCAGTGAATTAAAAAGGTTCCAAATAGCAAATAGTTGCTGGTTTAGTGATAAAGACAAAGTATATAGCAATAAATGAAGTTGCAAGTAAATTGTTTGGCTGAAAAGTTCATTACAGAACTAGGAATAGTTCCTAAATCTCATCTTGGATCTAAACGTGTGTTGCGACACTTTCAATTGATTAAATAATCATTGAAAGAGGAGAAATCACTATAGAGATGGTGGACTCTCAAGAACAACATTACATATCCATTTACTGAAGTTTATCCAACAGAAGGATGATCATCACTTGGAGAATAAGGGTATGAGATATCATGACGATTGACTTTAGTGCAAGTGTGAGATTGAAAGTAGTATGTACACAAGCCAATAATGTTAATGATAAAGCATATACTTTGTAACAATCTTATTCATTTATTAATAAAAGTATTCATTTACTAAAGGCTTTAATTTATCTACATGGTGTTGTTTTTATAATATGTGACAAACCCATAGTTTTATGCAATGCTTTTAGAATCATGATAAGATCATGCTAATGAGATCTAAATTATTATATAGCTTAAAACTAAAATTGTTCCCAATCGTGAGATTACTAAAAATATAATTAGTAAATTCGGATAGATTGGTACATATGTTGCTTATTGGATGAGTATGATTGATCTCGTGATCATTTGTGTGGAGATATTAAAGCAAGTATATAGGTGCTTATTTGAGAATAAGTTCACTGAACGTGGCTCATTAAGAAATACCTAATGAAGTTTTGTTTGCATGTCAATAGGAATTCATATAGTAATAGTAGTACAAGTGATCCTTAGACTTGAGATCATCATAGTATCTTGTGTATGATGAATTATACTTTGACATATTCCTTAAGACCCTTAGGAAATATCAAACGGTATGCTTGAGTATAATAAGTTAAACATTAAGATAATGAATGATCAACAAATAATATACCACTTCCAGTAATAGAAGAGAAATATCCTATGTGATTCGATAAATGACAACCCAGTAGTCATTGGTCAAGGCAGAATGAAATTAGAAAAGAGTTTCAAATTTGCATTATTTGGAGTTGTGCATTTAAGAATCGAAATACATAGAATAAAATAAAATAAGACTTAACAATAATTTCATATCTTATATTTAACTAGGACATTGTATGGTGGAAGGATTGAATTGCACGGTAACTATATACTCAAAGGTTATTTTAAGATTAATGTTAAAATCTATATTATCTGAAAAGTCGTTGATAGCTAATGAGTCTTATCCTTATTATAGAATAGATGTTATTTATTTAAATAAATTAATAGATTAATTTATTTAAATAAAATTAAAATTGTTCTAATTGATTTATTCACAACCGATTTAATATGAAAAACCTAAAGGGTCACACCATAAAAGGAAGGATATTTATTTAAGAAGTAAATTACATAATCGTAATAATAAGTTAAGTGTATTTAATTTAATTTATGGTGATAGAATAAATTAAATAGCTTAATATTTATTATTTAATATTTATGAAATATTAAATATAAATTAATAAGAGGAGTCTTATTATTATTATTACTATTATTATGTAATTCGTAAAGGAGTTTGAGAATTAATTACTAAGAGTATTCGCATATATTCCTAAAAAGACTAGGAGACTAATTAAACATGTAACAAATGCTGATAGTCACTTTTCAACCAAGAAAGACCAAGTCCTACTGGTAGGGGCCAAATGATCTTTTGAAAAGAAAGATTCAAAGAAGGTAAATAGAAAAACAAAAATAAAGGATAATAAGAACAAAATTGATATGGATAGCAAATGTGTTTTCTTCCACTTCAAAAAGTCTGGACACTAGAGAAAAACTAAGAGAAGTAAGTTGTAGAGGCTAACCAAAGAAGCTTAGTTAAGCTTCGATTATAAATACAATTTTTTCATGATTAAAATAAATCTTTATGTAAGTTGAGATTCTACTTGGGTATTGGATACCGACTTTGGTTCTCATAAATATAGATTTATGAAGGGACCAAGCAGAAGTAGAAAGCTAAACAAAGGATAAGTAATCCTATGTGTGGGAAATGAAGTAAAGGTTGCTGCATTAGCCATACAAACTTATTGTTTAACATTTGTCTACAAGCAAGTCTATGAAGTCAATAAGTTGTTATTGTATTATTTCATTTCTCGTTAGAAATATTATTTCCATTTTGTTGTTGGACAAAATTGTTTTTTGGTATTATATTTAAGAACGGTTGTTGTTCTATATATAATAATAATATTTTTTATAGAACTGAAATATTACTTAATGGACTTTGTGTACTTGACTTACGTAAAAATAATTTTGCATATTGAACAAACTAGTATAAGAAAAGGAGATGATCATTCAAAGGGTTGAATATGTGTATTTGATGAAATACAAGTCTAAATCATTTGAAAGGTTCAAATAATTCAGAAGTGGAACTAATTTGAAAAGTATTAAGATTCTTTGATTAGATTAAGGAAGGAATACTTGTGCAATAAGTTTCTAGATCATTTCAAATGGTTTTCTTATAATGGACGCCACCTGATACATAATAATTTATTGGTGTGACTAAATGGAAAAATCGTACCTTGTTGGACACGGTGTGGTCCGTAATGATTTTTACCGACATTCTAGTATCATTTTGGGGTAATGGCATAGAAATGGCTCTATATCTACAAAAAGGTAACCTTAAAATCTGGCCCCAAGACTCCATAATAGTTAAGGATATGGAGGATTCCTAATCTTAAGTATGTTAAGATAATGGGTTGTCCACTTTATGTGAAAAGGTTTCAAAGGATAAGCTTGAGGCAAGATTTGATAAGTGCAGATTTATGGGACATCCTAAAGTAAGTTTAGGTATATGTTCTATAATCCTACTTAGCAAAAGGTGTTTGTTGCGAAACACACTGCCTTCTAAGATAAAATTGTTTATCATTGAAGGGGCTAGTGGTAGGGTGATAGAGCTTGAAGAGTTAAAGAACCACAAAGCACTATAAGTCAAATAAGAGGAACTTGTAGATAAACTTATTGTACCACAACTGAATCATACATTTGGAATAGTACCGAAGATACCTAGAAGGTATGGATTCATTATAAATGTTCCCAATCATGGGATTACTAAAAATGTGATTAGTAAATCCGAATAGATTGGTACATATGTTGCTTGCTCATTGTATGAGTATGATTGATCTCATGACCATTTGTGTGGAGATACTAAAACAAGTATGTAGGTGTTTATTTGAGAATAAGTTCACAGAATGTGGCTCACTAAGGAATACCTAATGGAGTTTTACTTGCATGTTAATAGGAATTCATGTAGTGATAGAAGTACAAGTGATCCTTAGACTTGAGATCATCATAGTATCTTGTGTATGTTGAATTACACTTTGACATATTCCTTAAGACCCTTAGGGTATATCAAAGGGTATGCTTGGGTGTAATAAGTTGTACATTAAGATAATGAATGATCAACAAAGAATATACCACTTCCAGTAAAAGAAGAGAAATGTCCTATGTGATTCGATAAATGACAAACCAGTAGTCACTGGCCAAAGCATAATGAAATTAGAAAAGAGTTTCAAATTTGCATTATTAGGAGTTGAGCATTTAAGAATCGAAATACATAGAATAAAATAAAATAAGACTTAACAGTAATTCCTTATCTTATATTTAATTGGGACATTGTATGGTGGAAGGATTGAATTATACGGTAACTATTTACTCAATGGTTTTTTAAGATTAATGTTAAAATCTATATTATCTGGAAAGTCGTTGATCGCTAAGGAGGCTTATTCTTATTGTAGAATAGATGTTATTTATTTAAATAAATTCATAGATTAATTTATTTATTTAAATAAGATTAAAATTATTCTAATTGATTTATTCACAACCGATTTAATATGGAAAACCTAAAGGGTCACACCATAAAAGAAAAGATATTTATTTAAGAAGTAAATGGCATAGTCGTAATAATAAGTTAAGTGTATTTAATTTAATCTATGATGACAGATTAAATTAAATAACTTAATATTTATTATTTAATATTTCGGAAATATTAAATATAAATTAATAAGAGGAGTCTTATTATTATTATTATTATTATTACTATTATTATTATTTAATTCATAAAGGAGTTTGGGAATTAATTATTAAGAGTACTCACATATATTCCTAAAAAGATTAGGAGACTAATTAAACATGTAAAAAATGCTGAGAGTCACTTTCCAACCAAGAAAGACCAAGTCTTACTAGTAGGGGCCAAAGAATTTTTTGAAAAGAATAAAGATTCAAAGAAGGTAAATAGAAAAATAAAAATAAAGGATAATAAGAACAAAACTATTACGGATAGCAAAAGGGTTTTCTTCCACTGCAATAAGTCAGGACACTGGAGAGAAACTGTGAGAAGTAACTTGCATAGGCTAACCAAAGAAGCTTAGTTAAGCTTCGATTACAAATACAATTTTGGTCATGATTAAAATAAATCTTTATGTAAGTTGAGATTTTGCTTGGGTATTGGATACCGACTTTGGTTCTCATAAATATAGATTTATGAAGGGACCAAACAGAAGTAGAAAGCTAAACAAAGGATAAGTAATCCTATGTGTGAGAAATGAAACAAAGGTTGTTGCATTAGCCATACGAACTTATTGTTTAACATTTGTCTACAAGTAAGTCTATTAAGTCAATAAATTATTATTGTATTATTTCAGTTCTCGTTAGAAATATTATTTCCATTTTGTTGTTGGACAAAATATTTTTTTGGTATTATATTTAAGAACCGTTGTTGTTCTATATATAATAATAATGTTTTGTATAGAACTTAAATATTACTTAATGGACTTTGTGTACTTGACTTACGTGAAAATAATTTTGCATATTGAACAAACTAGTATAAGAAAAGGAGATGATCATTCAAAGGGTTGAATATGTGTATTTGATAAAAATACAAGTCTAAATCATTTGAAAGGTTTAAATAATTCAGAAGTGGAACTAATTTGAAAAGTATTAAGATTCTTTGTTTAGATTGAGGAAGGAATACTTGTGCAATAAGTTTCTAGATCATCTCAAATCGTTTTCTTATAATGGACGCCTCCTAATATGCAATAATTTATTGTTATGACTAAAAGGAAAAATCATACCTTGTTGTACATGGTGCGGTCCATAATGATTTTTACTAATATTCTAGTATCTTTTTTGGGGTAATGTCATGGACATGGCTGTATATCTACGAAAAGGTAACCTCAAAATCCAGCCCCAAGACTCCATAAGAGTTATGGACAAGGAGGATTCCTAATCTTAAGTATGTTAAGATAATGGGTTGTCCACTTTATGTGAAAAGGTTTCAAATGATAAGCTTGGGACAATATTTGATAAGTGCAGATTTGTGGGACATCCTAAAGTAAGTTTAGGGTATATGTTCTATAATCCTACTTAGCAAAAGGTGTTTGTTACGAAACACGCTACCTTCTAAGATAGAGGTATTTATCATTGAAGGGGCTAGTGGGAGGGTGATAGACCTTGAAGAGTTCAAGAACCACAAAGCACTATAAGTCAAATAAGAGGAACTTGTAGATAAACTTATTGTACCACAATCGAATCGTAATTCTAGAATAGTACCAAAGATACCTAAGAGGTATGGATCCATCTTAAATGATGATGATATGATGAGGTATGAATCATAGAAGATGATGATCCAAATATATATGATGATGTAAAAGTTGCAGACACTCGGAGAAATGGATTGAAGCAAGTTTTTAAAAAAAGGAACATTCATTTTGATGAGATAATCAAAGGAGTTTGACTTTATCAAAAATAAGAATGAACCTAATGTCAAAAGAGTTTGATTTTATCAAAAATAAGACTGAACCTAGTGTGTACAAATGGGTAAGTGGGAGCGTCGTGACATTCCTAGTATTATATGTTGATATACTACGGATAAGGAATGACATATTAATTCTATAATCAGTAAAGATATAGTTTTCTATACATTCCTCCATGAATGACTTGGGAAGTGTAACGTAATTTGGGATACAAATCTATATAGATAGAATTAAAACGATGACCGGCCAAAGATATTCAGTAATAGGTCATCATTGCACTACGGGCCAAAGATATTCAACAACAGGTCATCTTTGCACTATGGGCGAAAGATATTAATATCTCAATGAAATATATTATCATTTCAAAATTTATATAAACAATAATTATAATCATGTTGAGTAATTCACCTTTCCACTTCAGCTAAAGATAATCGTTTATAAATTCAATGGTCATGATCATACCAATCAACAATTCATCTTTGCACTACTGGCCAAAGAGAACCCATAGTCACGATCATACTAATAATCTACTCATCTTTACACTCTAGTGAAAGAGACATTCCATTATCAGGGTTATAAAAATATTATATATGATAATAAAAATAATATGATCAAAACATGGATTTAATTTCAAGAGCAATATTCATAAATCAATGATAATTTGGTCAGAAAAAGAAACCAATTTTGTCATGAATAGTAACCCGTGAATATTAACTCGTGAATAGTAACTCATGAATAGTAATGTGTGAATAGTAATTCATGAATAATAACTCATGAATAGTACTCCGTATTCGTACATAGTACCGTATACATAAATAATGTCATATACGTAAATAGTGCCATATACATGAATATTGTCGTATACGTGAATAGTGTCATATATGTGAATAGTAATCTTGACATGAAAAGGTAAAAATTTCATAATAAAATTCATACCAATATTTTGGTATAATGATATTGAAGAAATAACATCAATTACAATGAAAATAACATCCATTTCCATCCTTTACCTCAAAAGAACAGTACTTCTGACTGGAATATCGGATGTAATGTCGAAGGAAACTTGCACTGAATAGCAACTTTCAAAGTATCTAAATACTCATAAAAATACGCTCGATAATATAGAGAGAGAAAACTTATGTTTCTGGTGTGATTTTTAATTCTAACCTAAGCACATATTTATAGAAAAATGCTAGAACGCCAAAGGAGACTAAATTAATAAAATAATATTTTTTCCTTCTTTCTATGCCCACACATTTTGAAAGCTGCGCATTGCCATCTTGGAAGAATTTTCAGCCCATATGTTTTCAAAAAATCAAAAGTGGGCCCCACCTAAAAAAATATTTAATTTCCGAAACTTCAAGAATTCATAAAAAATATCTCTTTTATCAAAAAAATACGAATTTTATGTCCATTCCATAGGAAATCGAATTCTCTACAACTGTGTAGCTTTAAGTTTTTCCAAATTCCAAACAGAAAATGTCCAAAATCCACATACGAATGATTTTTAATACCTCAATTCTGAAAAAATCTGATAAAATACCCCAGCATTAATTCCTTCATTTATATCCCCATAAAATAAATATTTCCTTATCAATAATTAATTATTCACAAATAATATTACAGAATCACAATAATGACAACCATGTCGTTCCCAGGAAAGAAGGGGGGCTTTCCGATAAGGATTTCTCCTTACTGGCGCACAATTAAATCACCAAACCCCTTTCCTAGACAAAACTTTCTTAGACATTGCCAATAATGATATCTAACAATATTATTCAATTAATATGATTTATTGATCTGATAATGGAAAATACTGTGCAGTGATAATTTTTGAAATAACAATAACATAAAATATCAACGTAGTAATTATTGAATCAATAAAATAAAATATTGAACAGTAATTATTGTAACAATTATTGAGTAGTGCCTTCTTACGTAAGAATCAGTAATCTAACAATATTGTGCAATACCATGTGCTACTGTGCAACCACGCGTATTACTGTATTTTAACCACCAGGTATTCTAATAGTGTTAACGGTAATAACTACGCCGTTATTTATAAAAACTTAAAATTGTCATTTTTCTCATCCGACGGTTATTCTATTATGGGGCCCACAAATGGCTGCGCCGTCGTACGAATATTCCCCGACAACAAGAATATTTTACGACTAAACGAATATTCCTCGACAATAATGAATATTTTATAACCACTTGTTTATTTTGAAAAATTTATATATATCACCCTTAACTTTAAACTTTTATCAATTTAACTATTTACTAAATTAAAAAATTGAATACTTTTATTTCATAAAATTCGGGGTCTTACAATCTCCAGTCCTTATGAAATTTCATCCCCGAAATTTACGTACCTGGTATTTCGATGAGTTGAGAATACATTGCTTTCATTTCAGATTCCATCTTCTTTGTCCTCATGATTTCTCCATTGCTCATCTCCTATATTTTAGATATCATTCTAGAATACAGCTTCAAAACAAAGGTTAACTGACATATCATTATTTTTTAACTAATTAGGTAAGAAATTTCAGCTTAGGTAGGACACACTAGTGAGGGATCTACTCGTCTCTCCCCTCCTAGTTTTATTCTCCGATCTCCGCCAGTGATCATATCCCTAAGCTCTGATACCAAATGTGACACCCCCAATATAGGTCCAATCCACCCAACCCATTCTGTGTCGCCAAATACATGGTACAGAAAACAACTACAACTTCATTATTACAATTGTCGTACAAAATACAAAAACACATATACTGAGAGTTTTAATACAAACTGTGACTCTCATCCCTTTAATTAGATAGCACCTCACATTGATACATTACATAAAGGTACAGTTAATAACTGTTTTAGAAATTAAAATCTTTGGAAAATGCTCAAGAAAACCTTCGTATATAGGAGGCCATGCATCTAATTTATAATAAATATCATATGACTCGAGAATTATCCTTGGTTGACCCAATAGACCCCAAAGAAAAATGAGAAGATTGCTATCATGTTCTTTCCAATGGTGAGTCTTCTCTTGACATATAATTATCTCCATTGTCTCTAATTGAGAATTATATTTCAACCAAACTCCAAAATTATATAGGTAGTGCTCGTAGATATAATCAGCAAGTGCATGTGCACAACCCTGTCTTATGATAACACGAAGTCGTAGGTCATTAGACATCTTGTATGATAGTTGCAAAACCCCCTTCCAAAGTTGGATTCACCTCAACCTATTCGGTTTACCAAAATCAACGGTTAAAATGATGTATAAAATATGACAAACTTATTTAAAATTCTTGATAAAATTAGTTCCATACTGTTTTAGGGGAAATCTCAACAGCTATAGACCACCATTATATTCCCCTGTTACCCCCGCTCGACCCAGCTACACTCTTATTACCTGAAAGGAATTGTGAAGCAAAAGAGTGAGCATAACTAGCCCAGTAAAGAATATCATGACTAAAGATAATTAAATTATCAATAGCCTTCATCAGTAATAAATCAGAGGTTTAGAACATATGGTAGATGATAAAACTTTTCAACCATAGTTGCAGCGGAACGAGCATTCCATTAGAAGAGTCAAATAGACCATAAGGTCTATTATCTTCTCCAAGTTAAAAGTCCACCAACAATGTTTTATCCCTGTAACATCAATCAATAGTTTCTGTCCACAATCACGTGAATAACAAGTATTTCTAAATTCTTTTTCTCATCCAGGATGAAGATAATTTTCATCACCTGTCTTTACCTAAAATATCAAAGATCATGGTTATATCAAATCAAATTTCCTGTTCATAATCATACTAATAAATTCATCTTTGCACTACGGGCCAAATATATTCATTAACAGTTCATCTTTGCACTACAGGCCAAAGATATTCAATAATAGGCCATGTATGCACTACGGGCAAAAGATAATCAACAACAGGTCATCTTTGCATTACGGGCCAAAGATATTAATATCTCAAAGAAATATATAATCATTTCAGAATTTATATAAACAATAATTATAACCATGTTGATCAATTGACCTTTGCACTTAAGCTAAAGATAATAATTTATAAATTCAATGGTCATGATCATACCAGTCAACAATTCATCTTTGCACTACTGGCCAAAGAGAACCCATAGTAACGATCATACCAATAATCTACCCATTTTTACACTCAAGTGAAAGAGACATTCCATCATCAGGGTTATAAAAATGTTATATATGATAATAAAAACAATATGATCAAAACATGGATTTAATTTCAAGAGCAATATTCATAAATCAACGATAATTTGGTCAGAAAATGAAACAAATTTTGTCGTGAATAGTAACCCGTAAATAGTAACTCGTGAATAGTAACTCATAAATAGTAACTCATGAATAGTTACTCGTAAATAGTACTCCATATTCGTACATTGTACCGTATACATAAATAATGTCATATACATAAATAGTGCCATATACATGAATAGTATCGTATACGTGAATAGTGCCGTATACGTGAATATTAACCTCGACATAAAAAGGTAAAAATTTTATAATAAAATTTATACCAATATTTTGGTATAATGATATTGAAGAAATAACATCATTTACAATGAAAATAACATCCCTTACATCAAAATAATAGTATTTCTGACTGGAATATCGGATGTAATGCCGAAAAAAACTTGCATTGAATAACAACTCTTAAAGTATCTAAATACTCACAAAAATACGCTCGATAATATAGAGAGAGAAAACTTATGTTTCTGGTTTGATTTTCAATTCTAACCTAAAAACATATTTATAGGAAAATACTAGAACGCCAAAGGAGACTAAATTAATAAAATAATATTTTTTTCTTTCTTTCTACACCCACCCATTTTGAAAGCTGAGCATGCCATCTTGGAAGAATTTTCAACCCACATGTTTTTAAAAAACCAAAAGTGGGTCCCACCTAAAAAAACATTTAATTTTCAAAACTTCAACAATTCATAACAAATAGCTCTTTTATTAGAAAAATATGAATTTTATATCCATTCCATAGGAAATCGAATTCTCTACAACTTTGTAGCTTTAAGTTTTTCCAAATTCCAAACAGAAAATGTCCAAAATCCATATACGGATGATTTTTAATATCTCCATTCCGACAAAATTCTGATAAAATATCTCAGCATTAATTCCTTCATTTATATCCTCATAAAATAAATATTTCCTTATCAATAATTAATTACTCACAAATAATATTACAGAATCACAATAATGACAACCATGTCGTTTCTAGGAAAGAAGGGGGCTTTCCGATAAGGATTTCTCCTTACTGGCGCGCAATTAAATGACCAAACCCCTTTCCTAGACAAACTTCCTTAGACATTGCCAATAATGATATCTAATAATATTATTCAATTAATATTAATAATTGATCTGATAATGGGAAATACTGTGCAGTGACAATTTTTGAAACAACAATAACATAAAATATCAACGTAGTAATTATTGAATCAATAAAATAAAATATTGAACAGTAATTATTATAACAATTATTGAGTAGTACCTTCTTACGTAAGAATCAGTAATCCAACAATACTATGCAATACCGTAGCACTGTGCAACCACGCGTATTACTGTATTTTAACCACCAGGTATTCCAACAGTGTTAACGGTAACAACTACATTGTTATTTATAAAAACTCAAACTTGTCGTTTTCCTCATCCGACGGTTATTCTGTTATGGGGCCCACAAATGGATGTGCCGTTGTACGAATATTCCTCGATAACAAGAATATTCTACGATCAAACGAATATTCCCCGACAATAATGAATATTTTATAATCACTGGCTTATTTTGAAAAATTTATATATATCACCCTTAACTTTAAACTTTTATCAATATAACTATTTAGTAAATAAAAAAATTGAATACTTTTATTTCATAAAATTCAGGGTCTTACAATCTCCCTTCCTTATGAAATTTCATCCCCGAAATTTATGTACCTAGTATTTCGATGAGTTGAGAATACCTTGCTTTTATTTCAGATTCCTTCTTCCCTGTCCTCATAATTTCTCCATTGCTCATCTCCTTTATTTTAGATATCATTCTAGAATACAGCTTCAAAACAAAGGTTAACTGACATATCATAATTTGTCAACTAATTAGGTAAGAAATTTCAGCTTAGATAAAACACAATAGCGAAGGATTTATTCGTCTCTCCCCTCCTATTTCTATTCCCCAATCTCCGCCAGAGACCATATCCCTAAGTTCTGATATCAACTGTGACGCCCCCAATATAGGTCCAATCCACCCAACCCAATCTGAGCCGCCAAATACATAGTACATGTAACGATCGAGAAATTTATAATTTAATTTAAATATTTATTGAATTAAATAAATATTTTAAATAATTTATTTATTGAAGAAAATAAATAATTAATGAATTGTGGTGAATTAATTTAGTAACTAAATTGATTAATATTGATAATTTTATTTGAAGGTTTTTATTTAAATAAAATAATTAAATTAAATCAATTGCTTAATATTTAAGGAAATAATTAAATTAAGTGAATTGTTTAATATTAAATGAATAAATTAAATAAGGTGATGTTTTTAATTTATTAATTAAATTAGATATATAATTATTTAATTATTTATTGTAAGTATATTTGTAATAAGAATATAATAATTATAATTATAAATTACAAGTTATTTAATGGGTTGCAAGTGTGACAATTGGAAACTATATAATATAAATAATATAATAATAATTTGATTTGGGGGAGTTTTGGTTAGCCAAACAAGGCCTTGTGGCCTTTGGCTTATTCAATTGACGCAAACCTTTTATTTTCTAACGGAAGGGAACGTGGTTTATATTTTTTTTTCTTCTTCGCATCTTATTTCTTTGCCTAAGGCTAAGCTAAGAACAGAGAGTTTGTGAGGAAGGGGGAAAACACAGAGAGTTGGTAAGGGATTGAGGGATTTGCTGTGGAAGGGAAAGGAATTGAAGCCATTCTATAATAATTGCTTCAATAATCAAGGAATTAATGTATAATTGTTTCTAATTTATACGTTTTGATTTGTTAGTAGATATTTCCTGTAAACTATAGTTATGATAGAGTGATATATATACTTGTAAATATGGGTTATATGCTGTTAATCATCACGTATGCTTATTATTTGTTATCAAATTCGTGTAAATTGAGTGTAAGAAGAAAAAGGAAAATAGCAATGTTTATGTTCTTATTATATGGCTTAGAAAGTACAAAAATTGATGCTTTATATGTGTATTAATCTGTAGTTTGTTATTGGATTATGTTAATATGTTAAGAAACAAAAACAACGAAGTTTAAATCATGTAAATTGATTAAGAAATGAGTTCGTGGCAATCAAATTTGTTAAAAGTGTAAAAATGAAGAAAATTTGGAAAAACTATGGTCTTGATTCCTCAAAATGGTGTATATGTAATGTTTTGTATATACAATGGTGTTTAGCATGTATAACTAAAATATGTCAAAGTTTTAGATGTTGAGTTTGGGGGAAATTCTGTTGGATTGGGATTTTTGGCCTTTAGTAGTGTATTAGTTTGCATCTGTAAAAGCTGAGTCTGGTGCATCACGCGGCCGCTCTTCCTGGCGCGGGGTTGTCGCGTGGGCACACAACATTTGGGCGCGGGTACGTGGAGTCACGCGGGCACGCGATAGCCCAGTATATTACTCGCGCGAGTGGCCTGTCACAGACAGTGATGTCTGCTTAATTGTAGGTTGTGTGTAACAGGTTTGGGTTAGTTTAACATGCATGTAAGGGTACTAAAACATTAAGTGAATTATAATAACAGATTCCAATGTGTTATAATGCATAGTGTAAAAACTTGAAATAATTATTTAAATAAGTTCTAAAATGAAACCAAGTGTGATGTTTTTAAAGTTAGAGATGAATGATTAAGTTATACTGGCTTGTAATGAGATTTCAGATTTGTTAAGTATATTTAACCTACGTGATTAGGTGCTAGGTTAGGGTTGTGACCTAAATGATGGCTTAAACACTAAAGTTAATATTCATGCGATTAATTGTTGTTGCGATTTTAATGATATATATAGGATAATTGGAGATTATTTTGCACTTGTGTAGCTTACAAACAAGGCAAGTTCTCTAACTCTACTTTTATAATGTGCAAGTTCCTAAACCTTAACACTTTACGTTGAGCAAGCTTTTGAACTTCATTAATTTCATATTGAATGCGTGTTTCCATTTCTAAATTGTTATTGTTCAAGTTCTTAAAATTGAGCAAACCTAATTTATCTTGAATATGTTTGTACAAGCTCTTATAACTAATTCGTTATATCAAGCAAGTTTACTTTCTTAATTATTATTCAAAGCACATATTGTTCTAATACATTGATTCAAATGAGATTGTTCTAACTCTTTTGGTTATTGCATTTTGCATGTATATCATGTTTATTCAATTATATATATTGTTGATATCCGATCTTTGACTTTGATAGCCTTATACAGTTACACATTCTTGTGTTAAACCTTTATTGATGGAAATTGAATAGTGTTCTAAAACTCTAGAAACACTGATAAGCTATGTTCCAAACTAAACTTTCTTTAGTGCTGAAATTCCAAATTCAAACTGAGACGAACAACCCTAATATAAGGGATTTTTGTACGTGTAACGTTTAGATGTTTGTGCACAATACATGGTACAAAGGGCTGATCCCCATAAGTACGATAAGAAGGGTCTATACAGTCTAATGACTGTTAAGGTTAAGATAATAATACCTATATACCGGAGACATAGTTCGTGGTCTTAAGACCCTCAGACATTGATTTCGAACTTGTGTTCTATTCTTAATTCTCATAACAAGTTCATTATTGTTCAGTATTCGTTGTTCACTCTTATATTGTTATCATTATTACTTTCTATATCAGTGAGCAATTGTTTGCTCACTCTTGCAATTAACATTGCGGCTAAGGTTGAAAGAGTCGATGAGCCATCTATCAGCAAAGGGAAGGGCAAGATGTCTAAGAGCTGAAGAATTAATGAAGTTAATTTAAATGTTTCATGTTACAAGACTTATTTTAATATATGATGTATTCTGCAAGCTGATGTAATAATTTTAAGGTTAGATTACTTGTGATTTATTTATAGATGATGATGTAACCCTTTGGCGAGGAAGATTATTGTTTAAGTTATTTAAATTATGTCTTTATCCTTTATTGATGGGTAGATAGATGTAATAATTTTGATAAGTGAGAACCAAATCCTGTGGGAATGAAGTACCTGGATTTGGGGGTGTCATATGTTGGTGTCAAAGCCTTAGGTTATGAACCTTAGGCGGGAAAAGTTTAGGAAGTAACTTTTAAGGAAATAGAAAACATAGAGGTGTTTAACTCTTACCGAGTTTTAAGGAATGGATTAAGGTATCCATTGAAGTTAAATAATAAAAGACATTATGTCCTATGTGTTAATAACTTATGTGCTCGCGAGTATCGAAAAATTTTAAGTAAAACTTAAAATATTTTATTGTCAGGATGTCTAACGAATGAGGATCCAGTCCAGCTAGAGAGGTGATACCTCATATACCTAGAGAGGATGAACCTCAGGATATTCATGTAGTGCGGGAGCAGTTGATCCAGGAGGATGTGCCTGTGACCGATCCCGAGGAGGATAGTTCTACGGAAGTAGAGGAGGATGATGAAGAAGAGGATCCTGAGGAGTTTCCACCAAACTCCATATCAGTGGAGATGTATGACGCTTTGTATGATAGTAACATAGAGTTACAGGACAAGGTCGAGACGCTGAAGGAAATGGTTGAGATGCATCACGCTTTAATAGAGAAAAAGGATGCAAAGATTCAGGAACTCGACTCGAAACTTGGAAACACGGAGTGGGACTTAGTTCATACAAAGGGTTAGCATGAAGACCTATTGGCAGTACACGAGAAGATGAAGACTGACATGGAGAAATTAAAAGATGATTTCAAGGAGGAGTCAGCTAAGCGTGCAAGAGTAGAGGATGCTTGGATGAAGGAGACTCAATGTGCAGACCGTGCTGAAGCTAAAGTACAAGTGAAGAAAGCCAAGATGAAGAAGATGGATTATGCTTTTAATTCAGCAATTGATAGGGCCCAGGATCGAGTCTATTATTACCCACCTCAGTTTGAGAATTTGCCATGGTTCGTGATGGATCGCAGAACGGCGTATTGTATCATGGAGGAGGAGCGTCGGGAAGCCTTGCGACGCCTTAATATGTCTAGATAGAATAAGAGTGATAATAGTATGAGGTTAATTATATGAATAAATAAATTGTGAATCCCATATCTTGAGATAAATAAAGGGATAGTATGAGTATGTAATCCTGAAACGTGTTTACTTCAAGAAAGTGGATGTTATAGCGATTATGCTATCTTTATCATGTTTTAAAACGTTATGAATGAATAAAATATTAAAATTTATTTGAAATGTTATGTGTTAAAGCTTTAATCTTGGAATGTTTAAGTTAAACTTCAAATACCCAAGAAGTTGAGTAATGAGTAATAAGCATATATCTTAACAGATAATGCCTCCTAGAAGAAGACAACCGCGTTAGCAAGCACCTCCAGAGGGGTCTACTAATAATAACAATGAGACCAACGCTAATCTGGTTCAGTAGTTGGTATCTCTATTGACGGGTGCACTTGCAAATCAACCGCAAGCTCAAGTCATGACTTTCAAGGAATTCAAAGCAGTTGGACCAACAGAATTTCAAGGGTCTATGAATCCAGTGGAGGCCCAAACCTAGATCATGGAAATGGAGAAGGTGTTCGACATTGCTAGAGTTGACGAAGTTCAGAAGACTGCGTTCACAACGTTCATACTGAAGCCTGAAGCTAGCTACTGGTTGCAAGCAAATAAGTTTCGTGGAGGACAAGGAGTGATAGCCTGGGATAGATTTAAGGAGATGTTCATTGAGATGTACTTTCCAGCGAGTTCTCGTAATCAGTTGAAAGTGCCATTTCTGGAGTTGAAGAAAGGAACTATGATAGTGCTGGAATATGCTGCAAAATTTAATGAGTTGGCAAGGTTTGCCACATATCAAGTCAATACTGATGAGCGTAAAGCGAGAAGATTCGAACAAGGATTGAAGCCCTGGCTTTATAGCAAGGTTTCAATGTTCCAGCTGAACACATTTGCTGCTGTGCTGGAAAAGGCAATTATCGCGGAAGGTGGAAGCGATGCCTTGACCAAGTACAACCAAGAGTAAAAGAAAAGGAAGAATAAGAATGAGAATAAGGCGGGTGGTAGTAATGTTAGAAGTAATAGTCAGAAAACGAAGTGGAGCGAGAATTCAACGGCGGGAGGACAACAGGGAAATCAGCAGAAGAAAAAGTTTGAGGCTTGTGCAACTTGCAGGAAGAACCATACTGGGGTATGTTTGAAGGGAAAGAGAGTGTGTTTCAACTGTGGTCAGGAGGGACACATTGCACTAAATTATTTTAGTCCGAAGATAGGATCATGTTTTACATGCGATTCGAAGGAGCACAGGGCTCGTGATTGCCCTAAGAAGCCAGCGGGAAATGCAAGTGGTGGAAAAGGAAACAACAACGGTGGTGGTGCATTGACTATCACTAGACCAGCTCAGTCAAGCCGACCTACTGCAAGGACTTTCAATATGACCGTGCAGGATGATGTACAGTCTAAGGATGTGGTGTCAGGTATCATTCCGATTAATGGTATTAATGCTTATGTACTATTTGATTCGGGTGCTACTTATTCATTTATATTCGATGAATATGCTCATAATTTAGATTTGCCTTAGGAAGAATTAGAATTTTCCTTAAGCATAGAGATTGTGAATAAGGAAGTGATTCCTGTTAGATACGTATATAGGAATTATAGAGTGGATATAAAAGGTCACGAGATGATGGTATATTTGATACCAATTAGACTTGGTGAATTTGATGTTAATCTGGGAATGGATTGGTTATTCAATTATGGAGCAGTAATTAATTTTCCAGAGGAAGTGTGTTAACCTTATAACTCTGTCAAAGGTTATGTTTTATGGCAGCAAGTCACCTCGACAAGCATGTTGTCCGACGGTGATGCAAGCTAAGAAGTTGTTGAGACAAGGATGTGTAGGATACTTAGCCTACATAGTCGATAGGTAGAAGAAGAGTGCAAAGTTAGAGGAGATACCAATCATAAGAGATTTTGCAGACGTAATTCCAGACGATTTTTCAAGTCTTTCGCCGGATCGACAAATCAAGTTCGTGATTGACTTACTACCAGGAACAACCCCAATATCTGAAGCACCATACAGAATGGCCCCGGTAGAGATGAAGGAGTTAATGGTGCAATTGCAAGAATTGCTCGATAAAAAATATATACAGCCGAGTGTTTCGCCATTGGGAGCACCGGTGTTGTTTGTTAAGAAGAAAGACAGTTTGATGCGGCTCTGTATTGATTACTGAGAATTGAATAAAGTCACGATTAAAAACAAGTATTCATTACCTAGAATCGATGACCTGTTAGATTAGTTAAAGGGAGCAAGGTATTTCTCTAAGATAGACTTAAGAAGTGGTTATCATCAATTAAAGGTGAGGCCAGAGGATGTACCGAAAATAGCGTTCAGGACTCGATATGGTCATTACGAGTTTCTGGTTATGTCTTTTGGTTTAACCAACGCACCTACAACATTCATGGACTTGATGAATAGGGTGTTTAAATCATTATTGGACAAATTTGTGGTGGTGTTTATTGATGATATATTGGTATATTCTAAAACCAAAGAGGAATATGTGGAACACTTGAGATTGACGTTGGAGACGTTGAGAAAAGAGAAGTTGTATGCTAAGTTCTCGAAATATGAATTTTGGTTGGAACGAGTACAATTTCTCGGACACGTTATTGATAAGGATGAAATTTTGATAGATCTATCAAAGGTTCAAGCTATAATAAACTGGGATCAGCCGAAGACACCGTCAGAAGTAAGGAGTTTCTTAGGATTGGCGGGTTATTACAGGCGTTTTATTCAAGACTTTTCCAAGATCGTAACTCCGTTGACGAATTTAATTGGGAAAGCCATTAAGTTTGTTTGGACAGAGAAGTGTGAGGAAAGTTTTCGAGAATTGAAGAAGAGGTTGAGTTCAGCACATGTGTTGTCGTTGCCTGATGATACATGAAATTTTGTGGTGTATAATGACGTTTCGCATAAGGGACTAGGCTGTGTACTTATGCAAAATGGCAGATTTATTGCGTATGCATCACGACAGTTGAAAGATTACGAGAAGGGGTATTCGACTCATGACTTAGAGTTGGTAGCAGTGGTTTTTGCCATGAAAATTTGGAGACATTATCTTTGTGGAGAGAGGTGTGAGATATATATCGACCATAAAAGTCTGAAGTATATCTTTACACAAAAAGATTTAAACATGCGACAAAGAAGATGGTTGGAGCTGATCAAAGATTATGATTGCGAGATTTTCTATCATCCCAAAAAGGCGAATGTTGTTACTGATGCCTTAAGTAGGAAGGGACGGGAGAAGTTAATGATGTTAACTTCTTAGGAGAAGCTAGTGTCGGAAATGGCTAAGATGGACTTGGAAATTAAATATCCGACTGAATCCGATGAAAAGTTGTTCCAGATGGAAAACAGTTCAATGTTGGTGGATAAGGTGAAAAATGCGCAAATTCAGGATGGAGACTGCGAAAAGATAAAACATAAGATATCTGAAGGTGAGGGAAACAAATTCAAAATCGATTCGGAAGGGTTACTTCGATTCGAAGGGAGGATTTGGGTTCCGCCAGTACCAAAAATTAAAGAAGAAATTCTGAATGAAGCTCATAATTCAAGATATTCGATTCACCCTGGGAGTACAAAGATGTACCAGGATCTTAGACATCATTTTTGGTGGCCGAATATGAAGAGGGATGTGGCTGAGTGTGTGGCGAAATGCTTAACATGTTAGAAAGTCAAACCTGAACATCAAAGGCTAAGCGGATTGTTACAACCGTTGGAGATACAATAATGGAAGTGGGAGATAAGATAAGCATGTTATCGAATATGAGCCCTTACAGTTTGAAAAAGACTTGTCATATGAAGAAGTCCCTGTTCAAATTGTTGACAGAAAAGAGAAAGCGCTGAGGAATAAAGTGATACCTTATGTTAAGGTAATCTGGAGGAACCACTGTCGACGTCGGGATTTTTATTTGTCCCTTTTTGTTAGTTGTTCTTCGATGTTCTAATGTTAATGTGAGATTTATTTAAAAAACAAGTTAAAAATGTTCGACATGTATAATGTCGATGATTTGACTTTAAGAGTCGCCAGTTGGTGTATTTAACTGGTCGCACCAACGCAACTGAAAAGGTTTGAACATTGACCCAGTGATGTAACACTGCTAAACGGGTCTGTGAAACCGAGATTCATTTGGGTTCAGAGGCTTGATTATGCGGAGGGAAGGTGTTAGGCACCCCGCGACATCTGTGTTACCACGGTGACCGCCACTTTTCAAAGAAACTATAATATGAATGTGTATGTGTGTGGATCAATGTGCAATTATTTGAAAGTAGTGTGAGGCCTCATTCGCACCTATATACACCAGGTTTGAATTTATAGAAAAATTCAGTTTTAACCAAGATATAGCAATGAAGTTTTATAAAAGAGGTTTTTTCAAACCCTGTGATCAATAGGAATTGAGACCTTTTCATACTTCCATTTTATTATTAAATGTTCGACTTGTTTGCTTTTATTTTCGAGATGCGAGGCATCTTCGAGAAAATAATATACAGCAGTGCCGAACTCCTTATGGGCATAATAGCCATCCAAGGAAATTCGTACACAGTAAATAATGTACAAGTTTCTTACAGCTAAAAAAGTCCATCATGGGAACCGAATCTAGATTCAGTAGACTGAATCTGTGATCACATGATTCCTAGGCTCACATGATACTGCAGTTTATATGGAAAGTAGTAATCAATTATATATATATGTGTGTGTGTGTGTGCATGGTTAGCCACCACGAATCAACTCCATGGGGGATCAAAAAACTAAATAAAACTGTAAAAAAGATCAACCGACACAAAGCAAACTCCAGGTGGGACGAAATGTAAATAAAGCTGTAAAAGTGATCAACCGCCACGAATAAAACTCCAGGTGGGATGAAATGTAAATAAAGCTGTAAAAGGTCATGAAGTAAACTCCAGACATGACAGAAATATATATATATATATATATATATATATATATATAGAGAGAGAGAGAGAGAGACACACACACACATCGGACATATCCGATGAGCCTGGATTTTATATCCGGTGCGTTTACTGCTTATATATATATATAAGCAATAAACGCTCCGGATGTAAAATCCAGGCTCATCAGATATGTCTGACAACAATTATATATATAAATATATATATATATATATATATATATATATATATATATATAAGCAAGAAAACGCTCCAGATGTAAAATCCAGGCTCATCAGACAAAGTCTGACAACAGTTCATATATATAAGTATATATATATAGAAAAACAAGTAAACGCTCCAAACATAAGTTTAGGCTCAATCGAGGAATAACTCAATAATGTTAGTCCGTATAAAAATATATACATATATATAAGTATATATATATATAGACAGAAATGAAAGCCACGGACCAAAGTTTGGGCATACGGACACAACACGACTCTCAATGTGTAGGATAGTGTGTGTCAATATGAAGAGAGAGGCTTTATAGAGTGTAAGAAGGCTTACAGTGGGCTGCCAATGCAGACTTCTATGATTCTAAATGGATAAACACTCAGCTCCCGCCAGTAAATATATGACTGTATATGGGCTAACAGGTGTTTAAAAAGAGCATGCACTCAATATAGGGTGTGTATAAAGCCAATTGGACTGGGCTTCCTCGCCTTTTCTCTCCCTAAAATGGCTAGCCCAAGCCCCATATATATAGAATTAATGGCCGTAGGTGTACTTGTGGCAGCCTCTAATACACCTGCAGCTGGTCGTGGTGCATCCGGGTGTCGCGGGTCCCATCATCTCGAAGTACGTACACTCGTGCAATGTAATGTCCACTCGAACTTGCAGAACTTCAATCCGAGCATCCGAACGAGGTGTACAAGACCATCTTCATACTATTTTTGTCGAGAGTTACACAATGACATGGGATTTGCCCTTTTTGATTCCAAGAAGATGGGTCCATGACCGAAATAACATTCTCGGGTTCCCGTCAGGCAATTCGGTGAGCTGCTTCGCTTAGTTTTGGCTCTGAAGTTAAGATATGAGTCTTGTGGGACTAATTTTGAATAAATTTGAGTTGACATGAGTGTATTTGATTTGAAGTGAAGTTGAGTTGGCAAAATGACCATTTTTCCCCTCCCGGGGTTATCTCTGATTTTCGCACAGTTGTAGCAAGTTTTTCCCAGGGTTATCTCTAAGATGGTCATGATGTTGACTCTGAATGTACTCAGGGTTATCTCTGAGGTTAAAATTGATGTTTTGGTCCTCGAGAATTACCTCTGGAGTGTGAAAAAGATGCTTTTGCCCTCCTGCACAGTTAGTAACAGGAAAGAAAATTTCGAGTGTCTACAACCATAATGCTGAGGAAGCTACGTGGGAACTTGAAAGTGTTATGATGAAGAATTATTCTTAGTTGTTTGCTTGATTTTGTATAGCGATTCTAGGGACATTACTATAACCCGATCATGGTTACTTCTCTCGTATCATTCTACAATAGGAATTGAGACCTTTTCATACTTTCATTTTATTATTAAATGTTCGGCTGGTTTGCTTTTATTTTCGAGATGCGAGGCATCTTCGAGAAAATAATATACAGTAGTGCCGAACTCCTTATGGGCATGACAACCATCCAAGGAAATTCGTACACTGTAAATAATGTACAAGTTGCTTACAGTTGAAAAAAGTCTATCACGGGAACCGAATCTAGTTTCGGTAGGCTGAATCTGTGATCACATGATTCCTAGGCTCACATGATACTGCAGTTTATATGGAAAGCAGTAAGCAGTTATATATATATATATAAGCTGTAAATATATATATGTATGTGCATGATCAGCCACCACGAAGCAACTCCATGGGAGATCAGAAAAGCAAATAAAGCTGTAAAAGTGATCAACCGCCACGAAGCAAACTCCAGGCGGGACGAAATGTAAATAAAGCTGTAAAAGTGATCAACAGCCACGAAGTAAACTCTTGGCGGGACGAAATGTAAATAAAGTTATAAAAGGTCACGAAGTAAACTCTAGGTCTGACAGAAATGTATATATATAAGCAGTAAACGCACCGGATACGAAATCCAGGCTCATCGGATATGTCCGACAATAATTATATATATATATAAGTATATAGATATAGATATATATATATATATATATATATATATATATATATATATATATATATAAGACATCTATTCAGATCTAATCACCCAATTGAAACGGAAAGAGATAAGATAATAAATAGATAGAAAAGATTTATTAAAAATGAAGAAATTAATATTACTTTTTACGTATGGTATGAATAATATCAAAGTAAATGTAATGTTATTAGTAAAACTCAATGGATTAAAGAAGACAGATCTAAAGTATCGTCTAGTCATCCTCCTTTAGAGACAGTTCTAATTCTAGTTAAAAACACTTCAGTTATCGCTATTCCCTTCAAGATTCCTGATGGAACTAATGATGATAAAAATTGAACAATTAAACTTTAGTAATCAATATCTAGCAACAGTAGGAAAATAGCTAGATAGGATTGAAGAAAAATTTGAAGAAAGTATTGTTAAAAAACCTGATTCAAAGATTGAACAGCCTCTAATTAACTTACCAGAGAACATATATAATTTAGGTTTACCTAATAAAGAAAGTGAATTGTTCCAATCTATTGAAAAATTATTTAAAAAACTTAAAACAGAACCCGGTCCAAGTGGAACTATTGCTGTTATCGATCAAGTGGAATCTGATGATGATAACGAAAGTTCTTCTGATCACTCTAATCACTCATCTATTTCAAACCTTAATGAATAACTAAATAAATTAACTGTCAATAACACAAGTATTACCAGAAATTGGTTCTCTAGACCAACTCCTCCGTATCTATAGTTCGAAGAGAGAAATCTAGATTAACAGTTTTCTGTGTCCTCTAATAAAATTTATGAATGGAATATAGATGGATTTAGTGAGTAAGAAATTCTGAATAAACTAAATCACATGTCAATGGTAGCCAACAGCTATATCACTAAATTCAACACTTTATCTCAACCAGATTTAGTTGAATTATTAGCTAGTGGATTTACTGGTATTCTCAGGCCTTGCTGGAAAAAACATCTCACAGGAGACATTAGAATATCCATAGTTCATGTTATCCAAAGAGATAATGAAGGCAATCCCATCTTTGATTAAGATGCTGGTATTGGTCTTCCTGATGGAGTTAACACTTTAATATTTACTATAATTAAACATTTTGTTGGAACCCCTAGTAATATTACAGAAAGAATTCATGATCAATTAAGTAATCTTACGTGTCCCACTCTAAGTGATTTTAGATGGTACAAAGATGTATTTACTTCTAGAGTTATGATGAAAAATGACAGTAATAAACCATTTTGGAAAGAGAAATTCGTTAATGGTTTACCATCTTTATTTGCTCACAAAGTTAAAGAAGAATTAAGTATATATATATATATATATATATATATATATATATATATATATATATATATATATATATAAGCAAGTAAACGCTCCGGATGTAAAATCCAGGCTCATTAGACAAAGTCTGACAACAGTTCATATAAATAAATATATATATATATAGAAAAGCAAGTAAACGCTCCAAACATAAGTCTAGGCTCGATTGAGGCATAACTCGATAATGTTAGTCCGTATAAATATATATATATATATATATATAAGTATATATATACAGACAGAAATGAAAGCCACGGACTGAAGTTTGGGCATACGCACACAACACGACTCTCAATGTGTAGGATAGTGTGTGCCAATATGAAGAGAGAGGCTTTATAGAGTGTAAGAAGGCTTACAGTGGGCTACCAATGCAGACTTCTATGACTCCAAATGGATAAACGCTTAGCTCCCGCTGGTAAATATATGACTTTATATGGGCTAACAGGTGTTTAAAAAGAGCAAGCACTCAATATAGGGTGTGTATAAAGCCAATTGGACAGGGCTTCCTCGCCTTTTGTCTCCCTAAAATGGCTAGCCCATGCCCCATATATATAGAACTGATGGCCGCAGGTGTACCTTCGACAGCCTCTGATACACCCGCGGCTAGTCGTGATGCATCCGAGTGTCGCGGGTCCCATCATCGCGAAGTACGTGCACTCGTACAATATAATGTCCGCTCGAACTTGTAGAACTTCAATCCGAGCATCCGAATGAGGTGTAAAAGACCATCTTCGGACTAATTTTGTCGAGAGTTATGCAATGACATGGGATTTGCCCTTTTTGATTCCAAGAAGATGGGTCCATGACCGAAATAGCATTCCCGGGTTCCCATCAGGCAATTTGGTGAGCTGTTTCACGTAGTCTTTGCTCCGAAGTTAAGATATGAGTCTTGTGGGACTAATTTTGAATCAATTTGAGTAGACATGAGTGTATTTGATTTGAAGTGATGTTGAGTTGGAAAAATGACCATTTTTCCCCTCCCGGGGTTATCTCCGGTTTTCGCACAATTGTAGCAGGTTTTTCCCAGGGTTATCTCTGAGATGGTCATGATGTTGACTCTGAATGTACTCAGGGTTATCTCTGAGGTTGGAATTGATGTTGTGGTCCTCGAGGATTACCTCTGGAGTATGAAAAAGACGCTTTTGCACTCCTACACAGTTAGTAACAGGAAAAGAAAATTTTGAGTGTCTACAACCACAAAGCTGAGGAAGCTACGTGGGAACTAGAAAGTGTTATGATGAAGAATTATTCTTAGTTGTTTGCTTGATTTTGTATAGCGATTCTGGGGACAGAATCTTGTTAAGGAGGGAAGAATGTAACGAATAATTTTTTCGAGTTGTGATTCTAGGGACAGAATCCTTTTAATGAGGGAAGGATGTAACGATCGAGAAATTTATAATTTAATTAAAATATTTATTGAATTAAATAAATATTTTAAATAATTTATTTACTGAGGAAAATAAATAATTGATGAATTGTGTTGAATTAATTTAGTAACTAAATTGATTAATATTGATAATTTTATTTGAAGGATTTAATTTAAAGGAAATAACTAAATTAAATCAATTGCTTAATGTTTAAGAAAATAATTAAATTAAGTGAATTGTTTAATATTAAATGAAAAAATTAAATAAGGTGATATTTATAATTTATTAATTAAATTAGATATATAATTATTTAACTATTTATTGTAAGCATAATTGTAATAAGAATATAATAATTATAATTACAAATTACAAGTTATTTAATGGGTTGCAAGTGTGACAATTGGAAATTATATAATATAAATAATATAATAATAATTTGATTTGGGGGAGTTTTGGTTAGCCAAACAAGGCCTTGTGGCCTTTGGCTTATTCAATTGATGCAAACATTTTATTTTCTAACGGAAGGGAACGTGGTTTATATATTTTTTTTTCTTCTTCGCGTCTTATTTTTTTGCCCAAGGCTAAGCTAAGAACAGAGAGTTTGTGAGGAAGGGGGAAAACACAGAGAGTTGCTAAGGGATTGAGGGATTTGTTGTGGAAGGGAAAGGAATTGAATCCATTCTATAACAATTGCTTCAATAATCAAGGAATTAAGGTAAAATTGTTTCTAATTTATACGTTTTGATTTGTTAGTAGATATTTCCTGTAAACTATAGTTATGATAGAGTGATACATATACTTGTAAATATGGGTTATATGTTGCTAATCATCATGTATACTTGTTATTTGTTATCAAATTCATGTAAATTGAGTGTCGGAAGAAAAAGGGAAATAGTAGTGTTTATGTTCTTATTATATGGCTTAGAAAGTACAAAAATTGATGCTCTATATGTGTAATAATTTGTTGTTTGTTATTGGATTATGTTAATATGTTAAGAAACGAAAACAACGACGTTTAAATAATGTAAATTGATTAAGAACCGAGTTCGTGGCAATTAAATTCGTTAAAAGTGTAAAAATGAAGAAAATTTGGAAAAACTATGGTCTTGATTCCTCAAAATGGTGTATATGTAATGTTTTGTATATAGAATGGTGTTTAGCATGTATAACTACAATATGTCAAAGTTTTAGATGTTGAATTTGGGGGAAATTCTGTTGAATTGGGATTTTTGGCCTTTAGCAGTGTATTAGTTCGCGTCTGTAAAAGCTGAGTCTGGTGCATTGCGCGGCCGCTCTGCCTGGCGCGCAGTTGTCTCGCGGGCGCACAACATTTGGGTGCGGGCGCGCGGAGTCGCGCGGGCACGCAATTGCCCAGTATATTACTCGCGCGGCCGCGCGAGTTACTTGTCATAGACAGTGAAGTCTGCTTAATTGCAAGTTGTGTGTAACGGGTTTGGGTTAGTTTAACATGCATATAAAGGGTACTAAAACATTAAGTGAATTATAATAACAGATTCCAATGTGTTATAATGCATAGCGTAAAGACTTGAAATAATTATTTAAATAAGTTCTAAAATGAAACCAAGTGTGATGTTTTTAAAGTTAGAGATGAATGATTAAGTTATATTGGCTTGTAATGAGATTTCAGATTCGTTAAGTATATTTAACCTACGTGGTTATGTGCTAGGTTAGGGTTGTGACCTAAATGTTGGCTTAAACCCTAAAGTAAATATTCATGCGATTAATTGTTGTTGCGATTTCAATGATATATGTAGGATAATTGGATTTTATTTTGCACTTGTGTAGCTTACAAACAAGGCAAGTTCTCTAACCCTACTTTTAAAATTGTGCAAGTTCCTAAACCTTAACTCTTTACGTTGAGCAAGCTTTTGAACTTCATTCTTTTCATATTGAATGCATGTTTCCATTCCTAAATTGTTATTGTTCAAGTTCTTAAAATTGAGCAAGCCTAATCTATCTTGAATATGTTTGTACAAGCTCTTATAACCTAATTCGTTATATCGAACAAGTTTACTTTCCTAATTATTATTCAAAGCACATATTGTTCTAATACATCGATTCAAATGAGATTGTTCTAACTCTTTTGGTTATAGCATTTTGCATGTATATCATGTTTATTCAATTATATATTTTGTTGATATCCGATCTTTGACTTTGATAGCCTTGTATAGTTACACATTCTTGTGTTAAACCTTTATTGATGGAAATTGAATAGTGTTCTAAAACTCTAGAAACACTGATAAGCTATGTTCCAAACTAAACTTTCTTTAGAGCGAAAATTCCAAATTCAAACTGAGACGAACAACACTAATATAGGGGATTTTTGTACGTGTAACGTTTAGATGTTTGTGTACAATACATGGTACAAAAGGATGATCCCCCTAAGTACGATAAGAAGGGTCTATACAGTCTAATGATTGTTAAGGTTAAGGTAATAATACCTATATATCGGAGACATAGTTCGTGGTCTTAAGACCCTCAGACATTGATTTCGAACTTGTGTTCTATTCTTAATTCTCAGAACGAGTTCATTATTGTTCAGTATTCGTTGTTCACTC
Organism: Panax japonicus; assembly: GCA_020205505.1. NCBI lineage: Eukaryota > Viridiplantae > Streptophyta > Magnoliopsida > Apiales > Araliaceae > Panax > Panax japonicus. The sequence goes on along the minus strand of CM035102.1, from coordinate 48,751,240 downwards.
TTATATTGTTATCATTATTACTTTCTATATGTTTACTCACTCTTGCAATTAGCACTGCAGCTAAGGTTGAAAGAGTCGATGAGCCATCTACCAGCAAAGGGAAGGGCAAGATGCCTAAGAGCTAAAGAATTAATGAAGTTAATTTAAATGTTTCATGTTACAGGACTTATTTTAATATATGATGTATTTCACAAACTGATGTAATAATTTTAAGGTTAGATTACCTGGGATTTATTTATAGATGATGATGTAACCCTTTGGTGGGGAAGATTATTGTTTAAGTTATTTAAATTATGTCTTTATCCTTTATTGATGGGTAGATAGAAGTAATAATTTTGATAAGTGAGCACCAAATCCCGTGGGAATGAAGTACCTAGATTTGGGGGGTGTCACAGTACAGAAAACAACTACAACTTCATTATTACAATTGTCGTGTAAAATACGACAACACATATACTGTGAATTTTAATACCAACGGTGACTCTCATCCCTTTACTTGGATAGCACCTCACATTGATACATTACATAAAGGTACTGTCAATAACTATTTTAGAAATTAAAATCTTTGGAAAATTCTCAACAAAACTTTCGTAGGTAGGAGGCCATGCATCTAAGTTATCATAAATATCTTATGACTCGAGAATTATCCTTGGTTGACCCAATAAACCCCAAAGAAAAACGAGAACATTGCTATCATGTTCTTTCCAATGGTGAGTCTTCTCTTGAAATATAATTATCTCCATTGTCTCTAATTGAGAATTATACTTCAACCAAACTCCAAGATTATATAGGTAGTGCTCGTAGATATAATCAGCAAGTGCATGTGTACAACCCTATCTTATGATAGCACAAAGTCGTAGGTCATTAGACATCTTGTGTGATAGTGGCAAAACCCCCTTCTAAAGTTGGGTTCACCTCACCCTATTCGGTTTACCAAAATCAACGGTTAAAATGACATATAAAATACGACAGACTTATTTAAAATTCTTGATAAAATTATTTCCATAGTGTTTTAGGGGAAACCTCAACAGCTATAGCCCACCGTTATATTCCCCTATTACCCTCGCTCGACCCAGCTACACTCTTATTACCTGAAAGGAATTGTGAAGCAAAAGGGTGAGCACAACTAGCCCAGTAAAGAATATCATGACTAAAGATAATTAAATTATCAGTAGCCTTCATCAGTAATAAATCAAAGGTTTAAAACATATGGAAGATGATAAAACTTTTCAACCGTAGTTGCAGCGGAACGAGCAATTCATTAGAAGAGTCAAATAGACCATAAGATCTATTATCTTCTCCATGTTAAAAGTCCACCAACAATGTTTTATCCCTGTAACATCAATTAACAGTTTCTGTCCACAATCACATGAATAACTCATAATCATACTTGTAGTTCTAAATTCCTTTTCTCATCCAGGACGAAGATAATTTTCATCACTTGTCTTTACCTAAAACATCAAAGATCATGGTTATACCAAATCACACTTCATGTTCATAATCATACTAATAAATTCATCTTTGCACTACGAGCCAAAGATATTCATCAACAGTTCATCTTTGCACTACAGGCCAAAGATATTCATCAACAGATCATCTTTGCACTATAAGCCAAAGATATTCAAAAATAGGTCATATTTGCACTACGGGCCAAAGATATTCAACAACAGGTCATCTTTGCACTACAGGCCAAAGATATTAATTTCTCAAAGAAATATATAATCATTTCAGAATTTATATAAATAATAATTATAACCATGTTGATCAATACACCTTTGCACTTAAGCTAAAGATAATTGTTTATAAATTCAATGGTCATGATCATACCAGTCAACAATTCATATTTGCATTACTGGCCAAAGAGAACCCATAGTCACGATCATACCAATAATCTACACATCTTTACACTCAAGTGAAAGAGACATTCCTTTAGCAGGGTTATAAAAATGTTATATATGATAATAAAAATAATATGATCAAAACATGGATTTAATTTCAAGAGCAATATTCATAAATCAACGATAATTTGGTCAGAAAAAGAAACCAATTTTGTCATGAATAGTAACCCATGAATAGTAACTTATGAATAGTAACTTATGAATAGTAACTCGTGAATAGTACTATGTATTTGTAAATAGTACCGTATACGTAAATAATGTCATATACATAAATAGTGCCATATACATGAATAGTGTCGTATACGTGAATAGTGTCGTATACGTAAATAGTAACCTCGACATGAAAAGGTAAAAATTTCATAATAAAATTCATACCAATATTTCGGTATAATGATATTGAAGAAATAACATCATTTACAACGAAAATAACACCTATTACCTCAAAAGAACAGTAATTTTGACTGGAATATCGGATGTAATGCCGAAGGAAACTTACACTGAATAGCAACTCTTAAAGTATCTAAATACTTACAAAAAATGCTCGATAATATAGAGAGAGAAAACTTATGTTTCTGGTGTGATTTTCAATTCTAACCTAAGCACATATTTATAGGAAAATGCTAGAACGCAAAAGGAGACTAAATTAATAAAATAATTTTTTTTCCTTCTTTCTACGCCCACCCGTTTTGAAAGCTGAGCATGCAATCTTGGAAGAATTTTCAGCCCACATGTTTTCAAAAAAACAAAAGTGGGTCCCACCCACAAAAAAAACATTTAATTTTTGAAACTTCTACAATTCATAACAAATAGCCCTTTTATTAGAAAAATATTAATTTTATGTCCATTCCATAGGAAATCGAATTCTCTACAACTTTGTAGCTTTAAGTTTTTCCAAATTCCAAAGAGAAAATGTTTGAAATTCACATACAGATGATTTTTAATACCTCCATTCTGACAAAATACTGATAAAATACCTCAACATTAATTCCTTCATTTATATCCCCATAAAATAAATATTTCTTTATCAATAATTAATTATTCACAAATAATATTACAGAATCAAAATAATGACAACCATGTCATTCCTAGGAAAGAAGGGGGCTTTCTGATAAGGATTTCTCCTTACTGGCGCGCAATTAAATGACCAAACCCCTTTCCAAGACAAAACTTCCTTAGACATTGCCAATAATGATATCTAATAATATTATTCAATTAATATGAATAATTGATCTGATAATGGGAAATACTATGCAATGACAATTTTTTGAAACAACAATAACATAAAATATCAACGTAGTAATTATTGAATCAATAAAATAAAATATTGAACAGTAATTATTATAACAATTATTGAGTAGTGCCTTCTTACGTAAGAATCAGTAATCCAACAATACTGTGCAATACCGTGTGCTATTGTGCAACCACGCGTATTACTGTATTTTAACAACTAAGTATTCCAACAGTGTTAACGGTAACAACTATGCCATTATTTATAAAAACTTAAAATTCGTTTTCCTCATCCGACAGTTATTTTGTTATGGGGCCCACAAATGGTTGCGCCGTCGTACGAATATTCCCCGACAACAAGAATATTCCACGACCAAACAAATATTCCCTTACAATAATGAATATTCTATAACCATTTTCTTATTTTGAAATATTTATATATATAACCCTTAACTTTAAACTTTTATCAATTTAACTATTTACTAAATAAAAAAATTGAATACTTTTATTTCATAAAATTTGGGGTCTTACATCTTTAATTTATCTACATGGTGTTATTTTTATAATATGTGACAAACCCATAAATTTAAACAATGCTTTTAGAATCATGATAAGATCGTGCTAATGAGATCTAAATTCTTAGATAGCTTAAAACTAAAATTGTCCCCAATCGTGGGATTACTAAAAATGCGATTAGTAAATCTGGATAGATTGGTACATACGTTGCTTGCTCATTGGATGACGATTGATCTCATGATTATTTGTGTGGAGATACTAAAGCAAGTATATATGTGCTTATTTGAGAATAAGTTCACTGAACGTGGCTCACTAAGGAATACCTAATGGAGTTTTACTTGCATGTCAATAGGAATTGCTGTAGTGATAGTAGTACAAGTGATCCTTAGACTTGAGATCATCATTGTATCTTGTGTATGATGAATTATACTTTGACATATTCCTTAAGACCCTTAGGGTATATCAAAGGGTATGCTTGAGTATAATAAGTTGTACATTAAGATAATGAATGATTAACAAAGAATATACTAATTCCAGTAACAGAAGAGAAATGCCCTATGTGATTCTATAAATGACAACCCTGTAATCACTGGCCAAGGCAAAATGAAATTAGAAAGCAGTTTCAAATTTGCATTATTTGGAGTTGTGCATTTAAGAATCGAAATACATAGAATAAAATAAAATAAGACTTAACAATAATTCCATTTCTTAATTTAATTGGGACATTATATGGTGGAAGGATTGAATTGTATGGTAACTATTCACTCAAAGGTTTTTTTAAGATTAATGTTAAAATCTATATTATCTGAAAAGTCGTTGATCACTAAGGAGGCTTATCCTTATTGTAGAATAGATATTATTTATTTAAATTAATTAATATATTAATTTATTTATTTAAATAAGATTAAAATTATTCTAATTAATTTATTCACAACCCGTTTAATATGAAAAACCTAAAGGGTTACACCATAAAAGGAAGAATATTTATTTAAGAAGTAAATGGCATAATCGTAATTATAGGTTAAGTGTATTTAATTTAATCTATGATGATAGAATAAATTAAATAGCGTAATATTTATTATTTAATATTTTTGAAATATTAAATATAAATTAATAAGAGGAGTCTTATTATTATTATTATTACTATTATTATTATTTAATTCATAAAGGAGTTTGGGAATTAATTATTAAGAGTACTCTCATATATTCCTAATAAGATTAGGAGGCTAATTAATTCAAGGAGTTTAATTAATTAAAATAAAACCTAATTTCTTAATTATTAAGGAGGGTTGCTTACATATATAAATAAGAAGAGTCTTATTATGGGAGAGGGTTAATGTTTTTCACAACACACTTAATTCCAAGAGTTGGGAGAGTACTGACATATTCTCTGGAGAGAGAAAACTAGGGTTTTGCCTAACACCCATCTTCTTGAATACTTGTTCTTCCTCAGTGGATCACCTCTAGAGGCCAAACACTTGGGTGACTAACGTTGATAAAAGGAAAAAATCAAACCTGGTGGATTCAAGTTGAATGTGAAAAGGAATTAGAGGTGCACTCATATCTCAAGAAGCTAGTTTCTACAAGGGTGTGAATCTGATCTCCATCTCTTTTTTATTGATTGATATTTATGCACAAAGTATGATCATGGTGATGGGTTTGTATGAAAATTTTAAATTCCTATTTTATTGCGCTTCCGCACCTTTTATGTAATTTGATTGCATGATCGCACTATATACAATCCTAACAGTCCATGCAAATTTAAGACCAGAATCAGTATTTTGTCCAGATATAGTAGTAGTAAGCTATAATGAAAGTTAAGTTGATCATTGCTAGAGAATAATAGTAGGGGAAATGAGTTAAGAAGTTAAACTGCTTCTCTATTTTCAAGCTGAAACCTTCAAATTTTAGAAATCAAAAAAGAGCATGTGAAATAAACTAAAGAGCCAGCAAGCTGATAACACAAAAACCTGATCAAACATACAAAAACACAAAGGATATTTAAAAAAGAAAGAAAAAAGCAAACCTCGGATCTAGAATATAATCCACTTTATACAGATTGTGCCTAAAAACCCAAACAATTTTCAAAAGCAAAGATCTAAGATTATCAATCGATAAATACCTGATGGATCTCATAATGTTATTGCAAAAGATACCAATTATATAATCTTAACTTCAATTTCTAAAATAATCGTGCTAATAACATTTGGATCTTACCAAAACTCTGATCGATAATAAATGGCAGAACAAAAAAATGAAATTTACAATAACCAAGCTCAAGAAATAGAACAAATAACATATTCATATAAGAAAATCTCTATCTATACAATGTTTAAAGCTAACAAAGATATATTTAGATTAAACAACATGCAGAATAGATAAAAATAAGAGAAGCACTTAATACCTGGAGGAGATTTGTAAGGACCAAGCTGCTGTTTAAGCTCAATCAAACAGAATATACAACTAAGTTGGTGAATACATAAGGAGAAGCTAGTATTCTCAGTGTTACCACTGTGAATCAGTGAGTTATATACGGATTCTTATGAATATAAAGAGCAGAAATTCAGATAGAGGGAGGGAGATTTCAGAGAGAAAGGGAAGGAAATCCAGAAGATATTAGAGAAAAGGAATTTTCATTCAAATTTCACATGATCCAATACATCAATGTTCACACCCTTATATCTCAGTATGCACGCACCGAGCAACAAATTCTCATAACAGAATTGTAACAGGAAAAGACTAACAAGACCTCAACTATTATAAGCCAAGACTAAACTACCCTTGCCTACTATATCAACCAATTAATAACTAACTATTAACTAACTGTGATTATTAATGAAAGTGCACTAAAAATAATAAGCTATGATCTGGAACTGAGGAATGCTTTACAATCCCTCCCACTTGATAGCAGCCTTGTCCTCAAGGATGGAAGTGAGGAACCTACTATGGAAAATGTCCTAATCTTCCCAAGTTGCATCGGAAGGAAGTGTGTTAGACCATTGCACTAACACTTCTACAGTTGTAGCATTATCCTTTTTAACCAACTTCTTATCCAATATAGCCACATACTCCACCAAGAATTGCCCATGATCATTATTTGAAGGCAGTGTAGGTGAGTTGGAAGAATTTATCCCAATAAATTTTTTCAACAAAGAGACATGAAACAATGGGTGTATCTTAGCATTCACTGGAAGCTATAATTTATAAGCCACAATACCAATTTTCTCCAACACCGGGAAAGGCCCAAAATACTTAGGACTCAACTTCCAAAATCTGAGGTGTGTTAAACTGGTTTGCTAATATGGTTTAATCTTTAAGTAAATCAAATCCCCCACCACAAAAGACCTCTCAAATCTTGCTTTATCAGCATAATGCTTTATCCTGGCTTGAGCCTCAACCAAATTTTGTTTGATCAACCTAAGAGAATCAGTCTTGTCCTTGCAAAAACTTCTAGTGGTTAAGTTATATACTTTTCCTTGTTGATGAAAATTAAAGTCTGGTGGTTTATAACCATAGAGGGCTTCAAGTGGTGAAGTTTTTAATCCACTGTGATGGTGTGTATTATACCACCATTCTACCATAGGAATCCAGTTAATCCACCCCATTGGTTTCTGTGTCACCATACACCTCAAATAACATTCTAATACCTGATTCAATCGTTCAGTTTGACCATCCGATTAGGGGTGGTAGGCTAAACTCAAGTGCAGCTTAGTTCCCACCAGCTTAAACAACCAGAACAAGCTAATAAAACTTTGTCTCTATTTGAGACAATTGTAGAGGGAAAACCATGGAGTCTATAAATCAGAGCAATATAAGTGTGAGCCATGTCTTAAGTTGAAAAGGATGTTTGAGTGTGATGAAGTGGGTATACTTGGTGAGCCTATCCACCACTACCCAAATAACAGTGTAACCTTTAGAGTTAGGCAACCCCTCTATGAAGTCCATAGAAATGTATGTCCAAGGAGTTTCCAGCATAGCTAATGGTTGAAGAAGACCGGGAATGGCCACTGTCTCTTGTTTCTATTTTTGGCATGTATCACAACTTCTTATCCACTAGGTTACATCAGCTCTTAAACTTGACCAAAAGAAGTACTTGTTAATTCTTTCATATGTTCCTCTTATGCTTGAATGACCTCCTAGAGGTGAAGCATTAAATTCTGCTAGCAGTTTATTTCTTAGTACCAAATCATGTCCCACCACTAGTTTACCCATAAACTTGAGTCTTCCATTTTTATAAGAGTAGCCTGGCAGAGATTGAGGATCCAAGACTAGTTGATCTATCATATCCCTAAGGCCATCATCAGCCTCCCAAGTAGAAGCTAGTTTTGAGATCCACTGGGGAATAGATGCAGATATGGCTAAGCAATAATAATGGTTAGAATCCTCACCTATTGGTTTGGATAAACAGTCTGCTACTACATTTTCTTTCCCCTTTTTATAGATAACCTCATAATCCAATCCTAGCAGCTTGGTGATCCATTTTTGTTGGTTCACAGTAGACACTCTTTGGTCTAGTAAATATTTCAAGCTTTCGTTATCAGTCTTTATATGGACCTTATTCCCCAGTATATAGTGTCTCCATTTGCTTACAACATGCACTAGAGACATAAGCTCCTTCTCATAAGTAGACCATCCCAAATGCTTGGGAGCTATGGTTTTACTCATAAAAGCTATTGGTCTACCCTGTTGCATGAAGACTGCTCCGAAACAATAGTATAAGGCATCAACTTCTATCACAAAAGGTTATAAAAAGTCAGGTACTGTTAGTGTGGTCCTAGACTTGGTCATTGCATCTTTAAGAGCTAGGAAAGCTTCTGTGGCCATTGGAGTCCAAAGGAATCTGTCTTTCTTTAACAGCTCAGTTAGAGGCCTACTTATGGTTCCATAGTTCCTTATAAATTTTCTATAGTAACCTATTAAACCCAAAAACCCCCTTAAACCTCTAAGGTTTTGTGGTTAGGGCCATTTGACCATACAATCTATCTTGTCTGGATCAGTTGAGATCCCTTCCTGAGATATGATATGCCCAAGATTCTTGACCTGTTCCATTCCAAAAGTGCACTTACTTCTTTTGGCATACAAATGGTTAGTCTCCAATAATTGTGATGTCATTTTAAGGTGGCCTATGTGGTCTTCCCAAGTCTTGCTGTACACCAATATGTCATCAAAGAAAACCAGAATGAACCTTATTAGGAAAGGTTTAAATACTTCATTCATAAGAGACTTGAAAGTTGATGGTGCATTTGTGAGGCCAAATGGCATAACCAAGAATTCAAAGTGGCCTGAGTGAGTCCTAAATGTAGTCTTTTGTATATCAGATTCATGTACTTTGATTTGGTGATAACCAGACCTCAAATCTATCTTTGAAATCCACTTTGCTCTATACAGTTCATCTAGCAGTTCATCAATTGCAGGGATGGGAAATTTATCCTTAACATTTTGCTTATTTATGGATCTATAATCTACACACATCCTCCATGTACCATCTTGTTTTTTAACTAACAGAACTGGAAAAGCATAAGGGTTGTTGCTTGGTTGTATGACCCCAGTCTGCAGCATTCTCATTTACTATTTTCTCAATCTCCTCTTTTTGCACATGAGGGTACCTGTATGGATTCATATTTATAGGCTGAATTCCCTCCTTCAAGTTGATATGATGGTTATGATTCCTATTAGGGGGTAATTGTTTAGGTTCCTGAAAGACCCCAATAAATTCTTCAAGTAAGGCATCTAACTCATGACCTTCTGGAATTTCATTTTTTTCTTCTAGAGTCATCCTTGCTGCTAGTAAGGGCATCCTTTACCTGGTTATCATAGACCATCCCAAACAAATACCCAAAATATCAATGGGTGGTGGTATTTAGGATGCTTTTTGAATTCACCAAAGAACATTACTTGAACAGTGGGAACCACAAAATCAGATTCACCGTGCAACACCACTAACTTGACATTCTTAATGAAGGATAGTGTTAACTCCTTGAAATCAAATGTGGTAGGATTAAAATCCCTTAACCACTGCACTCCAAGTACAACATTAATCCCACCCAAAGGTAGAATCTTAAAATCATTGCTAAACTCCTCTCCTTGTGTTGTCCAATGAAGGCCCACACATTCCTGATCACTATTAACTTTGAATCCATCATCTACAGACACAATTATTGGTTTAGTAGACTGCATTGTGGCTATTAATCTCTTGGCTGACTCTGGATCCATGAAGTTATGAGTACTTCCACTGTCAATTAGTATCTTGAGGAACTTCTCATTAGCCATCTCCAAAATTCTGATTGTATTTTTCTTACTATTTCTGGACAAGGCATGTAAGGTTATATGAGCCTCCTGTGTACCCCCTTCATCCATAATCTCCTTAGCTTCTAGTTCACCACATACTTCCTCCTCACACTCCTCAACTTCCATCTCAGAATGATATAACATGAACAAGTGTGGGGTCTTGCATTTGTGACCAGGGGTATATGGTTTATCACAAGAAAAACACAACCTCTTCCTTCTTTTCTCAGTAATTTGCTCATTAGTCAACCCTTTGATAGGAAGTGACCTGTTATACTCCAACTGTTTAAGAGGAATAACTGGGTTGGTGCTACCAGTTATCACTGGAGGCTTAGCTGGAAAATAACACTGTGTTTTTCCTATGAATTCGTAACGACCCCAAAATTCATACATTAATATTCTCCTTCTCGATCGTTAACAATATAACTTTAATCTATCTTTACATCATTATTTAATACTAAAATCACTAAAATGCAGAATATTTAAAACTTTAATACAGTTCCTTTTGTATTGCCCTAAATTGCAACCTTTACATTACATCTCTTCGATTCAAATTTATATCATGAAACGTTACAACAAAATGACTATATAAAGTCTTACATCATAAATAGATATCCATGTACACCGGATAACTCAACTTATAATTCAACAACATGTTACATTCAAAATATTAAATACATTTCTCATAAAACATAAGTAATCTTTGTGAATATGGATCTCTATAATTCACTTAGCACATATCCTTACCTTGAAATCTTGACCTGCAAAAATTATTATTTACAAGAGTGAACTCGACAGCTCAGCAAGTTCTAACAGTTTTTATGCATCACATAGCACATAAAATATTCCCAACATACATATCCTAAGAATTATAGTAACATGGCATACATGCTTTAATTCACATAGCAAATATAAAGATTGAGTTCCTTACTCAATCATCATTATTTAACCAAAACAATGTAGTCATAAATTGACTTTAACATTTCATGATTACCACATGTATAACATATTATGCTTGCTCACAACACATATAACATATCATGAAATTTAAAATAGTTCATCAAGTCTACGTAGAAAATAGGAACCGAAAGATTTGCTTTGATCGTTGTTTACCAATAACAGATTAACAGCTTACAGCTATCTGCACTTCATGTGCCCTACACAATTATATAATCATACATATTAACTATTAGTCACATAACAATACATAGTAATTATAATGTAAACTCTACTCCACATCTCATAATCCTTCCTTTTAATTAGCACACAATATTCAATTAGATTGTGTTAACTTTTTGACTTATGTAATATTCGAAATTCATTCAAGTGTTTAAGTCTTGCTAGGAATACTTATGGGTTTTATATTAAACCTATTCCATATCTTATAATGTTCATTAACACTTGTCACAACGTTTCGACGTTCATTCGTCACACACCCGAATCGTCTCTCTTGTGTATGCTTAGTGTGCTTATATAACTTATTTAATACATCATTTATTAATGTTAATCATCATTATATTTACTAAAATTCATGTTTTATAACTTAGGAAAACATCTTTTATTGTCATAAGCACTACACTTGCATACGTACATGCCCGACGCCCTCCGATTGCTTCGTAATACACATCAGTCCCAATAATGACCATTTTGACCCCTTTTTCGGACCTCAAATTGAAAATTTTAAAGAACGAAAGCTGTAGGGATATTCGTCCTCGTTCCGGATCATATTGAATCACCTCAATCGGAGTCTGTATTAAAAAGTTATGATCATTTTAGTAAAACATGTCCGGTCATTATTTTTTTCTTCACAATTTGGCAAACACAGACCCACCCCCCCCCCCACCGGGGCGGGGTTTTTGACCTAATAATAGCCCTCCTGGGTGGGTCTAGCTGCTGTAAACTTGAAATTTCATTCCCTGCTACGAACTAACAAGCCAAAATTCTTTCTAACCTTCATAATTTGAGTTATACATATCCAAATTAGTCCCTTTTTGGCTCTATGGATTCGTAATTCATAGAACTACAACATACTAGACTTATAACAATTTACAAAAACACTAATTAGCCTAAATCTTGACCCAAAACTCATGTTCATACTAAACTTTCATGTTTTAACATATTTAGCGAATTCATTCACTATAAATTCATTTCTTAACCAAATATATTCATTCAACTTGCGTTCTTTTCGTTTCTTATCATATTAACACAATACATCACCAATTTTACAATTATACTATGAATTAAATATTAATTTGATAGTTTCAAAAGCCATTTTTTAGAAATTAATTCACGGAAAATCATTATGAAAAAAATTCCTCTTGTTTATCAACACTACATGGATTGAATTGCTAGAACAACCATATAACTCATAATATAACCTATATTACACATTACTCATGCTCACAACAAAGATTTAAGAATTTTTTTTAACAAAACTTCATAATCAAACACTACGAACATGATTTCATCATGTTCATCATATCTTTGTGAATTGAAACTTTTGAACAACTATAAAAATCTCATGTGAGCGTATCCATATATATATATATATATATATATATATATACACACACATACATATCCCATTCACATATCCAAATTATGAAGTTTCACCAAAAGATTTTTACAAAGAACTCTAAATCTACGAAAATATAGAAGAACATGATTTTAAAACTTGTTTTTACAACAATTGTATTGTGAAAATCATTTCATGGCATACAATCACATATGAAAACATTTGAACACCATATATACATATAAATTCATAATCATGAAAACCTAATTTTACAAAGACTAAATACAAAACATCTTAATTTAGTATAAGGGTTAATTTGATACCTTTCTAAGTTGAATTAGGAGAAACGATGGAGATGATGAGAGCTTTTATTTTATTTTCTCAAGGTTTCCCTTCCTCTTCTTTTTCTTCTTCCTCTTCTTCTTCCTCTTCTTCTTCTTCGTGTTCTCTCTTCTTCTCTTTGTTCTTAGTTTAGACTTAGCTTTAGAAAACTAATGTAACTTAGTGTATATGCAATATACATATAACACATATAATTATAGAATATGTAACTCCCAATATAGTTACATATACTAATTATTTAAAATATAAGTTACAAAAATTAGCATTTTAAAAGCCCTAAGGCTTTTTTGGCAAAACCATATTATTTTAAAAATCAGGTTTTAATAGTTAAGGTCTTGTTTGGGTAAAACATTTTAAAAAACTTTTTTAACTCTTTTAATAGATCCTTTAACACATTTTCTTAATGTTATCCTTTAATTAATTAAATCTTAACATTAATTTAATTAATTAAAAGTTTAACATCAATTAATCACTTAAAATTGTCACATTATAATTACTCACTAATTATAACTTCATGTAACAATTATCACATCACTACATTATCTCAATTAAATTAGAACTATAACATAAAATCATTCTAGTTTAATTAAATATTAAATAATCATTTAATTAATATAATACACTTAATTACATTACTCCATATTAATCACATAATCTCAATAAATAATTCAATCAAATTATTTATTTACTTCAATAAATATTAAATTAACATTTAAATTCTCTTCACACCAATTCACATATTTCACAATATATAACACATATACACATACTCGTACTTAAACATCTTAAAATAAGAATTTTATTTATTAAATTCTCATTTATTAATTCTTAAAAATCTGGATGTCATAGAATTTCCCACCATACCATATTTTGTGCTCAACCTACTCCTTTTCACCCAAGCCTCAAACTTAGATTCCTCTACCCTAGAAACCCTGATTAGCTCCTTGAGACTAGTGACCTTCAACTCCTGTATACCCAATCTTATCTCTTCCTTAAGTCCTCTAATATAACAGTCCATAAAAAAGGATTCATTGAGGGTAGGTTTCTTTAGTAGAGCCCAACCTTTTAATTCTTCAAATTTCTTTCTATACTAATCTAAAGTTCCAACCTGATGTAAGTTTTTGAGTTCACCAATTGGATTAGACTGTGCCTCATGACCAAATCTAGCAAAAATTTCATCCACAAAGCCAGTCCACATCAGAACCACTCCTTCAGGAACAAATTCGGCATACCATTCCTCAGCCTCACCCTCCAAATTTATTGTAGCTAGATACAATTTCTGTTCCTCATCCACAACATAATGTGCAAATAATTTATTACACCTTCTAATCCAAGATCTAGGATTTGTTCTATCAAATTTAGGGAACTCAAATATGATAGATTTGAAGATATTATTGTTGTTACCATGTTATTGCTACTCCCATCCTTTCCATTATTACCCCCACTATTTATAGAGCCTAATATTGAACCAATGGGATCATTGTGGTTACCTATTTGATTATGTTCAATTGGCAACCTTAGTGTTATCATGGCTTGAAATCCTTTCATAATCTGCTGCATTCTCTGGTCCATCTTCACATCAATGTCCTGCTTGAGTTCATTTATTTGAGCACTGAAATCATGTTTGAGGCTATCTATTTGCTCTTCCAAATGGCTGAGGCGTTGGTTATTAGTAGCCATAGTAGAATCAACTAGCTCTGATACCAATTTGTAAGGAACAAGCTGATGTTTAAGCTCAATCAAATAGAATAAGCAACTAATTTGGTGAATACATAAGAAGAAGCTAGTATTCTCAGTATTACCATTGTGAATCAGTTAGTTATATATGGATTCTTATGAATAGAAAGAACAAAAATTCAGATAGAGGGAGGGAGATTTCAAAGAGAAAGGGAAGGAAATCCAGAGGAGATTAGAGAGAAGGAATTTTCATTTAAATTTCACATGATCCAATACATCGATGTTCACACTCTTATATCTCGATATGCACGCACCGAGCAACAGATTCTCATAACAGAATTGTAATAGGAAAAGACTAACAAGACCTCAACTATTATAAGGTAAGACTAAACTACCCTTGCCTACTATATCAGCCAATTAATAACTAACTATTAACTAATTGTGATTATTAATGAAAGTGCACTAAAACAAAAATAAGCTATGATATAGAACTGAGGAATGCTTTACAAAGAGAAGCACTTGGCGTCGCCTCCCTTTGACTTTCTCTTTCTATCTGCTTTTGTGGTTTTTCTTTGCACGTAGGTTGTCTAAAGAATCTGGAGCTAGATTTGGGGTTGCGATGAAGGTGGAAATTTAGGGGTTGGGTATGAGATTTAGGTCTGGGAACGAGATATAGGGCAAAAATTTCATTCGCAGGGGGGGTTGAATTTTAACCGCGAGGTGCTTGAATTTCATCCATGAGTGATTTTAGGTCTAGGTACGAGAGATTTAGGGGAGGTGAGAGGGATCAAGTTTTTGGCATATAAATTATTTTCAATTAAAAAGAGAGAAGATACAAAATTGTTTAGGGGAGCCTTATTTTTTAATTTTTTACTGATATAGTCGGAGGGAATTGTTGGAGGAAACTAAAAAAAATTAAGACGTACTATATCAATCTCTAATCCATCTCTAAAATGGGTTTAAATTTTTTTTAAAAATAATCAATTTTTAAGACGGCTATATCTATCTCTAATTCTGTTTCTAAAATAAGGAGGGAATTGGAGACTAATATTTGGAGGGAAAACAAAAGTTTGAGAAGGAAATTTTGGTCTCTAATCCATTTCAAACATATATATTTATTTCTTTTTATTAATATTAATCTGAGACGAGTACGGTTGGTTTTAAATCTGTTTCAAAAATGTATTTAATTTTTTTTAAATATTAAATTGTTGTGACACTAAATTTGTCTCTAGTTCCGTCTCTAAAATTTGAAATGACTGGCAGTTTCAAAATCTGTCTCGATTTTTTACTTCCAAAACATTTTGAGACATGACAAAATTACGGTTTCTAAGTCCGTATCAAAATGATAGAATTAGAGACGGAACTTAGCCCATCTCTAAAATCGGTTTAAGATGCCCAAGTTTTTGTTAGTGATGCTCTAGTGCTATAAAATAATATGAAGGTGTATATGATGATTAGGGTATAAACTTGTATTTATAGTGATCACACATTCCCCGTATAGAATTAGGATTCCTCATTTGGTATGATTCATAAACAAAATCTCATTAAAAAAAGAATCCAGATTATATCCTAACACTTTCATTAGGAGTTGGAAATTAACTGTAATTAGAAATCTTTGATTCCTTAAAATACTCAACTGCCCAATCAGATTCCTACGTAAGGTTAAATACCTCCACTTGAATTTTATTCCACCATATAATTCAGGCACAAATAATTACTTCCCAATAGAAGATATATTTGATTAAAATCATAATATAATAAGTAGTAATATTATAGACACGGACGCACACACTTTTGACTCCTAATAGACTTTTCTAATCACAAATTTTTTCATAAATAATAATTTCTTATTTCTTTCAAAAATTCGTTCATAAATAATTATTTCTAAATTCTTTCAAAAGATAATGCTAATTAGATTATTATTTATTCAAGAACATTATTTGGAGATATATATATAGAGGAGGGGTATGACTAATATGAGATTAAGAAAGTTATAAAATTTCCACTTGACCTTGTACATTAATAAAAGTATAAAATTTTAATGGGGTCAATTTATATATTACTCATATATTCTGAAACAAAAATGAAATAATTAGTTGCTCAATTGACCTCACTCTATCATATGTGCCTCCTTCCCTCTTTTTAAAATTAAAGTGTACTAAATAATATTATGCATAACAAATATGACATCAAAACTTTCTTTTGAAATTGATGGGTCTAGTCCAAGGATCTAACTCATCTCGTAAGCCCAATACGGAATATAAGCCCCCAAGTTCAAGGAGTCTGGCGAGCCCAACAAATGTGGTCCATCACGGTTGGGTTAATTGAGCTCATCAGTAATAAGTTACACACGCCCACATCATGAAGGAAGTGGTCAAGCCTCATCCCCGGATCTCACGGATAGCACATCAACCATCTTATACGTTAGGAAGAGGTTGAGAGATCCACTAAAGTTGTGGTTTTAGTGGCTACATGTCCACCCCAAAACTGTAATGGGGTCGCTATAAATTGTACGCCTCACCATCACTTGAAAAAAACTCACTTTTGTACCATTCTCCTTTCTTATTAAGCTTGTACTCTATGTACTCTTTCCAACACACTTGACATAATATAAGGGTCAACAACTAGAGCCATTCAAAAGTGGACTAGGTCAACTTGACCGAACCACTGTAATTATTGTCTTATTTCCTACTTTAATTACCGCATTTATTATTACTTGACATGTGTGTACAAAGTTTATTTTTTACATCATCAGTTTGGCACCGTCTGTGGGAATCAAAAAGATTTTCACCTTCAAACATCTAACCAATGGTGATAAAAATCAGGTCAAAGAACCAACCTGAGGACAATCCACGACTGGAGAAGGGTGCTCCTCTGCACACCAACCCCGTCTCAAATACTTCAGCTCCAAATCCATAGCAAATACTTGAGACCATGCAATAGTTGGCTATCCAAAACCAGCAGATACTGCAACTCCTGCTTGCCGAACAAGGAGGAGGAATGCAACAAGGAACTCCACCCCTTGGACATCAAGGAGCTCCACATAAGGAAGCCCATCATGATCCACCTCCTCCTCCTGCTTTTCAAGGTGGAGATCCTCATCTCCAAAAAGATGAAGGTGAGAACCAGAGCGTGGAGCATGTGAGTCATCCCCATGATCATTCTATTGGAGCCCTTAATCACTGGGATGAAAAAATCAAGGAAGTACAAAACCAACTAGGTGATGTCTTCAACGCCATGAAGGAGTGCGGACCAGAAATCATGGACTACCTTGTAGGGCAAACAGACACGCCTTTCAAGTCTGACGTGGAAAATTATCCACTACCTTAAAAGTTTAAAATGCCATCCGTGGAGGCCTTTAAAAAAACAAAAGATCCGTTGGATCACCTCGAAACGTACAAAACCCTGATGCAGCTTTATAACATCCCTGATGAAATCATGTGCAGGGAATTCCCTACCACCTTGAGGGGCTCCGCTCGACAGTGGTTTGTCAAGCTCTCTCCAGCCTTTATTTTAACCTTTGCTGAACTAAGCAGGTCTTTCGTGTCCCACTTTATTGGGGGGCGACATCATCAGAAGCCTGTCACACATCTTCTTAGCATAAAACAAGACAAAGACGAGAGTTTGAGGGATTACCTCACTCGTTTTAACAAGGAGGTACTTTTGGTCGAAGAACCTGATGATAAAGTAACCATGACTACCTTTTTAGGAGGCCTCCACTCGTCAAGTTTTCTTTTCTCAGTGATGAATCATCCACAAAGGAACATGACCGAGCTACTAGCAAAGGCCCAGAAATACATGAATGCTGAGGACGTCACAAGAGCCAGACGAGGTGAATCCTCCAGAGCATGAGAGAAGAGAATAGGAAGAGATAGGGATGATAAGAAGACTAACATCAAATAAAGAAGGACAGAGAGGGTATCCACCAAAGACAGACTTGGTCCTGCTCCTAAGAAAGATCAACGACCATTCACTCCCCTTAATGCCACAGTCGGGCACATTCTTTTACAGGTCCAGGATGACCCCACCATAAAGTGGCCAGCAAGGATGAAGTTTCCTCCAAACCGCAGGAACCTGAACAAGTACTGCCATTTTCATCACGACCACGGTCATGACACCGATGACTGCTACGAACTCAAGAGACAAATTGAAGATCTCATTCAACGTGGTCAACTACGCCAGTATATTGCTGGTAGAAGACAGGTACCATCACCAACTCATAACCAAGAAGATCCACATCCAGTTGGGGAGATTCACACCATCTCGGGAGGATTCACAAGAGGGGGAGAGTCGCTGTCTGCCATGAAGGCACACGCCAAAAAAGCAAGGCACCCCGACGAGGGGCGCCCATCCAAGATGCCCAGACAAGATGCCAGCGAAGTCATATCCTTCTCAGATGAGGACTTGAAAGGGATTCAGCACCCACATGACGACTCCCCTGGTGCTCACTATGACCATGGATAATTTTTAAGTACGCAGAATCTTGGTGGACAGTGGCAGCTCTGTCGATATCTTGTTCATTGCAGCTTATGACAAGATCAACCTGGGTAGGGAGAGATTGCAGCCTATCAGGTCACCCCTCATGGGGTTCTCATGGGAGAAGGTATATCCCCTAAGGTCCATCACCCTGCCAATCATAGCCGAAGCGGCACCAAGAAGATCTATAGTGATGGTCAATTTCTTAGTTATAGATTGCCCATCAGCCTATAGCATCATACTGGGGCAACATGTTCTTAACACATTAAGAGTCGTCCCTTCCACCTATCATCTTATCCTTAGATTTCCAACCTCGAATGGAGTCAGAGAAGTTAGAGGAGACCAGGTAGCAGCAAGGGAGTGCTATGTCTCCTCCATGAAGACCAGGAAGCCGGAGGAGGCATTACAGGTTGAGGTCCTTGCCCCAAGGGATGACTCCACCATAAAAAGAGGAAAGTCCATCGAGGAGCTCACCCCTGTAGTCTTGGACAAGGAACACCCAGATAAAAGGGTGTACATTGGTTCTTCCCTCAATGAAGATCTAGTTCACCAACTAATAAACTTCCTAAAAAATAGCATGGATGTCTTTGCATTGTCACATGCAGACTTGGAGGGCATCGACCCAGAAGTGGCCACACACCATCTCAATGTTAACCCACATCACAAGCCAGTTCGCCAAAAGATAAGGGGTGCCTCCACTAAAAGGGCCCAAGCTGTGGATGAGGAAGTGAAAAAGTTAATAGATAATGGAGTAGTTAGAGAAGAAGCATATCCAGAATGGCTCTCCAACGTGGTAATGGTCACTAAAGCTAATAGGAAGTGGCATCTCTGTGTTGACTTAACAGAGCTCAATAAGGCGTGCCCAAAAGGTAGCTACCCGCTACCACGGATTGACCTCCTCATCGACGCCACTGTAGAGCACGATTTGCTCACCTTCTTGGATGCGTACTATGGGTATAACCAGATTAACATGTACCCCCCAAATTAGAGAAGACATCATTTATCACCCCAAAAGGGAGCTACTAGTACAGGGCCATGCCATTTGGGTTGAGGAACGCGGGAGAAACCTACCAACGACTGGTGAACAAAATGTTCCAATCTTAAATTGGGTGAACAAATGAAGTCTACGGTTACGACATGTTAGTAAAGAGCCTCGTTGCATCAGATCACATTAATCACCTCTAAGAGACCTTCATTATTCTTAGATCATACCACATGAAGTTGAATCCCGAGAAGTGTGCCTTCGGCCTAGGATCGGAAAAGTTTCTAGGCTTCATAGTCAACTAGAGGGGAATTAAAGCAAACCCCGACAAGATTAAATCTATTCTTGAGATTAAATCACCCACTTCAACCAAAGAGCTACAACACCTCAATGGAAGAATTGCAGCACTCAACAGGTTCATCTCCAAGTCTGCAGATAAGTGTCTACCTTTTTTTAAAATTCTTCAAAAATATTTTGAGTGAGGACATGAGGCAGAGGAGGCATTCCAAAAACTCAAAGCCTACTTGGCCGAACCTCCTCTCCTTTCCTATGCCACACCAGACGAGGTGTTATATTTGTACATTTCTGCCTCCCCATTGGTAGTAAGCTCAGTCCTCGTCAGGCACAATGACGGAGCACAGAAGCTTATCTACTATGTAAGCAGAGCATACTAAGAAGAAGAAGTTAAGTATTTGAGACTAGAAAAAGTGGTGCTAGCTTTAATCACAACAGCGAGACGGTTATGACATTACTTCCAAAGTCACAGTATTGTTGTCATCACATATCAACCTCTGAAAAGAGTCGTGGGAAAGCTCGATGTATCTGGGAGACTGCTTAAGTGGGTAATAGATCTTGGTGAGTTTGACATACAGTAACAACCAAGGTCAGCCATCAAAGCACAAGCACTAGCGGATTTCGTTGCTGAGCTGACACCAGCAGAGGCGGAAAAAAATAAAATTTCCACTTCACCCAGTTTGGAGATGGTTAATAAAAGTGCTGAACAAAATAATAAAGAACATCAGGCGCCCAGGCTGGGTGCCTAGGACAACCCAGGTGACCAGACCATCATGCTGGATTCCCAGACTTCCCACTTAAACGCCCAAATAGCTCTTTCAGAAGACCAGACACTCTAAAGGACCTAGACTGGAGTCCCAGTTCCCCATCCTGGCACCCAGTCTCCCTCTTTAATCTCTGAGCCCTTCTCTCTTCCATCTTGGAAACTCTATGTAGATGGTTCCTCGACCAGTGATGGAGGTGGAGCGGGTCTGATCTTAATCAGCTCAGATGGTACCACTCTCAAGTATGTAGTGAAGCTCCACTTTATTGCCTCGAATAATGAGGCAGAATATGAAGCCCTCCTCTCTGGATTAAGATTGACAATTGAGATGGAGGCTCAACACCTTGTTACCTGTAGTGACTCTCAGTTGATAGTTAATCAAGTGTAGGGCGAGTTCGAAGCAAAAGGAGCCAGAATGCAAGATTATCTTGGCATGGTAAGAAGCATGATGACAAAGTTCAAACACTTCCAGATTTGCCACATTCCTAGGAAAGACAACATGGCTGCTGATGCACTTGTAAGGCTTGCCTCGTCCTTGTAAACCCCTCAAGGAGGACTAACATTTATTGGTCACCAGTACGAACTAAGCATGATGGACTCGGGAACCACAAATGTCAACTGTGTATCGGCTGAATCAAACTGGATGACCCCGATAAAGGCATATCTCTGAGAAGGTATGCTGCCAAATAACACTTCAGAAGCTAGGAAGCTAAGAATGAGAGCTTCTAAGTTCACCATTCTGCAGGACACTTTGTATAAGAAAGGCTATTCCTTGCCATTGCTCTAGTGCCTTTCACCCAAAGAAGATCACTATTCCCTGCGAGAGATCCACGAAGGAATATGTGGGAACCACTCTAGAGGAAGATCCCTTGCCCACAAGGCGCTTAGGCAAGGTTACTTCTAGCCTTCTATGGTAAGGGATGCCCAGGAGTTCTCCAGGAAGTGTGACAAGTGTCAACGCTTTGCGACTGTATCCTGGCAACCATGAGAAGAACTAACAACCATTCCAAGCCCATGACCTTTCTCCAAATGGGGCATTGACATCCTAGGCCCATTGCCTCTCAACAAAGGACAATGCAAGTTCGTGGTGGTAGCAGTTGATTATTTCACCAAGTGGGCTGAAGCCGAAACCTTAGCAAAAATCACAGGTGTAAAGGTTAAAGATTTCATTTGGAAGAATCTAGTATGTTGCTTCAGTATACCCCATGCCATTGTCAGTGATAACGCCAAGCAATTTGACAACAATCTACTAAACTCTTTCTGCTCTGACCTTCAAATAAAGTAACCACAAGTAGAAGTGATGGTGAGAATAGTACTATACAACTTAAAGACGAGGCTTGAAAGAGAGGATAGACTTTCGATCAACGAACTCCCAAGTGTATTATGGGCCTATCGAACTATGCTAAGAGCTCCAACTTGGGAAACCCCTTTTCCCTCACCTTTAGAACTGAGGCGGTCATCCCTATAGAGATCTGGGTGAACTCTTTAAGGGTCCAACACCGCGACCCTATAATCAATGAGGAAGGACTCCGCATCAACCTTGACTTGGTAGAGGAGGCAAGGGAGATGGTTGTGATCCGCAACGCAGAGTATAAGTGTCGCATGGCAAATTACTACAACTCATGGGTCAGGCCTCATTCATTCCAACTGGGAGTCTGGGTCCTCAAGAAGGTGATCCTCGCCATGAAGGATTCGCGCGAAGGAAAATTGGGACTAAATTTGGAAGGACCATACCTCGTAATAGAAGTGGTGAGACCAGGCACTTACAAGATCCAGAATTCTGAAGGGAATGTCTTACCCCATCCATTGAATGCTGAACACTTGAAGAGGTATTACTAGTGACACCTTGAGGAAGTAAAAGTAGTATAGTTAGGGACTTGGTTTTATTATTCTTTTTTAGGATTATTATCCAATGTTCAAAGTACTTTTTTTGGGTCAGCAAATTTTTTTTCCATATTTTACTCCAAAAAGATTGCATTTTCATTCAATTTTAAAGAAGTATCAGTACAAAAGTAAGGATACATATTGCCTTTCTTAAAAAAAAATCAAAAGTCCCTAGCACTCTAACTACTATCATGGTCGTCCTCATCATCCTTAGCATCTTTAGAACCTCCATCGCCAGGCGCCTCAATTGGTTCAAAGCCTGAAAAATCAATATCAGAGAAAGAAGCAGAGATCTTTCCCCGAAGCTCCTTATAACCATCAATGAAAACACTTGCAATAGCATACTCCAGATCCACTTCAGCCTGAGAAGCTCTCTTCTGAGTTTCCCTCAATCCTACTTTCGCTCTTGAACAGGCAGCCTCCCTGAGCACATCCGTTTCACGGACCACCTGAAGCTCAATCTCAAACTTGGTTTCCCTCTCATGGGCCTCAACAAGCTCCACCTCCCTGAGCGCATCCCTCTCATGGGTCGCAAAAAGCTTAGCCTGAAGCTCAACTGTCCTCTCACGGATAGCCAAAAGATCTATTTCAGCCTTCGAGTAAGCTGCCTCAGTAAGCGCGGCCTTCCCACGGGTCGCCAAAATCTCAGCCCGAGAAACCCAGTCGACAGCTTCGAGCTCGACAATCCTCCCTTGAGCAGCGAGAAGCTCCTTCTGCACATCCTCATGGTTAAGCTTCAATTGGCCGTAAAAATGAGACCTCGAGAACAAGCATACAGATGCAATGGAAATCTGAAGAAGACAAAAGACTGAAGAATGACCAATCGCAAAAACAAACAAACTAGGGACTCTTACTTGAGCCAAACCCTCCAAAAAATGTTGATAACCCTCTTAGTGCCCAAAGCATTAATATGCTAAATCTCAGAGGGAAACACAAATCTCCCAAGTCATTCCCTAATGACTTCCAGATCCCCCAACATGGAACCGGATTGAATCAGAGCCCCAACATGAGCTCCTGTAGGAGGAGTGGACGGACAGGGCCTAAAAGGTACAGGCGACTGGGAAGTTGCTGGAGTAGTGCTCATAACCAAGGAAGTCCCTAACTGGGAAGGCACGTCTGAAGGAGTCACTTGATGAGAGCTCGCCTCGGCGTGTGCCATTGGAGGGGTTGTTGGGGGGGAATCATTCGTCCTCGCCACCTTGGGAAGATGTGTGCTTCTACTAGCCCCAGAAAGAAGTGATCTAATCACTGCCTTGTCCACTGCAACAAATGAAATAAAGCATTATCTGAGTGATAATCAGCTACAAAAAGAAAAGTTATAAGATAAGTCGATATACCTTTTCTCTTTAAGAGGGAACCACCTGATCTCGGCGAAGGACCTCCAACTCTACTACCGTACTTAGGCAAAAGAACGCCTAGGTCTTTATCGGGGTGAGCCCTCATAGCCTACAACTTCAACTCTTGATCTTTGGAGAGAACTGGCATACCTGCAAGGAGATGGTGAGTATACATATAAAATAAGAAAAAGGTAAACTTAAAACGCACCGAGTTTCTTGGAAGCACCCCAACGCATTGAAACCAAGGCCCGATCAGCCTCTACAGCCCATTCTCTGTAGACAAAGAAGAAGCGATATTTCTAGCTGTGGCAATTGGAGCGTAACCCAGTGAGCAACGTACCACTCTTTGTAGTAAAATAATACCAGCCCCTATTTGGTGCAGGAGTCTCGATCAATTTATAAGCCCCATGGAACTCTTTGGGAGAAGCATCTTCATGATGCACCTTCTTCCACAGTATGAGAAAACCCAGCAAAACTCTCCAACCATTGGATGCTAACTGCCCTGAAGTCAGGAAAAAGTAGTGCAAAATTTGACAAATGGGATGGGACATGGGGAACCTAAGCTCGACCTCAAGCATCTCCTCGTAAATGACGATGTCAGCAAAGGAGTCATCGCAAGCAAACTCATCTTTCTCGGCATGGCGACACGACACTATGGGAGGAATATGATAAATAGAAATAAGCCTCGAGATATCGTCATTAGAATTGAGTGAGCTAATAAGGGTAATTACTTTAGACCTATCATCAGTCGGGATCAATTTGCTTATGTGTTTTATCTTTTAGGGATCTTAAAAAGTGGTCTGAACCATCATTTGGGAGGTCTTGAGTCACACTGGATGGAGCCAGGCCACCCCTGCTCACCCAAGGCCTGCCCAACTTGTCTCTGCTCGCCCAAATGGGAAGATCCAACACCTAGAGTAGCACTAAAGCCACTTGCTCGCCCAAAAGTGTGTTTTTCTCCTACACGCAAAAAAATGTTGGCCTCTGCTCACCCAAAGTTGTTGGCCCCTACTCACTGTCGACGTGAGGATTTTTACTGTCGTTTTTCTATTCTTGTCTTTTGTTGTTCTCATGTTAGGTGAGATTTGTTTGAAAAAACAAGTTGTGAAAAGGTCAGACATGTATATGTCAATGATTGGACTATAAGAGTCGTCAGTTGGTATTTTTAAATAGTTGCATCAACTCAACCGAGAAAAGGTTTGTACATTGACCAAGTGATGTAACACTGCTAAACTGGTATGTGAAACCGAGATTCATTAGGGTCCGGGGGCTTGATTATGCGGAGGGAAGGTGTTAGGCACCCCTCGACATCCATGTTACCACGGTGACCGCCACTTTTCAATTAAACTGTTATATGAATGTGTGTGTAAAGGTTAATGTGCAGTTATTTGGAAGTAGTGATATGCCTCTTTTTTACGTATATACAAAGGGTTTGAATTTGTATAAAAATTCAGTTTAACAAGATAGAACACTGATGTTTTATAAAAGAGGTTTTGTGATGCCCCCAAATTCGGACCTCCACTTGGTCGCTCGAATTCGGTTCATCACGTGCTCATGGCATACAAAAATGACTAAAATATCACCTTCACAACGGAAGATCTAATTTAGAATAATATACAATGATTTATTATAATTATTCCCCCAAGTCTCGCAACCTACAATACTTAATAGATTACATAATAATATCGACTAAAGACTTATTACATAATCCTACTTAAGCTTAAACATGGTCTGAAAACAGACTTAATACAACACATAAATTTTAACATAAAGGAAGAAGCTAGTCGGTAGCCTTGCCTTTGCCCTTGTCTGTTCCAGAGACACCTCCCTGTTCTACCTTAACTGAAAGGTTTTAAATAAGCAAGGATGAACACAAATTGCCCAACAAGTAATATACATCAAGGGTAAAGAATATAATAACACAAGTTTTAATTATCGAAGTATCATCTCTAAGATAGTTCAGAGTTTCAGAATAATATCATGAATAATGAATATCAACAATTCTGGGAATGAGAACGATAATTCAATATAAAGAAACAGATATGAATTCAAAGACTATCAATGTATCCAACTGGATAAACAATTTATACTGAGTAGTCACTAAGGACTATTGAACATCTACTAGAGTTACCAATATCAAACTGATAACCCAAGAGAATCAAGTACTATAGATGATCAATCTATAACACTCTAAGTTATGCATAACACCACAATAATATCCATTCATGTGTTGGGGTTTCCAACAACATACACTCCCCTTACCATAAGGGTTATTCAACCCAGTTTTCAAGATTTCTGCACCAATCAATTGCTTTGGACAGTTTTATAAAGATGCATATAGTCTAGCCGAAACAATGACATATACCCTTTCACAATATTCAAGAACAATACCAAGTTCAACAGGAATAATAGCTTTCACAAGAGTTTAAACATACTAGTTCAATTGAACAAGTAAGTAAGATAACTTGCATCCACAGAGATAAGGTTTAGATACTCTACTTACGGTATTCGTTGAATAAAGTAATGCAAGGGTTTAGGATACTTGCACAATGTAAAGGATAGTTCAGATACTTGCACAATAAAAGTAGGGTTCGAGTACTTGCCTTAAGCGTAGTTTATCCACATTAAGCAATCAACACTTTTGAATCCTATTATAGTGTATTATATGTATAGGATGCCCATTAGTTATATAAACTAACATAGGTAATTTCAACGTACACACAAACGTTTAACTTGGTTGTAACTTTATATACATTACTTATCATATATTTTCATAGCGCAAATCAGGTTGTAAAACATCACAAATGCAAACAACGTATCATTATTTTTTATCTTGTAAACATTTCTTTGGACTAAATATTTGAAAATCATGATCAACATCCATCCCTATCACATAGCATGCTTCTTAACGCATTACATAACATGTTGGTCATATATTACAAGTTAGAGTAATCATCAAATCAAAAATAGAAATTATTCAAGACTGCAGAACGACATAGCTGCACCCTGTCTAGGCTTAGGGACAGCGCAGCTACGCTATCCCCTGGCTAGACCAAGGTTGAGCTTTGCACTTTCTGTTTCTATCCAATTCTTACACACATATGTACTAATACACTATCATATATACATGTTAGAGATGCTCACATAAGCATATGATCATACTTGAGTTTATTTGTACAAGTTTTAGTTTACAACTTACATGGTGTTAAAGCATAACAAGATCAAATGGTTACTACACCTTATAACTTGGCTTATATGTCCTCATAGAGATATCAAAATCTGTTAGTACACGTGCTTATAGTATTTATAATGTTTGTTCACAACTATTATTGTTTAACACTTCGAATCATGATTTAAACTCATGTTTGGCTTAATTATCATTATGTTCAATATATATAAATCATATCTTGGGATATTATAGACATATCATGAAATCTTAACCCTTTTAAAATCTAGATACTCATATGATGCAACTAGATTTTGAAAGTATGTTCAAGTTTGCTTTTGAAACCATTTTGAACTTGAACAATACAATTTTAACACATACAAGGCAACTTTAAGGCTCTAATCATATGTAGTCAAGTCATGTTAACATGCTCGCAAGGTCAGAATGTAAATCATGTAGTAGTCATGCATGTTAGCTTAATATACTAAGCTCTTTCTTGAAAAACTTTTCCAACACAAAGCCTAATAAGGTGGTCATGAACAAAGGAATTAAAATCATACATCATGCTCATTTATGTGTGAAATCAGTCACATGTGTACACTACTAAGCTCAAAATCTATAGAACATGAACTTAACAAAGTTTGTTTTCAAAGCTTAAAGTCCTTGTTAAGGATCTTCTACCAAATTATGTTCGACACTTCATATAACATAAGGAAACTTTATAACACA
Source organism: Panax japonicus (assembly GCA_020205505.1). Lineage (NCBI taxonomy): Eukaryota > Viridiplantae > Streptophyta > Magnoliopsida > Apiales > Araliaceae > Panax > Panax japonicus. The sequence continues at coordinate 48,723,149 of CM035102.1, read as the reverse complement.
TGTCATACCTATTTCTTATGTATATTCATGTCATACCTAGCATGATAGAAACCACCAACTGTTTCTAAGGTACGATGCAGCTACGCTGCACCCTAGTACATATAGGGCGCAGCTGCGCCAGGTCGAGTTCAGAAGCAGTAAGGATACTCTGTTTTGCAGAGTAACTACCAACTTGATTTCCAACGATTCAAGCATGCTCCAAACAATTATTAAAGAGTTCGTACATGCTTGTAAACTTCTTAAACACATTATAACATGTTAATCCATCATGTTTGGTATAGAATTTCAAGAAATTATAAGAATCAAACAAGACCCATCTCAAGAACATAATTAGAAATTATACTTCCTTGAGCTTGAATTGAACTTCCTACACACTGAATATGCTTCTACAATTGCTCAGCCACTTGAACTCTTCACTTAGACTTTTCAGACAACTCTCTTAGCAACACAAAAACTGAAATTATAGCTTATATTTATAGAAAGAGCATGGACTAGATCTTGACATGACACAATCTTGGAGTCCAAGGTGTAATGGAAGGATACATAGGTTCATAGACGGTGGTTTAACAACTCCATACCAGCCACTTAGCTAGCAAATGATCACCTATGATTTAGCCACTTGGAGAATACGTAAAGAGAGTTTAGGACACTATTCATTGTACTTGGTGACACTCAATTTGGGATAAGAGAGAAAAATCTCAGCATTTGGTCATGTAAAGCTTGGTTTGATCCTTTTAATTCCCGTAATGTAATATTAAGGTACAATTGTTATCATATTAGGAATTTAGGGATTAAATATATATTCACATCATATAATCCATGTACATTAACTATACGCAATAAAATAACGCAGTTACAAAATATTGTCCGGATAGTTCCATAATTATCTTTACTACTCATATATCCACATAATAACTTTATTTAATATTAATGTTTATTTAAAACATTGAATTCCTTTTTCAGATTCTAGAATACCTAGATAATTAATCATTTATGCATTACAACTTCATATGATACCATGGTGCTACTAGGTACCTCATTTAATTGCAATCTACTACTATCGTATAGTTTTATTAATGTCACACCTAATACATAAGTGTCCTGTTGGGTAATTTCTAGTTACGCACAACATGCAAGTATACGTGGTCAACAAGTAATAAAGTGATAAGTTGAGTATCGTTCCCACAGATAATTATTTAATAAAAATCACCAAGTACTAACCCGTAACCAACTCAATCTTATTTAAACGAATGAAATGCAAATTAAATAAATTAAACTACTATTAACTTCCACTAATTAAATTAAGACTATGGAGATTTAAGATCACAACTTTACTTATTGCTTCATTTAAGTTAACACACTTCTCATCAATTATTCTCTATCCTGAATTGTTAATCAAGAACACTAGAGTAGTATTAACCACCTCTCGATGCATTAATACCGTATTAACGTCAATCCACAATTAAGATAGAAATTCGTTAAACACCTTAATAAACTAACCCACTATATCTCTATGTGCATTACAATTGAAGAAAGTTTAAGAACAAGTTCTCTATCCAATTACATGCGATGTCAAGCATATCTCTACCTTAACACACATCAAGTTTAAGCTACTAACAAAATCCTGAACACATGTTATCATGATTAGATCTAAATCTATACTTCATCTCTCGAGTTCATATAGATTATCACGGTAATTGATGGCCAATCAATTAAACAATTAAGTCCAAATCATAATAGACAATCCTCACAATAGAAAATACTAATTGATAACGACGCATATTAAAATAAACTACACAATAAGATCCATTGTAATCTCAAACAAAGAATTAGTTCATAATTATTGAATTAAAGCTAAGAATCCACAATTGAATACACATTAAAAGATAAAGATAGAAGAAGATGAGAAGAAATAATCTATTGTCAGTAGATTTGACGCTCCCTCCTTGCTCCTACTTCAAATCTTCAATGGTCTCCAAGTTGTTTCAATCTCCAAATCTAATTAGAACTAGTGTTTTTCTCTAATTTACTCTAATCTAATTTAATAGAATGCTCTCTAATCTCCTAATAATCTCCTCTAATCTGTGTTATTCCCCTCCTTTTATAAGCCTTTGTACATGTCTTTAAGTCCTCTTGGAAGTCCTTGAATCAAACAACTCGAAACAATCCTTTTCGGACTCAAATTCGGACAAAATCTAGTCATTCTCGCATAGGCCAGCCCCGGCTGGACTTTTCCCTTGCAAACACCCAGCCCCGGCTGGGTAGTGATCTGCTAACATGCCCAGGAACCCAGCCCCGGCTGGGTACCAATCTGCCAACAAAATTTTCTGCTGGAACCTCCTCTGCTAAAACTGCCATAACTTCTAAACCGAGAGGAGTTACAAGTTCCGAGACCTATCAAATCGAAGCTATCGACGAGATCTACAACTTTCATTCTTTGAGCTTTGAGAAATAACGAATGAATGATGGTCGAAATTGGACTGGAAGTGACTACTACGTAAAATGACCACCCAAAACGGTGAAGTTCAATGTCCGTTGGTAGAAATGTCATAACTCTTTCATCCGAACTCCGATTTGAATGATTCAAGATGTTCCGGAAAGCTAAGAAAACGCTCTAAAATATAGTCCAAGCTCCAAGCCAAGAACATAAAATGAACATAAAAGCATAAACGATGTCCGGATTGCTTTTTCCTTGCATTTTCCTTGCTTTTCCTTCCTAATAATCGGTCACACCGCTCCCAAACGTATAACCTACAAAATGAACACAAAATGCATGAAAAGTAACTAAGACACATGAATATAAGTAACTAATTCAAGTAAAAGATACCAGATAAGTAGGTATAAAACCTACTTATCAAATACCCCCAAACTTAAACCTTTGTTTGTCCTCAAGCAAAAACAAAACAAAATTGCAATGCAATGCAATGGAATGCAACTAATCTATATGCCTACGAATCCAGCAGTATTGATGGAATCAAATCTATTCACTCGGCCTTAGAGTAATCAAGCAAACACGATAATACTTCATATCAAAACTAATCAATAATTTCCTAGTTAATCATTAAGTCTTAAACTGTTATTACTGGTATAGTGCGTGTGTGCTCCACAACAATGTTAACTGATATAAAAATGCAATGCAATGCAATGGAATGCAACTAATCTATATGCCTACGAATCCAGCAGTATTGATAGAATCAAATCTATTCACTCAGCCTTAGAGCAATCAAGCAAACACGATAATACTTCATATCAAAACCAATCAATAATTTCCTAGTTAATCATAAAGTCTTAAACTGTTATTACTGGTATAGTGCGTGTGTGCTCCACAACAATGTTAACTGATATAAAATCAAATTTAACACATAACAAGTTTCTTCAAAGGCATCATATAGTGTAAACTCAAAAAATTCACGAACAATCTAGATCCAACTAAAGTCAAACATCCACCAAGTTCAAGAGTCCAATCCGGGATACATATGCTTTACTTTTCATTATGGGGGCTTTTTGCTCTTTTCCCATTTTATTATTTTTTTCTTTTTTTTTTACTTTTTAACCATGACTGTGCAATGTCTCATTCCATTAGGCTAACAGTGCTACCCCTTAACGAGCTTTCGACCAACGATTCCCAGACCATATAAGACCTTAGGGCGCTAGGTTTTAAGATACCCCTTCGGGCGTACTTACTCAAGTAACAAAGGCCCCGAAACAAAACTAGCCACGGTATTTTTTTTTCTTTTTTTTGAAGCTTATATATCCCAAATTTTTTTCCCAAACTTAAGTTTTTATCGAACTTTAGTCATCACTACTTATTCTTCTCATTCTTTCATTCAAACTAGCATTATCCTTTAGAGTCCCATTATGTATCAATTTAAACTCAATCAATCAACAAGTTGTTTTTACTGTGTTATCCTTATTATACCAGTTTCCAACAGAAAAAGACTCAATTCATAACAAGAAATCACATCAAAAGCTCTAATACTTAGTACGCTACTTGTCTACTCGATCCCAATCTCATCATTGGCCAAAACAAACTGTAAATATCAAACAGCTGGACTCATGCAAGATGAACATAGTAACTAACTATTATTTTTGAAATTTTTGATTTTTTTTTATTTTTTTTTTAATAATGAACCTAAACTATATTAACAACATATGCAAAATAACATAACATAAACTAAACATGCGATAATGAACCTAAACAAAACTCCCCCAAACTTAGCAATTACAATGTCCTCATTGTAAGAATATAACGATAAATAGAAGAGAACTTCTCTGTAATCAGCTAAGCGTGAGGTGATGGTGGCGATGGCGGCGACGATCTTTTTCTTATCCATTGAACCTCCAATACCTGCAATGAAGAGAGACAACATGGATTAGATTATAAGAGAGCTTAATAAGTAAATTAATTCATATCTACTAAATAAACTAGTAAAGCATATAAATATAAAAATTCCTGGGTTGCCTCCCAGTCAGCGCTTGATTTATAGTCTTTCAGCCTGACTGTGTCTGGTCAATGCTATCCAATTCCTCTTCGAAAGTTGAGAAACCCTCCATCCATCGAAAATAATATAGCTTTTGGTAGGTTCCCATTTGTGATAGCCATCAAGTTAAATTCACCTAGCATGCTTTATTTATATAAGATTAGATTGAAGAACGTCCAACATCTAGGCATTTTCTCCATTGTGTCTGCGAATATATTCTGGCATTGAGGCTTGTCAGACACAACAATCTCTTCTTCTATCTTCTCCAACTCATCGCACCATGGCTTCGAAGTTGTACTCGCTTTTACGTCACATGGAGTATTGCCAATGACATGACTACCAATTGGACAAGGTTTTGCAAATCTAACCAGATTCTTGAACTGTGGAGGAGAAGTCACTTGAGGCATAAATAACATCGGCTCATCATCGTTGGTTCTCACAATTAGTTCTTCACCGACCTTGTTGTCATTATCCCTACTTGTCTCCTCTTTTTCAACATCTCGAGGCTCATCTAGTTGTAGATTTGGTTCAGGTTCTTCGTCAATTTCGTCATCCATGTCATAAAACCAAGTGTTTGGAGTAAGGTTGCTTACGGCTTTGGTCATTTGCTCTATCTGATCCGCAAGATTTTGAATTGACCTCGGTTGATTACTCATTCTCTCCTCATTTGATGCTATGAACTTGGACACCAATTCCTCCAACCTTGACTTTTCTTTTTCAGTCTCGGAAGCCATGTATTGAGGACCATTGGTTGAGGCAGTGAGGAGTTGTTCCATTCGATTATTAAAATTTTGGGTTGATAACTCCTGACTCATTATCATCTCTTCTTTTTCTGCTATAATCCTTAACATGAATTCCTTGAAATCTGAATTGTCTTCTTGTTGCATTGGAGGTGGATTTGAGAAATTTGATGGATATGTTGGATTTGGAGCAGAATATTGGTCTTGATAGTTGTAACTCCATGAAGAATCCGGGTGATACCCCCAAACTTGATGATAATTATCATATACATACTGATTGAGGTAGTTACCACCATACTGTACCGACCCAAGATTGATGGTGCATTGATTACTCGGGTAATTGCCAGCACAATAGCCACAGGTAACTGCCATCCTTCGACTCTGTTGGGCTGCGATAACGTCCAACTTCCTCGAAAGTTCTTCAATTTGTGCTGACATTGGGGAGAGTGTCGCGAGTCTGTCAATCTCCGCTTCCTTTGGTTGAGTCATGTTCGTGTATGGCCATTGATACGCAAAGTCATCCATGGTACCTGAAAAGAGAGAAATATAGGAAGAGAATTAAAAATAAAAATAAAAATGTTTAAATTAAGACTAATTTAATTGAAGCTAATATTGGTAAAACCGTATTAAACTAATTCCCCGGCAACGGCGCCAAAAACTTGTTGGGTAATTTCTAGTTACGCACAACACGCAAGTATACGTGGTCAACAAGTAATAAAGTGATAAGTTGAGTATCGTTCCCACAGATAATTATTTAATAAAAATCACCAAGTACTAACCCGTAACCAACTCAATCTTATTTAAACGAATGAAATGCAAATTAAATAAATTAAACTACTATTAACTTCCACTAATTAAATTAAGACTATGGAGATTTAAGATCATAACTTCACTTATTGTTTCATTTAAGTTAACACACTTCTCATCAATTATTCTCTATCCTGAATTGTTAATCAAGAACACTAGAGTAGTATTAACCACCTTTCGATGCATTAATACCGTATTAACGTCAATCCACAATTAAGATAGAAATTCGTTAAACACCTTAATCAACTAACCCACTATATCTCTATGTGAATTACAATTGAAGAAAGTTTAAGAACAAGTTCTCTATCCAATTACATGTGATGTCAAGCATATCTCTACCTTAACACACATCAAGTTTAAGCTACTAACAAAATCCTGAACACATGCTATCATGATTAGATCTAAATCTATACTTCATCTCTCGAGTTCATATAGATTATCACGGTAATTGATGGCCAATCAATTAAACAATTAAGTCCAAATCATAATAGACAATCCTCACAATAGAAAATACTAATTGATAGTGACGCATATTAAAATAAACTACACAATAAGATCCATTGTAATCTCAAACAAAGAATTAGTTCATAATTATTGAATTAAAGCTAAGAATCCACAATTGAATACACATTAAAAGATAAAGATAGAAGAAGATGAGAAGAAATAATCTATTGTCAGTAGATTTGACGCTCCCTCCTTGCTCCTACTTCAAATCTTCAATGGTCTCCAAGTTGTTTCAATCTCCAAATCTAATTAGAACTAGTGTTTTTCTCTAATTTACTCTAATCTAATTTAATAGAATGCTCTCTAATCTCATAATAATCTCCTCTAATCTGTGTTATTCCCCTCCTTTTATAAGCCTTTGTACATGTCTTTAAGTCCTCTTGGAAGTCCTTGAATCAAACAACTCGAAACAATCCTTTTCGGACTCAAATTCGGACAAAATCTAGTCTTCTCGCATAGGCCAGCCCCGGCTGGACTTTTCCCTTGCAAACACCCAGCCCCGGCTGGGTAGTGATCTGATAACATGCCTAGGAACCCAGCCCCGGCTGGGTACCAATCTGCCAACAAAATTTTCTGCTGGAACCTCCTCTGCTAAAACTGCCATAACTTCTAAACCGAGAGGAGTTACAAGTTCCGAGACCTATCAAATCGAAGCTATCGACGAGATCTACAACTTTCATTCTTTGAGCTTTGAGAAATAACGAATGAATGATGGTCGAAATTGGTCTGGAAGTGACTACTACGTAAAATGACCACCCAAAACGGTGAAGTTCAATGTCCGTTGGTAGAAATGTCATAACTCTTTCATCCGAACTCCGATTTGAATGATTCAAGATGTTCCGGAAAGCTAAGAAAACGCTCTAAAATATAGTCCAAGCTCCAAGCCAAGAACATGAAATGAACATAAAAGCATAAACGATGTCCGGATTGCTTTTTCCTTGCATTTTCCTTGTTTTTCCTTCCTAATAATCGGTCACACCGCTCCCAAACGTATAACCTACAAAACGAACACAAAATGCATGAAAAGTAACTAAGACACATGAATATAAGTAACTAATTCAAGTAAAAGATACCGGATAAGTAGGTATAAAACCTACTTATCATGTCCCATTTCATTGTCATAGAAGAAAACTAAATTTTTTCCAACTGATCTCTGGCGCAGCTGTGCCAGTTTGTACTGCTTGGACGGCGCAACTGCGCCGTACCCTGACAGTGCCAAGACTGGCTTAGCTTCAAGCCAGTGTCAACCTTCATTGAAAAACTTGTTTTACTCGACATGAATTAATGTCCACAAGAGTGATATTACAAGTCTAAGAGCGTATTGATTACTTATATGAAATCCCATGATCATACACGATTAATCTTCCTAATTCCCTTTTTAACTCACTTAGTGAATTTCCTCGTTTCACATTATGCCACACAAGGCATTTCACAATTCTCATTGCATTAATATATTCATTTAATAATACGTGGAAATTCTCGGGTATTACAGGTTTTTCAAACCCTTATGCTCAATAGTAGTTGAGGCCTTTGATACTTACATTTATTAAGTATTCAACTTGATTGTTTTTATTTTCAAGATGCGAAGAATCTTTGAGAAAATAAAATACATATCAGTGTCGAACTCCTTATGGGCATGAGAGCCATCTAAGAAATTCAAACACTGTAAATAATTTACAAGCTGATTACAGCTGAAAATGTCCATCACAGGAACTAAATCTAGATTCAGAAGACTGAATCTGTGATCACATGATTCCTAGGCTCACATGATGTCGCAGTTTATATGAAAGTTGTAAGCAGTTATATATATAAAAACTGTAAATATATATATATACAGACGATCAACCACCACGAAGTGAACTTCATGGGGGACTGGAAATGTAAATATATAAAAGCGGTAAATATATATAGAGAGACAATCGACCACTACGAAGCAACTCCATGGGGGATTGGAAAAGTAAATAAAGTAATAAATACAATCAACCGCCATGAAGTAAACTCTAGGTGGGATGAAATATAAATAAAGCAGTAAAAGCCCACGAAGTAAACTCCAAGCCTGATAGAAATATAAATATATATATATATATATATAAACGATAAACGCACATTATATTATATCCAGACTCAATCAAACAGAGTTTGATGGTAATAATATATATAAGTATTTATATATATATATATAAGCAATAAACGCTCTGGATGTAAATCCAGGCTCATCGAACAGAGTTCAACAACAATTTATATATAAATATATATATAAAAGCAATAATCGGATGTGAGTCAAGGCTCATCGAATAGAGTTCAAAAATAGTTTATATATAAATATATATATAAGCAATAAAAACCCATAGACCGAAGTCTGGGCATACACATGCAACACAACTCTTAACGTGAAGAACGGTGTGTGCACAGTAGTGGAGAAATGCTTTAAGAAATGTAAGAAGGCTTATAGTGGACTGCCAAAGAAGACTTCAATAGCTTTAAGTGGATGAAAACTCAGCTTCCGTCGGTAAAATATAGCAAAGTATAAGATTACAAGTGTTTAAAATGAGAAAACACTCAATTTATAGTGTGTACAGAGCAAATTGGACAAGGCTTTCTCGCCTTTTTTCTTTTACAAATGGCCACCCCAATCCCTCTTTTTATAGAGGGGGGAGCCGAAGGTGTACCTGCGGCTGCCCGGGGTGCCCCAGGCTCCACGGGTCCCGCCGTCTTCAAGTACGTGCACATATGCAACGTGATGTCCGCTCAAACTTTCAGAAGTTTAATCCAGGCATCCAATTTAGGAGTATAAGACTTATTTCAGAGTGTTATTATCAAGAGCTACACAAATGACATGGGATTAGAGGTTGTAAGAAGTCAGGAAGATGGGACCATGCCCTTGGTCTTCAAGCTTCAAATTCTATCTGGTGTGCTGTCACGTGTAGTAGTCACTCGGGATTGGAGCTATTGGTTCTTGTAGGACACTGCTGTGTAGAATATATGTTTAAATGTTGTTGAAATGGTGAAGTGTGTGATCAAAATGGCAAAATGATGTTTTTGCCCCTCAGTAGGGTTATCTCCGGTTTTAGCTGATTTACCAATTGTTACTCAAGGTTATCTCTGTGATTGGACTACTACAAGTACTGGATGTCCTCAAGGTTGTCTCTGAGGTATGCATGACCTCCCGAGGTTATCTCCGAGTTTGCGACTGAGTGCCTCGGGATTATCTCTGAGGTTGAACCTGGTTGCTGGGGGTTGAAACAAGTATTTTAGGGGTTATCTCCGGAACTACGACTGCATTCTTCAGGGTTATCTCTGAGGTTAAGGCTAAAACTCCTAGTGTTTTTTTTTGGGATTGGAATTTAGTATCTCGGGGTTGTCTTCGAGATGGAACTGCCTTTTTCGGTTTAATTTCTGGGATTGAGCTGAGCTGTCCTCTAGGGTTATCTTTGAAAGACGATTCTGCCCTCCTGCATATGTTAGTAACATGAATCTAAAATTTTGAGTGTCTACAGATGTCCCTCTTTATCATATTCATGTAATGCAATGGCATGTATAAGATAAAGATTACTAGACACTTGTAAAGTGATAAGATAATCATGATGCAATGTAGAGCAGCATGATGCAAATATATGAAGCATGTGGTTTGTTGGATCTTTTTTCAATGGGATGTGATGACTGTTAACTCCCACGACTTTTGATGGGGCTGGAGTTATCACTGATGACCCTGATGAACTGCTTGGATGTGTGATCCAAAGTTCTCAGGAACTTCCAGGATGTTGACGTTGGGGTGATCACCAAAGTCTTTAATCCTTGGTACTTACTTTCTACTGAGGATGTATCTCTCATTTACAAGAGACTCTGGGGGATAGAACTTTGTATGTTGAAGATGTGTATAACATATTCCGTCATCGGTCTTCTTTGGTAAGGATGTTTTTCCCTAGTTTGTATCGCCAGGTCTTTCTAGTATTCTGTCAGAGTTACTACTAATAGTTAGTGTTGTCAGGGTTGCCTGACTCTCGCTGAAATGTACATCAATGGATGAGATCCCTGCTGGAGATAACATCAAGGCAGCTTGACCTTCATTGACATGTGCGTCAACAGGTGAAGTTCTCGATGGGGAGAAGTGTTTTGGAGTCAAGACCCCGAACTAATGGCATCAGACCCTTGTGAGTTATTGCCAAGTGTAGTTTGCAATAGTTGTGATCATCGATATAGTGAACCATGTGTCTGGGCGAATACCAATGAGTGATATGTAGACCCACAATTTGGTCTTGTGAAAACCAGGATTTCAGGCTCTTCTGCTCAATCGCGTAGCATTTTTATTCCTAATTTGGCATTTTTAGCTTGTAAGATCTCCATTGCAACTCAAACTGGACCGAGCCGGAGGGGTGGGCCCCACCCAGGTGAGTCGCAAGTATACCTACGGCCAACCATGGGTGTACTTGTAGGCTTGTTGGCCTTTCATAAGTCATTCTAAAGTTGCACCACACAGAGAATCCAAGAGCTCTTCTTCAGATCTGCTGAGTTTGGGCGTCTTTCTGCAAAATCCCTCACCTTATAAGTGTTTTACACTGCCCTGGTAACGTATTCATGTCTTCTTTTCCAGTTTTTATCCGTTGAAAAATGACTTATCACATGAAATGCATCTAAACACATAGTAGTGGATATGCATACTTATATGACTTGATAAAAAATATTCAACATAGTAAATGTTAGTATTTAACCATGCTAAACATAATGATGTGAAAAAATTTAACTTTTGAAACAGTCAAATTGGTACCTTTTTTTTTATCCTATTTGAGGATAAATGAGCAAAAGGTAGTAATTAAAAGTAATCCTAGTAATTAGGCTACCCTTATGGATTATGACTTTGATATTTTAGTGCATATAGGATGTTTATAATTGTGGGCAGGTGTGCTATTGAATGGCCACCTAGACATGTTAGAGTTTATGCCTAAGAGGCCAATTATTTGATATAATTGCTTAACGTTTTGATATTATATTTGATTGAATAAATATATGATTTATTATGATTTTATTTACTGCATAATATAATTGTTAACATAATAAAATTCCTTAGAATAGTGATACGAATTATATAGTTTCAAGTATGTGACTTGAACATGAGATTATATATTACCATTAGTATCAGTGTTCTTAAATGTCCCTAGTCGAGTATCATTGTTGATGGGACAACAATGATGCATTGAGACTAGTATGTGGATTGACTGGTGACCAAATCTCATTGGTCATAAATATATGAGATATTAAGTCAATGCATAGGTACATGTTAGAGAACGATGTACTGGACAGACCCACCATGAGAATTCTATATGGAGCATTATGTGAAGTGTCATTAGCAATTCTCATAGTGACAATGATGTAATGGTCCTCCGACCTGAAATCGCTATATTACTACACGAGAATTTATGCACTTTGATATCATCAAATGTCACCTTTAATAGGGTGGACTATAAAGGTGATTATTGGGTTCATCATTAATCGTGTGAGAAATATGAGTGATCTAGATGGAATTTAACCATCCTATATATTATGCGTGATATCCATAGGCCTCTTGATTGAGTAGGACTATGAAATGCATGGTCATGCTCAAATAGTGATTTGTTTCATATAGTCTGCTCATTGATCAAGAAAACTCAAATTAAATTATGAAGAGTATGACACATTCCATGACTCGAGTTTAATCTAGGATATTAAGGTTAAAAGGATTAAATTACATTGAAACATTGGTCACGAAAAGGTTGCATCGAATCATCGATCTTATTATTACTTGGGTAGCGGTGATGCATTACTAGATGCCGCTCACTGTTTATGATTTTATAATATGATTTTAAAATTATTGCCAACGTAATAATAACCTATAGGGTCACACACATAGAACGTTATTTAAAAGGGAATTAATTTAAATTTTAAGGATTTAAATATATTAATATGATTAATAGTATTTAAATCACGAATTTAAATTAAAAGGATAATTTGTATATATGTATATTAATTAAGTAAGACTTAATTAAGATATATATATATATATATATATATATATATAAATTCGGATTTTATGAAATTAGGTTTTGATTTGATTAATTCCTTTTAACTACTATATATATGATATATAGCAGCGACTTAGGGAGAGATCATAATTGAAAAACCCTAGCCGCTCTTAGAGAGAGACTAGAGAGAAAACAGTTTTAGAAAATCCATTCCTTTTGGTGGATAGTACCGCAAGTCCTTCTTATTGCAGAATCGTTCGACGGTTCGTGAGGCGTTCGTGTGGATACCGTAGAGGCGCAATCGGTTTGTATTGCGTTGGAGATTCGAGGCGCAGTCGGTTTCAGATTCTCATTTTTTTTTCATATCTAGTATAATCTATAAACCTCTGAATTAATTGATTTTTTGCATGGATACTGTTTTAGGGTTTCGAAAATTGCTTTAAAATTTTAATTTTCGCTGTGCGTTTTTGTGCCGAAGCCCAACAGTGGTATCAGAGCTATTTGCGAAAAGATTAATTCAGATTACGTGTTTTAATTGTATTCGATATATATAATATATGATGATGCATGTTTACCGATATAAAATTGAATATATGATATTCCGTTGTATGTGTATTCTGGTAATATATATGATGATACTATTAATCGTATCTTTAATCGGTGGAATAACAATATAACTATTCTAATCGGATTAGAAGCATGAAGAATCATTTTAATATGATTAATCGAAACTGGAAATATATGATAAATTCTGGGTGTACTGTTATTCATTTTAATATGATTAAATCGAAACTGGACATATATGATTTGTTATTATGGGTGTTTTGGTGGATTAAAATGTATGATTCTGAAACTGTTTCAGAGATTCGTATGGAAAAATTCTGCAATACAGAATGTAGATCGAAATTTTTTTCCAGGGGCGCTGCCCCCGACCCCGCTCGCTGATCGGTCAGCGAGACCACCCGCCGGCTGATCGGTCAGCTGGACCACCGCCAGGGGGGAGACCCCCCCTTGGACCCCCCCGTCGTAGCGCACGATGGTCATGTCCCCTATATTTTATATATAGTTTTCTTTAATTATATATAAATTATTATGTGCTTATTGTGATATGCATGGTGCACAGTTATGGCCTTTTGACCCATAGGTTAGTGGTTTTTGGTTTTGAAATACGGCTTGCATGTCGTGCCTTTCTATAAATTCTAATGTAATATTCTATTCTCATCTAAATCCCCTCGAATGTAACTCGAGGTTTCTTTATGTCATGTAATAATCTGTAATTGATGAAGATGTCAAGATGGAGAACACAATGGAAAGATGATGATGGAGAGGAGGCGCATGCTAGAGGAAGATCCAAGGAAGCTATTTATTTTAAGATCTTTTACCACCTTAGATTGACCTTCAATCTTTCATTAGCTTGAAAAGATTGACAGTGGATTGGGCCATAACTATGACACATTTAATTTTGCACTTTATTTATGCTTGTATGCGATATGATATAATTAATAATGTGCATGCTTAATAAGATTAAAATTGGTGATATCTAAATTAATAAAATCCCTCATTAAATTATTAAGTCTAAATCAGATGCCTTCCAATGAATAACACTCATCAAGACCTTGATCAATAGATGTAGGTTTGCCAAAGCAAAGTACCCTATTTATCTAGGTAAGATGTGATAGGATAATTGTGATATCCAAACTATTAAAATCATTGGGCCCGACTTAGCTAAGTTATCTCAATTGGATTGTGGACTTAGAGGCATAGAGTTTGGTTAGTACCATTAGATGGACTAGAAACAAATGTTGTTTACCAAACTATCCAGGAGTTATATATGATATAATTGACAAAGGGTTGTCTACCTAAATAATTATGTTTTGAGAGAATAGCCAAAGCTAACTTAAGGCATAATGAAATATGGATCTTAGCTCACTAGAAAGATTTAATAGAAAATGCTTTCCGAATTAATGGTGAGAGCTATTAATTTGAATAAAATAGTGGGAGGTATATTTTGAATGTACTATTATCAATTATATAATATCAACTCTGTAATTTGACTTATTATTTTTTCACTTATAAATTGTAGATATCAAATGGCAAACAACAACACAAATAGTCTTTCATTACGATCAGTCCTTGAAAAGGACAAGCTAAGTGGAATTAATTTCCTTGACTGGCATAGGTACTTGAGGATTGTCCTCAAACAAGAGCGTAAGTTATATGTCCTTGATGGGCCCATTCCTGCAGCACCAGCTGTCACTGCACCACGTGCAGAGCACAATGCTTACAAGAAGCATCAAGATGATGCTCTGGATGTGAGTTGTGTCATGCTAGCAACCATGAACGCTGAGCTTCAGAAGCAACATGAGTTGATGGATGCTTATGAGATGATCGAGCATCTCAAGAAATTGTTCGAAGGGCATGCTCGACAGGAGAGGTATGATACAAGCAAGGCGTTGTATCACTGCAAAATGGGTGAACGTGATCCAGTTGGTCCACATGTGCTGAAAATGATTGGGTATATTGAGTACCTTGATAGGTTGGGTTTTCCAATCACTCCGGAAGCCCAAACTGACCTTGTTTTACAATCTTTGAACAGCAGCTACTCTCAATTTGTTATGAACTATCTTATGAATAAAATTGAGAAACCCCTTACCGAGTTGTTGAGCATGTTAAGAATTTCCGAGAACAATATGAAAAAGGCAGGACCCGCTCCCATAATGATGGTGCAAAAGGGGAATGCTAAGGGAAATTGGAAAGGCAAGAAGAAGATAGGATCTAAATCTTTTGCCAAACCCAATTCCAAAACCAAACATGTTTAAAACCTAAAGGTGGGGTGGCTAAAGAAGGTGAATGTCACTTCTGTGGAAAACCTGGACACTGGAAAAGGAACTGTCATGCTTATCTAGAAGAAGTGAAGAAAAGAAAAGGAAGTATGACTTCTGATTCAGGTATATATGTTATAGAAGTCAACTTGTCTACTTCTGCATCATGGGTATTGGATACTGGATGTGGTTCTCACATTTGTGTTAATGTGCAGGGACTCCGAAGGAGTAGAACTTTGGCGAAAGGAGAGGTTGACCTACGAGTTGGAAATAGAGCAAAAGTTACTACACTGGCCGTAGGAACTTATCATTTATCTTTGCCCACTGGGCTAGTTTTAGAATTAGAAGATTGTTATTTTGTGCCTGCTATAAGCAAAAACATTATTTCTGTTTCTTGTTTGGACAAGAAAGGTTTTTCATTTATAATAAAGAACAATCGTTGTTTGTTTTACTTAAATGATATTTGTTATGGTGTTTCACAATTGTTTACGGTCTCTATATTCTTGATTTAGAAATGCCTATCTATAACATAAATACAAAACAATTTAAATCAAATGATTCAAATCCGACATATCTCTGGCACTGTCGTTTAGGCCATATAAATGAGAAACGCATATCCAAACTCCATAAAGATGGGTTCTTGGATTCATTTGATTTTGAATCATATGAGACATGCGAGTCTTGTTTATTAGGCAAGATGACTAAAGCCCCTTTCACTAGACACAGTGAACGGGCTAGCGATGTATTGGGACTTATACATAGTGATGTATGTGGACCCATGAGTTCGTTAGCAAGAGGTAGGTTTTATTACTTCATTACATTTACTGATGACTTTAGTAGATACGGATATGTGTATCTTATGAGACACAAATCTGAATCCTTTGAAAAGTTCAAGGAATTCAAGAATGAAGTTCAAAACCAATTTGGCAAAAGCATAAAAGCCCTTCGATCCGATCGAGGAGGTGAATACTTAAGCCAAGACTTTGATGACCTTCTAAAGGAGTGTGGTATTATATCACAGCTCACTCCACCTGGAACACCGCAATGGAATGGTGTATCTGAGAGGAGGAATCGAACCTTGTTGGACATGGTACGATCAATGATGAGTCATGCAGATCTTCCAATAAGCTTCTGGGATCATGCCCTAGAGACAGCTGCATTCACACTTAACTGTGTTCCTACAAAGACAGTTCAGAAGACACCATATGAAATGTGGACTGGGAAACGTCCTAGTATGTTGTTCATGAAGATTTGGGGTTGCGAGGCGTTCGTAAAACGTCTGGATTCTGACAAGCTCGGACCCAAATCTGACAAATGTAATTTTGTGGGATACCCAAAGGAAACAAAAGGGTATTATTTCTACAAACCTTCTGAGAACAAAGTGGTTGTTGCTCGAACTGGTATTTTTCTAGAAAGAGAATTTGTCTCTAAAGGAAACAGTGGGAGGAAAGTAGAACTCGAAGAAATTCGAGAACCACAAAATATCATTGAACCTGAGTTGGAACATGAGCAAGAACCACAAGAAATTGTGGAAAATGAACCTGCTCAAATTACACAAGTCATTCGTAGATCTGGTAGGACACGCCAAGAACCTGAGAGATATTATGGATATCTTGTGACTTAAAACGGCGATGTGATGCTCATAGATCAAGATGAGCCTGCTTCCTACCAAGAAACTATGAATGGACCAGATTTTGAGAAATGGCTTGAAGCCATGAAATCTGAGATGGACTCCATGTATACTAACCAAGTATGGACTCTGGTTGATCCACCCGAAGGGGTAAAACCAATCGGGTGCAAATGGGTTTTCAAGAAGAAAACCGACATGGATGGTAATGTACAAACCTATAAAGGCCGACTGGTAGCAAAAGGTTTCAAACAAATTCAAGGTATTGACTATGATGAAACCTTCTCTCCAGTGGCAATGGTTAAATCCATCAGGATCTTACTTGTTATTGCAGCTTTTTATGATTACGAAATCTGGCAGATGGATGTCAAAACTGCTTTCCTTAACGGAAATCTCCTTGAGGATGTGTATATGACACAACCTAAGGGTTTTGTCACTCCAAAGGATGCTGGAAAGGTATGTAAGCTGCAGCGATCCATTTATGGATTGAAACAAGCCTCTCGGAGTTGGTATCTTCGATTTGATGAAGCAGTCAAAGAATTTGGCTTTATTAAAAATAAAGATGAACCTTGTGTATATAAGAAGGTTAGTGGGAGTCACGTTGTATTCCTAGTATTATATGTTGATGACATATTAATTATTGGGAATGACATTCCTTCCTTACAGGCTGTAAAAATATGGTTAGGAAAATGTTTCTCCATGAAAGATTTGGGCGATGCTGCCTACATTTTAGGTATCAAGATCTATAGAGATAGATCAAGAAAAATGCTCGGCCTAAGTCAAAGTACATATATTGATAAAGTGTTGAAACGGTTCAGCATGCAAGAGGCGAAAAGAGGAAACTTACCCGTGACTCATGGTGTAAAGATCTCTAAGGCCCAATGTCCTAAATCACAAGATGATGAGGAGCGTATGAGAAAGATCCCTTATGCTTCAGCAATTAGATCTATCATGTATGCAATGATATGTACTCGTCCTGATGTCTCGTATTTTTTGAGCATGACGAGCAGATACCAGTCGAATCCAGGTGAAGGTCACTGGACAACAGTCAAGAATATCCTCAAGTACCTGAAAAGGACTAAGGATTCATTCTTGGTATATGGAGGTGAAGACGAATTGGCAGTAAAGGGTTACACAGATGCTAGTTTCCAGACTGACAATGATGACTATAAGTCTCAGTCAGGTTTTGTGTTTTGCCTTAATGGTGGTGCTGTTAGCTGGAAAAGTTCGAAGCAAGAGACAGTAGCTGATTCTACAACAGAGGCTGAGTATATTGCTGCTTCTAGTGCAGCCAAGGAGGCTGTATGGATTAAAAAGTTCATCACTGAAATTGGTGTTGTTCCAACCATTGTTGATTCGGTTGCTCTATACTGTGATAATAATGGAGTCATTGCACAGGCTAAGGAACCCAGATCTCACCAATGATCCAAGCATATACTTAGGCGGTACCATCTCATCCGTGAAATCATTGATAGAGGAGATTTACATATAGGAAGAGTGCCAATAGATGATAATGTTGCAGATCCACTAACCATGGCTTTGTCGCAGCAGAAGCACGACAGTCACACTAGTTCCATGGGTATTAGATACATGAGTGATTGGCTCTAGTGCAAGTGGGAGACTGTTAGAGTTTATGCCCTAGAGGTCAATTATTTGATATAATTGCTTAACGTTTTGATATTATATTTGATTGAATAAATATATGATTTTATTTACTGCATAATATAATTGTTAACATAAAAAAATTTCTTAGAATAGTGATACAAATTATATAGTTTCAAGTATGTGACTTGAACATGAGATTATATATTACCATTAGTATCAGTGTTCTTAAATGTCCCTAGTCGAGTATCATTATTGATGGGACAACAATGATGCATTGAGACTAGTATGTGGATTGACTGATGACCAAATCTCATTGGTCATAAATATATGAGATATTAAATCAATGCATAGGTACATGTTAGAGAACGATGTACTGGACAGACCCACCATGAGAATTCTATATGGAGCATTATGTGAAGTGTCATTAGCAATTCTCATAGTGACAATGATGTAATGGTCCTCCGACCTGAAATCGCTATATTACTACACGAGAATTTATGTACTTTGATATCATCAAATGTCACCTTTAATAGGGTGGACTATAAAGGTGATTATTGGGTTCATCATTAATCGTGTGAGAAATATGAGTGATCTAGATGGAATTTAACCATCCTATATATTATGGGTGATATTCATAGGCCTCTTGATTGAGTAAGACTATGAAATGCATGGCCATGCTCAAATAGTGATTTGTTTCATATAGTCTACTCATTGATCAAGAAAACTCAGATTAAATTATGAAGAGTATGACACATTTCATGACTCGAGTTTAATCTAGGATATTAAGGTTAAAAGGATTAAATTACATTAAAACATTGGTCACGAAAAGGTTGCATCGAATCATCGATCTTATTATTACTTGGGTAGCAGTGATGCATTACTAGATGTCGCTCACAGTTTATAATTTTATAATATGATTTTAAAATTATTGTCAACGTAATAATAACCTATAGTGTCACACACATAGAACGTTATTTAAAAGGGAATTAATTTAAATTTTAAGGATTTAAATATATTAACATGATTAATAGTATTTAAATCACGAATTTAAATTAAAAGGATAATTTGTATATATGTATATTAATTAAGTAAGACTTAATTAAGAGATATATATATATATATAAATTCAGATTTTATGAAATTAGGTTTTGATTTGATTAATTCCTTTTAACTACTATATATATGATATATAGCAGCTACTTAGATATATATCATAATTGAAAAACCTTAGCCGCTCTTAGAGAGAGACTAGAGAGAAAACAGTTTCAGAAAATCCATTCCTTTTGGTGGCTAGTACCGCAAGTTTTTCTTATAGCAGAATCGTTCGACGGTTCGTGTGGCATTCGTGTGGATACCATAGAGGCGCAATCGGTTTGTATTGCGTTGGAGATTCGAGGCGCAGTCGGTTTCAGATTCTCGTTTTTTTTTCATATCTGGTATAATCTCTGAATTAATTGATTTTTTGCATGGATCCTGTTTTAGGATTTCAGAAATTGCTTTAAAATTTTAATTTCCGTTGTGCGTTTCTGTTCTGAAGCCCAATAGTTTTAACAGTAAATACTCGTACGACGGCACAATCATTGGTGGACCCCACAACGGAGGTACTGTCGTAGTTAAAAAATGACTAAAATATTTTTAAAAATAACGGCGAAGGTTTTACCGTTAAACTGTTGAACTACCCGGTAGTAAAAGTACAATAATGTGCGTGGTTGCATAGTAGCACATGGTATTGATTATTAATGCTTACGTGAGAAGTCACTCAGTTATACTCAATTATTGCTATAGTAATTACTGCATCATATCTCTTATATTATTGATAAAATTATTGTCACAGTATCATCTGCATAATATTTATTATTATTAAATCAATAATTAAGACGACAAAGTTATTCATATTATTATATGCAATATTGACGATGTCTAGAAAGTTCTGCCGATGAGAGGTTTGGTCACCTAATTGCGCGCCAATAAGGAGAAATACTTATTGGAAAGCCCCCTCTTTCCTGGAAATAATTTGGTTGTTAAATATTGTAAGTTATAATATTAATTATGAATAAGTTCGTGTTGATTAAAGATGAAATTGATATTTTCATTGTGTTAGAATTATTAGTATTAGTGGAAATCGACATCTATTCCGATAATAATTGATGTCTGAAGGTTATATTAACCAATCAGGTATTTAATCGGATAAATGAGCAATTAATTGCTATTAATTCACATGTTTATAACTATTTGTTCACATGTATGTACTATTGATTCACGTGATGTACTATTAGGGGAGGTGGTGCAAGTTTGATAATACTTGCAGGACTAAATTAAAAATGAAGGAAAAGATAAAGGTATTATACTATAATATTTTGAGCCCCAAAATGTGTAATTATCGAAACTATTTTTTCCTATAAATAGAAGTTCATTTTTCCTTTATTCTCACCAATTCACTAAGACTAACAAGAGGAATTATAGAGAGAAGCTATAGAGAGAAAGAAGAAGAGAAGTCTGCTACTTTACTATTCCAGTATCCAGTCTTCTTTTGAGGTAAGAGGTATTATTTATTTCATATTCAGAAGAAATATTATTTTTTGTATTCGTATGAATATTATTTTCGTTCAATATTCGTAAGGAATATCATCTTCGTTCAATATTCGTAGAAATATTTTTTTCGTTCAACAGTCGTAAGGGTATTATTTATTTCATATTCTGAAGAAATATTATTTTTCGTATTCGTATGAATATTATTTTCTTTCAATATTCGTAAGGAATATCATCTTCGTTCAATATTCTTAGGAATATTATTTTCGTTCAACAGTCGTAAGGGGTATTATTTTTTCGTATTCATGAAGAGAGTTATTTCTTTCAATACTCGTAAGGGTTGTTATTCCATTCTTTATTATTATGTTAAAATAACATATCTACGCAGACTACCGCATGCATGGTGAAATTCTTCTGTTATTCCATTCTTTATTATTCTGTTGAAATAACCTGTCTACGCGAACTACCACATGCATGGTAAAATTCTTTTGTTATTTCATTCTTTATTATTCTGTTGGAATAACCTGTCTACGCGGACTACCGCATACATGGTGAAAGTCTTCTGTTATTCCATTTTTTATTATTCTGTTGGAATAACCTCTCTACGTGGACTACAGCATACATGGTGAATGACCCTTCGTATTCATTCTTTATTAAATTATAGAAATGATCTGTCAACGTGGATTACCGCATTGCGGATGAAAATCCATTTGCAGTTTCGTATATTCTATTATACTCGTATGAGATATTCTTTCTTTTGTACTCGTCATGGAATATCATTTTCTTTTGTATTTTCCTTCCATGGGTACTATTCACGAATACGGCACTATTCACGTATACGGTACTATTTACGAATATGGGTACTATTCACAAAGTACTATTCATAAAGTACTATTCATGAAGTACTATTCAAGAGTACTATTCATAAAGTACTATTCACGGGATACTATTCCTGAAGTACTATTCACTCGGGTACTATTCCCCTGGAGTACTATTCATAACAAAAATTAAATTTTTTTCGGTCCAAATCATTTTTGATACAATATCATTCTTGAATTTTATTCCACAAAACAATATCATGTAGACAATTTGGATATTTTTAAACTCTGGATAAATTTAAAGTCTTTAATATTTATCCTTGATTTCGTTTGATTAATGTTTATATCATTGTCATCATCCTCATGCTTATATTGTGATGAAAGTCATCTTTGGCTTACGTGCATAGATGGACTGTTGATTGGTATGATTATGACCAGGGATCATTCGGTATAATCATGACTCGTAATGTGTGGTAAAAGTCCTCATTGGCCCGTAGTGTATTAATGGACAATTGTTGGTATGATTATGACCAAAGATTATTCGGTATAATCATGACCATTGATGATTACATAAATATCCTTGGCCCGTAGTGCAGGGATGATTCAATGATGTGGTTTATTTATTAAGCTGAGTCTCAGCGATTAAGTTGATGAAAAACTTTTTAAATCATAGAAGATAGTAGATATCATGCTCTACTTGACTCTTCTAATGGATTGCTTATTCCGCTACAATTGTTGATCTAAAACTTGATGTCTATTATATTCTATCAGTTGTTATATTGTTGAAGGCTAAGGATAATTTATTCTGCATTATCTTAGTCATAATATTTCTTACTGGGCTAGTTGAGCTCACCCTTTTCTTTCACTGTTCTCTTTAGGAAATGAGAATATAACTGGGACTAGTCGGGGAACAGAGTGATGGTCTGAGATGGTGCATTAGTAGTCCTCACTATTCTGTGAAATAGTATGATAATAATTGTAATGAGGACTCCATTGAGTGTAAATATTGTCTAGAAGACAATATTCGTTTTAAAACTTTCAGCTTATGTTTTGCCATATGTTACACGACAGTTGTATAATTAAGTTGTATTTGATTTATGTACCATGTATTTGGCGACTCAGAATGGGTAATGTATACCTATTTTGGGGGCGTCACAGTTGGTATCAAAGCTTAGGGATATGATCCCTGGCTAAGATGTAAGGCTAGAACTAGGAGGGGAGAGACGGGTAATTCCTTCGCTAGTATGACCTACCTAATTTTATTTGTTATTTAATTGGTCGGTCAAAATATAGGGATAATATGTGGCATGTCAATTAACCCTTATTTTGAAACTATATTCTAGAATGATATCAAAAATATAGGAGATGAGAAAGGGGAAAATCATGATAGAGAGGAAATAATCGGGAAGGTACAATCCGAAAAGAAAGCAAGGTATTCTCATCTCTTCGAACTACCAGGTACGTAAATTTCGAGGGCGAAATTTTATAAGGAGGGGTAATTGTAAGACCCCGAATTTTACAAAATAAAAGTATTCAATTTTTATAATTATTATTTTTTTTAGTAACTGGTTAAATTGAGAAAGAGTTAAATTTAAGGGTGATATGTGAAAATTTTGCAAAGTAAGCAAGTTGATACTCCCTCCGTCCCAAATTAATTGCTTAATTTTGACATTTTTAAGTCAAATTGACTATTTTTAGAATTAATAATTAAGCATATATAAATATATTTCTAAAATTATAAAAATTGGGGTTAGTAATAAATTGTATATACTTTCTTTTGGTTATAATCTCTTCACCTATATTTTAGCAAAAATAGTAAAAAAATTAAATTTAAAAATGGTCAATTTGACTTTAAAAAGTCAAAACTAAGCAATTATTTTGGGACGGAGGGAGTATAAAATATTCGTTGTGTCGGGGAATATTCGATTGGTCAGGGAATATTCGTTTTAACAGTGAATATTCGTACGATGGCACAATCATTGGTGGACCCCACACCGGAAGTACTTTCGTAGTTAGAAAATGACTAAAATATTTTTTAAAATTACGGCGAAAGTTTTACCGTTAAACTGTTGAACTACCAGGTAGTAAAAGTACAATAATACGCGTGGTTGCATAGTAGCACACGGTATTGATTATTGATGCTTACGTGAGAAGTCACTCAGTTATACTCAATTATTGCTACAGTAATTGTTGCATCATATCTCTTATATTATTGATCCAATTATTGTCACAGTATCATCTGCATAATATTTATTATTATTAAATCAATAATTGAGATGACAAAGTTATTCATATTATTATTTTCAATATTGACAATGTCTAGAAAGTTCTGTTAAGGAGAGGTTTGGTCACCTAATTGCGCGCCAATAGGGAGAAATCCTTATCGGAAAGCCCCCTCTTTCCTGGGAATAATCTGGTTGTTAAATATTGTGAGTTATAATATTAATGATGAATAAGTTCGTGTTGATTAAAGATAAAATTGATATTTTTATTGTGTTGGGATTATTAGTGTTAGTGGAAATCGACATCTATTCTGATAATAATTGATGTCTGGAGGTTATATTGACCAATCGGGTAATTAATCAGATAAATGAGCAATTAATTGCTATTAATTCACATGCTTATAACTATTTGTTCACATGTGTATACTATTAATTCACATGCATGTACTATTAGGGGAGGTGGTGCAAGATTGATAATACTTGCATGACTAATTTAAAAATAGAGGTATAGATGAAGGTACTATACTGTAATTATTTTTTTCACATGTATAGAACTATTGAGTCACATGATTGTACTATTGATTCACATGATGTACTATTAGGGGAGGTGGTGCAAGTTTGATAATACTTGAAGGACTAAATTAAAAATGAAGGAAAAGATGAAGGTATTATACTATAATATTTCGAGCCCCAAAATGTGTAATTATCGAAACTATTTTTTCCTATAAATAGAAGCTCATTCTTCCTTCATTTTCACCAATTCACTAAGACTCACAAGAGCAATTATAGAGAGAGAAGCTATAGAGAGAAAGAAGAAGAGAAGTCTGCTACTTCACTATTCCAGTATTCAGTCTTCTTCTGAGGTAAGGGGTATTATTTATTTCATATTCTGAAGAGATATTATTTTTTCGTATTCGTATGAATATTATTTTCGTTCAATATTCGTAAGGAATTTCATCTTCGTTCAATATTCGTAGAAATATTATTTTCGTTAAACAGTCGTAAGGGGTATTATTTAATTCATATTCTGAAGAGATATTATTTTTCGTATTCGTATGAATATTATTTTCGTTCAATCTTCGTTAGGAATATCATCTTCGTTCAATATTCGTAGGAATATTATTTTCGTTCAACAATCGTATGGGGTATTATTTTTTCTTATTCATGAAGAGAGTTATTTCTTTCAATACTCGTAAGGGTTGTTATTCCATTCTTTATTATTCTGTTGGAATAACCTGTCTACGCGGACTACCGCATGCATGGTGAAATTCTTTTGTTATTCCATTCTTTATTATTTTGTTGGAATAACCTGTCTACGCGGACTACCGCATGCATGGTGAAATTCTTCTGTAATTCCATTCTTTATTATTCTGTTGGAATAACCTCTCTACGCGGACTACCACATACATGGTGAATGACCCTTTGTATTCATTCTTTATTAAATTGTGGAAATGATCTGTCTACGTGGATTACCGCATTGCGGATGAAAATCCATGTGCAGTTTCGTATATTCTATTATACTCGTATGAGATATTCTTTCTTTTGTACTCGTCATGGAATATTGTTTTCTTTTGTATTTTCCTTCCATGGGTACTATTTACGTATACGGCATTATTCACGTATACGGTACTATTTACGAATATGGGTACTATTCACAAAATACTATTCATAAAGTATTATTCACGAAGTGCTATTCATGAGTACTATTCATAAAGTACTATTCATGGGGTATTATTCCCGAAGTACTATTCATCCAAGTACTATTCACCCAGAGTACTATTCATGATAAAAATTGATTTCTTTTCAGTCCAAATCATTTTTGATACAATATCATTCTTGATTTTTACTCCACAAAGCAGTATCATGTTGACAATTTGGATATTTTTAAACTCTAGATAAATTTAAAGTCTTTAATATTTATCCTTGATTTCGTTTGATTAATGCTTATATCATTGTCATCATCCTCATGCTTATATTGTGATGAAAGTAATCTTTGGCTTACATGCATAGATGGACTGTTGATTGGTATGATTATGACCAGGGATCATTCGGTATAATCATGACTCGTAATGTTACAAATGATGTGGTAAAAGTCCTCATTGGCCCGTAGTGCATTGATGGACAGTTGTTGGTATGATTATGACCAGGAATTATTCGGTATAATCATGACCATTGATGATTACATGAATATCCTTGGCTCGTAGTTCAGGGATGATTCGATGATGTGGTTTATTTATTAAGCTGAGTCTCAGCAATAAAGTTGATGAAAAAAAATTTTAAATCATAGAAGATAGTAGATATCATGCTCTACTTGACTCTTCTAATGGATTCTTATTCCGCTGCAGTTGTTGATCTAAAACTTGTTGTCTATTGTATTCTATCAGTTGTTATACTTTTGAAGGCTAAAGATAATTTATTCTGCATTATCTTAGTCATAATATTTCTTACTAGACTAGTTGAGCTCACCCTTTTCTTTCACTTTTTCCTTCAAGAAATGAGAATATAGGTGGGACTAGTCGGGGAACAGAGTGATGGTCCGAGATGGTGCATTAGTAGTCCTCACTATTCTATGAAATAGTGTGATAATAATTGTAATGAGGACTCTATTGAGTGTGGATATTGTCTAGAAGACAATATTCGTTTTAAAACTCTCAGCTTATGTTTTGACGTATGTTACCCGACAGTTGTATAATTAAGTTGTATTTGATTTATGTATCATGTATTTGACGACTCAGAATGGGTGATGTATACCTATTTTGAGGGCATCACAAATCCAATGTAAACTAGGGTTTATGTTCTAATCTAATGGAATGTTTTTTCTAATCTAATCTATTTAATCCCCCTATTTTATGCCTCACATCATGTATTTATAGGTTACAAGTCAAATTTCTAGGTTAAGAGGAAATTCAATCCAATTTGGAGTAAAAAATATCAAAATTCGCTCAAAAACGCAACCCAACTTGATCTGGCCCTACCCCAGTGCCCCGGCGCTGCTCGCGGCACAGGAAATCTACCTCTGGCCGCCCTGGCGCTGGGAAGTGCCTAGGAATGGGCGCCCTGGCGCTGGAAGCTTTTCTAAAATTTTCTACTCTAACGTCTCTTGGGAAAACAGACATAACTTCTTCGTCTGAACTCTAATTTTTATGATTCAAGGTATTCCGAAAAGAGGAGACGTAGATCTAGAACTTTTATTCTTTGAGGTTTTCGAAATAAGCGTTGAGCAATGCTGAAATTGGCCTTGAAGTAGCAGCTATGTATATGACAAGCTAAAAATGTGAATCTAGCAACCTTAAACGTCAATCCAAGTAACTTTTGTTCCAATTCCTACGAAACAACATAAAAATATGCATAAATAGACACAAATACTTAAAAACCTTCAAAAGATTAAGCTCAAACACATTCAATTAATGGGTATAAAACTCACTCATCAATTGTGTTGAAAGTCATCTTTGGCCCATAGTGCAAAGATGGACTATTGATTGGTATGATTATGACCAGAAATTGTGTATTGGTATAATCCTGACATTTAATGTTATAGATAAGGTTTGTGGTGGAAGTCCTTTTTGGCCCGTAGTGCATAGATTGACAGATATATGACGTGATCATGACCACTGGTAATGCAAATGATTATTTTTAGCCCGTAGTGCATAGATATTTCGTTGATTGAAAATAATTATTGATTGGTGTTACAGAGATAAAATATTGATGATGGATTTTTAAATCATAGAAGATAGTATACATCATGCTCTACTTGACTCTTCTAATAGATTGTTTGTTTCGCTGCAGTTGTTGATCTAAAATTTGTTGTTTGTTGTATTCTATCAGATTTTTCACTGTTGAGAACTAAGGATAACCGTTTTGTACCATTACTCCACTCTCCAACGAGACAATATCTGTATTAAAACTCACAGCTTATGTTTTATCGTATTTGTACGACAATTTAATATTTGTAAATAGGAAGTTGTATTTGAATTTTGTACCATATATTTGGTGACTCAAAATGGGTCGTGTGAACCTATTTTGGGGGCGTCACATAAGCTACTGAATTTGTTTTTTATAAAAATAAATATTATAAATTGCTTTGTTAGATATAGTGAGGGATTACTGAAGATTTAGGCTCAAGGAGTAGGTTGTATTGAGATTTGATAGTAAAAATAGTTTGGTCTTCATATTTCAAATAATTTAAATTTGTGTATGCCTTCTTCCTCATTGTAAAACTTACTAGTTCCAGCACCGGCCCTAGCCTAAATCCCAAGGTGTCTGGGCTTTAGGCCCACTAAAATTAACAAATTTTAGGGGCCCCAAAAGGTATTTGTGTTAGGGTTCTTTACACTAATATACAACATTTAGAAAGTAATTACAAAAATAAAACATACACAAAATAATTACAAAAATAAAACATAAGCAATATAACGCGCTTAAAATCACGTATATATGTCAGTTACACACTTTTCCTATTTACAATTAACCGCTCCTAAATTCAAGCAACTGAGATCCAAAATTCAAGCAACTGAGATTCAAGCGACTGAAATCCAAATCTTCTGTCACGACACACCTCTGAGATCGGAGAAGACGAAACTTTTTGTCGCGGCGGCACGCTAAGATCGCAAAATAGCATACAAAATCAACAACAACTTCAAGTTCAGTAACGAAACACAATCGAACGACAGTGAATGTTGAATACAAAATCACAGCAACTTCAATACAAATCTGAATACTGAGGTATGTGAGATTAAAATTCATATACATATAGTTACATATGCTTACTATGAATTCCTATATTGATTACCTTTCTTAAGTTTTTCACACTTAAAATGGTTACTACAAATTCTTATAACGATTGGATGATTCATTGATATATTTTTTTATTATGGTTACTAAATATATATAAATTGGTTACTGATAATTGTGCATTTGTTTGCTAAATAATATTTATTTGATGGTTTTATAATTTTTAAATGAGTTTGGTTACCTTCATGAAACTGTTGGTTACTCTCTAATGTTGTCTTGGTTACTGAATAACATTATAATCTCTAATGTTGTCTTGGTTACTGTCTAATACTGTCTTGGTTACTGTCTAATGCTGTCTTGGTTACTATGTAACATATATTGGTTACTGATTAATGCTGATTCGGTTACTGTGTAACATTATAATGGTTACTGATTAATGCTAATTCGGTTACTATGTAACATTATAATGGTTACTGAATATTTTGTTACTGTCTAATGCTGTCTTGGTTACTGTGTAACATTGTCTGTCTAATGTTGTTATGTATTATATATTTTATAAAAAGATTTGATCCAGTTGTAATTTGGCAATAACTGTCAAGATTAGAGTGTCGGATTTTGGCATTTTTAGAGCCTAATTTCATTGAAAACGGGTCAACGATCAAAAGTCACTAGCTTTGCTGGTGAACTGCATGGTTTTTTGGTCAAATTCTATCATTTAGGCCTTCAAAATTGCATGTAAAAAATTAGTTTATTTTCTGGTTACTAACATTATGTAATTTGGTTACTATCTAATATTGATTTGGTTACTTTACAATGTTTATTAAGTTGCCAGACAATGGAGACTGACAGTAACTAATACAACAAATTTAATTGTTTACAAGAATATATAATTGTTTACTATTAGTAACCATTAACCACATGGTTGATAACATTTTTGATGGTGTACAATAACTAAAATTGATGTTGATTAAAAATGTGGTTTATTATTGATTTGGTTACTGTATAATGTTTATTTGATTGTTGTATACTTTAAATATTTATTTGGTTACCCCGTGGTTACTATATACTCGTATATTGGTTACATTTCTTAAGTTTTTCGCTCTTTGATTTGTCACAAAGTCAGTATACTGACTGTTTTGATTGTAAAAATGCATTTGAAAATGTGTTTTATATTATAGTTATTAAATATATATAATTTGGTTGTTATTTATTATAAATTTGGTTTCTGAATAATGTTTATTTGATTGCTTTATAATTTTTAAATGATTTATATTGATTTTATTATATTGATGGTTACTCATTAAATACATTATTTAACTTTCTGAAACTGCTAGTTACTGTCTGATGTTGTCTTGTTTACTGTGTAACATTGTACTGTCTAATGTTGTCTTGGTTACTGATTAATGCTGATTCGGTTACTCATTAAATGCATTGTTTAACTTCCTAAAACTGCTAGTTACTGTCTGATGTTGTCTTGTTTACTGTGTAACATTGTACTGTTTAATGTTGTCTTGGTTACTGTGTAATATTATAATGGTTACTGAATATTGCTGAGTTGGTTACTGTGTAAAATTATAATGGTTAGTGCATATTATTACTGAACAATGCTGACTTGGTTACTGAAAAATGATGACTTGGTTACTGACTAATGCTGGTTTGATTACTGTTTAACATTATATTTGGTTACTGACTAATGCTGGTTTGATTGTTGTTTAATATTATATTTGTTCAGCTTCCATCGTGCCGTTAGATGACAAAGAAAACTGGGATATGCCAGAGGAAGTAAGAAACATAAGTGTAAAACCACCGAACACAAGAAGACCAATGGGAAGATCAAGAATAGGGAGGTACAAACATGGGTCTGAAATTAAAATTCAAAACAAATGCTGCAGGTGCCAAGAAAAAGGACACAACAGGAAAACATGCAATAATTCACCTATTTTAAGACCAAAAAAGGCCTGATAAATTGTTGTACATTAAGCGTGTAAATACATTAATATATAATTGTTTACTATGAGTAACCATTATCCATGTGGTTGGTAACATTTTTTATTGTGTACAGTAAACAAAATTGATATTGATTAATATTTTGATTTCTGATTATACAAAATAGCTGCTATATACTGATTTTAAAAAATAATAACTAAAATCCCTCACTGATTGTACAATAATAGTAGTCAAACACCATTAAATAACAGTAAAATAAATATAATAAATAAGTAACCAAATAGTTACATAACAGTAATCATAATATGTTTTAATGGTAACCAAAACATAAAACAACCGGTGTATCCAGCATCCTGTAATGAAGGTGATATTGTTTGTTTAGGCAACCCAATTATACTATGACATGTACATTTCACAATTGATATATATCCTGAAATAAGATTGTAACTCTCTGGTTACTATCAAAATAATAGTTGGTTACCTTTATATACATATTTGGTTACTAACTGTACATCTCAAATAATGTAACAAACACAACTTAAAAGAAACTATAAATAATAACTAAAATACCTCATTGATCGTACAATAATAGTAGTCAAAAACCATTAAATAACAGTAAAACAAATATAATAAATAAGTAACCAAATAGTTACATAACAGTAATCATAATATGTTTTAATGGTAACCAAAACATAAAACAACTTGTGTATCCAGCATCTTGTAATGAAGGTGATATTGTTTGTTTAGGCAATCCAACTATATTAAGACATGTACATTTCACAATTGATATATGTCCTGAAACAAGCTTGTAACTCTGTGGTTACTATCAAAACAATAGTTGGTTACCTTTACATACATATTTGGTTACCAACTGTACATCTCAAACAATGTAACAAACACAACTTAAAAGAAACAATAAATAATAACTAAAATATCTCATTGATTGTACAATAATAGCAGTCAAAAATAATTAAATAACAATAAAACAAATATAATAAATAAGTAACCAAATAGTTACATAACAGTAACCATAATATGTTTTAATGGTAACCAAAATATAAAATAACATGTGTATCCAGCATCCTGTAATGAAGGTGATATTATTTGTTTAGGCAACCCAATTATACTATGATATGTACACTTCACATTTGATATATGTCCTGAAATAAGCTTGTAACTCTGTGGTTACTATCAAAACAATAGTTGGTTACCTTTATATACATATTTGGTTACCAACTGTACATCTCAAAC
Organism: Panax japonicus; assembly: GCA_020205505.1. Lineage (NCBI taxonomy): Eukaryota > Viridiplantae > Streptophyta > Magnoliopsida > Apiales > Araliaceae > Panax > Panax japonicus. The sequence continues at coordinate 48,691,069 of CM035102.1, read as the reverse complement.
AATGTAGCAAATACAACTTAAAAGAAACAATAAATAATAACTAAAATACATATGATAATAATACATCCACAAACTAATGATGCCTTAAACTTCTCCAACTGACTTGAGTTCAATTTTTTGATAATAATGTTGGGGACTTCCATGTAACCAATATATAACTTTTCCAATGAATAGGACTTCAATTTTTACTAACAAGCTTGTAGATAAATAGGACACTCACACATGTACATTTAACAATTGATGTTTGTCCTAATACAAACTTGTAACTATCTGGTTACTAATAACAATAACCATAATGTAACATAATAAAACAGTAACCACATAATTATATGATTGTAATCAGAACAGGTTTTAATGGTAACCAAAATAGAAACATCATGTAATGAAACCCAGTTTAGACAATCCATGTATACTAATTAATTACATATTAACCAGAATAAAAAATAAAAGTATCTGAAATCCCACATTGAGGACACAATAATAGTAGCCAAACCATAAGTAACAGTAACCAAAACATAATTAAGAAGTAACCAAATAGTTATATGAAAGTAACCAGAACATGTTTTAATGGTAACCAAAACAGAAACAACCTGTATGTCCAACCAAGTTTACAAAAATAATACATCAATGTATACTAAGCAAATACATGATTTATTATGACTTGGGTTTATTATTTACAAAAATAAAACATCCACAAACTAATGATGCCTTAAACTTCTCCAACTGACTTGGGTTCAATTTCTTGGTAATAATGCTGGAGACTTCCATGTCACACCAATATATAATTTTTCCAGTGAATTTTCTGTTGCATTCCTCATAGTAAAGATCCTATAACTGCAAATAAATAAAATCAGATTTACACAGTCATTAGTAATAAGATATAAACAACATGTAGTACATACCATTTTATGCAGTAAACAAATAGTTATATATAATATTAACCAAAATATAATTTAAAGGTCACCAAAACAAAAACATGTATACCAAAAAATATACTAAAGAAGTAACCAAACAGTTATATGATAGTAACCAAACCATGTTTTAATGGTAACCAACACATAAACAACATGTATACCAAACCTAGCTTACTCAACCAATGTATATTAAGCAAATACATTGGAACCAAAACAACATATAAAAGTAACCAAAATTCCAATTGAGAAAAAAAAATGGTATCCAAATCATAAGCCAGCAAAAAAAATATACTAATGAAGTAACCAAACAGTTATATGTTAGTAACCAAAACATATATTAATGGTAACCAATACATAAACAACATATAGACCAAACACAGTTTAGTCAACCCATATATACTAAGCAAATACATGGTAACCAGAACAACAAAAAACCAAAATTCCAACTCAAGGAAACAAAAATAGAATCCAAATCAGAAATTAACAATAACCAAAAACATAATAAAGAAGTAACCAAATATTTATATGATAGTAACCAAAATATGTTTTAATGGTAACCAATACATAAACAACATGTACACCAAAACTAGTTTAGTCAAGTACTATGTATACTAAGCAAATACATGGTAACCATAACAACATAAAAAAGTAACCAAAATACCAAATCAATGTAATAAAAATGGTATCCGAATCACAAGCTAACAATAACCAAAACATAATGCAGAAGTAACCAAACAGTTATATGATAGTAACAATAACAAAATTTAAATTAGCAAACATTTAAAAAAAATTGGGTTGAAAATATCTTCTGGCTATGAACTTGAGCTTCTGTCTTAACTACAAGAACATCAAAATCAGAATCCAACTGCACAAACGCAAATAAATTTCTTCAAGTCCTTAATAGAATCACCCTTTGTGATTCTTTTCTTCTTTTCATCCTTCTTCATTGTATCAACCATTCTATACAAAACATAAAAATAACAAAAATCCAAACAATCAATATCCCATTCTGTTAGAAACATAGTGTATATGTATGATCATATTGACAATTAATTAGTAGAATAAAAATTAACAGAAATTAGAAGCATACCTTAGAGAGAAACCAGAATCCTTTCAGTTGTGAGAGAGTTGGAGAGAGAAAAACACGTATTAGCCTGAAAACATAGCCTGAAAGTCACGTATTCAATTTTCTGTCGGAGTTGAGAGACTATGGTGTTGCGGCGGCGAAAGAGGACGACGACGAGTGGCTTAGAGATGAGAGAGAAGTAGTAAGGGAGAAGAGAGAGAAATAGTAAGGGCGTAGAGAGAGACCGAATGAAGATGAAAACTAATTTGTTATGTCAGCCCATTAATATTAATCCCTTAATTTAAGGACTCTTTAATTGTATTAGTATTGTAAATATATATGATGAAGTGTCATATTTTTGTAATTATTTTATGAATGTATGATTTTTGTAATTACTTTTAAAAATGTACTATAATATGTAATTGTTCCTTTGTGTTATGTATATATATATATACTCAAACAAAAGAGACCAGCCCACGTTAGTTTAAATTTAAAAGATCACAAAAAATTTACCGAAAGAAATAGGCCCAATTTTTTTTTTACACTTTAGGCATTTAAAAACTCAGGGGACTAGTTCTTCCTATGTTGTCAACTATTCCCCTCTTTGAATTTATATACCATATTTCATTACCTACGCATAATGATTATGTTAACTCAAGCTTTTTGACTTTTTGACAAGGAAGTATGTAACAGAGGTGAATGTAAGAATTACAAGAACAATGAAAGTTATCCTTATTAAAAGCCAGCCAGTAAATTAAATTAAAAATAAAAAAGAAGTCGTATAGATACTCATTCTTTTTGCCATCAGATAGTGAAACCTTTCTTCCTTGCAATTTGATAATCTAAGAGAACTTTCACATAAATGGGCAAGAAACTACCAGGTGTGTTGCACATAGGTCCTTGTCAAGAAATTTTCTGGGACATGAAATCAAAGTCGAAAAGGAGGTCTGATACTCGACATAATCTTCAAAAAATACAGTTAATATAGGAAAATAGCGAGGAGTTTACCGAATTGAAGCCGAGATCAAGGAGGTAGATGTCGATTTTTGGACTCCGTGAGGGGATTTGGATTTTGCTACGTTGCTTGGATAGGGAGAATCGGTTTTGAATCTGAAATAGGGGATTCGGATTTTGCGACTTTACTTGATCTGGAATCTGAGCTAGCTAGGGGGAATCGATTTGATCTGCAATCGTGTTTTGGAGAGAGAGAAAAAAAAAAGTACAGAGTATTGGTTATTTCATTTCGGAGAGAAAAATCGATTTTTAAAATTAGAGCTACAAAAACCGCGTACTTATATAGGGAGTGCTACTTAACCAATATTACTACTTAAGGAGAGTACATCTGATCCGAGGTGTATATAGTAGATTGAGATTTGTAAGACAGTTGATTGGTTTTCAAATTACTGGGAGGAGAAGAAACGGTAATAATTGGACAAAATATTTTTTTTTGCGAGTGTTTATTCAAGCGAGTGTTTTGGAATCAAAACCATAATCTTCATGAATGTCTCTCTATTTTTCAAAACTATAACATTTACGTGAAGTGAAAAGATGCATGGGCTTTATAACAATGTTAGAATCACAGCCCCATAGAATCAAAAATGACATCATAACACAGCTGATCTATGTTGGAAAAATACCAATAAATTAGGATTCAACTATCAAATAAAAGAAGGGCAGAAATAAAACTTATCGATTTATGTTGAGCAGAGGCATGCAGTGCACTATCCTTAAGTAAAAATTTCGCCCCTCGGAAAATTTATCTCGGTGCTAAGGTCACTGACGAAATCCTACTCCAAGATTCAACGACTCTTCATCCAACTAACCAGCACTTGAAATAGTTGAATGACCCAGAAACAACTTCTAATTTTTCTTACTCAAACTCAAAAATTGAACCATATATATATATATATTATATATATATATATATGTTATATATGTGAAGAACAATAAAATATTATATATATATATAAGTATTACTTAGCAGAGGAGACTATGTATATGAATTAATATATATATGTGTGCTTTTAATGTATATATAAACATTGTTTGCTTTTTTTTAGAGAGAGTATCTTCTTATATAATCAACCTTTCCTGTCCTTTTATGGCAACATGCATGGCAACCGTAATATCCCACATAATATGGCAACGGTAATAATAAAATAATGTCTCAATAATAGGTATTAAACATATATATAACAGTTACAAATCTCCATAAATATATTAATTATAACTCATTTAATTACTCATTAAACTCTTTTAATGAATATATTTATTTTTATTTAACTTTGTAATATATTATTTTGTATAAAATACAACAATCCCCCACATATTACAAAGTAAAAATAAAATAAATTGAGTAAGAAAATTAAGAATGCAGTGCGTTAACACTAGTGTCTTTTGGACTATGAACCAATGTATAGAGTGAATAGGACTTGATTCACAGGAATTTGGTGAAATAAAAATTTCTATGAACCTTCTTCCTTATTATGAATCAGTAATCATATTACTCACACTACAAACTCTAATTAGAAGTTGTTCTACGCGATTTGGCACATTTTGGCCTTGCGCCATACTTGGAATTTATGAGCGCTCTAGAAAACCTGTCTTGTTTTCATAAGAGGCGGCCTCACCTCTACACTCATATAGGTGTTTCCATCAAATGTGTTCTACAGTTAAACACCTCACCCAACAGGACTATGAAAAACATTAAGAGTATATAACTCAACCTCTAACACTGTAGAATTACAATATCCTACACCATAGGGATGAACTCAAATATTTATAAAATGGATTGTGTCTCAACCAATCAACCAATGACTTATTGTTACCCATATGAACCTACTTCCTGGGATTACCATTCATATAGGTTGGGTTACCATCACTGTTGATTTCTGTAATAGACAGTAGTCTCATCCCCCTCGATGTATTGCTCACTAGCCTCTTGCTTAGTGGCTTTGTCAGAGAATCTGCAAGATTTAACTCTAACAAAATTAAGGGATATAATCCCATCACATAACAGCTATCTCACAATATTATGTCTTAGGCGTATATGCCTACTCTTGCCATTATAGCTTTTATTCTTAGCTCTGTCAATAGCAGCTTGGCAATCACGATGTAGAGACCCAGATGGAACTGGTCCTGTCCACAAAGGAATATTTTCCAAAAAATTTATGAGCCACTCTGCTTCAGAAGCTGCCTTCTCTAAGGCAATAAACTCAGACTCCATAGTAGAGCGAGCTATACAAGTCTGTTTAGTAGACTTTCAAGAAACTGCTCCTCCTCCTAAGGTAAATATGTAGCCACTCGTGGATTTGATCTCATCTGAATCAGAGATTCAGTTGGCATCACTATAGCCCTCAAGAACTGCAGGATTACCGCAGTAATACAAACCAAATCCAATAGTACCTCGTAGATACTTGAGTATTCTACATAAAGCAGTCTAATGATCCTTATTAGGATTATGAATGTATCTATTGAGTCTATTAGCTGCATATTAACAGTTTTAGAACCAATTTTCCTTTTTTAGGGTCAGGTAACAATACCTTAGTAAGACACCCCACACTTTAAGGTATTTCAAGTTAGGTAAATGATTTTCCCAAAGCTCAAAAGTTGTTTTCCCAGTTTTCACCAACAAGTTACTTTATATATGTAAGACCCCAAGTGATCAGTTTCATCTTACGAAGACTAGCACAATGCTATAAATAAGAACATCATTTAAAAAGATTCACTAGCCAAGAGGATGAGTCTCAAACCCACACTGCTTGAAAATGGAATAATCCACCTTTTATCTCTAAAGATCCTTCCCGAGTGGGAATTGTCAATTTTCCTCATATTCAATATTGAATCCTTCATGGTATTTTGATATCAATTATTTCAGAAGGAAAAAAAATCGCAACTTTTTGAAACAGCTAGAACCCAGAAAAGAACAGAACTAAACCAAACCCATAATCTTCAAAGAAACAGAGTCACCTGAACTAAAGTTCAGAGTTTGTTAACATGAAGCCGCCTTCTTCAATATATGAACAACAATGAGGAATAGCCCACCTACTGTTGTATAAAAGCTAACATGAAGTTCAGGGGACAAATTCAGTACAATTTGCAAATCAAAACCAAAGTATATTAAATCTTTTCATCAGATGAAGAAGGAAAAATATCTTGGATATTTTAGAAGGGTTTATTAGAAAAGAAGAAAGAATAAAGAAGACCCAATAGGTTGTTGAATAATACAAGTAATTATAATAAATAAACACAATGGAAGGAATTTACAAAAATACAACAAAGGTTGTCGCCTTGTTGTAGGGTTAGTATTTCAAACTCCTCTCCTTATTTTCGGTTCAAATCTTTTAACTTTTTTTTTAATTTCCCCTTCTCTTTTTTTCTCTCCGATTTATGTATACACATATACATACTCGCATAAAATTGTTCACAACAATTAATTAATTATATGCATGAATAAAAAATTTTGCCAACAAACCTTTAATAAAGGACTCTCATTGTGAGAAAAACAAAGTTGAGTTTTTATAATTACCACTACTCAATAACTCTCATTTTGCCAAATTAATAAAAATATAGATATTGGTCCTCTCATGTTAATGTGGATTTCGATAAACAAGAACTCGAACATGATTCTATTACAGACATAATTAAAATTTATCTTCCATCAAATAACACAGTAATTAAAAACCCCAGAGATCATAAGAACAATACCTGAAATGCATTTAGGAAACTCAAATACTCAAACAGCTCATGAATGAACTAACTTCAATTAAGAAACTTAAAACAAAATCTGCTAAAAGGTTCAAGTCAATCTCATGAATAGAATTTTCCTTTTCTGAAATGAAACAAATCAACCACACTTGAATTTTATTTAGCGTGTAGAATGTCTGAAGCAATTTCCAGACTCTAATTTTCCTGTATCACTCATTTTCAAATAGGGCCGAGAAGATACCATATGTTTTATCAGTATATGGTAACTTTGCAACAATGAGAAAGATTTAGACCTGGCTAACAAAATGGAAATAAACAAAAAATATGCAAACTAACACGCCCTATTCTAAAGACCCTATAAGAAAATGGAGCAGTGAATATTTGTTGATGCCATATAAATTTATTACAGAAGCAAAATAGTATACTAGAGCAACTCCAAATCTCTTAACCAACAAAATATCACACGTCTCCATCAATTTATTAATTTTTTTAAAGAAATTATTTTTATGCAAAAACAAGTTGCATCTTTATGGCCTCAAGTTACACAGTAATTTTTTTTTACCCTTTAACTGTTTCTCCACCAAATTTGCAATATTGCAAGAAAAGTCCAACATATAGATTTCATAAAATTATCACAAGGGGCAGTTAAATCAACTTCCAATAAAAGATTCCCCAAACACAATAATAGCATCCACAACAATACCTCAATTTAGCAAATTGATAACAAAACTCAACTAGCACCCTATAAACATTAACACATATATAAGAATCCAAAATTTCTACTTAAGATTGTTGGAAAAATACGAATAAATTAGGATTCAACTATCAAATAAAAGAAGGGCGAAAATAAAACTTATCGATTTATGTTGAGCAGAGGCGTGCAGTGCACTGTTCTTAAGTAGAAATTTCGCCCCTCGGAGAATTTATCTCGGTGCTAAGGTTACTGACAAAATCCTACTCTTGGATTCAACGGCTCTTCATCCAACTAACCAGCACTTGATATAGTTGAATGACCCAAAAAAAACTTCTAATTTTCCTTACTCAAACTCAAAAATTGAACCACATATATATATATATATATATATATATATATATATATATATATATATACATATATATATATATATATATATATATATATATTATATGTGAAGAACAATAAAATATTGTATATATATATATATATATATATACATAGCAAAGATCAAGAGCATACCCCTTATCTAACTCACCCGAGCTCACCCCCCTTTAGCGACGGATCCGGCAACGATTCGGTTATACAACCGTCGTCTATACTTTTAGCGACGTTATATGTTGTTCGTCACTAAAAGTATAGACGACGGTTGTATGACTAAACTGTTGTCGGGTCCGTCGCTAAAGGGGGGGTGAGCTCGGGTGAGTTAGATAAAGGGTATGCTCTTGATCCGGACCGTATATATACATATGTCACGGAAGAACAGAATACTATATATATATATATATATATATATATATATATATATATATATTACTTAGCAGAGGAGACTATGTATATGAATTAATATATATGTGTGCTTTTAATGTATATATGAACACTGTTTGTTTTTTTTTTTAGAGAGAATATCTTCTTATATAATCAACCTTTCCTGTCCTTTTATGGCAACATGCATGGCAACCGTAATATCCCACATAATATGGCAATGGTAATAATAAAATAATGTCTCAATAATAGGTATTAAACATATATATAACAGTTACAAATCTCCATAAATATATTAATTATAACTCATTTAATTACTCATTAAACTCTTTTAATGAATATATTTATTTTTATTTAACTTTGTAATATATTATTTTGTATAAAATACAACAATCTATATCCTTAATGTCTTTACCCCTATCTTGGTTTATTAAAGAGTTGCAGACTATATACTTTCATGATATATATCAAGCCTCAAAATTGAACAATCTTATGATAACAGTTCACAATTTTGTTCCAAACGAAAACTAATTTGTGATAATTATATGTTTGTGAAAAAATTGAAAAAGATAGAAAAGAGAGAATACATGTACAAAAGAATAGGTTTTTTTATATGTAAACTTACTTTATATACACACTAGTAATTGTCTGTGCTAAAGGCACGACATAACGAAATCCTCTCTCACCACCATTTCCTCTCCTCCCTTTCTCCGTTTTAACAATCTGAAAATTAGAATGAATCTAAACCGTCATTGTGCTTTACTGTCCAAATTCATATTGAGTTTTATCTTATTACTATAGATATATCTTATGTGTGTGAGTGTGTGTATATATATATAATATTAAAAGAGAGTGGTCTCACTTGTTTTCCTTTTATTTACAAAAATGTCACCTGTGACTCCAATTGTTTTTTAAAAGAATCTATAAAACGACGTAATTTTAATAAAGATATGTAATTTAAGATAGGTATATATATATATATATATACGGGAAGGATCAAGAGCATAATTCTTAAATAGCATAATTCCTTAAGTAGCATAATTTCATCAAAACGACATCGTTTTAATGGGACGCGGTGGCATTTTTGTAAATACCATGCCACCGCGTATTTACAAAAATGTCACCGCGTCCCATTAAAACGACGTCGTTTTGATGAAATTATGCTACTTAAGGCATTATGCTATTTAAGAATTATGCTCTTGATCCTTTCTCTCTCTATATATATATATATAGAGAGAGAGAGAGTCCGGATCAGGTCCGGACTCCCGGATTTTGTTAAAATCCGGATTTTTTTTTTTTTTGCTTTTTTTTTTGAAACAACTAAAAAAAAAATTTATGGAATTGAAATTTTTACATTATACAGTGTTTTGGGCGTGATTTGGATGCCTATAACAAAACATGTCTGTACAGTCTGTACAGTCTGGACAGACTGTACGTACATTGGTTGGTGTAGGTATTAAAAACACACCCAAAACACTGTATTATTGAAAAATTTCAGTTCCATAATTTATTTATTTTTTTTAGTTGTTTCAAAAAAAAAACAAAAAAAAAAAAAGGTCCGGATTTTACTCCCGTACGGGAGTCCGGACCTGATCTGTTATATATATATATATATATATATATATATATATATATATATATTTCTTTTATTCCAAAATAAAATATACTATACCTTTTGTATTTATAAAGTAACTAGTAGTCTTTTCTATTAAATGGAACTATAGAAAATTAATTTTTATCAAATAATTTTGTACCTTATGAAATGTCTCCCTATAGACAAATCAAATGATTTCTACACAAATCAAAAGAATATCTCTTTTGTTTTCCACATTTAGGGAAACAAATTACACTTATATTTACTTAAATTATATCCATAAATAAGTTATGTTAACCCTAAACTTGACAATAATTAAATCTCAAAAATATAAAATAAGGTGCTATTTTTAACAGTTACTAGTATTAATGTGCATATTGTGTGTGTAAGCATACTAACTTTAATATTGTATTTCATTGGTAAATCCTATTATTAACCTTTTGCTAGTAAAATCAATTGAATTTATGAAAAATGGAGCGACTTGGTATATTTTTTTGAAGATGTACGTATTTAATATATATCTTGATAATTTTTTATCCAAATACATACAAATCAATTAGATACTAAAAATATATATAAGATGTATTTTTGTACATATTTTGGTAGAAAATTTGTGAAAAGCGAGAAGATAAAAATAAAATAATAAGTGAAGTAGTTGTATCTTATATATGGGTTAAAGAAGACATTTTTGTTTTTGATTTACTTTGGGGAGCAGTTGTTGGACAGCTCTTCCACTTGCTAAAAGGAGAGTGAACTTCACTCTTTGTCTCTATTAAATTGGATGGAAAAATAACCGTTATGTTATAAAATTTTAGCAAAGTGTATAAAGATACTCTTATAATTGCTGCATAAATTTAGAGAGAATAAGCAAGAGAAAATAGAGAAATTCTTCAGAGAATTCTTATCTCGTTTTTTTCCTTCAGGATCAATCCTTATATAGGCAAGGAAAAGGAGGAGGATCACGAGAGGAGAAGAGGAAAGGGAGTCACGGGAAGAGGAGGAAAAAGGAGAGAGGGAGAGTCACGGGGGAGGGAATCATATCATATGTTTAACATTTCCCCTGATTCCTTACGATAGAAGATTATGTCTCATTAAAAACTTTGTTAAGAAAACTCAGTGGGAAAAACTTAACGAAGGAAAAAAGAGTACATATTTTTTACATAAATATCTTTTAATTGGCTGCCTCGTTAAAACCTTGTCAAGAAAAACCCATTGGGATAAAAACCGTTACTAAGGAAAAAGAGTATAGTCTTCCCCTCAAAAGGATTCCATTACTCCTTGATGAAATGTTGTCATAAGTCTTTCAGTCAACACATTCCGATCCTTTTCCGAAGTTTTGCAAACGTTGCATATGGTAGCGACTTTGTGAATAAGTCGACTAGATTATCACATGATCGAATTTGATGCACATCTATATCACCCTTCTTTTGTAGCTCATGTGTGAAGAAGAATTTAGGTGAAATGTGTTTTGTTTTATCTCCCTTGATGTACCCACCTCTAAGTTGAGCAATGCATGCAGCGTTATCCTCATACAGAATTGTAGGAATGTCTTTGATTGATGGTAATCCACATGATTTTTGAATATGCTGAATAATTGATCTCAATCAAACACACTCTCTACTTGCTTCATGTATAGCGAGAATCTCTGAGTGATTTGAAGATGTAGCTGTCATGGTTTTCTTTGTGGATTTCCAGGATATAGCCGTGTCACAATATGTAAATACATAACCTGTTTATGATCTTCCATTGTGTGGATCTGATAAATATCCTGCATCGGCATATCCAACCAATCGCGACGTTGAATCTCTCGGATAAAATAACCCAAGATCTATACTTCCACGGAGGTATCTCAAAATGTGTTTGATCTCATCCCAATGTCTCTTAGTAGGAGAAAACTTTATCTTGCTAACAAGTTGACAGCAAAAGTAATATCAGGTCGTGTACAGTTTGCAAGATACATAAGAGCACCTATTGCACTTAGGTATGGAACTTCAGGTCCAAGAACTTCTTCCCCACTTTCTAGAAGCCGAAATGGATCTTTATCAACTTCTAAAGATCGAACAACCATCGGGGTAGTCAAAGGATGAGCTTTATCCATATGAAAACAACTGAGAATCTTTTCAGCATATGTGGATTGATGAACAAAAATTCCAGATGCTAAATGCTCCACTTGTATTCCCAAATAGAATTTTATCTTTCCAAGATCTTTCATTTCAAATTCATCTTTTAAATAAGTAGCAGTTCTTGTGAGTTCTTCAGGAGTACCTACAAGATTTAAATCATCCACATATACAGCAATGATGAAAAATCCACTTTGTGATTTCTTAATAAAAACACATGGACATACTTGATCATTTATATATCCATCTTTTATTAAATAATCACTAAGTCGATTATACCACATACGACCAGATTGTTTCAACCCATACGAGCGTTGTAACTTGATTGAATATATGTGACGGGGCTTTTGTGATTCAGTCATTTTTAATCCTTCAAGGATTCTCATGTAAATCTCACTGTCAAGTGAGCCATATAGGTATGCTGTCACAACATCCATCAGACGTGTTTCCAAACCTTCCATGGTTGCCATACCTATCCGAAAGTGAAAAGTGACTCCATCCATTACTGGAGAGTATATATCCTGATAATCAATACCAGGCTTTTATGAAAACCCTTGAGCTACAAGTCGGGCTTTGTATCTCACAATTTTATTTTTCTCACGCTTTCGTACAAATACCCATTTGTTTTCAACCGGGATTACGCCCAGCGGTGTTTGGACTACTGGTCCAAAAACTTCTCTTTTCAATAGAGATTGTAGCTCAGCTTGAATAGCATCTTTCTATTTTGACCAATCTTTTCTTTTTCGACATTCTTCCACGTTTTGTGGTTCAGGATCCGTGTCAGGAATCAAAGTAATATCTGATGCTATAGAGAAAGCAAATATATCGTCAATCATGACTTTGCTTCGATCCCATATTTTCTCATCATGTACATAATTTATTGAGATCTCTTTGTGTTCATCTCTTATCCATTCACTGAGATTTTGAACCTCTCCTGGGGCTATTCCCACTCTTGGAATATGTGCTACTTCTGGAGTGGTTTGTACCTCTTCTGGGGCTATTTCCACTCTTGGAATAAGTGCTACTTCTGGAGCAGGTATTCCTTCAGGGATTTCCTTATTTGCTTTTGATTTTCGTGGTACAGTGTCTTTTGCACCAACTGATCTTCCACGCTTCTGGCGTGGTTTAGATTCTTCTATTACCTTATTTATCAATTCTCCAGGAATTAATTTTTCAATAGGTATTTCTATCCTTGCTGGAGTATTCACTGCAGGTGTATGTGACTTTATCACTTTTCTAGCATCATTAAATGCATCTGACATTTGATTTACAATATTTTGTAAATGAATAATTCTTTGAACTTCAATTTCACATTGTCTTGTATGAGGATCAAGTGAATTTAAATCTGATGCATTCCATGATATTTCAGAGGGTTTTTTATTTAAAACTTTCCCTCCTCCTAATGTTGGAAATACAGATTCATCAAAATGACAATCTACATAACGTGCAGTAAAAACATCTCCAGTTAAAGGTTCAAGATATCTGATAATAGAAGGAGAATCAAAACCAACATAAATACCTATTCTTCGTTGGGCTCCCATCTTAGTTCTTTGTGGAGGTGCAATTGGAACATATACTGCACTTCCAAAAACTCGATAGTGTGATATGTTGGGTATCTTTCCAAGAACTAACTGTAGAGGAGAAAATTTATGAAGAGCCAATGGTCTTACTCGAATGATGGCTGCAACATGAAGAATTGCATGACCCCAAACAGAGGTAAGTAACTTAGCCCTTAACATTAATGGTCATGCAATTAGTTGAAGTCGTTTTATTAAAGATTCGGATAAACCATTTTGTGTATGAATATGAGGAACAGAATGCTCAATAGAGATTCCAATAGTCATACAAAAATCATTAAAAGTCATTAATGAAAATTCAGATGCATTATCAAGTCGAATTGACTTGATTCGATGATCTGAGAACTGAACCCGTAACTTGATTATTTGAGTAAGAAGTTTTGAGAAGGCAAAATTTCGAGAAGAGAGAAGACAAACATGAGACCATCTAGTTGAAGCATCTATTAAAACCATGACATATCGAAATGGGCCAGAAAATGGGTGAATAGATCCACAAATGTCTCCTTGAATTCTCTCTAGGAATTTTTGGGCTTCTTTATAAACTTTTACTAGTGATGGTCGAACAATTAATTTTCCTCGAGAACACGCAGCACAAAGAAATTCACTACTAGGAAAAAGCTTCTTATCTTTGAGAGGATGACCAGTAGAATTTTCAATAATACGATGCATCATAGAAGTACCTGGATGACCGAGTCTTTCATGCCAAAGCATAAAGGATTCGGGATCTATGATTTTTGGAATCATAACATTATGAGACTCAATTGCTCTAATTTTCATAGTATATAATCCAGAAGAATTTGAATGAAGTTTTTCTAGGATATTCTTTTTTCCAAAAAAAGTAAAAGTGATGAGAAGATATTCATTATCATTTTCATTAGTTGTTTCAATGTGAAAACCATTCAGTCGAATATCTTTAAAACTAAGCAAATTTTTTCTTGATTTACTAGAATATAGAGCATCTTTGATAAAAAATTGTGTCTCATTTGGTAGCAAGAAACTAGCTTTTCCAAATCCCTCGATTAAATTTGATGTGCCAGAGATAGTTCCTACATTTCCCTTAGCTTTGATCAATTATGAAAAATATTTCTCATTTCGAAGGATTGTATGAGTTGTTGTACTAACATATATCCTCCATATCCATTAAAAATGGTCTGACACATAAAAAACATAAATAAGAAAAGTTACATTTCAAATATAATTTTATTCATGAGAAAAAACATACCACATATAGAATGAAAACTAATAATATTATAATGCAGGGTGTTTAATTAAAACAAGAAATTAAACGATATCCCAAAAGATACTTTCAGAAGGTTTAGTAATATCAACAATCTTTTCCTCAATGTTGGTCATTGGTGGAACATCAACAATATTCAATTGATGATTAACAAAGTTTGTTTCTGCCTCCATTACTTTGTTCTTTTGAGACTCCTGGAATAAATTAACCAGATGCCTCGGCGTACGAGACCAATGCCCATTCATCCCACACCTAAAACAAACATCTAGTTTGTTCTTTATCTATGTTGCATTTTCTTTATTTTTACCCGACCCAGACACTTGCCACTTCTGGTGGCCTGAATTGTCATGGTTCTGGAATTTGTTGTTATGATGGCCTCGTTTATTCTTTCGTCCCCAAGACTTCTTATTATATGACCATCTCTTGTCACGTTTATTCTGTTGGAATGACGTGCTGTTAATATCTGGTAATGGGGTAGCACCCATTGGCCGTACTTGATGGGTTTTCAACAACAATTCATTATTCTTTTCTGCAACAAGGAGGATAGACAATAAGTCACTAAATTTTGTGAACTTACTGTGTCTATACTGTTGTGACAAAATCATTTTGGTGGGATAAAAAGTTAAGAATGTTTTCTCTAACATTTGGGTTTCAGAAACTGGATCTCCGCATAAAGCCAAAGTCGAGGTTATTCTATAAACATTGGAACTATATTCCGTAATTGATATGTAATTTTGTAGCCTTAAATTAAGCTACTCAAATTTGGCATTAGGGAGAACAACCAATTTTTGGTGATCAAATCTTTCCTTCAGTTGTGTCCATAAAGATAAAGGATCTTTGATTGTTACATACTCAGTCTTTAATCCTTCATCAATATGGTGACGAAGAAAAATTATGGCTTTTGCATTTTGTGCCGAAGTTGTTGTATTTCCTGATTCAATGGTCTTTTCTACATCAAGTGCCCAAGCCAAATAGTTGTCTCCAGAGATTTTCAAAATATAAAAATCTATTTTTGCAAAGTTTGCCATCTATTCTGGGTTAAAACACAATTATTATTTATTAAAACAATAAATAATTGCATGTATGATATAGAAAAATAAACTAAGTCACGATCTCAAGTGATGATAAAATACAAATATAAATATTCTTATATTTATGTTATTAGCATAATGCAAATGGATCTTCACCCGGCATGCGGTAGTTCGCATAGACAAGTTATTACAATAGAATAATAAATAATGGAATAACAGAAAAATTTCACCATGCATACGGTAGTCCGCGTAGACAGGTTATTCCAACAGAATAATAAATAATGGAATAACAGAAGAATTTCACCAGGTATGCGGTATTCCGCATATACAGGTTATTCCCATAATTTAATAAGAAATGAATACAAAGGATTATTCACCAAGTATGCGGTATTTCGCATATACAGGTTATTCCCACAATTTAATAAGAAATGAATACAAAAGATTATTCACCAGTTATGCGGTATTTCGCATATACAGGTTATTCCCATAATTTAATAAGCGATAAAAAGGTTCCCATCAAGTCTTGTAAGATCAACAAGGATAGATGGTACCATTATAAATAACAGAATTTAATGATAAAAAGTTTTTCACCAAGTCTTGTAAGATCAACAAGGATAGATAGTACCTTTGTAAATAATATAATTTAAAAATGGACAATAAAACATAAATATAACTTGACAGTTAAAGAATATAATAGGCGGCAAAGTCAGGCCAATTGTAAGAATAACATTATACTATTGGTGTCATAGCCAAACCGATAATATAATAATAAATTACAAAAATTTAAAGGCAATTATAAGAATAAAATTATATTATTCGTGGCATAGCCAAACCGGTAATATAATAATAAATTGCAAGAATTTAATTTTACCGTCTCAGTTGGTTAGAGTTACGTGCTGATAACGTGTTATAAAACTTTAGCAAAGTGTATAAAAATACTCTTATAATTGCTGCATAAATTTAAAGATAATAAGCAAGAGAAAAGAGAGAAATTCTTCAGAGAATTCTTATCTCTTTTTTTCCAAAGGATCAATCCTTATATAAGCAAGGAAAATGAGGAGGATCACGAGAGGAGAAGAGGAATGGGAGTCACGAGAAGAGGAGGAAAAAAGAGAGGAGAGTCACGAGGAGGGAATCATATGTTTAACACGTTTCACTTTTTATCAGACCACATGTGGACGAGTAGTAGTTTTTGGATAAAATGCAATTTGCAACCTGTTGTTTACCAACTTTTTGTAAATCACTACAAAAGAATTCTTTGATCATACTTTCTCTGACGGTAATTGTTAAAAATACATTTTGTTAACAAAAATATCATTGTAGATGTATAGCGACTGTGAAAGCCGTCTTATACCGTCGCTATATATAAGATCTATAACGACAATTTTGTTGTGAAAATAACAATTTTTGTTGTGAATTTAACAATTCCTATCTCTGGCCAACACCATTGAAATATACATCAAAAAGCTCCCAAAAATAAACTTTGCTCAAGAAGTACACAAAAATGCAAGTCTTCAACCACCAAGGAGTCCTTCATTCAAGCCAAAGAACACACCTTGTCTGAAAGAAATAATTGGATGAAAATTGTTAACACAATATATATTTGCGATTTAAAATTTATTAACAGAGGCCAAGGAACGCATTCCAATTATTAAAGAATTTTTACCTATTGAAAAAGAAAAGGTCAAAAACTCATATTAGGAATTTTTCACATGATTAAATGTTTACTTCTATTTATTAATGCATGTATTTCCCATATCATTCGATGTTACTTTTCTATGTCACAAAGTTTTCAAATCTGAACATTTACTGAAAGGAATATATAAGTATGGCGACAATAGAAATATAACATTCGTTCCAAAATTAGAGAAACATTTCTAACATGATGACTTTTAAGAAAAATTATTTACAAACATATCCCTAACATTATCTAGACTTGTAGTGGTGGCAAGGTAGTACTGATCAATCAAGAAAAATAGTAATGGCATATTAGGAACTTTACGTGACTTTATAGTTTAAAAATAGAAATTTATCTCTAATTTTGGACCAGACAAAGAAATATCAATCTAATTTTGGAACGGAGGGATTACTTGTTTATGAATGTGCCAGAGAGAGGGAAGTTGCAGTTTAAAGAGTTGTTTGGGTCAGAGTTAACATCACATGCTTTAGTACCTTGTCTTGAGTTACTACAGCACAGCCGGCTATCGTCTATATAGGTTGCTTGGAGGCCCATCATCCATGATCCAACTGATATATCGTCATGTGCATACATCTTTAAAGATGCGCTGCATAAAGCAAATGAGGTGAAGAACGGAACTCAAACACGGAGATGAAAAAATGTCATACATGCTCATCTTTAATATCATGGGGGGAAAGAGACAGATGCAACATGAGTGATATGATTCATGGGGGAAAAGAGTCGAGGATGCAACATGTTTGCCTGAATAGTGCAGAGCCCAAGGTTTTATTTTACTCGGGTGTATACTACATCCATCCCAAAAGAGAATTCATGTTCAATTTTTAGGTGTAGTTCGATTTCAACATAATCTAGAGTCAACCTTGAAAGTAAATTTGATAGAATGAGAACTGGCGCCTAAATTTTCGAAGTGGACTCTTCTTTGCGCCCGAAAAAGGAAAGTTCGACTGTTAATTTGGGACTAATGGACTGAAGCTATCTTTACTTCTATGATTCGAGTAAACAGCTTGTTTTTTAAATCCTTTTACTTAAATTATGTTCATGGTTTTTGAAAATGGAAATAAAAAGAAAAAACAGAGTTGAAATTTACAAAGCTAAAACCATAGGAGACAATGATTTATGCCTCCAGCCAAATTTTACAGTCCTTGTGTTAAAAATGTAAAATTATACTCCCTTCGTTCCACAAAAAGAGTCCCATTCGCAAAATGTGAGAATATTAGGGATGTATTTTTGTTTCATGTTTACCTATAAAAAATTTTAAGTTATTAGTTTAGTAATGGTGGCATGACAATGAAATTATGAACACAAATTTGAGGATATTGTGTCATTTTATACTACTATCAACAGAAAGAGAACTGGTTTTTGTAAGGAAAAAAATGGTAAATGGGACTTTTTGTGGAATGGAGGGAGTATGAATAATTTTATTAGACATAACAACCACACAATAACTTACAAACACTTTCACAACGTAAGAGAAAACTTGTCTTAACAGTCAAATCTTCTCTATCAAAAACATTGTGAACTAACCTGTTTATATTAATGTACTGAGCAAATTTTTTGGATAGAATGAGAAGTGAACCAGCTGCATGTCGGAAGTACCTGAAGGAAATACCAACATTCCACAGTTGAAAAAGATTGCAACGTGTATCAGAAAAATATTATATATGAAGAAAAATTAAAGTAAAGAAATTCATCTAAGCTATCAACCAAAAAAAATTAAATAATCAGTGTTTCACAAATTTTCCAGAGGGCAGAAGTACAGAAGAATTCATTCCTAACATGCACTGTACTCCACTAAACTTCTATCAAAAAATTCCAGATCATAACTAACATTCATCAAATATATACATATATATGTATGTATTTAAAGATAAAATCATCAAATATGATTGTAACTCCAAGCTTCCCAACCTGAGCACCTTTTTATTATTGTATAATTCTGTAATTTGATCTAATCACAGCATCAAATAGTTCAACAATTTCAAACTTGGCAATATAGTTGTAAGAAAAGTATAACAGGAAATTCAACCATCACATGAACATCAGACAAACTTGTACTCAACTCAAATAAACCTCTTTCAATTTATATTTGCCAACTAACACTGAAATCAGTAAACTACAGACGCCACAAAAGAGCATCTATATATATATACCTCAAAACACTTGATTCTTTGCCCCTTGGTGGGTTTCTACCCAACAAACTCTAAAGAACTGAAGAGTATATTTTTAGTAGATGCAATACTGTTATGAACAAAAAAAAATGAGATACCTTAATAATTCTGTATATCTTCATACTTTAAATTTTCAAATTTAGACAATTTGACACCTCTGACAGACTCTCACTTGATATACATACCAATTCCATCTAATTGAGTGGAAAGCTTACTAATTATTGAAAGAGACAATTATTCCTAGACATAGGCCCATTGTAAGTTGGGGCAGTGAAACTCTTACACAATCAAAAACAATACGAGAGCCAGGCAATAGGCATTGGATACATCAGTTGAGGATTTGAAATCCTCCAAAACTATAAAAAGGAAAAAATACAAAGCCCTTGTTAGGGATCAAGTTTCTCTGCAAATCTGAACACAAAATCTGTCAGAATGTGTTGGGGAAAACAGGTTTCCCTGTACCTGTTTTCCTCTCCCAGTTAATGTTAGCATATAAAATAGGTTTCCTGTTTTTCCTACAAGAGTTAGGCTAGCAATCTGAAAATATAACTGTAAGTACATATTCTTACACTGTTAACATGGTATCAAAACAAGGTCCATAACAGACCTGTTTCTTTTTTCTTCCTCTGTTCCATTGTCGGCACAAATTCTACTAGAAACCTTCCAAAATCAGTTTGTTTTGAGAAATTAAGGTCATATTAGGGTCTTACATAGGCAGGCGACCACCACCTGAAAAGAAGCTCCAAGACCCACTGCCGCACGCGTCTCCACGAGTCGTCCCACTCGCTGGCTGCCGATGCCACGCGTCGTTTTCTACCGGCACGTGAGCTGCTTTCCAACGACTTTTTCCGGCACGGCTTCTTCCAGTTCGGTCGATTCTCTCTCTTCTTTCCATATACAGTGGTCTTGGAAAGTTTGATTCTGGTTTGCTTGTATTGAAGCGCTTACTGATAGTTCGTTTGGCCTATTTGTTCACTATCAGTTCTTTAAACTTTTGTACTGGCAATTATTGTTGGCTTTATTGTACTAATTGGGCCTGTTAGTTTCACTGTCATTCGCTTACTATCATTTTGGCATGATGAGTTTAGTGTTAGCCCTTCAAAGCCTCTGTTAGTTCCTCAAAACGTATGTACTGTTGAAATTAAAGGACAGTTGCCTAGTACTGTGACACTGGGCCCTTAAGTCAATCAGTAGTTTTTTTTAAACTCTGCCTTTTTTTGAGCTTTTAAATTATCCCTCTTGTTTTTTCCTTGGATAAATTGTTGTTGCTCATATCACTTCACCATGGCAGAATCTAGTTCAATGAATAGTGCTGGTACTAATGAAACAAATAAAGGGCAGTTGATGAGAAACAATGATCTCAACTCTGCTTTGGCTCTCAGTCCTTTTAAATTGGATGGATCCAAATATTTGACATGGTCTCAAGCATGTCATATGAGGCCGATCGTATGCAACATTTCATCAATGGAGCAACTACTATGCCCACAACCAGGGATGACCAAGAAGAATGGAAGTCTGATAACTCCATGGTAAAGACATGGAATTTTAACTCAATGGAACCAAGTCTGCAAAATAGTTATATATTTTTAAGCACTGCATATAAGCTTTGGGAGGTTATGTCTAAGGCACATGGCAATCGGAAAAAATCCGTGAGCTGGGTCAAGGAGAGAAGGTTGTTGTATAGTACTTTGCAGAGATTAATGGCCTTTGGCAGGAGCTTGATCATTATCGGGTTTTTTCAGGCAAATGTACCGAGGATACCGCAGCTTATCAAAAGTTTGTTAGTGAAGATCGAGTTGTTGATTTCATGGCTGGTTTAAACATAGAGTATGATCAAGTTCGGGCACAGTTAATTGGTCAGACTCCTTTTCTCTCTGCGAGAGACTCGTGCTAGAGTCCAGCAAGAGGAAAGTAGACGTCAAGTGATGATCCCAAATTTAAATCATGTTGACCGATCAGTCATGATTGCTTCATATCCAAACCTAGCTTTCCCATTCCGTCTCCTATTGAGAAAGAGCCTTGTGAATGTGACTATTGTGGGGGCAAGACTCATACTAGGGATCGCTGCTTTAAAATTCATGGGCATTCTAAAGGACGTGGAGGTCGGCCTGGTCCTGGTCGTGGTCTTGGATCTCAAGTCTACATGTCTACTCCACCTCTTCCTGTTGCTACATCCAGTATTTCAGACACTGCTACTATACTCACTCCTGACGAAATCTCAATTTTCCGAAAATTCTGTTCCAAACCTACTCCCTCTCTTCATCAGGTATACCTCCTTGTTCTTTTCATGTTTCATCCACTTGCCATAGTCAATCCTTATATATAAATCACGTCCAACATGATGTCAGATCCGCGTCAGATTACATCATCAAATCAAATTAATCAAACAAATTTAAAAAATTGTATCTTTCAATTTGAAAAATCAGTGAGTTGACCCAATCAAAATTGATGAATTAACTCAGTTAAATTAAGACGATTGCTAAAATTTAAGACGATTGTTTTTCCTCCCTCCACTGGCTTTTCCAATTCTTGCCATGGTTGGGTACAATGTTTCGGCAATACCAACATCTATATACAGTTGCTAATAAAAAACATTAATAAACATAGATGGAGTTGCATAGATGAATAACTGTACAGAGAGTAAGAGAGAAGATGTTGAGGGTTGCAGGGAGGAGGCTCTCTTCTTATCTGCCATGGCGTTCCAGTAGAGCGTCATCGGTTTTTATCTCAAGCTATCCAATCAACAATGTCCATTCATTGGTCGATGGCTCCAGATCCATTATCTGTTCATCACCCCTGTCATTTTCTCTCGGTTATGTTTTCGTTCCCCAATTCATGAACGCTCTCTTTCCTATATATGAGACTTCTTTTTTTTGGCCCTACATCTTCCTATAGCAAGCCCTCATTTCTCAAACTCATCCATAATTTCAGATTAGTTATGAATGCTTCGACGGGATGATTTCGAGCCGGAGCTAGGCCGATTGTTGATTGATTCAATGCGAAGATTTTGAGAACGAGGTAGCAATTGTTATTTTCATTATGCGTTTTTTACTTGGTATATCATATATGGCATTTGAGAATAAAATACAAATTTGAAGCTTTTACAAAAATTGCAGTTGACTTTCATTATTGTGAAGTTCGGATTTTTGTGAGGTTTTTGGTTGCCTAATGAATTAAGGGAGAATCAGAAAGAAGAAGAAAAGTACATTAATTTTTAACATACTTTAGTTTTTCTCTATTTTTAACATCTTCTATATTGTTAATGTGTTGTTGCATAACACTATGAATAGGAGATTGAGAGGCCTGACAATAAGAAACGAAATTGAGGAGAAAAGACTGGCCAAAATAGAATTCTTCTCTTCCTTTGAGGTGTACATCACTTATATTTCGCGAATACCATTAGTGTTTTTCACATATTTATGATCGATCAATGAAACATTATTTAGATAGAAAATCAAAATAATAAAGATGGTTTCCCTCACTTTGGGCTCACGACCCAGATATGCAGAATTGTAAGGTAACTTTATATTTGACTTCCAAGATGTTTGTGACAATGTTTCAATGAAATAAATTGTTGTGTTGTTCATATTGACTTTCATGTTGTTCATATTGGCATCGAAAAACATCTAAAAATATTTTCTATCTTGAACGGGTAATTTTCCATATCAACATCTCATTCGTTCCCTTATTAATTATTATAGTAAATAAAATATAAATAGTACCATCTAAATGCGTTTATAGATATATCAATTGCATCTCTTATCATGTGAAGATCACAATTTTCGCTCGGTAACGATTCCCGTGTGATTAGTATGTTTATTTTTGTTGTTCTTTGTTAATATTTTTTGTTTGATTGTCATATCTATCTATTCAACTAATTCTATTAGTATGCTATAAGGGATGATGTTTTTCTTCAAGTATTTGTGTTTAGTGTGAGTTTGATTCTTTTTCTTGCGTTTTAAGCTTCCCATGGAATAATTTTTGTTAAAGCTTTTCTTTTTAATGGATCATGAAGATAAAGATTATCAACTCTTCATTTCTGGTGATTGCAATGAATGTGGGATTATGTTTGTAATTTGTATGTTTATTATTCTCTTTCTGTTTTTTGTTTGGCTTCTTTGGTTTCATTTATGAAGTTGATAAATAAACCATTTTCACAAATATAATTGAATGATTTTAACAAAATACCACTATATAATAAAGTTGCACTATCAGGAAAAAGTTGAAAAGAAGATCTAAGGAGACAGATTATCGATCTTTACATTTTTACCTGAGTCATTATACACTTAAAATTTTTAACAAAAAGGAATAAACATATCAAAAATAGGATTGAAGTTAAATTACTTAGAGAAGTACTAGGAATTATGGCCTTGACTCACAATTCTCATCTTTGAGTTGATTGTATTTGGTCATCCATGTCAAGATCATGAGTTGAACACATTAAATTTGAAATATAATTGTAGATAATTGTTCGAAAAGTCCTTTTCTATAAAGAGAAATAGTTGATGAATTAGCTACTAAGGTTTAGGTTTTGGTAATTTAAGATTGGTGAAAAAATTAAAAATTGTCTTGATTTTATTTGTATATTCGATCTTTGTTTGGAGTTGTAGGCAATTATGAGATACTTCTATCTATGTATAAGTTCAGACATGAATTGAAAATAAAGTTAATTTGAGGATACTTATACGTACAATTAGTCCACAAGGTTAGTGAATTGGATTTCATTTTAGAAAGAAACTGTGGCCTTTTGAATAGTATATAAATTAGGAAACATTGTAATTTGTAAGTTTTTCAATAATATTTTTAATATTTGTTTTGCTAATGTTATTGAATCATTTTTTATACATGTTATCCTCTTAGAGAAAATTTTATATGGTAATTGTAGATATAGATTCATACTATTTCGAAAAATAAAAAAAACAGTATCAATTCATATTATATATGTGGTGTGTTGGACAAGTGCATATTACATACTTACTCAAACACCACAAGGAAGATAAAAGTTAACCAGTTATTTTTTATTCTAGATAATTGCAAACTACAAGGTATTGCTATCTTCGCATTTTATTTTTGAAACTCAATCATGAGCCTCAATTTTAGCAATTATTTTCTCTCATGTATTTGCAAAATTATATGTTGGTTTCCTTAGTTGATGTCCTGTGCTATGCTCTTAAACAGTATGCGTACCCAATCTTTATTGGTGATGTCAATGGAATAGTTTTATTGTTGATTTCAGTGAATTCAAGACTATTATTGTTGTCTTCCTTCACCTTTTCCCCTGCCCCCATACCCAAATTATTTCTCTCCGTTTGATTAAAAGAGTTATTTATGAAATTATTGAACTTCGAGTTTTAGGATATCCCAATATGAACTTAGGGGGTAGAACTAATTAGATGCGACTGGAAAAGGGAATATCTTCACCTTTCTTGGAAGAATTTTGAATATTTGTTATGCTTTCTTTCACAGTAATATAGTCCATGGGTTTCCAATCTACAGCACATATCTAAAAAATGTGTATGCTTTGCTTGCATTGAGTTTGTAGTTCTAAATGTTCAAATCTTTTTCTTCATTTTCATTTTTTAGCAATGATATGCGAGACACATTGGAGGATGCAACTGCTGAAAATAGTTGAAAGAGATATAATCATTATTGAGATTATTGAGGCTATATCTGTTGAGCACAATTACAGAATATTTGTATGTCAACTTATTTGTAATTATGACAAGTTTCTGGATGTAGTGTGATTTGAAGATTGTTAAATGACAAGTTGGATTAATTCGGTATTGGTATTGGATTCTAACACTATAATTTTGGTGTGAACTTGAAGAGGAGGCAAGTACTTGATATTTTGAAAATTTTGAGGGAGCCATGACGAATTTTTGGGGTTGATTCTTTGGTTGGATGTATTAATATTTTGCAAGTGTTTAATCATATTCTATCAAATTTTTAGATTTTGAATGGTCTTTTAACATTTATACATTTTAAGGTTTTTTTAAATATATGTTTCTGAGTGGTGTTCTAACCTTCTACTTAACCGTGAGTCATTGAAAGGGGCACATAGTTTGGGTTACATAGAATGTAGTTCTATTCAATTTTATTTTAGTTGAGTAAAATTATAATGACATTAGCAATTTTTTATTAGGTGTTATAAAGGTGTATATAACTAATGTGTTTTGGTTTGAAGTGTGTTATAAAGGAGGAGTTACTATGCAGGTATGAAGATGATATATGATAAGGATTAATTTCAAAAGTAAATCTAACAAGGATTGCAACTTCTATTTTAGCCCTCAAATAAAGTGCAAGTGAGTAGGCAAGTGCTATTCAAATTCTTATTTGATAAAGACTTTCCCGGTGATATCAAATTCTTGGCGTCTTGTTATTTATATTTGGTAGCCCCATATCTTTTGATATATTTACCTTGCACTCTTTGATGTATTGTTTTATTTCATAGGAATGAAGAACTAAGCAAATCCAAAAGAAGACCACAAGACCAAAGACAACTTAAATCTTTGGAAGATATAATAGCATAATTTTATAGTTTTTAAATTTTAGAATGTAAAATGGGTTGTGTTGGGCTTATAGCATTTGTAATCAATTCGTGTCAATAAATTATACAATCCATTATTCAAATTAGCTCGTGCATTGCACTGGCTATCAACTAGTTGGATTATAGACAGGTGCCTCTGAGCATATAACTGGGTCCTCCAATCTCTTTACTTTCTACACGCCCCGCTCTGAAAAAGATAAGGTTCAAGTAGCTGATGGCTCCCTGTCTTCTATCTCAGGGAGTGGTTCTGTCGTTTGTACTCATTTATTAACATTATCATCTATTCTCCATATCCTTCATTTACTGCAAAGTTATTATCTGTTCAACGTCTTTCTGAATCTCTACACTGTTCAGTAACCTTTTTTTCAAATCAAAATATTTTTCAAGACTTGGTGACGGGACAGATGATTGGCAGTGGTATTGCAGTTGATGGTCTCTATTATTTAGATGTTCCCTTATCTAACATGCTCTCTACTCAGACTCTTCACTCTACTTCAGACTCCAGCCTGACATCTCTCCATCAATGACATCGTCGTTTGGGTCATCCTTCTTTTTCTGTATTGGAGTCCTTATTTCTTTAAGCAATGTACCAAAACTCTGTTTTTGTGTGAACCATGTGAATTTGGTAAACACAAACGTTCGACTTATTGTGCTATTAACAATCGTCACTCTGAGCCCTTTGTCATTATTCATACAAATGTATGGGGACCCTCTCAGGTTGTTTCCCATTCTGGCTTTAGATGGTTTGTTAGTTTTATTGATTGTCATTCACGTGTCACTTGGATTTATCTTTTGCGTTCCAAAAATGAGGTGTTTGATTATTTTCTTAACTTTCATAGAATGATTCAAACCCAATTTAACGCTAAAGTCAAAATTCTCCATAGTGATAATGGCCGTGAATATAGTAATAATCATGTTTTTGAAAATTACCTCTCAGTATGGCAACATTCTTCAAACCTCCTGTGTCAAAACTCCATAATAAAATAGTGGCAGAAATGAAAAATCAACACTTACTAGAGGTCACCCGCACTCTTATGTTCACGATAACCCCTAAATTTCTATGGGAAGATGTGGTTCTGACTGCTGCATTCCTTATCAACCGCCTTCCTTCTAGAATCATTGGGAACAAAAGTCCTATCTCTTTTCTCCAACACATGACCAGTCCTTCTCCTTCGCCTCGAGTTTTTGGTTGCGTGTGCTATATTCAAGATAAATCTCCCACTCAGGAAAAATTAGATCCCAAGGCTCTTCGGTGTGTCTTCATTGGTTATTCTCCAACCCAAAAATATTATAAATGTTATCATCCTCATTCTAACAAAGTTTTTGTCACTCGGGAAGTTACTTTTTGGGAATTAAAACCTTTTTATTTTTCTTCATCTTCTCCTCAGGGGGGGATATTATTAAGGAGAATCTTCCTTCTGAGGTTATA
Organism: Panax japonicus; assembly: GCA_020205505.1. Taxonomy (NCBI): domain Eukaryota; kingdom Viridiplantae; phylum Streptophyta; class Magnoliopsida; order Apiales; family Araliaceae; genus Panax; species Panax japonicus. Next base: position 48,663,521 of record CM035102.1, on the reverse strand, counting down.
AGTTCTACTTTCCCTATTCTTGTTCCTTCTGAGCATATAAGTTCTACTTTCCCTGTTCCTGTCGTTGTTTCTGATCATTCTACACAGGGGAAGCTACATGAGCCTGAGTGGAGGACCTATGTTCGAAAAGGCAAGAATAAGGTTACCATTTTTGCACCACTTCACCAACCCTGCTCCGAACCTGGTCTTGATAATGCTAATGGTGAGAATCCTAATCCTACTGGTTCTTCTAATAATATTAACATTCCTATTGCTCTTAGGAAAGGGGTTCGATCTTGCACTCAACATCCTATCTTTAATTTATTAACCTATAATAATTGTCTGCATCCTACCACTCCTTTGTTTCTTCATTGTCTTCAATATCTGTTCCTCAGGGGTGGATAGAAGCAATCAGTGATGAGAATTAGAAACAGACTATAATTAAGGAGATGAATGCCCTAAAAAAAATGATACATGAGAACTAGTTACTCTTCCTTATGGAAAAAAACCAGTTGGTTGCAAATGGATATATACAGTTAAACAGAAATCAGATGGGAAAGTTGAGAGACTCAAAGTCAGGCTAGTTGCAAAAGTGTATACTCAAACCCATAGGATTAATTACCAGGAGACATTTGCTCCTGTGGCGAAGATGAACTCTATTCGTACCATAATCTCATGTGCAGCAAACTACGACTAGGATATTCAACAATTGGATGTGAAAAATGCATTCCTTCATGGCGACTTAGAAAAAGTATACATGAAAATACCCTCTGATTTTGCTTTATCTGTAACCAAGGGTAAGTTTTGTAAACTGTGAAAGGCTTTATATGGTTTGAAGTAATCTCCCAGAGCCTGGTTCAGTAGATTTCACAAAACAATGATAAGATTTGGGTACAAGCAGAGTCGAGCAGATCACACTCTATTTGTCAAACAGATAAATGGTAAGACTGTTGTTAGAAGATATGATATAGATTTACCATAATTGTAACTTCCATAATCAGTGTGTACACACTACTATAGTTTAGGTATTACCATAACTGTAATTATAATACCTTGTGTATATATCTATGTAATAGGAAAAATATGAATCAAATACACAATTCTCAGTTTTATCATGATATCAAAGCACGCTTAGCAGAAAACTAGGTCTTAGTTTTTTTTTCGCTGCAATCGTTATTTTCCCTCAGAAACATATAGTAAGACAAGTTTGTATGGAGAAATTGAGGCCATAAAAAGACCTTACTATGCCAGCGACCGCACCAGAGATTCGCCTCCGGGACTCACAGCCACACGCACCCTCACGCGCCTGTCGCCGACGCCACGCGCCTCCCTCTGCCGGCGCGTGGTACTGTCTTTTCCGACGGAGCTTGGTCTGGACTATTCGCCTCTCTCTCCTCTTCTCATATATAGTAGATGTGCCTTGTTTGATTCAGTCATCTTGATCTGGTTTCTTCAAAAAATTGCCTAGTGTTTGTTTTCCCTGGACTCTGTTTTTGATCCTTAGCACTATCTTGAGGGAGTTGTTACTGTTTTATTTTTCCACCACTAATTCAGAGGTTGATCTAAATTGATCACTCGATTCAATTGATTATGCTCTTGGTAACTCACTGCTATTAAGGTTTGAGTCTTTAAAGCATATCATCTCTGTTGCTATTTCCAGGGATACTCTTGTTACTCTTATTATTTTATCATAGCAGCATCAAGTTCCATTAACAGTGGTGGTACTACCGAAATAAATAAAGAGCAGATGGTTAGAAACCATCATCTTAACTCAGCCTTGGTTCTTAGTTCATTTAAGATAGATGGAAACAATTATTTCGCTTGGTCTCAAGCATGTCGTATGTCAATTGAAGCTAACCAGATGGAACATTTCATTAATGGTACAACAACCATGCCTACACAAGCAGGTGTGGCCCAGGAAGAATGGAAGTATGATAACTCCATGGTTAAAACATGGATTTTTAACTCAATGTAACCTAGTATGCGGAGTAGTTACATGTTCTTAGACACTGCATATGAACTTTGAGAGGCTATCTCTCAAACCTTCTCAGTTTCTGGTGATATGTCTAAAGCATATGATATCCGTAAACGAATTCGTGAGTTGGGTTAGGGGTAGAAGTCTGTGGCACAGTATTTTGCAGAAATTAATGCCCTTTGGCAGGAGCTTGATCATTATCGGGTTTTTTCAGCCAAATGTCTAGAAGATGTTGCTTATCAAAAGTTTGTGAGTGAAGATAGAGTTGTGGATTTACAGGGAGAGTTACAGTTGCAAGAGTCATGTGCTAGATAGCCTGGGCCTGGGCCTGGGCCTGGGCCTGGGCCTGGGCCTGGGTTGAGGACATATGTTCAAAGAGGCAAGAATAAGGTCACTATTTCTACACCACTGCACCAACCTTGGTCCGAACCTAGTCTTGATAATGCTAATGGTGAGAATCCTACTACTTGTTCTTCTAATGATACTGACATTCCTATTGCTCTTAGAAAAGAGGTTAAATCTTGTACTCAATATTCTATCTCTAATTTCGTAGCCTATAATAAATTATTTGCATCATACCACTCCTTTGTTTCTTCCTTGTCTTCAATACCTGTTCCTCAGGAGTGGAAAGAAGCAATTAGTGATGAGAATTGAAAACAGGCTATGATTGAGGAGATGAATGCCCTGAAAAAGAATGATACATGGGAACTAGTTACTCTCCCTTACGGGAAAAAACCAGTTGGTTGCAAATGGGTATATACAGTAAAACTGAAGCTAGATAGGACAGTCGAGAGACTCAAAGTCAGGCTAGTTGCAAAAAGGTATACTCAAACTATGGAATTGATTACCAAGAAACATTTGCTCCTGTGGCAAAAATGAACTCTGTTCGTGCCATAATCTCATGTGCAACAAACTTTGATTGGGATATTAAACAATTGGATATGAAAAATGCATTCCTTCATGTTTATGTTGATGACATTGTGGTGACAGAGGATAATAAAGAAGAGATAGTTAATCTCAAAACGAGTTTGGCCAAAGAGTTTGAGATAAAAGATCTTGGTCCTTTGAAATATTTCTTTGGTATTGAAGTTGCAAGATCTCCCAGTAGGATTTTTCTATCTCAAAGTAAGTATGTTCTTGATCTTTTAACAAAAACTGGCATGTTGGGATGTAAGCTTGTTGATTCTCCCATTGAAGTTAATCATCATCTAGTAGGTGGCATAGGACCTACGCTTGATAGAGAAAGATATCAACATTTGGTGGGACGATTATCTCTTTCTCATACTAGACCTGATATATCTTATGTTGTGGGAATAGTGAGCCAGTATATGCATGATCCTTGACATTGTCACATGGAAACTGTTTACAGAATTCTGAGGTATCTCAAGTCTGCTCCTGGAAAAGGTTTATTGTTAGCAGTTCGCACCACATGGTCATACGAAAGTTGAAACTTTTTCTTACTCAGATTGGACTGGCTCTATAGAAGATCGCCGTTCTACATCAGGTTACTGTTCATTTGTTGGAGGTAATCTTGTTACTTGGCGTAGTAAGAAACAGTCCGTGCTAGCAAGATCTAGTGTTGAGGCTGAATATCGAGCTATCGCCTTGGGTATATGTGAACTAATGTGGCTTCAAACCTTGCTAGAAGATTTGGGTGTTACAACTAAAAGGCCTATGCAGTTATTTTGTGATAATAAAGGCATTCATTAGTATTGCAAACGACCCAGTTCAATACGATAGAACGAAGCACATTGAGATTGACAGACACTTTATCAAAGAAAAGTTAACTAGTGGTCTTATTTGCTTACCTTTTATCAAAACAGAACATCAGCTTGCAGATATTTTGACTAAGGGTCTTAATAGTAAGATGTTTCATCCACTATGTTTCAAATTGGGTATGCGAGACATCTATACACCAACTTGAGGGGGAGTGTTAGAAGATATGATATAGATTTACCATAATTGTAGCTTCCATAATCAGTGTGTACACACTACTATAGTTTAGGAAACCATAACTGTAATTATAATACCGTGTGTATATATACCAATCTATGTAATAGGAAAAGTATGAATTAAATACACAATTCACAGTTTTATCAACTGTCATTCTTATTGTTTATGTTGGTGACATTGTGGTAACAGGGGATAATAATAGAGAAGAGATAGTTAATCTCAAAGCGAGTCTGGCCAAAGAGTTTGAGATCAAAGATCTTGGTCCCTTAAATATTTCCTTGGTATTGAAGTTACAAGATCTTCCAGTGGGATTTTTCTATCTCAAAGGAAGTATGTCCTTGATCTTTTAATAGAAACTGACATGTTAGGATGTAAGCTTGTTGATTCTCCTATTAAAGTTAATCATCATCTAGAAGGAGGCATAGGACCTATTGTTGATAGAGAAAGATATCAACATTTGGTGGGACGATTGATACATTTTTCTCATACTAAACCCGATATATCTTATGTTGTGGGTATAGTGAGTCAGCATATGCATGATCCTCACAGAATTCTGAGGTATCTCAAGTCTACTCCCGGAAAATGTTTATTGTTTGCACCAAATGGTCATATGAGAGTTGAAACTTTTTCACACTCAAATTGGGTTGGCTCTATAGAGGATCGTCGGTCTACATCAAGTTACTGTTCATTTGTTGGAGGGAATCTTGTTACTTGGAGTAACAAGAAACAGTCAATGGTGGCTAGATCTAGTGTTGAGGCTGAATATCGAGCTATCGCCTTAGGTATATGTGAACTGATGTGGCTTCGAACCTTGCTAGAAGATTTGGGTGTTACAACTAAAGGGCCTATGCATCTATTTTATGATAATAAGGCAGCCATTAGTATTACAAACGACCAAGTACAGCACGATAGAACGAAACACATTGAGATTGACAGGCACTTCATCAGGAAAACTTAATCAGTGGTCTTATTTGCTTACCATTTGTAAAAACAAAACATCAGCTAGCTGATATTCTGACTATGGGTCTTAACGGTAAGATGTTTCATCTATTGTGTTTTAAGTTGGGTATACGAGATATCTATACACCAACTTGAGGGGAGTGTCAGAATGTGTTGGGGAAAACAGGTTTCCTGTACCTGTTTTCCTCTCCCAGTTAGTGTTGGCATATAAAATAGGTTTCCCTGTTTTTCCTACAAGAGTTAGGCTAGCATTTGTGTATAAATATAACTACTACCAATCCGAAAATATAACAGTAAGTACATATTCTTACACTGTTAACAAAATCCCCCCAAAACAGCCATTGTTGAAGACAATAAAGAGGCCGCTAAAGATCCATCTCGAGCTAAAACCACCAAATACAGCTACTAACATTTAATACTGACGTACTAAGTTTCATTTGCTACTAATGTAATTTAACCCATCAACATTCAGTTTCTAGGAGGCACGAGTTCCAAATATTTTAAGGGTTATTGGAGGAATACGAAAAATTATTATAAAGTGAACATGTAATTATATCCAGAAATAGCATAGTCAAAAGGCAAATCAGATCTTAAAGTTCAACAAATACTAGATATAATCAAAAATACCCACTTTGATACAAGTACTTACGATTTCTCATCCCCAAACTTCCACCAATCAGGCTCATACCATTGTCTTCCCCTGAAAATTCAAAATAGATTTAAATGCTTAAGTATTTAAATAATTGATTGCACTAAAATTGCTTGATGGACTAATTGAAAAATAATAATTATGCCTGTAAAAGTGTAACACTATCAAACATTGACGAGAGAAAGCAGGGACAGAAGCGCGAGGAATTTTTTTGGATTTGTTAGGATTCAAATGTTTACATACATCTTTGTGTAAAAGACTCTACAACTTGCAAGGGTGTGTCTAGATGAAGGATTTGAAGATGGATTTTAAGTCAACTTGAAATTTAACATTCATTCTTTAGATTGAAAGATGAGAATAAAAGTATCACATATTTTGCGGATGGATTTAGAGTTCCAAAACAGGTTTTATTTATATAAAAAGTGGAGGGATCCACAACATATTTATTTTAGACTTTATTTTCTTTTTCTTTTTTTTTCCTTCTACCTACTTTGTCAAGAACCGAACACAGGATAAGAAAAAGAACCATTCATGCAATTTTTCAACATTCGTTCAAACTTGCCTTACATTTATTGTTACATATATCACCAAGTAAATTCTAGTTATTAAATTATTTTTCCAAAAAATAAAATTTGTTAATCTAGAGATTTTAAATCAATCATTTTAAAATCTCTTTATTTAGACAAACCTTCAATATTTTAATTTTAGACCCAAACACACCCTAAAAGTTAGTAAAGAATGCAAAACTACACAAGCAATTCACAATAAAAGCATAATCACTTGGTACTTGAAAAAGATACCATCAAGGCTGGAGCCAATCTTATCAACCAATAAAAGAATATATACTATCAAGGCTATAAATACCAGAAACCCTCTATACAATTCCTTTCTTGCATTATGTTTCTAATATCCACCAACTCAACCAAAGGAAATCCATTTCGTATCCAAATCTGGTTGAATAGGCTCCTTTCAGAAATAATGTGATTCTCCAAAATAAGACGCACCCTTTCTTTGTGTATTGTTAATTATAAGTAAATCTGGCTACTGCCTTCATGTCCCTAAGAACCATAGTAACGTAGACAACTTAGTGTGGCCAAGTTAAATGTTAACTCCTTCAAATTTTATGTGATCACTTGAAACGGGCACATAATTTCAGAAGAGAAAAGTTTAATTTTTGTATTCCACAATTACCCATTTCCTTTAACATAACCACAAGCTTTTCTTATCGTTCTGTAAAAGGGTGATACGGGTTATTCCGACAAAGAATATATCTTACAAAATGATCAAATTTTTTGAATAGCCCCAACTACAGCAAGCTATTTCAGAAAGACCAGCAGCCATACTAAGATCAGTAGTATCTAGGATCCCTGAAACTATATAGATTTGGAGGTTTGTTTGGGTGAGTTTCATTCCTTTTTAATTCATTCCTTGTATATAAAGATTTTAAGTAGCTAACTCTCTTGGATTTATATTAATTAATTTTACAATACTACTAAACAAAAATAAATATCTTTAATGTTATGGACCATTATCTCGTAACTGACTAACCCCAGCTACTTAACTACTATATGAGGGCAATTATTAAGATACATCATGTGTAGCCACATAAGCAAACTTTCCATGAAGGAAAAACAAACATAAGCAAACTAAAACTGAGATAAACTAATTTAAGATAAAAGAAATACTCTTCAGCAACGACTTCTCCTGATTTCATGCATCCAATATAAGCACTATCTTGAGTTTGTCGGCTTTCAAGAAGTTCAATAAACGCATCTGATAAGCAGAAGACATAGAAATGATACTTCTAGATGTGAAATAAAATGGATTGATACAGTCTGAGCTGTGATCTTCAAAGGAATTGATCAATAAAAGAATTGAAATTTTACCAAGATCAAGGTTGATATTGTCATCAACTTTTACATAAAAATCGGCGTCCCACTTTTGAACTGCTGTACTAAAGAAGAATTTTACTTTCTTAGGAAATTCCTCTTCTGCCTCTTCATGACCATCCTTAATATACAAGAAATGACACAAGTTGAATTTTTAAAAACACTTACTAAATAAAACTACAATTACGAACTCCAAAATATGAAATTTTACAAATAATACACCTATTGATATATATATATATATATATATATGTGGAATAATGGAGGTGCAAGGCCTTGAAAGTATTTTTCATGCAAGGTAGATGAAAAAATGTACTTTTGGGTCTTCCGTCTTCAATTGACAATCTAACCGCACAGATGCAAAAAGCATGCAAAAATATGAGAGCATGCAAATTTTCACATTATTTGGAGATGTGTGTTAACAAATTTATAGTAATGAAAAATAAAAAAAGCCGAGTCGTCGAGAAATATACTTATTTTACATTATAATAGATTATAATAATGGTGCTTTACAACCTCAAATCAAGTAGAAATCAGTAAGCTCTCATAATTTTGCATGCTCTTTGCATCCGTAACATGACTTGCTGAATTTCTAGTCCTTAAAGTATTGAAAGTTTTTTATGCTATTAGTATATACATGAAAATATTATATGTGTAGCTTCTCATAACCTCCTAATTTTTAGTATTACCGTAGCAGTGTATCAAAATCATGCCATATTTGTATCCGATAATCTGGGCCACTTAGAACTAAGAATATAAAAGGTTAAATTAAAAAACATAATCACACAAACTCGTGCAATATCATACTGATAGTCCATTGAAGTTACCAAAAAAGACTAATTGAGTTTCAATATAAGAATAACAAAATTCAATTACTTACAAGAATCAAGAAATCCTTCATCTTGCGATTTTCCTCATCTATACTGCGGTCCAAACTATCACCTCGATTAGCACTACAAATTTTGTAAGTTATCCAGTTATCACAAAAAATTTGCACCCAGTAAGAAAAGTTTTAAATCAATAATACTACTGGTGCAGCAAAGAAGCCAAAAAGTCTACACCTAATGCAGCAGCAGGTGCAATTTACACCCTAGATGTTCAAGGATAAATAGCACAGAAGATAACAAAGGTTAAGATCACTTAAAATGGAACATAAGTTGACTAAAACCGTAGTTATAGTGTGACAAAAGAGATTTTTGTAATTTAATTTGAATATTTATTGAACTTAATAAATATTTTTCGATGATTTAATTATTAGGTTAAATAATTAATTGATGAAATTGTGGTAGATTAATTTAATTATATGTGTTACATTGATTAAATTAATGTGGAGAATTTATTATTCAAAAGTATATATTTAATTGAGCTTATTTGATTAAATGAATTATTTAATAAGCATAATGTTATTCTAATTAATTTAAATAATTAATTAGAGATTTAATGACTTGACATAATTAATAAATGAGAATTTAATTATGTGACTATGTGAATTAATGTAGAAGTATTCTATTTTATTTAATCAAATTAAATAATATATATTTGATGTAAATAGGTGTGACATTATTAAACTATATAATAAGAGTTAAATTAAATTAATGGGGAAAGAGTATTTTGGAGTTAGCCAAACATGGCCCTAAAGATAGTTGGCCAGTTAACCTACTAAGGGATTAACTGACCACGACCATCCCAGTTGCCAGTATGCGCGAGTTATACAGTCTTATATTTTTTTTTCATTTACGCATTTTATTCCTGAGACCTAAGTATGAGAAAACAGAGAGAGTTTAGAGAGAAATTGGGATAAAGTGTGAATTGGAGAAGAAAAAGAGAAGAGTTTTATCATCTTTGAATCATATACGCAAACTAGCAGGGTAATTCCTTAACCCAACTTTTAATTTACGTACTTAGAAACTTTTCATGAAAATTGGCTTTTAGTTTTCTGTAATTGAATTTTCATGGCTAATTGTTAAATCTATGATGTTGTATATGTTTATTAACATGTATAGTTCAAATATATATGATTTATGTGTTTTAGAGTAATTAATCCATGAAATTAAGATTAAGTTGGAATATTTAAGGTTACAGAAAAATAATGCTTGAATGTGGCCCATAAGTACAAAAATCGGTGCCTTAATTGTATGTTGGTGAATTGATAATTGATATACATGTAAAAACGAAAAGAACTAAACTTAAACGGACTAATTTGGTGTTATAAGAATCTGTGATTTGTGATTTCATGAAATTTGACGAAATTTTGAAAAATAGCAAGAACATGAAAATTATGGCTTTAAATCTTGTTGTTTATGTGACTCAAGATGTTAAAAGTGTGCTAAGAATATCATTAAATGTTTCAGTTAAATTTAGAACATATGGGTGAAATTGTTTTCGTTGTTTATGTGAAGTTTTGGCCTAAATTGACCCTGTTTTGTGTTCTTCACGAACTGTAAGTTTAGAACATATGGTTGAACTTGTGAGATTTTTGGTCTAAATTGGTCTTGTTCTGTGTTCTTCGCGAACTGCAGAAACTGCATAAATTGCAGAAACTGAATCTGGGTAACCCCGCCCCGGCGGACAAAAAAATAATAATAAAATAAATATTCGATGGAAATTATTATTAAAATATTTATCAAATAAAATAAATGTTTTAGTTGAGATATTTATGGAATAAAATAAATATTCGATGGAAATTATTATGGAATAATTTATTCTAGTGTAATAATAGTGAGGGAATGAAAATATTCTAATTTAATTAAGTAATTAAATTAGAAGGGTAATGATTTGTTAAATAAAATGGAGTTTATATTAAATAATTAAGTGAAAATGTGACTAATGGACAATATAATAAGAGAATTATAAAAATAAATTAGAAAAGGTCTTGTGACCTTATAAGTGCTATGTTTTGTAACTGGTTAAACCACGTTAAAAAAATGATGTCCATGAGATGATATGATGTTGTTTAAACTTAAGATTTGAGATTTCAGTCATGTATATGTGAATGATGGAAATGAGCAGAATTTAAACCAAGTTAACAAGTTGTATTAAAAGAGGGAACTAAACTTATAAGGTTAGTATTAATGTAACTAATGAATGTCGTGAACACATATGGTATGTGTGTAGGACTTGTGGTGAACGGGAGTAGTAATCATTTAGCCTACGCACGAGGCAAGTTCTCTAACCCTAACTTTATCTAAGCAAGTTTATAAACCTTGTTTCTTTATATAAAGCAAGTTCCTTATTCTATCTTGTTTATTATTGTTCAAGTCAAGATTTCATATTAAATGATATCATTCTTTAAAAGCATGACTCATGTTATACAATACTTCTTCGATTGTATACCTCTTGAATTTTATTATTCAAAGTGAATATCAATTATTGTTGAACCTTGTAAGACTAGCAAACCCTTATTGATTCAACTAGTCCATAGTTGATGAACGTTCTAAATTTCAGAACCATTGTTGAACTTATCCAAACCAAACTTCTTTTGGTACGGACTCTAATGTCAAACTAAGATGAACAACCCTATTATAGGAGATTAATTATGCTTTAGCGTTAAGATATTGTGCACAGTATGGTACTAAGGGCTGATCCCCCTAAGTACGAGAAGAAGAGTCCGTAGTTTTATGACTGTTAAAGGTTTCAAGTATAAACACTTGGCAACCTAGGACGTAGTTCAAGGTCTTATGACCCTCAGAAGTTCTTTTGATTCTTGTTATTCATTCTCGATTCAAAAGCCGAGTTTTCTAATTTCAGAAGTCTTTGATTCATTCGCATGTTATTATTTTATTGTTATATTATTATACTTGTGGGCAATCATGCTCACCCTTGCGTAATAATAACATTGCAGTTAAGAACGAAAGATCTGACGAGCTTTCTACTAGCAAAGGCAAGGGCAAAGTTAACAAGTGATGAGGTCTTGTTGTTTATTTGATGTATTTATGTTTCAGACTTATGTTAAAGTTGTGTAAGACTTATTATTTGTTTATGTTATCGCATTTAAGATTTAAGGTTAGTATGACCTGAGATTGATGTATTTACATTCAAATGTTGTAACTCCATAAGGAGAGGATTTATTTCTATCTATTTATGGTTTTTCATTTATTATGGGTAGATAGATACATGATGTTTGGACTAGTGAATACCAAATCCCGTGAGAATTGAACTACCCGGATTTGAGGGTGTCACATATAGCAAACTTATTAAGATAATAAAAAGATACATACAAACCAATTAGAGTGACTCAAATGACGAAAACTTGAACTTATAAATTAAAGACACGCATCTAGAACAGGTCCAGCTAACTGCTGGAATCGTAATAATGTAAAATAACATAACCAGAAATAGAAGGAAACTAAAACAGGAAAAGAAGAAGAAAAAGCTGCAGCTTTCTTTTGCTCGTGCATCAACTAGTACAACTACAAAGCTAAAAACAAAGGAAAACAACAACACTAGATATTCATATTTAAGATCCAGCTTAAGTTTGTGGGAAAACCTCCGACCAATTACAAAACGTATGACCACTCCTCTTTCTTCAAGTTTTTTCAAAGCATCACCTGAAAAATTCCAAATGAATGCACAAATACCAGTCATCATAGTGTATACTCCTGATGAATCCTTCCTCACAATATTCAAAATAAACCAAGCAGGCAGCCAAATCAAATACCAAAAGCATTACAAATTACTTTTCGTATACTTCATCAATTTTTTCTGACTAGGAAGGAGAAGAAAAAATAGGTGCTTCCATGAAATTTTTGCAGTGGAAGCCAAAGTGACAAATGATTCTCAGAAATTTGTAATCTTCATGCGCCAGGAGGAGTTCTTGGTTGAAGGTATGAATTTTTGGATGTGATTTTGAAGGTGTAATCTGAAAAAGAGTTAACAAAGGATGCATCACAATCCTTACGTGTTTTATAATATGGCTAAGTGTGGTCATGTGCCAGGTTTGAGGTCTTGTAATAGTTTGTTGAGTAGTTTTGTTAATAATAGTGAAGGCCATGCAGCTTTTGTGTTCATACTTCATAATCAGATACTAGAGTTGGAATTGTTACGAATGTGTATACTTGTACAATAACGGTTAATTCATATTGTAAAGATGTTGGGATGGGTAAAGTTGTAGAATTTATGAAAGATATGGAGAATTTGGGTATTGAACCGATTAGTGACTTAGCAAAGTTTGATCAATAGGTATGTTGACCAAGGGGATGCGAAAGGAGCTGAAGGAATGTTAAGTAGATGAATGACAATGGATTGTAAAAATGTTATACATATACACTTCTGATTAAGGATTATTCCAAAGAAAGGCTAGATGGAAGAAGCAGAGATGGTGCTTTGAGGCATGAAAAGGAGCTGTAATTGGCTGTGGATGAGCATGCTTATGGTGCATTAACTAATGGGTTTTGTCAACTTGACAAAATGGATGATGCTATCCGGATTCGGGATGAAATTGTTTCTGAAAGCAAACAGCACTTAAAAGTTAGTGCCGTCCCTTTAAGTTCAAGTTTCTTCAAAAGTAAAGATATATTAAATCAGAATTGTTTTGCAGGACATAAAATCAATCACATAGAAAACTCTTTGAAGCTAGATTATTACTTACAAAATAACATCAGTTGAAATAGAGAAGCAAGTCATAAAACTAAAGTGGCATATCTTGCAACAAATTTTCAATACTATATACAAACTCAAATGATCATCAAAATCTACAAACAGAAAGGGACAAAGAGGTATTAATGGTTCATAATTTAATAATGCTTACCAGGATTATCTCAAGACAAACCAATATTTTTAAATCAAGCTTTAAACTGACCTTTTGGCATCGAAGAACCTCTAAACACATTTCTCTTCAAACGACTTCCAAATCCAGTATAAACTCCAATAACAGCAAGAAGCCTTTTACCAGATGAAGACCCACTTTGCTGCAACTGGTTATTGAGGTAACCTTGGTTCTTCGCTAATGTTAATTCCATCTCTGCTTCCACAATTCTCCTCTCCAAATCTCTAAAAAAATATTATGTGCAACAACAAGGCACATTATCGTTTTTAATTGTGAAAACTGAGACTGCAAGTAATTACAACCATACAATGTCTAAAATGTATATAAATAAATATAATATACATATAGGTATATATGTAGACTTATTGAGAGAGAGAGAGAGATTACTTGCATCCTAGGACCACTAGCTTATCTTCAACCGAAAGAACCTTCGGTCTCTACCAACAACAACCAGAAGATAAAATTGACCATTTAGAGAGAGCAGTGTATTGAAATCAAAATTGTATGCATAAACCTGAAATTTATACTAATCACCTGCTAATATGGTTAATACTAAATACTTTAACTTGGGCACATTCATAACTCAGAATATTAAAATGCAAGTCTTTTTTCACAAGTCTTAAATACTAAATATTACATCTTTGATTGTTTTTGGGTCATAGAATTTGTAAAGTATTCGTTTGGGAAAGCTTTTTAAGTATATCTTTAAGCTTATGAGTTATTACTAATAAGTATAAAAGTTACCTGCCAAAAGTAGCAAGTACTAGTAAAAACAGAAACCAAAAAAATATCCCATACAAACACTTGAGCTTAAACTAAGCTAAACCACTTTTAACTATCTAATACTTGTAAATAGAATAATCAAATTTTTATTTTATTTTTTATCGCAAAATATGCATATTACAAATAGTAAAGACAATGCCATTTTCAGATGAATTTCAATATTTGACATTAACCCAAGTTCAAAAAAGTCTAAAACATTGAAGTTGTACTTTCCTAGAAAACTAGTCATCTTAGGACAATTTCTGTAAAATTTACATATACAACCAATATAGTTAATAGAACTTAATCCACATCCAACCTCATAAATTTCAAGAAAAGCTTTGATTTTAATGCCCTATAAACAGTCCTACATTTTTCTCAGCAACCAAACAGAGCCTAAAAAATGAAACCCAATACAGACCAAACCTGGTTGGAGGTCTTCTGAAGAAGAGATGCCAGAAACATTCTGTTCTCTGCATCTTGCCACAACCTAATATTCCAACCAACAAAACAATCACATTATAAACTCATATATATATCTTAAACACACAACACAAATATTTTATTACTCCTTCCAAAATTAGAAATACATTTGGACTTCTTAAGTAAATTTGTGAATCCGAACATCCAAAATCCATAAGATACAGAAACAACTATAAGTATCCTAAATTATTTAAAAAGGACTACAAATTACCAACATATTTGTTACAAATTAGAAATACATTTTGACTATTTAAGTAAATTTGTAAAATCCTAACATCCAAAATAGATAACTTATTTGATTTGGATAGAGACAACAAATTATCTAAAAAGTACTACTAATTACTAAAAAGTACAACAAATTACCACCATATTTGTTACTTTCAAAACATAGATGAACTCATTAATTTAGAATTTTAAAATTCCGTAAATTAACTTAATCAAATTAAAATGTATACAGCAGTAGTATATGTTTTGAAAATGCTGAATCCAAAATCCATAAGAAAGTATTTGATTTGGATAGAAACAGCTATAATTATCCTAAATAATATAAAAATAGTAAAACACTACTAATTACCGCCATATTTTTCTGCCTTCTAAACTTGCATGAATTCATATCAATATCAATTTTGAATTTTGAAATTCCCAAATTAACTTTTAATCAAATCAAAATGCATATAGGACTAACATATGTTATCGAAACGCTGTATCTCTCTATATGTAGGTAGATAGATAGATAATAGGTATGTGTATATAGATAACGACCGGCCAGCAATGTAGAGCCAAGCGACGCAAGAGAATAAGGCTAAGAAGAGAGAGGATTTTGAGGAGGATTTTGTTGTTGATGATCTCCATCTTTTGTCTGGTTTTCCAAACGATGTCGTTGTTGGTAAGCCCTCCATGTAGGGAGAGCTCTTCTCCATTTTTGTTTTCCCTCTCTTTCAGAATCGAATGATTGAACTGAGGGATAAATTCAGAGACGAATTGCAGGTGGTTGCCGATCGGATTTTTGAGTTACAAGTAACAGTCGATTTAGAGAGAGCAAAAAGAAGAGAGGAGAAAATTTAGGCGTAGCCGCGTAGAAAGTAGAAACTCAAAAAAAAATTGTAATATTTAAAACGGTAAACTATTTGTTAGTTTTCAAAGTATAACTATTTTTCGTATTTAATTCTTTATCTATTTTTTTTCGCATATCTCGTCTTTAAATTATATATTTTTTAATATTAATTCTCTAAATATAATATTATTTTCACGTTTAATCCTCAAATATAGTTATTGTTCACATTTGATCTTCACTTTATAATTGTTTTTCATATTTAGTATACTTCAATTGCTCTATTTTTGCAAGGTTGGAATAAAATTTCAAAAATAATAAAGTCTAAGAACAAAATAGGTGATAAAAATAGTTGAGGACTAAATGTGAGCTTCGTTTATCCCTATTTAAACAAGAGAAATTTGAAATAATTTTTTGTTAGAATTTGAGTCTAAATTGAACTAGGTATCATTAATTATTTGAAATGATTCTGTCGACGCCGTGTTTTTTCCTTTTCTGTTAATTTTTTTTACTGCCCTTTATGTGATATTATCTTGCGAGGGTATATTTTTTAGAAAAGACAGGCAAAATGTCGACGATTTGAAAAAATTGATTTTAATACGATTGGGACCGAATTAGACAAGGCTTTCAGTTGATATGAGTTTAAATGAATGTATCAACTCATTCGAATTTTGAAAGGTTTTCGTAATATGGTCCTAATAAATGACTCTATTTAATTGGTCTAGAACTCGAGATTCATAGAGTTTGGGGGGCTTGCTTAAGCAAGGGAAGGTGTTAGGCACCACACCCCCCCCCCATTTCGTGAAACACGATTATCGCTACTTTTTCATTCCATATACATTTTGTGTGTGTTTTGAAAGCTTTTGATTTGAAAAGATGTTTGTGCTTAGAAAATAATGTTATGCCTGTTTGGACGTATATACGAAGGGGTTTGACTTATTAAAAATTTCATTTTTAACATATATGAAAACATATAAAAGTGAGGTTTTGAAATATGATTTTCAAACCATTTCGCTTACATAGGAATTGAGGCATTTGATACTTCATTTTATCTTGTTTTGAGCCTATCTTTTGATCCTAGAAACAGATTTGTTTGATTTTATTGAGATGTGAAGCATCTTTGGGGGGTGGTTTAGAACTCGGGATTCTAATAGCTTGATTTTTCTTAAGTCTATCCATCCCGATGCAATTTATATTTTATAAGATCTTCATTAATTTGATTTGAAAAACATTTTGAGTGATGAAATGAAAACTAGAAAATACAAGGGTCGGACTCCTTATGGGCATGGAAGCCATAGAAGGAAGCCCGAGCACCACATACATGTTTTCACTATTTTGAGGCCTTAAATCTGTTTCCCCATTTTAAGGCCCCAAATTTACATTAACAAAGGATTGCAAGATAACATTTACAACTTAAACAAGTCCATTTTTCGGATCTAGATCCATTGATTGGATCATCAATCCTTTGTAGTTCCTATGCTCACATAAATATTTAAAACTTACACAATGAATATTTAAACATTTTATGTACAAATAACTAAAAATTTCGCTAAACAAGTGATTTATTGAACAAGTCCTTGTATGCGATTAAACAAGTTTCACGTTTCCTCTGGATATAGATCTAGGGTCACTTGGATGCTAAATATTTATAAAAAATTAGAAAGTAAACTAGATATATACAGATATTAGCCATTCTAGCTTTTAGGTTCAAGTTTTACAACTTTTAAACCAGTTAAAAGCTAGATTTGGCTAATCTAGTACGGATCTAGTCAATACAATGTAAATATTGACTACTTACATAAAATGAATGGTTAAAAAGGTAGATCTGTGCCATATATATATATATATATATATATATATATATATATATATATGATAAAACTAATGAAATACCCACTGTAGTTGGCACGTTTTACTAATTACACCATTAAACTTTTAATTTTTTAAATTATCCCACTAAACTAATTATTATTTTGAAATTGGGTAATTCCGTTAAAAAAAATAAACAGACGTTAATTTTTTATCGATAAAACTAATGAATTACCCACTGTAGTTGGCACGTTTTACTGATTACATCATTAAACTTTTAATTTTTCAAATTACCACATTAAACTAATTAATTTTTTGAAATTGGGCCATTCTGTTACAGACCTCACGAGTGTTAAATCGTTTCAGTTTTTATCTTACATGGACATTAAAAAGAAAAAAGAAAATAAACAAATTTGATTTATTCTCTCTCTCTCTTCCTTCCTCTCATCTCTCTCTTCTCCCCCTTCTTCCAAATCAAATAGATCTGCGTATTTTCTCTCTCTAAAATCTATGAAAATTCCTAGATTTGAATATCCAAAACATTGAATTGAGCTTCAAAGTTCATCATTAGATATAACAATGGAGTCTGATTCCCCAACAACAACAACAGATGAAGTAAATGGTGTTGCAATAGGTTTCCTTCCTCTCACCTCCGACTATCAACATCCTTATGTATCTGAACTCCTTTCATTCACTCCTGATCGCCTCCACAAGGTCCACTCCTTCCCCAATCTCTCTCTATATATCTACGTGTGGGTATATATACATGTGGTAGTAATATTTGGTTAAATTGATTTTGTTGGGATTGCATTTATGATTTGATACGAGTATGAGTTTTTATAGATGGATGCAGAGATAATTCAAAGGTAGATGCAAAATGTTGTTGTTTTCGATTATCACATTTTCATTTCTACTGCTGATGCATTGCTTTTCATTCGCGAGGAAGTTTTTTCTAATGATAAACATCTGAGATTAGAGTACTCAAAATATTTTGATTTTTTTGCTTTCACTTTCAAGTTTCTAATTATTCTTTGCCACGTAAGTAATATTTTTTATTTTTGAATTTCTTTTCCAGAACCACATAGATAAAAAAATAATGTTTGCTTCATTTTTTAATAGAATGACCAAATTTCAAAATATTAATTAGTTTAATGGGGTAATTTAAAAAATTAAAAGTTCAATAGTGTAATCAGTAAAATGTGCCAACTATAGTAGGTAATTCATTAGTTTTTTCGCTTAAAAATTAACTTCCGTTTATTTTTTTTAACGGAATGACCCAATTTCAAAATAATAATTAGTTTAGTGGGGTATTTTAAAAAATTAAAAGTTCAATGGTGTAATCAGTAAAACCTGCCAACTATAGTGGGTATTTCATTAGTTTTGCCATATATATATACATAACACTTATATTGAGACACCCCCATATCTGGGTACTTCATTCCCACAGGATTTGGTATTCATTATCCAAACATTCATTTCTAACTACCCAAATTCAATAAAATTTAAGCAATAAATCTTCCCATTAAAGGGTTACATAACTTAAACCAATAAATCTCATGTTGTCTAACCTTAAAATATTTATCAAATGCGGAAAAATTAATTAATTACATCTCATAAATAAAACTAAGTCTGAAAACATATGTCTCAACAAATTAACAAGTCTTTAACACTTGTTCATCTTTCCTTTCCCTTTGCTAGTGGTTGGTTGGTCAATGTGACGCTCCCAAAATAGGTATACATCACTCATCTTGAGTCGCCAAATACAAGGTACTGAATACAAATACAAACTTAATTATACAACTGTCGTATAAAGTAGTATGACAAAACATAAGCTGGGAGTTTCAACACGAATATTGTCTTCTAGACAATATCTAAACTCAAATTCAATATTATTACAATTATTATCACACTATTTCACAAAATAGTGTGGACTACTAATGCAAACATCTAGACCGTCACTCCGTTCCCCGACTAGTCCCGGTTATGTTCTCATTTCCTGAAGAGAACAATGAAAGCAAAAGGGTGAGCTCAACTAGCCTAGTAAAAAATAT
This sequence comes from Panax japonicus, assembly GCA_020205505.1. NCBI lineage: Eukaryota > Viridiplantae > Streptophyta > Magnoliopsida > Apiales > Araliaceae > Panax > Panax japonicus. The sequence continues at coordinate 48,644,196 of CM035102.1, read as the reverse complement.
TATGACTACGATAATGTAGAATAAATTATCGTTAGTCTTCACCAGTGTTAAACTGATAAAATACAATAGATATCAAGTTTAACTGCAGCGAAACAAGCAATCCATTAGAAGAGTCAAGTAGAGCATGATATCTACTATCTTCTATGATTTAAAAAGTTTATCATCAATTTTATCGTTGAGACTTAGCTTAATAAATAATCCACATCATCCAATCATCCCTGCACTACGACGAATGATATTCATTAGTATCACGACCATGAATTATCCATACACTACGGGCCAAGGATATTCGTGTTTTCATCAATGGTCATGATCATGCCAACAATTGTCCATCAATGCACTACGGGCCAATGAGGACTTTTACCACATCATTTGTAACATTACGGTCATGATTATACCGAATAATCCCTGGTCATAATCATACCAAGTCCATCTATGCACTACGGGCCACAGATGACTTTTATCATAATATAAACATGGGGATGATGACAGTGATATAGGAATTCAATTAAATAAAAGCAAATGATAAATATTAAAGACTTATAATTTAATTTATCCAGAATTCAATAATGTCCAAATTGTCAACAAGATACTGCTTTGTGGAGTAAAATTCAAGAATAATATTGTATCAAAAATGATTTGGACCAAAAAGAAATCAATTTTTATCATGAATAGTACATTGAGTGAATAGTAACTCATGAATAGTACTTCGGGAATAGTAATCCCGTGAATAGTACTCCAACATAAAAAAGTTAAAACTTATGAAGAATGCTCAGAATAATATTTCCATGAAAAGATACTAGATGAAGCGCAAATATCATGGATATTTTACTAATTTTATGGAGTATAGAAGCCAAAATTTTAATAAAATGAGTGTAGAATTTGAAATCTGAAACGAAATAATATTACTTACATACTACAGAGTATGGAAGAAAATATTATTTCATACGAATATTGAACAAAAATAACATTCTTTACCTTAAAAAGGAGAGTATTCCAACTGGTATAGCGGGGATATTCTTGAAGAAAACTTTTACTATTTTCTACGCTCAAAGCTTTTTAAACTCTAAAGAAATACGCTCAAGATTATAGAAGAAGAATTCTCTAATTCTGGTGTGATTTTCAATTCTAACTAAGCATCCTATTTATAGGAGAATGGAAGGATACTATTTGAATTTAAGAAATCACGTGTGCATAGTGGGAAAGTTCACGAGCGCGCAAAATCGGTTGATATTTTTTTATAAATTACTATGCAAACACTATGTAGGAACTATGCAAATACTATACATAATAAAATATAATATATTATATTTTTCATAAAAAAATAAAACTTATAATATATATATATATATATATATATAATATAAATCAAACACTCAGTGAATAAACCTCTCTCCCAGCCAAATTCATTTTTCAACACACGTGGGCCCCACCCATGTCATCATCATATGTGGGCCCCACCTCTTATACTGAATAACTTTCTACCAATTATTTTGAAAAATGAGTAAGTGGAGGGTCTATAAAATAAGTAAAATTTATAACAAATACTTCATAAAAATCTCCTCAATATTTTCAACAATATTTATTCATCATTATTATTATTTGCAACATTTAACAACCAGATCATTCCCCGGAAAGAGGGAATTTTCCAATAAGGATTTTTCTTATTGGCACGCAATTAGGTGATCAAACCTCTCCTCGACAGAACTTTCTAGACATCATCAATATTGCAAATAATAATATGAATAACTGTATCGTCTCAATTATTGATTTAATAATATATAAAATATCGACAATAATTGAATCAAATAACGTGAGATACTATGCAGTAATTACTGTAGCAATAATTGAGTATAACTGAGTGACTTCTCACGTAAGCATCAATAATCAATACCGTGTGCTACTATGCAACTACGCGTATTACTGTACTTTTACCGTCGGGTATTTCAACGGTTAACGGTTAAAACTTTCGTCGTTATTTTTATAAAAAGATATTTATGTCATTTTCTCATTCTGACAATAATTCCGTTGTGGGGTTCACCAATGATTGTGTCGTCGTACAGATATTCCCTGTTAAAACGAATATTCCCGACCAATCGAATATTTTATAACAACTTGCATACTTTGCAAAATTTATAAATATTACCCATAATATTAATATTATAACAAATCCACACCATAATATTCAAAAATATATTCTGAGAAAAATTAATCTTTATTCATAAAAGTTGGGGTCTTACAACCTCTCCTTCTTATGAAATTTTGCCCTCGAAATTAGGGTACGTACCTGGCATGTCGAAGAGGTGAAGATACCTTAATTTTATTTTAGATTCTAACTCCTAGGTTATTTCCTCAACATCGTGGTTTCTCCAAAAAACTTTGACTTGAGGTATACCTTAAAGCGTAGAATATGTTCCTTCTTATCCAAGATTTTAACAGGTATCTCCTCATACGTTAAATCTTCCGATATTTTGTCCGGTTCTTACTCAATAATATGGTTCGGGTCTTTCACATATTTACGTAACATGGATATGTGAAAAACGTTATGAACACAAGACATACTTGGCGATAAAGCGAGTCTATAGGCCACAGTTCCTACTCGGTCAAGGATTTCAAATGGGCCAATGAATCGAGGATTGAGCTTTCTTCTCTTTCCAAACCTCGTAACTCCCTTCCATGGATCAACACGTAACAACACATATTCTCCAACATTGAATTCCACGTCCTTCCGATGAAGATCAGCATAACTCTTTTGTCGATCTTGTGAGGTTTTTATATGTTGTCGGATCATTTGAATCTTTTCCTTTGTCATACGTACCAATTTCGTTCCCAACAACGTTTCTTCACCCACCTCATCCCATCATACTAGAGAAAGACACTTGCGTCCATACAACGCCTCGAATGGAGCCATGCCGATACTTGCTTGATAACTATTGTTGTAGGAGAATTCCACTAATGGCAAGAACTTGTCCCAACTTCCTTTGAAGTCAAGAACATAGAGTCTTAATAGATCCTCAAGAGTTGGAATAGTCCTCTCCGACTTCCCGTCCGTTTGAGGATGAGAAGCCGAACTAAATAGTAAATTCGTGCCCATATATTTTTGCAAACTAACCCAAAATTATGAAGTGAATCTTGGGTCTCGATTAGAAATTATGGATATTGGCATACCATGCAGTCTTACAATTTCATTTATGTATATACGAGCAAGACGTTCAAGTATATAAGTTTCTCATATAGGTAAGAAATGAGCAGACTTGGTCAATCTATCAACAATGACCCAAATTACATCAGTTCCTTGAGAAACCTTGGGAAGACCAGTAACGAAATCCATGGTAATGTGCTCTCACTTCCATTCTGGAATTTTAAGTGGTTGCAATGGACCTTTTGGCACTTGATGCTCCGCCTTGACTCATTGACAAGTTAAACACCTTGAGATAAACTCTGTTATCTCTCTTCATATACTTCACCAAAATGTATGTCGAAGATCACAATATATTTTGGTACTCCTAGGATGGATTGCAAACGCTATGTTGTGCACCTCCATCATGATTTTATACTTTAAATCAGGGTCGTTAGGAATACAAAGTCTAAAGTTGACTCGTAGTATTCCTTCTTCATCGATTCTTGCTTCCGAGATAACACCTTCTTGTACTTTTTTCTTTATACGTATCAGCTCCAGGTCTGTAGCTTGAGCAGCTTTAACTTTATCGATTAAATTCGGTTCTACTAGTATATTTGTCATCATCACGTGGGTCCTTGGTGTAACGCCCCCAAATCAAGGTACTTGAAACCCGAACTCAGTGCATTACGATACCATTTCTATGAGCGAAAATAATAATATTATCATAAATATCAAACTTAATTTACATATCAGAGTCTAATCCCAGGTACGTGACCGTAAACATTTCATTACATGATAGATAATAAATATAATCTTCTTATTTAAGTCTAGCTATTACATAAGATAACTCAAACTTATTCGGGTAGCTTTCCTTTCCTTTTGTTCTTGGCAGAGCCCTTTTGTCGATCATACTTAACTGAAAACATTTAAATTAAGCAAGGATGAGCATTTGAGTGCCCAGCAAGTAATAACAATTATAAATATTAGCTGAAAGGATTAAATATTTTCTTTGTACTTCCCTTCTACAACAAATCAAAAGTTATGAAGTAATCTGAACCGATAATAATAACATAACAACTCTCTATCAAATTTTGAAACTACGTACTGACTATAAATAGGGTTAAGGTGACATACTATGAACATTATTTTTTTCATTTTCGTTAAGGTTTAGCAGAAATTCATCTGCAAACCGTCATAACTTACGGACACGAGGGTGATCTGCCCAATGTGCCCTGTATTGATCAATACTACATGCAAGAACGATATTATCGTTCACTCTCTCCGCTTTGGGCGCATAAAAGTTTTCCCATATTTGGGATGTTCATACTTAGTCTGGAATCCAAATCAAAACAATTTGATTGGATAGAAAAAGGTTTTATCATATTCAACGATATTTCTAAATCTATGTCTAACTGAACAAATAGCTTAGACGATTCTTTGTTATCGTATACATACTGAGATCAATAGGTATATATATATATATATCAACATGTGATTGAATACAATAACTATCCAAGTGGGGACACTTGTATATCCATGTTTAGAAATTAATAAAAAAAAATATATCTGAATTATCATATACTAACATATTGATAAACAATGATCGGATATAGAATATATCACAATAGGGTTATTAATCTAGCATAATAATAATATAATTCTGAAACTTCTTACTCATGTCCATTGCATAAAGAAAATGCAAAGGTAGGATACTTGCTCAATAATAATTGGAGTAAGTATATGAAACTTGCCTGGTCTGCTGCTTACTGTTACGAAAACTTAGCTTTATCTTTTATATCACGACCTATCATTAATAAGATCATTCTATCGATTAGAATCACATATTATAACACATAGTACTGCTTATTGCAGCTAACACATAATATAATCACATTGTCACACATGTTTCATAGTCATTAAATCACAAATAAACACATATACAGTCAAACTATCTAAGTCTATATCACTTTCAAAGATAATATCGGTGTACCGACGGCGTATCGGGTACTTACTGAGTTTAAAACTCTATTTAATACCCTTAATATTATTCTGGACAACCTAAGTATCAGTCATATTATTTTTCATAGCCTTATAACAATTTTCAAATAATTATTATAATTTATCATGAATTTTCAAACACCGAAATCATTATAAAATGATTTAAATATCAAATAATTCTATTATTATTAACATTTAATTAATATTAAACTATTAATGAAATCATCGCCAAAATATTAAAGTTAGTTATAATAACTCAGAATATTATTAAAGTACTAATAATACCCTTAAATGATTTTTAAAATAATTAAAATTATTTTTAAATAATTATTATTAATATTAAAATATTAATCTATTATCCCTCAAAATATTAAAAGTCATTAAGTATAACTTAAAAATATTTTTAATTCATTTATATCATTTTTAAATGATTTTTAAATCAATAAAAATATTTTTAAACTATTTATTTAATATAATAATTAAATAAATTTAATATTAATAATATTAAATAATTAATATTTTTCATGACAAAATATCTAAAGTTATATTTTATAACTTAAATATTTTTATAACCTTGAAATCATATTTATATAATTTTTAAATCATTAATTCTATTTTTCATAATTTATTTAATATATTTATTAAATAACTTAAAAATCATTAATATTATTTAATTAATGAAATTCATCACAAAATATTAAAAATAACTTAAAATATTTTCTTATAACATAATATAAATTTAAATGATTTTTCAAGTATTAAAATCATTTTTAAGTAATTTATTTACTATTATAATTAAATAAATTAAATACCATTAATATTCCAAAAATAATTAATATTAATGAAATATATTCAAAATAATTAAAAACTCAGTTTTAGACGTTAAAATAATTTTTAGGAATTTATTTTGTATTTTTAATAATTTAAAACTATTTAATACTAATTATTAAATAAAAATAATAATTTCATAAATAAACTGTCGCTAAAAGGGCCCTATAGAGACAGAACCATCGCTATAGGTGTTCTTGGTGTTCTTGAAGAAAACCCAGAACATCATGTCAATTTACCGGATGCTAAGTTTGACCAGCTATAATTCTCAACCTACTGTGTTTTTGGGCTAGCTAAAGCTTCTAGATTGTAGTATTCATGTAATAGTACAACTGAAATCAAGTTTCATGGTCATTCTTCAACAGATCAGAGAGATCTAAGCTCTCAAAATCTTGTCAGACAGTGTTCTTGAGTTTCTGGGTTTTCCAGAAACTCGAGCAGTGTGAGGGTCCCTACTTTAAGTCATTCTAGATTGAGTTCTGTGTTCTATTTGTATGATCTAGAAGTTCACAAATGTAGTATACATATCCGGCTACCATTATATATCATCATATCATAACAACAACATCACGAACGCAAGATCTGAACCGGTCAAACTAAGGGTAAAGAACTATTCTTGAAAAATCTGGGTTTCCCAGATTTCTTCATAAGGCAGTCGGTCAACGCTTGTTTGACCTTAATTATCTCTGATTCTATGTACTTTCTGGGTGATCTAAAGGTTTGATCGTGTAGTCCTCATGACAGACTACAACATGAAAACAACAACTTGGCTAAACAAACAAATAACAAAAAGATCTAGAGCTTCAAAAGTGGCTGTCAGGAATTCTGGGTTTCTGGGTTGCCTAGAAACTCAATTTTTCCTGATTGGTTAACTCACTTTGACCACTCATATCTTGAGTTCTAGACATGATCTGACCCTGTTTCCAGTTCCAGATCATAGTCCACATGACAAAGAACATATCCATAACATAAAACATACATATTACTTAACACAGAAAGATCTAGAGGCTCTTACATTCATTGTCAGACCACAGTTTTAAACTTTTTCCAGATTTCTAAAATCATCAATTTCGAGCATCTAAGTGTTATGGATCTGAGTTATAACAACCCAGATCACTAAATGACACATACTAACATACCTTTAAACAATAAACAACAACAAATAACATGAATCATAAGGATTTCTAGGTTTAAGGTTTTTATACCTTTCTATGAACCAAATCTTGATCTAATGCTTCTGATCTGCTACAAGTGTTAGTGGGGCTTGAATAGTGACTGGTCTAGCAAGAATTTTTCGAATGTTTGAAGTTGAGAGGGTTTTGGTTGAGTGTTGTGATCAAATGTGGCTTGAATGTGACATTCTCTCTCTCATAATCTATATATAATTTGATGAAATGGTTAGGGTTGATCATGCTTATTGATTAAAGGCTTTACTAGACCACATGGCTATATTGAGTTGGTTTACCAACTAAAGTTTTGGCAACATATACAAGTTATCTATTAAATAATGCAAGAAGGGCAATTTAGTCATTTGACTTTTACTTTTAGTGGCAAAGTTGTCAATTCCTTTCTAACCTCTAGGGTTTGACCCTTAGGGTTTAACCTTAAGGTTTCCTAAGCTCTAAATCTAGAATTGTGTATTAATGGTAAAATGGGCATCTTAGTTTCTAGAAATGTGAATTAGGGTTCCCCAATTGAATTAGCTTTCCTAATCACCTTAGGCTTGCAAAAATAGGATTTGTAAAATACTAATTACCATTAAGCTTGCTAAATTAGCAATTAGGGTCTTGATCTAGTAATTAGGGTTTCTAAATGTTAATTAGGGTTTACCTATTTAACATTAAACATAATAATGGTCATAACACATAACTTAACAAATCTTACAGTCATAACTGACTTCTGTTCTATAGTTATCAGTAATGCTAGGGTTTATACTGTTTTACTATAACTGTTCCACACATTAACATTACACACATATAAGACATGTTTATATTACTGAAACATAAATAATATTATATTATTATTCTCATTCCTTATTCAAAATCCAGACTTAGGGTTTTAAATTCATATCTGACATAACCTTCATACATACTAACATTAATTAAGTTAAAATAATTAACCTAACCAATATAATAAAATACATATCGTAAGAATCCTAGTAATCATATCATATATACCATAATCATATTTTCATGAAAAATAAATAATAAATATTACAAAATTAATTTATTATAAGAATATAATCTATAATAATCAATAAGTCTAAAAAGGAATTATTTACATCTAATAAATAATTTTATTTATTACATAGATACATATACTTTACTTTGCAAATATTTTCACCTTTATATATATATAAAAAAAATTAAATCGCAAAAATTCTTATTGAAAATATTGGGTTATTGAGTTTTTAACTCTATCTCCATCCTTTGCAAGTCATACAAAATGGGTCTTTGTGTTGACAATATCGCACTCGTACTCGTATATGATCTTCTACTCAATGCGTCAGCAACCATATTCACTTTTCCAGGATGGTATTGAATAGTATGATCATAATCTTTCAATTTTTCGAGTCAACGTCAGTGGCGCATGTTGAGTTCCTTTTGAGTGAAAAATATCAGAGGCTTTTATGATCCGTATAGATCTCCACTTTCTCCCCATACAGGTAATGCCTCCAAATTTTAAGTGCGAAGACAACAGCTGCCAACTCTAGATCATGAGTAGGATAATTCCTCTCATATTATTTGAGTTGTCGAGAGGATTAGGCTATGATTTTCCCATGTTTCATGAGAACACATCCTAACCCTTTGCCCAAAGCATCACTATAGATGACAAATCCCTCCGAGCCAGATGGTATTGTCAGAACAGGTGTTGAAATGAGTCTTCTCTTGAGTTCTTAAAAACTCTTCTCACATTCCTCGCTCCAACCGAATTTTGTATCTTTTCGAGTCAACTGAGTTAATGGAGAAGCAATTCGAGAAAACCCTTCTACGAATCTCCGATAATAACCAACTAAGCCGAGAAAGCTACGTACTTCAGTCACTGACTTTGGTTGCTCCCAGCTTTGTATTGCTTCAATCTTTGTCGGGTTAACAGATATTCCGTGATTTGATATCATGTGCCCAAGAAATTCTACTTCCTCAAGACAAAACTCACATTTCTTCAACTTGGCATAAAGCCTATTTTCACGAAACTTTTGGAGTATCAGCCTCAAGTGTTGCTCATGATCTTCACGGCTTTTGGAGTAAATGAGGATGTCATCAATAAAGACAACCACAAAATGATCCAAATATTCCTTGAATACTCAGTTCATCATATCCATGAAGGCAGCAAGAGCATTAGTCAGTCCAAAACATATGACTCAAAATTCATAATTCCCGTACCGAGTTCTGAAAGCCGTCTTTGGAATGTCATCGGTTTTAATCTTTAACTGATGATATTCGGAACGAAGATCGATCTTTGAAAAGAACTTGGCACCTTACAACTGGTCAAATAGGTCATTAATACGAGGTAATAGGTACCTATTTTTGATGGTGACATGATTCAACTTCCGATAATCAATACGAAGTCGCATACTCCCCTCTTTCTTCTTTACGAATAGAATAGGAGCACCCCAAGGAGATGTACTAGGACAAATGAAACCGATGTCTAACAATTCCTGCAGTTGTGTTTTTAACTCCTGAAGTTCAATAGGAGCCATTCGATATGGGCTTTGGAAATGGGTTTTATACCGGGTTTAAGGTCGATACAAAATTCAATTTCACGTTCTGAGGGTAGGCCAGGAATGTGACGCCCCCAAATTCGGACCTCCACTTGGTTACTCAAATTCGGTTCATCACGTTCTCATGGTAACACCATAATAACTAAAATAACGCATACACAACGGAAAATCTATTTTAGAATAATATATAAAGACTTATTATAATTATTCCCCCAAGTCTCGTAACCTATAGTGCTTAATAGATTACATAATAAAATCGAATAAAGACTTATTACATAACCCTACTTAAGCTTAAACATAGTCTTAGTACAACATAATAGATTTAAAACATAAAGGAACAAGCTAGTCGGTAGCCTTGCCCTTGCCTTTGTCTATTCCAGAGACACCACCCTGTTCCTCCTTAACTGAAAGGTTTTAAATAAACAAGGATGAACACAAATTGCCCAACAATTAATATACAACAAGGGTGTAGGATATAATATCACAAGGTTTGAAATATCGAAGTGTTATTTCTAGGATAGTTCAAAGTGTCAGAATAATATCATGGATAAGAAATATCAACAATTCTTTGAAAAAGGAATGATAATTCAATATAAATCGATAGATGTATATGAATTCAACGACTATCAAGGTATTTAATTGAATAAAAATTTATACTAAGCAGTCACTAAGGACCATTGAACTTCCACTAGAGTTACCAATATTAAACTGATAACCAGAAATATCAAGTACTATAGATGATCAGTCTACAATACTTCACGTTATGCATAACACCACAATAATATTTATTCATGTGTTGGGGTTTCCAACAATATACACTCCCCTTACCATAAGGGTTGTTCAACTCAGTTTTCAAGATTTCCACACCCATCAATTGATTTGGATAGTTTTATTATAAACATGCATATAGTCTAGCCGAATCAAATGGCATTAACCTTATCACAATATTCAAGATCAATACTAAGTTTAACATGAATAACAACTTTCACAAGGGTTTAAGCATATTAGCTCTTTCGAACGAGAAGGTAATATAACTTGTACTCAAGAGATAAGCTTACGGTATTTGCAATGATATTGCACAACAATAATAGTAGGGTTCAAATACTTTCCTCAAGCGCAGTTTACCAAAATACCGCTTTAACAATACTCTTTCAAATCCTAACATAATGTAATATGTATATAAGATATTCATTAGCTAAATGTGCTCATGCTTGATATGTAAGTTTAAATACATACTTAAACATCTAACTTAGTTGTATACTCTTCACATACTTCATTTCATACCTTACGTACTTATAACACAAAATTAGTTTGTAAGTCACCATGGAAATCAATCAACATAGTCTTTAATCGTTGCTTTATAGTTTGCAAATACTTTTTGGACTTATCATTTGAAAGTCTATAATCACATCTTTAAACATTCACTCATATTAACTAGCTTGATTCTTAACACATTGGACATGTACTGGTCATATAATGCATGCTAGAGTAATAATACAAGTATGCAACTCTTACAAATTAATAGCAGAAAACTGATCCTACAGTAGACTGGCGCGACCACGCTTGATTTGTACTAAGGAGACGTGCGGCTCCCAGTTCAAACCAGGACTAAACAGCTATTTTCCTGGCCTAGCTCGTCTATCCTTACATACACTAACACATATTAACATGTTAAGGGTCCTTTTGCATTTTCCTAGTTTAATCTAGGTCCTATTTCGCATGATATGGTCCTAAGTTAGACATCTCAACAATTTAAGGCCATTTAAGGTCATGAAATCACAAAGTCCAACATGCTTGCTTGTTAAACATATAAAGTAGTCATATAACTCATATTAGACATGCTTGTGAGTATTCATATCACATATGTGTATTTAACATCGTTTTTTTTTGAAATATGCTTCGCTTATGATTTCCTTGAATTACGATACCTAAGCATGGTATACATACATTTATGATTCATGAGTGCATATGCTCATAATCATCAGGTTCTAACTTTTAAAGTAGCACATCAACATTCACGTTCAAAGTTCGCATTTTCATTAGCAAAACTTACTAATTAGCCTAACATACTCATGCTTCAATATGAAATTCATATACTTAAGTAAGTATGTCCGACATGCATTTCAAAACCATACTAACATGCTTGCAAGATCAGAATATGCATTATTCTAGTTTACCATTTCTAGCTTTTCCAAAACTTGAAGTTTTCTTGAAAACTTAGCTCATATCATGCTAAAACAACATAACATGTTCAAAACAATATCTACCACATGATAGGGTCATTTATAGGCTTAACCTAACTATCATAGCATGCTCAAATCATATTAGAAACATAAACTCAGCATCTAAGAATAGCACCACGCGCGGCCGCGCGGTATTAGCTTATGGAAGTGGCGCGGCCGCGCCACTTCTAACAGTTTGAAAAAATGGCTCTGTAAGAAGCAGAGCCTTGACACAAGAGGTACTACACCTGCAACCAGGCCATCTACCATGTTCCCAATCATGTGTACCAACTCAAATAACATAATAGCATGCTATTCTACATCAATTAACATAGAATTCAACAAATTCTAGAATTTGACAAACTTTAAACTAAGAACATAATTTTTATACCTTTGCTTTGAATTAGCTCAAAATCAGATTACTCCCTCCCACTCTTTATAACAACTAAGAAAGTAATTCTCAGCAACATAGCACATGAAGTAGAGTGCTCAATTTATAAAAAACTTACTAACCATGCCAAACCAGTATCCAAGAGATTTTAGGATTGCATGAAGGTTATGGAGGAGTTGGTAATTGGTTGTTAGATCTCATCATGGTCACCACTCCTCTTTGATCATGAGCTAGAGAGTTGGAAGAAAATGAAGAACACATGATAGCCTTTTTGCTATCACACGTGGCTGAAGTTTGAAGCAAATGGGACACTCAGATTGGGACAACTTAATTGCTCAACATTCTAGCAACACTTAGACTATACTTATGCAGAACTCTTAATTTTTAATACACATCTTAACCATATATTATAACTAAATGTCACACTTAATAATTTAGGTTTCAATGTAGTAGATAAAATATGAGAATGTAATATACATATAATCCATGTACATTCTATCACACTGGTACACTTATTAAATACCAGTTTACAATATGCTCATGGTATATCATTTCCATACATGCCCACACACATATTGCCACATAGATAATATCTTTATAAAATATAGTTTCAATATGATTAATTACAATGTCCCCACAATATAGTTTTATAAGACTTAATATATAGTCACATAAATGTCACACCATACTATATAATTATATTTGTATTATTATTCACATGCACATAACTATCAATATAATATTATTATATTAATAACTCACTTAATTATGTTAAATAAATAACCATGCTCTTCCTTAATTAATTAATACTAATATTAATTAATCCAACCATTTATGGGTTTTCTATAATCATTACTTATCTACATAATAATCACCTATTATTAATAATTGCCATGAAATCAATATTCCACCACAACCATTATCAATTAAATAACAATTAATAATCACATATTAACCGACCTTATTAATATCAATAAAAACTACAACAACACTTAACAATTAATATTACTTAATTGCTCATCTCATAATTTCTTCGCCGCTTATCATTAATATTAGTATTTCCCATCACTAGCCACACAAGGCTTTCAACGAGTTTACCACAAACTCCACGTATTCTCAACTATTTAATTATTTAATATAATTGAGTTATCTCATTTCACAACACGAAATTGTTCATATTCAAATAAATATTCATTTTCATTAATATATTTATTTAATAATATGCGAAAATTCTAGGGTATTACAAGGAAGTTCTTCAGGAAATATGTCAGTAAATTTATTAACAATAGAAATATCATTCAAAACTGACGTATTTTTGTTTAAGTCTATGACATGAGCTAAGAAAACTTGACAAACATTTTTTAATAAATGAATAGCTTTATGGCTTGAGATGACAGTGATTAATTTTAATGGTTTGGTTGCTTGAATTCGCATAATAGGTTGGTTAAGAATATGAAAGCTAACAACCTTACGAAAATAAACAATTTTTGCATGATGAGTAGTTAACCAATCAATCCCTAGAATTACGTCAAATGCAAGTATTTTCAATGAAATAAGATCGACATGTAATGTGAGGGTACCAATTTGAACCAAACATAAGAATATGAAAGCTAACAACCTTACGAAAATAAATAATTTTTGCATGATGAGTAGTTAACCAATCAATCCCTAGAATTACGTTAAATGCAAGTATTTTCAATGAAATAAGATCGACATGTAATGTGAGGGTACCAATTTGAACCAAACAAGACTTATAAACAGTGGATGTAATGAAGGTTTCTCCCAATGGAGTTTCAACAGATAAGTCAAAGTCTAATTTTCTCCGAAGTCAAATTTAAACGTTGAGCATAAGTAGGAGAAATAAAAGAATGGGTAGAACCGGTATCAAATAAGGTATAGACTTCGTTAGAGTTTATGAATAGCTTACTCATGATAACCTCGTTCAGGTTCCTTGCTTTCTTGGAGGTTAAGACAAACGCTCTCCCTTGAACTACTGGTTTTGACTTTTCTGAAACGACCTTTGGTGCCTCCATCCTAGCTGGACTTAGGCTTCCCTGCACGACAAAATCGAGCAAGGTGACATTCCCTTCCAAAATTATAACATGTTTTGGACTGCTGCGCATAGTTTGGACTAACGTGTCCCTCCCCTCAGCATTTGAAGCATATGATAGGTGGTCATTCTCCTTCCTTAACAACGGGTGCTGGTGCTGACGTCTTTCCATCATTGTTGAATATCCTCTTCTTGAAATTTCTACTTTTATTATCTTGGCCATGATTACCACTGATGCGGTTACCATTTCTGGCATGTTGATTCCCTCCACGTTTGTTGTCACCGCTTCGATGACTCGTACCATTGGTATTATCGACTTTCCGGCTGCTCTCTCTTGGTTGGGTTGACTCATTATCGCGCTCCAATAACTGAGCCCTATTTACAACATCTGAATATAAACCCAGTTTATGAGGGATAAAGTATTTACGTATCTTGGGTTTCAAACCTCTTAGAAACATCCGCGTCATTCTCTCCTCATTATCAACTAAGTGGGATGCAAACCGGGAAAACTCGGTAAACTTAGATTCATACTGCGACACGGTCATATTGTTTTGCTCCAGCTTGATGAACTCTACCTCCTTCATGTGACGAATACTTTCGGGAAAGTACTTATCGTTGAACATTTCTTGGAACTTCTCCCAAGACATCTTCAGTGCGGCAGGCTGAGTATGCTTTACAGATTCCCACCAATAATCTGCCTCTCTTCGCAACATGAAAGTGGAAAAGGGAACCTTTTGCTCCTTGGAGCATCCCAAGACATCAAATATCTTGGTGATCTGCTTTATCCACGTCTCCGCCTTAAGTAGTTTTGGCTCTCCCAAAAACTCCAGTGGTCCCAACTCCTTGAACTGATTAGCGCTGACCGTCCGAGAGTTGCCAGTGTTTCCACTTGCATTTTGGACAGGAGCCCCTAAACATTCCGTCGTTCATCATTTGGTTGGTGTTGTTGTTTGCATGAGGATTGTTGCCTTCCGGATGCAAATTTTCCTGGTTATTAATCATTGGTGATTCAACGGTCTCATGTGCTCCATTGCTATTCTCAACATTCTCGGATGTCATTTTCAAATACTGCCACAAAACAAGGGTTAATTGACATACAACATATTATCCCTATATTCTGACCTACCAATTAAATAACGAATAAACTTAGGTAGGTCATACTAACGAATGAATTACCCACCTCTCCCCTCCTAGTTCTAGTCTCACATCTCAGCCAGGGATCATATCCCTAATATCTGATATCAACTTTGACGTCCCCAAAATAGGTATACATCACCCATCTTGAGTCGTCAAATACATGGTACTGAATACAAATAAAAACTTAATTATATAACTGTCGTATAAAGTACGACAAAACATAAGCTGGGAGTTTCAACACGAATATTGTCTTCTAGACAATATCCAAACTCAAATTCAATATAATTACAATTATTATCACACTATTTCATAAAATAGTGAGGACTACTAATGCAAACATCTGGACCGTCACTCCGTTCCCCGACTAGTCCCGACTATGTTCTCATTTCCTGAAGAGAAAAATGAAAGCAAAATGGGGAGCTCAACTAGCCCAGTAAGAAATATTATGACAAAGATAATGCATTAAGAAATATTAGAAGAGTCAAGTAGAGCATGATATCTACTATCTTCTATGATTTAAAAAGTTTATCATCAATTTTATCAGTTGAGATTTAGCTTAATAAATAATCCACATCATCGAATCATCCCTGCACTACGGCCAATGATATTCATTAGTATCACGACCACTGAATTATCAATGCAGTACGGGCCAAGGATATTCATGTTTTCATCAATGGTCATGATCATGCCAACAACTGTCCATCAATGCTCTACGGGCCAATGAGGACTTTTACCACATCATTTGTAATATTACGGTCATGATTATACGGAATAATCCCTGGTCATAATCATACCAAGTCCATCTATGAACTACGGGCCACAGATGACTTTCATCATAATATAAACATGAGGATGATGACAATGATATAAGAATTAATTAAATAAAAGCAAAGGATAAATATTAAAGACTTATAATTTAATTTATCCAGAATTCAATAATGTCCTAAATTATCAACATGATACTGCTTTGTGGAGTAAAATTCAAGAATAATATTGTAACAAAAATGATTTGGACAGAAAAGAAATCAATTTTTGTCAATAGTACCCCGGGTGAATAGTAACTGTGTGAATAGTATCCCATGAATAGTACTTTGGGAATAGTAACCCCGTGAATAGTACTCCGACATGAAAAGGTAAAACTTATCAAGAATGCTCAAAAAAATATTTTCATGAAAAGATACTGGATGAAGTGCAAATATCAAGGAATATTCTACTAATTTCATGAAGTATAGAAGCCAAAACTTAAACAAAATGAGTGTAAAATTTGAAATCTGAATCGAAATAATATTACTTACATACTACAGAGTTTGGAAGAAAATATTATTTCATACGAAAACTGAAAAAAATAACATCCCTTAGCTTAAAAAGAAGTGTATTCCAACTGGTATAGCGGGGATATTCTTGAAGAAAATTTTTACTATTTTCTACGCTCAAAGCTTTCTTAAACTCTAAAGAAATACGCTCAAGATTATAGAAGAAGAATTCTTTTATTCTGGTGTGATTTTCAATTCTAACTAAGCATCCTATTTATAGAAGAATGGAAGGATACTATTTGAATTTAGGAAATCACGTGTGCACAGTGGGAAAGTTCACGGGCGCGTAACATCGACTGAATTTTTTTTATAAATTAATATGCAAACACTATGCAGACACTATATAAATACTATGCATAATAAAATATAATATATTCTATATATATATATATATATATATATATATATATATATATATATATATATATATATATATATATACGGGAAGCTTCAAGAGCATAATTCTTAAATAGCATAATGCCTTAAATAGCATAATTTTATCAAAACGACGTAGTTTTGTAAACACGCGGTGACATTTTTGTAAATACCATGCCACCGCATATTTTTAAAAATGCCACCGCGTGTTTACAAAACTACGTCGTTTTTGATAAAATTATGCTATTTAAGACATTGTGCTATTTAAGAATTATGCTCTTGAAGCTTTCCGTGTATATATATATATATATATATATATATATATTAAATCAAACACCCGTGAATAAACCTCCCTCCCAGCCAAATTCATTTTTCAACACACGTGGGCCCCACCCATGTCATCATCACATGTGGGCCCCACCTCTTATACTGAATAACTTTCTACCTATTAGTTTGAAAAATGAGTAAGTAGGGGGTCTATAAAATAAGTAAAATTTACTACAAATACTTCATAAAAATCCTCTCAATATTTTTAACAATATTTATTCATCATTATTATTATTCGCAACATTTAACAACCAGATCATTCCAGGAAAGAGGGGACTTTCCAATAAGGATTTCTCCTTATTGGCGCGTAATTAGGTGACCAAACCTATCCTCGATAGAACTTTCTAGACATCGTCAATATTGTAAATAATAATATGAATAACTGTATCATCTCAATTATTAATTTAATAATATATAAAATATCGACAATAATTAAATAAAATAACGTGAGATACTATGCAGTAATTACTGTAGTAATAATTGAGTATAACTGAGCGACTTCTCACGTAAGCATCAATAATCAATACCGTGTACTACTATGCAACTACGCGTATTACTGTACTTTTTCCACCGGATATTTCAACAGTTAACGGTTAAAAATTTCGCCATTATTTTTATAAAAAGATATTTCTGTCATTTTCTCATTTCGGTAATAATTCTGTTGTGGGGTCCACCTAATGATTGTGCCATCGTACGGATATTCCCTGTTAAAATAAATATTTCCCGACCAATCGAATATTTTATAACAACTTACATACTTTGTAAAATTTATAAATATTACCCACAACTTTAATATTATAACAAATCCATACCATAATATTCAAAAATATATTTCGAGAAAAATTAATCTTTATTCATAAAAGTTGGGGTCTTACAGTTAACCTTCTCAATTTTAGCTGTAATTGTTATATATATGCAAGAGTGAGCAAAACAAATGGTCACTTTAAAGGACATAATAACTGGCAATGAATAATCTTAACTGAATTGATTAACATTTTATAGTATCGATAATCAAGAACTGATATTGAAATTCATCTGAGGGTCACAAGACCATGAACTATGTCCCAGGTTATAATTATTTCTAGTTGAACCTTTAACAGTCCTTAGACTATATGGACCTTCTTTCTCATATTTAGGGGGATCAGGTACCATGTATTCTGCACAAACATCTTAACGCTTTCGCGTAAATAATCCCCTATAATAGGGTTGTTCATCTCAGTTTTAACATACGAGTTCGCACCGAAGGAAGTTTGGTTTGAATAAGTTTAAAAGGTAATTTAGAGTTCAACGTTCATCAATTAATGATTTGTTGAATCAAAAGTTTAATGACAATGTAAAGGTTCAACAATAACATAATACAGAGTAGTTATGAACCATAAATGAATATTATAAAGCTACAAGTTCATGCTTTAAGAATAAAGTTCAAAGCATTGAAAAGCCATAATAAACCTTGCTCGAACAAAATGGTAAGTTAAGGTTACAATTTTCAACAAGAAAACAAGATTAAAAACTTTGTTCAACAGATTTCAAGAACTTGCTTAATATAAAAGTAAGGTTCGAAAACTTGCTCAAATAAAGTTAGGGTTAGAGAACATGCTCAATATAAAGAAGTAAGGTTTAGGAACTTGCCTTGCGAGTAAGCTAAACGATTATAATTCACGTTCCCAAATATCCTATAAATATGTCATTGTGCCATAATTAGTTACCACATTATCATGATACATAACTAAATTTCTATTTCATTTACAACTCCTAGTCTTAGGTTTAACCACATGGTTAATCCATATTTCTCATTTATTAACATAAATTTTCAGTTATCACAGAACTCATTAATTACTAATAATAATTTTCATATTTGGTATTATAACAACACCATAATATGATTCATCACATTTTATAGTCATAAGATTTAACAATTATAGAATTTTATATTAAAAATCAAATTTTTGGGCCAAACTGCTAACTGACGCTGTAGCGTCCTGTTGGGTAAATTCTAATTACGTACAGCACGCAAGTATACGTGGTCAACAGGTAATAAAGTGAAAGTAGAGTATCGTTCCCACAAGAAATTTAGTAAGAATTTAACCCTCACAATTACCAGTTTCCTATTAATCCCAGTTTTATTAAACTATCCAAATTAATGATTAAAATTAAAAAGTCTCAATTATTAAAAATACTAAAAATGCAAAACAATCACAAATCGCAAAAACTGAATTTCTAAACAAATATCAGAGAATTAGACTTACAACTTCACCCTAAGATTCACTCTGGTTATTATCCTTTGTTCCAGTTCAATTAACTATCCTAGTTTATTAATCAAGAACACTAAAGTAGAATTAGCCACCTCTCGATGCACTAACACCATATTAACTTAAATCCACAATTAAGATAGAATTAAGTTAAATACCTTAATTAACTAACTCACTATATCTCTATATGAATTACAATTAAAGAAGGTTTAAGTTCAAGTTCTCTACACGATTACATGCGATGTTAAACATATCTCTACCCTAACATTCATCAAGATTTTATTCATTCAAAGAATTCAAGAACACATGCTATATTAACTAAGTCTAGACTCGTACTTCCTCTCTCAAATCCATACAAGTCCACACAAAATTGTTGATCAGGAAATTCATAAATTCAAACACAAATTAATATAGATAAACTGGATAATAGCTTATTAAACTAAAAATCAAAGTCACATAACCATTGTTTCACTTAAAGATCCATCATAAGCCTAAAAAGTAATTTAGCTCATCATAAATGAAATAAATACTGAATAAATTAAAGATATCATCCTTTCAATTACAAATAAACTAAAAGAAAAGTATAAATCCAGAACCACCCTTTTCTTCAGCTCAGTTGCAATTGATACGAAAAACCTTCAAAATCTTCTCTCCAATACTTGCTCCCAAAAATCTGTATTCTTGTTCTCTGTTGATTCCCTCTAATGCTTATCTTGTTTGTTGTAATATATCTAGCCATAACATGTAATCTGACTCTCATTCCCCATCCAAAATGAACTCTACTCCATGCCAAATACTAGTCTTTTGTTGCATCAGCAGTCCAAAAGAAATAGGATACTGTCTCTTTTCGTACCCCCCGCCTCGGCGGGGGTTTAGCCTTGCAATGAGCCCCCCTGGCGGGCTAGTATTTTGCTAACTGACTTCTGGACCCCCCACCCCGGCGGGGGTGTTAGACTTAAACATGCCCACCCCGACGGGCTAGTGTTCTACTAGTTGGTTAGTTTTACTTCTTTGCTTGACACATTCTAGCCACAATTGCACTCCTTTTATGCTCAAATGCCACACCACCAAACCTACACATCAAATAACAATAAACAAGTAAAATAAGATATAAACGCAAGGAATTAACACCAATTAAGCTTGAATTAGGAACCGATTCGCGGGTATAAAACCCACTTATCAAAATCCCCCAAACTTAAACTATGCTAGTCCTCAAGCACAAAACAACACAAACATGCTATACAATGAAATGCAATGACGTGTAATGCATCTAATCTAAAATGCTTATTGTAGACACTCGAAATTTTTCTGCCTACCTGTTACTAACACTATAGGAAGCGCGAAATCTTTTTTTAGAGATAACCATAGAAGACAACTCAGCTTAATCCCAGAAATGCCACCAGAAGTTCAATTTTAAACCCCAGAAAACACACCGGGAGTATCCTTTCCCCATCTCGGAGATAACCCCAAAGATAGCAGTGCAAATACCAGAAATTGCACCGGAGAAGGCCAATTCATCTTGGAGATAACCTCGAGATGTTCCGTCTCAGTCCCAAAAATAACAATGTCAACCTTAGAGATAACCCCAAGGAGTGCAGTTGCAATTCCGGAGATAACACCAGAAATGCTTGTTTCAAATGCATGCAGTCAGCTTCAACCTCAGAACTCACACTGAGGCACTCAATTCACAAAATCAGAGATAACCCCAGGAGGACAGGCACACCTCAGAGACAACCCTGAGGGCATTCAACACTTGCAGCAGTCCAATCTCAGAGATAATCCTGAGCAACATCTGCTTTATCTGCCAAAACTGGAGATAACCCAGGTGAATGACAAAGTTATCAAATGGCCATCTCAACCCCACACGGTGCCATCTCAAAAAATAACAATCAACATATATTCTACGTAAAAATATCCCACAAGAACCAAGGAGTTGCAATCCTGAGTGACTATTACGCAAGGTAGAACACCGGATAAAATTTGAAGCTTGAAGAGATAGGACATGATTCTATCTTCTTGACTTTGTACAACCTCTAATTCCATGTCATTGCGTAGCTCTCGACAACAGCAGTCCGAAATAGGTCTTATACACTTCAATCGGATGCTCAGATTAAAGTTTTACAAGTTCGAGCGGACATTACGTTGAACGCGTGCACGTACTTCGAGAAGGCGGGACCCACGAAGCCCAGGGCACCCCGGGCAGCTGCAGGTACATCTGCGGTTACCCGCAGGTACACCTATGGCTCCCAGCTCTATAAATATAGAGCTTGGGGTGGCCATATTCAAAGAGAAGAAATGCGAGAAAGCCCTGTCAAATTTGCTCTGTACACCCCCCATATTTAGTGCTTGCTCATTTTAAACACTTGTTAGCTCACATATAGCTATATTTTTACCATGCGGGTGCCGAGTGTTCATCCATTTAAAGTCATAGAAGTCTTTTTTGGCAGCCCACTGTAAGCCTTCTTAGACATTATAAAACCATTCTCTTCATCTTTGCACACTTTTCTTCACATTGAGAATCGTGTTGTGTGTGTATACCCGGACTTTGGTCCGTGGTTTTCATTTCTGTCTGTATATATATATATATATATATATATATACTTATATATATATTTATATATATGGACTAACATTATCGAGTTATGCCTCGATTGAGCCTGGACTCACGTCCGGAGCGTTTATTTACTTATATATATACTTATATATATGAACTATTATCGAACTTTGTTCGATGAACCTGGATTTTACATTCAGAGCGTTTACTTGCTTATATATATATTTATATCTATAAACTGTTGTCAGACTTTGTTCGATGAGCCTGGATTTTATATCCGGTGCGTTTACTGTTTATATATATATATATATATATATATATATATATATATATATATATATATATATATTTAGCGACAAATCGCTGAAATGATAAACTGAGCCGGGATCGATATATATCCTGTGCGTTTACCGCTTATATATATATTTACATTTCTATCAGGCCTGAAGTTTACTTCGTGACCTTTTACTACTTTATTTATATTTCGTCCCGCCTAGAGTTTAGTTCGTGGCGGTTGATCGTTTTTACTGCTTTATTTACATTCCATCCCGCCTGGAGTTTACTTCGTGGCAGTTGATCTCATTTACTGCTTTACTTACATTTCTGATCCCCCATGGAGGTGTTTCGTGGTGGTTGATCATGTCTCTCTATATATATTTACTGTTTTTATATATTTACATTTCTGATCCCCCATGGAGGTGCTTCGTGGTGGTTGATCATGTCTGTATATATATATATTTATAGCTTTTATATATATAACTACTTACTGCTTTTCATATAAATTGCGGCATCATGTGAGCCTAGGAATCATGTGATCATAGATTCAGTCTACTGAATCTAGATTCGGTTCCCGTGATGGACATTTTCAGCTATAAGCAGCTTGTAAATTATTCACGGTGTTTGAATTTCCTTAGATGGCTTTCATGCCCATGAGGAGTTCGGTATTGCTATATATTATTTTCTCGAAGATGCTTTGCATCTCGAAAATAAAAGCAATATATCCGAACATTTAATAATAAAATGGAAGTATGAAAAGGTCTCAATTACTATTGAGGACATGGTTTGAAAAACCTCTTTTACAAAACCTCACTGTTGTATCATGTTTAAAACTAATTTTTTTCATACAAATTCAAACCCTTTGTATATAGGTGCGAACGAGGCCTCACACTACTTCCAAATAACAGCACATTGAGCCCCCCATACACATTCATATAACAGTTTCATGAAAAGTGGTGGTCACCGTGGTAACACGGATGTTGGGGGGTGCCTAACACCTTCCCTCCGCATAATCAAGCCCCCGAACCTAAATGAATCTCGGTTTCACAGACCCGTTTAGCAGTGTCACATCATTGGGTCAATGTGAAACCCTTTTCTCGGTTGCGTTGGTGCAACCAATTAAAAATATTAACTGGTGACACTTACAGTCAAATCGTCGACATATACATATCAGACCTTTTTCACTTGTTTTTTCAAACAAATCTCACATAACATGAGAACACTAAAGAACAAGAACAAAAAAGGGACAACTAAAAATCCCGACGTCGACACTTATAAATCCAACAGTGTCATATAATCAAATTATTCCTCCGGCCTCAGAGAAATCAAACAAACGCTAAAACACTTCATATCAAAACCCATCGATAATTCCTTGTTAATCATCGAATCTTAATCCATTATCACTGGTATAGTGTGTGTGTGACGCCCCCAAAATAGGTCCAATCCACCCATCCCATTCTGAGTCGCCAAATACATGGTACAGAAAATAACTACAACTTTATTATTACAATTATCGTGCAAAATACGACAACATATATACTGTTAGTTTTAATACCAACTGTGACTCTTATCCCTTTACTTGGATAGCACCTCACATTGATACATTACATAAAAGTACAATCAATAACTATTTTAGAAATTAAAATCTTTGGAAAATGCTCAAGGAAGCCTTCGTACATGGGAGGCCATGCATCTAAGTTATAATAGATATCATATGACTCGAAATTATCCTTGGTTAACCCAATAGACCCCAAAGAAAAATGAGAAGATTGCTATCATGTTCTTTCCAATGGTGAGTCTTCTCTTGACATATAATTATCTCCATTATCTCCAATTGAGAATTATATTTCAACCAAACTCCAAGATTATATAGGTAGTACTCGTAGATATAATCAACAAGTGGATGTGTACAACCTTGTCTTATGATAACACGAAGTCGTAGGTCATTAGACATCTTGTATGATAGTGGCAAAACACCCTTCTAAAGTTGGGTTCACCTCACCCTATTCGGTTCACCAAAATCAACATGTTAAAATGACGTATAAAATACGACAGACTTATTTAAAATTCTTGATAAAATTATTTTTATACTATTTTAGGGGAAACCTCAATAGCTATAGACCACCGTTTTATTCCCCTGTTATCCCCGCTCGACCCAGCTACACTCTTATTACTTGAAAGGAATTTTGAAACAAAAGGGTGAGCACAACTAGCCCAGTAACGAATATCATGACTAAAGATAATTAAATTATTAATAGCCTTCATCAGTAATAAATCAGAAATTTAGAACATATGGTAGATGATAAAACTTTTCAACCATAGTTGCAGCGGAACGAACAATCCATTAGAAGAGTCAAATAGACCATAAGGTTTATTATCTTCTCCATGTTAAAAGTCCACCAACAAAGTTTTATCCCTGTAACATCAATCAACAGTTTCTATCCATAATCATGTGAATAACTCATAATCATAACTGAGGTTCTAAATTCCTTTTCGCATCTAGGACGAAGATAATTTTTATCACCTGTCTTTATCTGAAACATCAAAGATCTTGGTTATACCAAATCATAGATCCTGTTCATAATCATACTAACAAATTCATCTTTGCACTACGAGCCAAAGATATTCAACAACATGTCATCTTTGCACTACATGCCAAAGATATTCAACAACATATCATTTTTGCACTACATGCCAAAGATATTCAACAACAGATCATCTTTGCACTACATGCTAAAGATGTTCAACAACATGTCATCTTAGCACTACATGCCAAAGATATTAATGTCTCAAAGAAATATATAATCATTTCGAAATTTATATAAACAATAATTATAACCATGTTGATCAATTCACCTTTGCACTTAAGCTAAAGATAATCGTTTATAAATTCAATGGTCATTATCATACCAGTCAATAATTCATCTTTGCACTACTGGCCAAAGAGAATCCATAGTCACGATCATACCAATAATCTACCCATCTTTACACTCAAGTGAAAGAGAAATTCCATCACCAGGTTATAAAAATGTTATATATGATAATAAAAATAATATGATCAAAATATGGATTTAATTTCACGAGCAGTATTCATAAATCAACGATAATTTGGTCAGAAAAAGAAACTAATTTTGTCGTGAATAGTTTCCCATAAATAGTAACTCGTGAATAGTAACTCATGAATAGTAACTCGTGAATAGTACTCCGTATTCGTACATAGTACCGTATACGTAAATAATGTCATATGCGTAAATAGTGTCATATATATGAATAATGTCGTATACGTTAATAGTGTCGTATACCTGAATAGTAACCCGACACGAAAAGGTAAAAATTTCACAATAAAATTTATATCAATATTTCAGAATAATGATATCAAAAGAAATAATATTATTTATGAAGAAAATAACATCCCTTACCATCCCTTACCTCAAAATAACAGTACTTCTGACTGGAATATCGGATGTAAAGTCGAAGGAAACTTGCACTGAATAGCAACCCTCAAAATATCTAAATACTCAAAAAAAATACGCTCGATAATATAGAGAGAGAAAACTTATGTTTCTGGTGTGATTTTTCAATTCTAACCTAATCGCCTATTTATAGGAAAATGCTAGAACACCAATGTTGACAAATGAACCAACGGAGGCTTTTTTTTCTTTGCAGCATGCTATCTTTGAAGCACATCATTTTTGAAAACAACTCAGCACACCACAATTGATCACCAACAAAGATTTTCCATAAAAAAACAAAAGTGGGTCCCACCCATAATTTTAATAAAAATATTTAATTTTTGAAACTTCAATAATTCATAATAAATAGTCCTTTTATTAGAAAAATATGAATTTTATGTCCATTCCATAGGAAATCGTATTCTCTACAACTTTGTAGAAGAAAGTTTTTCCAAATTCCAAACGAAAAATGACTGAAATCCACATACGGACGATTTTCAATACCTCTTAAAATTCATAACAAATCATATGTTAATTTTTAACGGTTCAAAATTTGTGGACATATACTCAACTTATATATGTATAACATATCCAAAAATCACAACGATCCAACGGTCAAATTAAAATTATAACTCACACAATAGAGCTTTAAGAACACTGATTTTATTTTCGTACTATAAGTCCCTCGTACCAGTTTCATTCAAATAGTCACCATGAAAAATCCACAAAAAATATTTGGGTGATTCAAATTTCTGCGTTTAGCTTACTTCCAGGGCTTTCTTTTGATATATATCTCATCTCCTAACTCATTATACACAAAGAGTTATGGATTTTACAAAATCAAGTAATAAATTATTTTTTCTGAAAATTTCCAAATTTCATTTTTCATTTGATTTTTAATACCTTCATTCTGACAAAATATTGATAAAATACCTCAGCATTAATTCCTTCAATTATATCTATATATAATAAATATTTCCTTATCAATAATTAATTATTCACAGATAATATTACATAATCAAAATAATGACAACCAGGTCGTTCCCAGGAAAGAAAGAGTCATTCCGATAAGGATTTCTCCTTACTGGCGTGCAATTAGATGACCAAACCCTTTTTTCTAGACAGAACTTTCTTAGACATTTCCAATAATGATATCTGATAATATTATTCAATTAATATGAATTATTGATCTGATAATGGGAAATTCTATGCAGTGACAATTATTGAAATAACAATAACATAAAATATCAACGTAGCGATTATTGAATCAATAAAATAAAATATTGAACAGTAATTACTGTAATAATTATTGAGTAGTGGCTTCTTACGTAAGAATTAATAATTCAAAAATACCGTGCAATACCAGTGTGCTACTGTGCAACCACGCGTATTACTGTATTTTAACCACCAGGTAATCCAACAGTGTTAACGGTAACAATTTTGCCGTTATTTATAAAAACTCAAACTTGTCATTTTTTTCATCCGACAGTTATTATGTTATGGGGCCCACAAATGGCTGCTCCGTCGTACGAATATTCTCCGACAACAAGAATATTCCACGACCAAACGAATATTTCCCGACAACAATGAGTGTTTTATAACCACTTGCTTATTTAAAATATTACATATATCACCCTTAACTTTAAATTTTTATCAATTTAACCATTTACTGAATAGTAATTATAAGAAAAATTGAATACTTTTATTTTTTAAAATTCGGGGTCTTACAATCTCCCCTCCTTATGAAATTTCATCCCCGAAATTTACGTACCTGGTATTTCGAAGAGTTGAGAATACATTGCTTTCATTTCAGATTCTGTCTTCCCGGTCATCATGATTTCTCCATTTCTAATCTCCTGTATTTCAAAACAAGGGTTAATTGACGTATCACAATTTGTCAATTTATCAAGTAAGAAATTTTAGCTTAGGTAAGTCACATACTAGCGAAGTATATCACTCGTCTCTCCCCTCCTGGTTCTAGACTCAGATCTCTGCCAGAGATAATATCTCTAAGCTCTGATACCAACTGTGACGCCCCCAAAATAGGTCCAATCCACCCAACCTATTCTAAGTTGCCAAATACATGGTACAGAAAATAACTACAACTTCATTATTACAATTATTGTGCAAAATACGATAACACATATACTGTGAGTTTTAATACCAACTGTGACTCTCATCCCTTTACTTGGATAACACCTCACATTGATACATTACATAAAGGTACAATCAATAACTGTTTTAGAAATTAAAATCCTTAGAAAATGCTCAAGGAAACCTTCGTACATAGGAGGCCATGCATCTAAGTTATAATAGATATCATATGACTCGAGAATTATCCTTGGTTGACCTAATAGACCCCAAAGAAAAATGAGAAGATTGCTATCATGTTCTTTTTAATGGCGAGTCTTCTCTTGACATATAATTATCTCCATTGTCTCCAATTGAGAATTATATTTCATCCAAACTGCAAGATTATATAGGTAGTGCTCGTAGATATAATCAGCAAGTGGATGTGCACAACCTTGTCTTATGATAAGACGAAGTCGTAGGTCATTAGACATCTTGTATGATAGTGGTAAAACACCCTTCCAAAGTTGGGTTCACCTCACCCTATTCGATTCTGTAAAGTCCCCGAACTCGGATACTTAAAACCCGAACTCGGTACTTCACGATACCATTTCTATGAGCGGAAATATTACTACTACTAATAATATACATTTTAAACTTAACTTACATTTATCAGAGTCTAATCCCAAGTATGCAACCTTTACTACATTCTTTACATGATTTATAATACATATCATTAACTTATTACAATTTATCTATTACAAATGATACCAATACCATATTTTGTTTGCTTTCCTTTTCACTTGTTTTGACATGAGCTTTCTGGTCCTTCACACTTAGCTGAAAATATTTAAATTAAGCAAGGATGAGCATTTGAGTGCCCAACAAGTATTATATATATAAACTGAAAGAATTTAAATGTTTTCTTTATAATATTCTTCTACAACCAGTCAATAGTTGTGAAGTAATCTGTACCAATAATAATAACATAACAACCCTATTTCAAATTTTTGGAAACTGTGTATTGACTATACATGGGGTTTCTATGACATACTATGAACATTGTTTTCATTTTCGAAAAGGTAAACAAAAATTCATCTGTAAACAGGCATTGCTTACTGGGCCTGAGGGTGTACAGTCCATGGGCCCTGTATTGATCAATACTACATTGCTAGAACGATATTATCGTTCATCCTTTGTCCGCCGTAGCGCAATTTTTTTTCCCATTATCGGGATTTTCATACCTGTTGGGTTTTCATAACAAAGGTCTTATATAATTCAACTTATATATATATATATCAAAGGTGTATCAACATGTGATTAAATACAATGATTATCCAAGTGGGGACACTTGTATAATCATTTATAAAAATTAACAAGCAAAATATATATCTGAATTATCATATACTAACATGTTGATAATCAATGGGCGTATATAATATATGTTTAACAATCTGTACAGTAATAGTATAATTTTAAAACATTCTTACACTTGTCCATTGCATAAAGAAAATGCAAAGGTAGGATACTTGTCTGATGCGCTGCTTACTAATCTCAACTTAGTTTTATCTTTTATGAGATCACCTATCATTAATCAGATTATTTTACTGATTAGTATAACATAACGTAACACATAACACTGCCTATTGCAGTCAACACATTCCTAATCACATAGTCACATAACCTTAACAACCATTGCATCACAAATAAATAGTTAACTAACTAAATTATCTAAGTTCAGATCAATTTTTGAAACATGTCAGTCTACAGACAGCTATATCGGGTAAATATTGAGTCTAAGACTCTATCCTCAAGTTCAATATCCAAATAGTTAACTTAAACATCAGTCGTACTATTTTTCATAGCCTTATAATAATTATTAAATAATTATTACCATTTACCATAATTTTTGAAATATCAGAATCATTATTAAATGATTTAAATATCAAACAATTCTATTATTATTAACATTTAATCAATATTAAATTATTAATGAAACCATTGCCAAAATATTAAAGTTATGTATAATAACTCAAAATATTCTTAACGTATTAATATTACCCTTAAATGATTTTTAAAAAATTTAAAATCATCATTAAATATTTACCATTAATATTTAAATATTAATGAACTATTATCTAAATATTAAAAGTCATTAATTATAACTTAAAATATTTTTTAATTCATTTATACCCTTTTTAAATGATTTTTAAATTAATAAAACTATTTTTAAACTATTTATTTAATATAATTATTAAATAAATTTAATATCATTAATCATTAAATAAATATCATTAATATTAAATTATTAATGAAATTATCCTTTAAATATTAAAAGTTATATTTATAACTTAAAATATCCTTAATCACTTTATTTTCATTTAAAATGATTTTTATAATATTAAAATCATTTTTAAACTAATTTATTTAATATTATTATTAAATAACTTTAACATCATTAATAATCATTAATTAATGAATTTAACCATTAAATATTAAAATTTATATTTTATAACTTCAAATATTTTTAAATACCTTATTATTATTTAAAATAATTTTTAGAATAATAAAATCATTTTTAATTTAAGTATTTAATTCATTTAACAAATAACTTAATTATCATTAATATTAATTTATTAATGAAAATTATCAAATAATATTGAAAGTTATTAAAAATAACTTAAAATATTTTCATATATCATAATATAATTTTAAATGATTTTTCAAATATTAAAATCATTTTTAACTAATTTATTTAATATTATAATTAAATAAATTAAATACTTTTAATATTCCAAAAATATTAAATATTTATGAAATATACTAAAAATAATTAAAAACTAATTTTCGAAATTGAAAATAATTTTTAATAATTTATTTGGTATTTTTAATAATTAAAAACTATTTTTTTTCTATTTTTTTAATTAAATTAATTAATTTTCGGAAAATAAATTACTATCTGTCGCCAAAGACCACCTATAGCGACAGAACCGATCGCTATAGGTGTTCTTCATACAAGCCCAGAACACCTTGCCAGTTAACGAGTAGCTAGGTTTGACCAAGCATAATTTAGTGTGTAGTGTGATTCTGGACCATCTAAGCATACGATCGTGTAGTACTAGTGTAAGAGTACATATTACAATAACAATAATGATCATAAAGTACATAACAAAGGAGATCTTGGCATCCGAAATTACTGTCAGAGATGTTCTTCATTTCTGGGTTGCCCAGAAATGAAGAACAGTTCACCTGATCATATTCTGGCTTCCATAACTTGAATTCCTTTTGCTGTTTTAGTGATTTAAGAGCTCTTTGTTGTAGACCACATGTAGGACTACAGTTATATTGCAAAAACATAACCACAACAACATCAAATAATGAAGATACATGCTGGTCAAACCCTACTGGAAAAATTTCCCACGGAAGGTTCTGGGTTTCCCTAGAAACCTTCATAAGACAAAACGGTCAACGCACTTTGACCACATAATACATCGATTCTATTTGTGATATAAGTAATAATAAGGCATAAATATATAGTTCATACAGCACACTACAATCTGGTTATACTAACATCAACAAAAAGCTTAACATCTGACAGATCAAAGCTTACAAACTTCTTGTCAGACGCTGCTTAAGACTTTCTGGGTTACCCAGAATTCAACCGGTCATGCCCGGTCAACGGGTTTTGACCATTTATAAAATGAAATCCATACATCATTGAACCTTGATTCTTATACTAGAGGAAATATCTCATACTAGACTACCAAATCAAACACTTAAACAACAAAAACACGTAACATACCAAGATCTATGATGACTGACATTTGACTGTTAGACTCAAAATTAAAAATTTCCAGATTTTTGAAAACACCAATTTCGTGTATTTAAATGTTATGGATCTATCAAATACCAACCCAGATCATCATTATATACTATAACCAACATGTTCTAACACAAAAAAATAACATCAAACAACAGATCTTTGGACAGAATTCAAGCTAGGGTTTTATACCTTCCTTGGACAAATCTTGATTCTATGTTTCTGATTTGTTATTGTTGATCAGGAGGCTTGTATATAGGACTGATATACTATGTATTTTCGTGGGTTATAAGT
The DNA here is from genome assembly GCA_020205505.1 of Panax japonicus. NCBI lineage: Eukaryota > Viridiplantae > Streptophyta > Magnoliopsida > Apiales > Araliaceae > Panax > Panax japonicus. Next base: position 48,611,998 of record CM035102.1, on the reverse strand, counting down.
TGAGAGAGATAGGTTAAGGGTTTGAGCAAAAATGGGCTAGCAACTAACACTTTCTCTCTCTCAAATCTATATATATGACTTGTATGCATTGTATTTGGTTGCTAGGTGGCTGATAAGGGTTGATGTGCTGGTCATTTAGTATAAGAGAGTGGTTGGTTAGGTAAACAACTCCCATTTTGTCTAGATTTTCAAGCAATCTAATAAAAATGTGACAAAAGGGTAAAATGGACATTTGGTAATTGATTTTAATGGCAAAATTGGAACTTGACAAACCCTTAGGGTTTAGTATTTGGTTTAGGGTTTGAGCCATTTTAGCAAAAGTCTAGGATTTCCAAAATTAGGATTTAAAAATAAATAACAATTTAGTTTAAAAAATAATAATAATTAAAGTTTGCTAATTAAATTGAATTAGTAATTATGTTATACAGGATCATTAGGGTTTAGTATCACTAATCACAATTAACGTTGCTAATATAGCAATTAGGGTTTATACTTTTAGTAATTAGGGGTACAAAAATGCATTTAGGGTTTCTAATTATCAAATTAGAATTCTATGTATTAGGGTTTTAATTTCTATATCACCAGTCGTTAATCACATTATTGTGATTACATAACGACTTTAACAAATTCTCAAAGTCGTGAATGACTTTCGCTTTAGAGTTTCAATTCCATTAGGGTTCCTAAAATTATAATTAGGGATTATAATATAGAAAATAATGATGATAATAATAATAATAATAATAATAATAATAATAATAATAATAATAATAATAATAATAATAATAATAATAATAATAATAATAAGGGTTTTGAATAATTACGATTCTCCCTAATTAGGATTAATACATAAACACCGATCATAAATCACATTAACATGATTACATAACAGTCTTAAGCTGGCATTCAGCTTTATCTTAGGGTTTAACAACTTAAACTAGGGTTTTGACATTTTACACCATAATTGACCAACCATTGTCAGTCCACAAACATACAGTACATATTTATAACACTGAAACATCAAAATATTATAATTTTATATTATTATCATCATTCCTTATTCCAGAACCAGAAATAGTGTTTATCAAAATATTATTAGGGTTCGATCGTAATATAATAAAACTGTTCCACACATTAACATTACACACATAACCATACATATCTATAACACTAACAAATAATAATATAATATTATTATTCTCATTCCTTGATCAAAACCCAGAATTAGAGTTTGGATTCCATAACTGATTTATCTTTCACATATAACTTTATTAATTAAGTTATAATAATTAACTTAACTATTCTGAAATAATTTCATATAATAAAGTAAGTATTATAAAAATTCTATAATCATATCATCTATTATTTAAATAATATAATTATCATATTTTCATGGAAAATAAATATTAAAAACATTTTTACTGTAAAATTATTTATTATAAGAATATAATTTATAGAGATCAATAATTATATTCTAAAATAAATTTATTTGCAATACTTAATGTAATAAATAAATTTTATTTATCACACATATAATTATAATTACACATTACCTTGACACATATCATTCATATTTATTTTAAAAAAAAATTTATACGCAAAATTTATGATTTATTTATATAGAAAATATCAGGTTGTCACAGGTTCACCAAAATCAACGGTTAAAATGACGTATAAAATACGATAGACTTATTTAAAATTCTTGATAAAATTATTTCCATACTATTTTAGGGGAAACCTCAATAGCTATAGACCACCGTTCTATTCCCCTGTTACCCCCGCTCGACCCAGCTACACTCTTATTACCTAAAAGAAATTTTGAAGCAAAAGGGTGAGCACAACTAGCGCAGTAAAGACTATCATGACTAAAGATAATTAAATTATCAATAACCTTCATAAGTAATAAATCAGAGATTTAGAACATATGGTAGATGATAAAACTTTTAACCATAGTTGTTATGAGACCCCACATTTTATGAATAAAGATTTAAATTTCTCAAATTTTTTTATATTATGGTGTGGATTTGATATAATGTTATAGTTGTGGGTAATATTTATAAATTTTGTAAAGTAAGCAAATGGTTATAAAATATTCGTTTGGTCGGAGAATATTCATTTTATCGGGGAATATCCGTACAACGGCACAATCATTGGTGGACCCCACAACGGAAGTATTGTCGTAGTAAGAAAACGACAGAATTATCTTTTTATAAAAAAACGGCGAAAGTGTTACCGTTAAAACTGTTGAACTACCCGGTAGTAAAAGTATAGTAATACGCGTGGTTGCATAGTAGCACACGATATTGATTATTGATGCTTACGTAGGAAGTCACTCAGTTATACTCAATTATTGCTATAGTAATTACTGCATCATATCTCTTATATTATTGATTCAATTATTGTCACAGTATCATCTGCATAATATGTTATATTATTAAATCAATAATTGAGATGACAAAGTTATTCATATTTTTATTGCAATATTGATAATGTCTAGAAGTTCTTTCAAGGAGAGGTTTGGTCACCTAATTGCACGCCAATAAGGAGAAATCCTTATCGAAAAGCCCCCTCTTGACTGGGAACTAACCTGGTTGTTAAATATTGTGAATTATAATATTAATAATGAATAAATTTGTGTTGATTAAAGATGAAATTGATAGTTTCATTGTGTTGGAATTATTAGTGTTAGTGAAAATTGACATTTATTTCGATAATAATTGATGTCTGGAGGTTATATTGACCAATCGGGTAATTAACCGAATAAATAAGCAATTAATTGCTATTGATTCACATGATTATAACTATTTGTTCACATGTGTGTACTATTGATTCACATTCTTGTACTATATGGGGAGTTGGTGCAAGATTGATAATACTTGCATGACTAAGTTAAAAATGGAGGTATAGATGGAGGTACTATACTGTAATTCGTATTTTCACATGTCTAGAACTATTGAGTCACATGATTTACTATTGATTCACATGATTTACTATTAGGGGAGGTGGCGCAAGTTTGATAATACTTGCAGGACTAAATTAAAAATGAAGATAAAGAGGAAGGTATTATATTGTAATATTTTGAGCCCCAAAATGTGTAATTATTGAAATTATATTTTCTATAAATAGAAGCTCATTCTTCCTTCATTTCTCACCAATTCACTAAGTCTCACAAGAGCAATTATTATAGAGAGAAATTATAGAGAGAAAGAAGAAGAGAAGTCTGCTACCTCACTATTCTAGTATCCAGTTTCTTCTAAGGTAAGTGGTATTATTTCTTTCGTATTCATGAAGAGAGCTTCTGTTATTCCATTCTTTATTATTATGTTAGAATAACCTGTCTATGCGAAGTACCGCATACATGGTGAAATTCTACTTTTATTCCATTCTTTATTATTATGTTGGAATAACCTGTCTGTGCAGTCTATGGCATGCCTGGTGAATTATGTTGTTATTCCATTCTTTATTATTCTGTTGGAATATCCTGTCTGTGCGAATTACGCATGACCTGATTCCATTTATATTATTCTGTTGGAATATCTTGTCTGTCCGGATTACGCATGACCTGGTTCTATTCTTTATTATTCTGTTGGAAATAACCTGTCTATGCGGTCTATCGCATGCATGGTGAATTCTTCTGCTATTCCATTCTTTATTATTCTGTTGGAATAACCTGTCTATGTGGAATACCGCATGCATGGTGAATGATCCTTTGTATTCATTCCTTATTAAATTGTGAAAATGATCTGTCAACGTGGATTACCGCATAGCGGGTGAAAATCCATTTGCAGTTTCGTATATATTCTATTATACTCGTCTGAGATATCATTTCTTTTTTACACGTCATGGAATATCATTTTCTTTGGTATTTTTTAACGAGTTACTATTCACCGGTTACTATTCACCCGGTAACTATTTACTCTAGTATTATTCACTCGGGTATTCGGGGTACTTTTCGTGCCAAAGTACTATTCACGAGTTACTATTCAGGAGTTACTATTCACCTGATTACTATTCACTCTAGTATTATTCACTCGGATATTCTGGACACTTTTTGTGTCGGGGTACTATTCACCCAAAAAATATATTTCTTTTCGGTCCAAATTATTTTTGGTACATGAATATTATTCTTTAATTTTACTGCACAAAGTAGTATCATGTTGACAATCTAGACGTTATTGATTCCTGGATAAATTAAATTATAAATCTTTAAAATTTATCCTTGAACTTGTTTTATTGAATTATTATGTCATTGTCATCATTCTCATGCTTCTATTGTGATGAAAGTCATCTTTGGCTTACGTGCATAGATGGATTTTGTATGATTATAACCAGGGATTATTCGGTATAATCATGACCGTAATGTAACGAATGATATGGTAAAAGTCCTCAGTGGCCTGTAGTGCATTGATGGACAGTTATTGGTATGATTATGACCAGGGATTATTCGGTATAGTCATGACCATTGATGATTTCATGAATATCCTTGGCCCGTAGTGCCGGGATGATTCGATGATGTGGTTTATTTATTAAGCCGAGTCTCAGCGATAAAGTTGATGAAAAACTTTTTAAATCATAGAAGATAGTAGATTTTATTCTATACTTGACTCTTCTAATGGATTGCTTATTCCTCTGCAGTTGTTGATCTAAAACTTGTTGTCTACTATATTCTATCAGTTGTTATACTGTTGAAGGCTAAGGATAATTTATTCTGCATTATCTTAGTCATAATATTTCTTACTAGGCTAGTTGAGCTCACCCTTTCTTTCATTGTTCTCTTCAGGAAATGAGAATATAGCTGGGACGAGTCAGGGAATGGAGTGATGGTCCAGGATAAATGGCTTTAGTAGTCCTCACTATTCCACGGAATAATGTGATAATAATTATAATGAGGACACCATTGAGTGTGGATATTGTTTAGATGACAATATTCTTGTTTAAACTCTCAGCTATGTTTTGTCGTATTTTACACGACTTTTATATAATTAAGTTGTATTTGAATTTATGTACCATGTATCTAGGCGACTCAAGATGGGTGATGTGTACCTGTTTTGGGGGCGTCACAGTTGGTATCAAAGCTTAGGGATATGATCCCTGGCTAAGATGTGAGACAAGAACTAGGAGGGGAGAGATGAGGAATTCCTTCGCTAGTATGACCTACCTAAGTTTATTTGGTATTTAATTGGTCGGTCATAGTATAGGGATAATATGTGATATGTTAATTAACCCTTGTTTTGTGGCAGTGTTTGAAAAATGGCACCTGAAAATGTTAACAATGGAGTGAATGAGACCATTGAGACAACTTTAATCAATAACCAGGTTAATGTGATGTCAGACGAAGAAGAAATTAGAGATATCTACGTTGTGAGTGAAGAACTAATAGTTGCACCCGAGCTAGTTGCAGAGGTAGCAGCTGAGAGTGAGGAAGAAGAGGAAGAAAAGGAACCTGAGGAAAATTTATTAGAAGAATTTTATGATATAAATTTAGAATTACAAAATCATATTCATAAATTAGAAGAGCAGGCTGAAGAATGGCAGGCGGTCGCGGAGCAAAGAGATGCAACAATTCAAAATTGTGTAACCCGATGTGTGATGCTTGAACAAAAGCACTTCTTGGCAGAGTATAAGATATTAGAGCTGGAATATGAGAATGCTATGATCAAATTTTTGATGAAAGAAGAAGCAACTGAGCGAAGAAGAATAGATGATACATGGGTAAAAGCCGCACAACGCGTTGATATTGTAGAAAAAGACGTCCGATCCAATAAAGTCAAAATAGATGAAATGGATTTCGCTTTGTGGACAACAATTGGGAGAATCCAACATCGAGTTCAAAATTACCCTGTGCAAAGCGGTCAACCCCAATTCGATATGGATCAGAGAGTAATGATTCAAATCGTGGATCAGGAATGTGACGAAGCAATTAAGTGTGGAATGTACTCTATAGCAAAGTTAAGTCCAACTGGGATGGTTACGTCAAAGAATGTCCCAGATAAGTTAAATTCGGTATTTTAAGTGAGGATCGTTTATCGAGGAATCCGAACGAAGTTATCACGGGTAAGTTAATTATAAACTCTTGCGAAGTCTATACCTTATTCAATACCATTTCTACCCACTCTTTTATTTCTCCTACTTGCGCTCAATGTTTAAATTTGACTCCGTTGAAATTAGACTTTGATTTATCTGTTGAAACTCCGTTGGGAGAAACCTTCGTTACCTCCACTATTTATAAATCTTGTTTGATTCAAATCAACACTTTCACATTTCCTGTCGATCTTATCTCTTTGAAAATACTTGCATTTGATGTGATTTTAGGAATCGATTGATTTTAGGAATCGATTGATGTGATTTTCGTACGGTTGTTAGCTTTCATATTCTTAACCAACCTATCAGGCGAATTCAAGCAACCAAACCACTAAAGTTAATCACTGTTATATCAAGCCATAAGTAAAGAGCCCCAAGCCTTTTGCTGGTGACTTCCAAGTCTTGGAATACACCGAAGCCAAAATATCCGTAGGGGACGTCGTGAATAACGGTGGCAAGTTGATAGGTATCAATGTGACGTGCTATCCAAGTCTTGGATGGGAGTCACAATTTTTTTTCTATCGTTAATAAATTTCCTGATGTATTCTCTGAAGACTTTTTAGCCTAACCTTAGAGCGTGAAATCGAATTTTGTATTGACCCCAGTACAAAACCCATTTCTAAAACCCTTAAATATTTCTTCACCTAGAATGAACGTATTACGCGCCAAAGACGTTGACTCGAGCTGTTGAAGATTACGACCATACCATTCATTACCATCGTGGGAAAGCGAACGTGGTAGCTGACGTGTTGAGTAGAAGATTATATGCAGTTACGAGTGTGACATTGTTAACATAAAAACCCATTTCGTATAACTTACAAATGATGAAGATAGAGTTAAAGACTCTAGGGACCCATGTGAAGATAACGAATATACGAGTAGAATCGACTTTAATCGATAATGTTAAAGCCGCTCAAGCTTCAGACTAGGAGCTGATGAAAACGAAGAAGAAGGTTCAAGAAGGTGTTATTCTAGAAGCAAGAGTCGATGAAGAGAGAAAATCTCAACCCTAGATTTAATTGGCCCATTTAAAATCTTCGATCGAGTAGGAACTGTGGCCTATAAACTCGTTTTACCGCCAAATATGTTGCGTGTTCAGAACGTTTTTTTTTCATATCGATGTTACGTAAATATGTGGACGACCCGAACCACATTATTAAATTAGAACTAGACGAGATAGCAGAAGATTTAACGTATGAGGAGATACGTGTTAAAATCTTGGATAAGAAAGATCGTATTCAACACTCAAAGGTTATACCTTAAGAGTTAGAATCTGAAATGAAGTCAATGTATCTTCATCTTTTTGGTATACCAGGTATGTACGTAAATAATTCATGATAAATAGCCTTTTTATTAGAAAAATATGAATTTTATGTCCATTCCATAGGAAATTGAATTCTCTACAACTTTGTAGAAGAAAGTTTTTCCAAATTCCAAACGAAAAATGACTCAAATCCTTAAACGGACGATTTTTAACACCTCTTAAATTTATAACAAATCATACGTTAATTTTTAACGATTCAAATTTTGTGGACATATACTCAACTTATATATGTATAACATATCCAAAAATCACAACGATCCAACAGTCAGAATAAAATTATAACTCACGTAATAGATCTTTAAGAACACTGATTTGATTTTCGGACTATAAGTCCTTCGTATCAGTTTCATTCAAATAGTCACCATGAAAAATCCACAAAGAATATTTGGGTGATTCAAATTTATACATTTAGCTTACTTCCAAGGCTTTCTTTTGATATATAGCTCAACTCCTAACTCATTATACACAAAGAGTTATGGATTTTAAAAAATCAAGTAATAAACTAATTTTTTCTGAAAATTTCTAAATTTCTAAATTTCGTTTTTCATTTGATTTTTAATACCTTCATTCTGACAAAATACTGATAAAACACCTCAGCATTAATTTCTTCATTTATATCCACATAAAATAAATATTTCTTTATAAATAATTAATTATTCACAAATAATATTACAGAATCACAATAATGACAACCAGGTCGTTCTCAGGAAAGAAGGAGGCTTTCCGATAAGGATTTCTCCATACTAGCACCAATTAGATGACCAAACCCCTTTCCTAGACAGAACTTCCTTAGACATTGCCAATAATGATATCTAATAATATTATTCAATTAATATGAATTATTAATCTGATAATGGGAAATACTATGCAGTGACAATTATTGAAAAAACAATAACATAAAATATCAATGTAGCAATTATTGAATAGTGTTAACCACCAGGTAATCCAATAGTGTTAACGGTAACAATTTCGCTGTTATTTATAAAAACTTAAACTTGTCGTTTCCTTCATCCGATAGTTATTCTGTTATGAGACCCACAAATGGCTGCGCCGTCGTACGAATATTCTCCGACAGCAAGAATATTTCACGATCAAACGAATATTTCCCGACAACAATGAGTATTTTATAACCACTTGCTTATTTAAAATATTTACATATATCACCCTTAACTTTAAATTTTTATAAATTTAACCATTTACTGAATAGTAATTATAAGAAAAATTGAATACTTTTATTTCTTAAAATTTGGGGTCTTACAATCTCCCCTTCTTATGAAATTTCGTCCCCGAATTTTACGTACCTGGTATTTCGAAGAGTTGAGAATACATTGCTTTAATTTCAGATTCTATCTTCTCGGTCATCATGATTTCTCCATTGCTCATCTCCTGTATTTCAGATAACATTCTAAAATACAGCTTCAAAACAAGGGTTATTTGATATATCATAATTTTTTAATTTATCAAGTAAGAAATTTCAGCTTAGGTAAGTCACATACTAGTGAATTATATTACTCGTCTCTCCCCTCCTAGTTCTAGACTCAGATCTCCGCTAAAGATTACATCCCTAAGCTCTGATACCAATTGTGATGCCCCCAAAATAGGTCCTGTGAGACCCCAAATTTTATGAACAAAGATTTAAATTTTCTCGAATTTTTTTTTTAATATTATGGAGTAAATTTGATATAATGTTATAGTTGTGGGTAATATTTATAAATTTTGCAAAGTACGCAAGTTGTTCTATAATATTCGATTGGTCGGGGAATATTCATTTTAACAGGGAATATTCGTACGACGGCACAATTATTGGTGGACCCCACAACGGAATTATTATCGGATTGAGAAAACAACAAAAATATTTTTATGAAAATAACGACGAAATTTTTACCGTTAAAACTGTTGAACTACTCGGTAGTAAAACTACAGTAATACGCGTGATTGCACAGTAGCACACGGTATTGATTATTGATGCTTACGTGAGAATTCACTCAGTTTTGTTCAATTATTACTACAGTAATTGTTGCATAGTATCTCACGTTATTTGATTCAATTTTTGTCGATTTTTATATATTATTAAATCAGTAATTGAGATGACAGAGTTATTAATATTATTATTTGCAATATTAACGATGTCTAAAATTCTGCCAAGGAGATGTTTGGTCACCAAATTACGGGCAATAGAGAGAAATCCATTGGAAAGCCCCCTCTTTCTTGGGAACGACCTGGTCGATTAATATTTTAAATTATAATAATGATGATAAATATTGTTAAATATATTGAGGTATCTTTTTATGAAGTCACGAAAGTTTATATATATTATATTATATTATAATATATTATATTATATATATATATATATATATATAAATTTTGTTTTATTAGTATTATTAATGTAATAAAACAGAAAAACTTTTTATATAAAACAGAATACTTTTATAAAGTTATTTGTTTTATCAGACAATAATTAGAATATAATATATTTTATTATGCATAGTATTTTTCATAGTAAAATCTTTTTATATAAAACATAATTGATGAATGAGTATTATACCCATGAATTGGATATATTTGGACTTAAATTATTGCATTCTTAAGTTATTTAGTAGTATTTTTATTGTGTTTATATCTTGTTTTGCAGATTTGGAAGCTGGAGGGGCAATTATGGGAAATTCAAGCAGTTAATGGCAATTTGGTAATTTTGGAGAAGTCCAGCGCCGGGGCGCTGGAAACTACACTATCTACAGCGCCGGGGCGCTGAGCCTCGGCTGGCATTGACTGGATTAGAGCGTTGACTTCTAGTTGGACTTAATTTGGTTATTGGGAGCTAATGAAAAACCTAATTGGAGAGGGATTGTGGGGAGATATAAAAAGAAACTAAGTGCTGAAATAAAGAGGAGATTTTTATTATTCTTTGAAGGATTCAACAAGTTCTTCCATTGAGGGCTACGCAAGATTGCTTGGAGATTAAGGATTGGCTACAGAGTTTATTCTTTTTCTCCTTATTTTTAATTTGTAATTCTTTAAGGATGATTTGTCAACAATTAATGGTTTTTATTTCCGTGATGAACTAATTCTTTAATTAAGATTTCAATTGAACCTTTTATGACTATAAATTAGTTATTCACTCATTCTAATTATTTGTGTTGAAGTGAATTGTTTATCATGTTTTGACTCTATATTGCTTAATTATTTGGCCAATAATTACCTTGTTACTCTAGAAGGAATTGGAAAAGGAATTCTAGGGTTAGAACTGGACATGATAACATGTGACTTGATTATTTGCACAGTGAAGAAATTAGGTTTGTGAACTGAATGGAAATATCTGTTCACCGCATGTAACATATAGGGAATTGGAATTGGAAAGAGTTTAATTCAATTATTTTGCATAGGAATATAGCAAGATTAATTTGGATTAAATAGAAGTCAATTGATCACTTGGAAAAGGGCGTTTGGCATTTGAGAATTCCTGTTAACAATTCAGTAGACATGATAATTGGGATGAGTAGGTAATTGATTTATAGTTCATAATTGGGAATATTGAAATCTTAATCTTTATTTATCGGAAGTTATTCACTCAAGTATTAGTTTATTAATTCGCTTATTTTAGGACAATATCTTTAAGTGTTTAATTTTGTGTTAGTAATTCAGAAAATCATAATTTATCATTGTTTGAATAAAATTGAATTGATATAGTATTAGTAGTTGGAATTTATTAATTAGAATTCTCTGTGGGAACGATACTCAACTTATCACTTTATTACTTGTTGACCACGTATACTTGCGTGTTGTGTGTAACTAGATTTTACTCAACAAGTTTTTGGCGCCGTTGCCGGGGAATTTTTATTAATATTAATTTCATATTAGTTATAATCAATTCGGTTTTAATTTGAACGCTACTTAATCTTTCTTCTTGGATTGGCAGGAATTCGTGTATGCACACTAGATCGAAAGCTAGAAAGGAACTTCTTACGTATACAGAAAACCTTGAGAAGAAGTTCCAGACAGTGCGTTTGAATAGTGAGGTTATACATCTGGAAGAAGACCTGGCAACCCAAGAAACTTTCGTGAACATGGCAGAGAACGAATAGAAATCACTTAGGGATTACGCCCTGCCAAACGTCATGGATTTACATTCAAGTATTAAGAGACCGGCAATCAATGCGAACAGTTTCGAGATAAAACCGGGATCAATTCAGATGCTACAGAATATATGCCAGTTTGGGGGTACTTCGATAGATGATCCTAATGAACATATCTTGAGCTTCTTGGAGGTTTGCGATACCTTCAAATTTAACAATGTATCGGAAGACGCTATAAGGTTGAGCTTGTTCCGCTGTAGTTAAACTTGATGTTTGTTTTATTAGTATTATTAATGTAATAAAACAAAAAAGATTTTTATATAAAACAGAATACTTTTATAAAGTTATTTATTTTATCAGACAATAATTAGAATATAATATATTTTATTATGCATAGTGTTTTGCATAGTAAAATCTTTTTATATAAAACAGAATACTTTTATAAAGTTATTTGTTTTATTAGACAATAATTATAATATAATATATTCTATTATGCATAGTGTTTGCATAGTGCTTGCATAGTATTTTGCATAGTAAAATCTTTTTATATAAAACAGAATACTTTTATAAAGTTATTTATTTTATTAGACAACAATTAGAATATATTATATTTTATTATGCATAGTATTTGCATAGTGTCTGCATAGTGTTTTGTATAGTAAAATCTTTTTATATAAAACAGAATACTTTTATAAAGTTATTTATTTTATTAGACTATAAATAGAATATATTATATTTTATTTAAAAGATTTTGTTTTATTAGAATATTTTATTAATACTGCATAGTAAATCAATATGGACCGTCCGTTTAAAAGTAAATCAATCTGGACCGTTCATGAATTAGTTACTATTCAGTCCATTCTCCTATAAATAGAAGCTCATTCCTTCATTATTTCTTACGAATTCACTGAAACTCTAGAGAGAGAAACTCTAGAGAGAAAGAAGAAAAGTATTCTGCTACTTCACTACTCCTATATTTAGTTTCTTCTAAGGTAAGGGATATTATTTGTTGTACCCGTAAGGGGTATTATTTCTTTTATATTCATGAAGAGAACTTCTGTTATTCTATTTTTTATTATTCTGTTGGAATAACCTGTATACGCGGACTACCTTATGCTTGGCGAAATTCTTCTATTATTCTATTCTTTATTATTATGTTGGAATAACCTGTCTATGCGAAGTACCGCATATATGGTGAAATTCTTCTGTTATTCCATTCTTTATTATTATGTTGGAATAACCTGTCTATGCGAAGTACCGCATACATGATGAAATTTTGTTGCTATTCCATTCTTTATTATTTTGCTGGAATAACCTGTCTATGCGAAGTACCGCATATATGGTGAAATACTGTTGTTATTCCATTATTTATTATTCTGTTGGAATATCTTGTCCGTGTTGTAACAATCGAGAACTTTGTAATTTAATTTAAATATTTATGGAATTAAATAAATATTTAAAATAATTTATTTATTGAGAAAAATAAATATTTGATGAATTACCATGAATTAATTAATAGCTAAATTAATTAATGATAATTGAATCGAGTAATGATAATTTTATTTGTTGAATTTAATTTAAGGAGATAATTAAATTAAATCAATTATTTAATATGTAAGAAAATAATTAAATTAAATGAATTGTTTAACTTAATGGAAATAAATAAATTAAATAAAGTGACATTTCTAATTTATTAATTAAATTAGATATATAATTATTTATTACTTATAAGTATAATTATAATGAGATTATAATTATTATTGATTATTGTTATTATAAGTTATGTGAATTAATCAAGTTAATGGTGTGACATGAGTGTGACATGAAATTACATAACATAAATAATATTAAAATAAATTAGTTTTGGGAAGATGTGTTTAGCCAAACAAGACCTTATGGCCTTTGGCATTATTCAACTGACGCTACCTGTTGGGTTTTTTACCTGACGTTGGAGGTGGGAGTTAGTATATCTCAACGCATTCTATTTTTCTGTAAGGCCTAGCTAGATATCATAGAGTGTTGAGAGAGAGAGAGAGAGCTTGAAGGAAGAGAACTCAGTAATATTGGCTTGAAGGAGATGGGTTTTGGAAAAAGGATTACTATCAATTGCTTCCATAAATAAGGATTAAGGTATATTGTAATTCTAATATTTTGTGCTTTGAGTTCTCTGTGGGAATTTCCTGTGAATTATTAAGTCACGTAAATGATGGTTGTATATATGCACTTATAGGTTTGCAAACTCTGTTGATTATCATGTGTACATGTTATTAGTTATCAAATTCGTGGGAATTGAGTTGTAGCAGAAGACTATATATAACAGTGTTTATGTTCTTATTATATGGCTTATAAAGTACAAGAAATTGATGCTTTATATGTGTAATAATCTGCAATTTGTTGGTGGATTGTGAAAATATATTGAGAAACAAAAACAACGCAGTTTAAATTATGTCAATTGGTTGAAAAACGAATTCGTAGTGATCAAATTCGCTAAAGGTGTCAAAAATGGTGTTTTCATGAGAAAACATGAAATTTAAGGAATGAAAATAGTTTAATTTGATGTTTAATTGTTCTAAGTTAATGAATATGTGAGGAAACATGTATGTGTTAGTTTTATATCAGTTGGATGTTCTAATTTCACCGTTTGATGGGTGAAATTTGTGTTTGTTGGGCTAAAAACGGCTACTGTTCACTGCCGTCTTTGCGTCTGTCTGAACACCGGCGCACTTGTGCCGGTGCCAAGGAAAAAAATGGCACAGCTACGCTGGAGCAGTTGCGCCGGTCCCAAGCCTAAGTGGGGCGCAGCTGTGCCACACCCTGAATTGTGACAGTGAGGTCTGCTTGTTTGCAGGTCAGGCATATCGGACTTGTGTTGGTTTAGCGTGTATGTTAATGATGTTAAAACATGATATAAACTATAATAACAGATGTTAATGCGTTGAAATGCAAAGTGCAAAGATTTGAAATAATTATTTAAATAAGTTATAAAATGAAACCAAATGAGATGTTTTCGAAAGATAGAGTTGAACGATTAAGTTATGTTGATCAATGTGTAATTTCAGAAGCATTAAGTGTGTTAACCTACATGGTTAGATGCTAAGTTAAGGTTATGACCCAAATGATGGTTTAAATCCTAAAAGCTAATATTCATATAATTGATTGTTGTTGCGATTTCAATGGTGTATGTAGGGTAATTGAAAATTATTTTACATTTGTGTAGCTTACAAGCAAGGCAAGTTTCTAAACCTTATCTCCTTACGATTGAACAAGTTTTCTAACTCTACCTTGTTATTATTGAGTAAGTTCTTAAATCTTAACTCTTTTCATTGAGCATAGTTTTCTAACTTCATTCTTTTCGTATTGAATGCAAGTTCCCATTCCTAAATTATTATTGTGCAAGTTCCTAACATTCTTTATGAAGTTGAGCAAGCTTAACCTATTTTGCGTATGTTTGTACAAGCTTATGTAACCTAATTCGTTACATTGAGCGAGATTTAGTTTCCTAATTATTATTCAAAGCATATATTATTCTAATTCATTGATTCAAGGGAGATTGTTTTAACTTTTCTATAGCACTTTGCATGTATATCATGTTTACTCAATTATATATTATTGTTATTCAATCTTTGACTTTGATAACCTTGTTCAAAGCTTTATCGTTGTATTAAACCTTCAAGTAGTAAGCAAACCTTTATTGATTGAATTAATCTATATTCGAATAGTATTCTAAAATTCTAGAAACACTGATAAGCTAGTTCCAAACTAAACTTTCTTTAGTGCGGAAATTCTAAATCCAAACTGAGACGAACAACCCTAACATAGGGGATTTTGTACGTGTAACGTTTAGATGTTTATGCACAATACATGGTATAAAGGGCTGATTCCCCTAAGTACGTTAAGAAGGGTCCGTATAGTCTAAATAAATGTTAAGATTGGGTAATATTACCTTAAGTACCGAGGACATAGTTTGTGATCTTAAGACCCTCAGATAATTAAAGTTCGAACTTGTTTTCTAGTTTGATTTGTAGAACAAGTTCCTTATGGTTCAGATTTTGTTGTTCACTCTCATGTTATTATCATTGCTACTTTCTATATCAGTGAGCATTTGTTTGCTCACTCTTGCGATTAACAATGCAGCTAAAGTGGAGATAATTGATGAGCCGTCGACTAGCAAAGGCAAGGGCAAGATGTCCAAATGATGAAGACTTTTGAGAATTTTATTTTAATGAATTATGTTAAAGACTTGTTTTAATATGTGATGTATTCCACAAACTTATGTAATAATTTTAAGGTTAGATTACCTGAGATTTAATTCGAGATGATGATGTAACCCTTTAATGGGAGATATTATTGTTAAGTTATTTTAATTATGTCTTTATCCTTTATTATGGGTAGTTAGATGTATTATTTTTTGATAAGTGAGTACCAAATCCTGTGAGAATAAAGTACCTAGATTTGGGGGTGTCACATGTGTGTTTATGCATGACCTGGTTCCGTTATTTATTATTCTGTTAGAATATCCTGTGCGTGTTGGAATATCCTGTCTGTGCGTTTACGCATGACCTGGTTTCGTTATTTATTATTCTGTTGGAATAACCTGTCTGTGCGGTCTATCGCATGCATGGTGATTTCTTCTGTTATTCTATTCTTTATTATTCTGTTGGAATAACCTGTCTATGTGGATTATCACATGCATGGTGAATGTCCTTTGTATTCATTCCTTATTAATTTGTGAAAATTATCTGTCTACGTGGATTACCGCATGACGGGTGAAAGGTCCATTTGCAGTTTCGTATATTCTATTATACTCAGTTGGTTAAAGCTTTGACTTCTATACTCCATGAAATTAGTGGAATATCCTTGATATTTGCGCTTCATCTAGTATCTTTTCATGAAAATATTCTTCTGAGCATTCTTGAATTTTACTCCACAAAGAAGTATCATGTTGACAATTTGGATGTTATTGGTTCTTGGATAAATTAATTCTTGAACTTGTTTTATTGAACTCTTATATCATTGTCATCATCCTCATGCTTATATTATATTGAAAGTCATCTGTGGCCTGTTGTGCATAGATGAAATTGGTTTGATTATGACCAGGGATTATTCGGTATAATTATGACTGTAATGTTACAAATGATGTGGTAAAAGTCCTCATTGGCCCGTAGTGCATTGATGGATAGTTGTTGGCATGATCATGATCATTAATGAATACACGAATATCCTTGGCCCGTAGTGCATGGATAATTTGTGGTTGTGATACTAATGAATATCATTGGCCGTAGTGCAGGGATGATGTGGATTATTTATTAAGCTGAGTCCCAGCGATAAAAGTGATGAAAAATCTTTTAAATCATAAAAGATAGTAGATTTTATTATCTACATAACTCTTTTAATGAATTGCTTGTTCTGCTGTAGTTAAACTTGATGTTTGTTTTATTAGTATTATTAATGTAATAAAACAAAAAAGATTTTTATATAAAACAGAATACTTTTATAAAGTTATTTATTTTATCAGACAATAATTAGAATATAATATATTTTATTATGCATAGTGTTTTGCATAGTAAAATCTTTTTATATAAAACAGAATACTTTTATAAAGTTATTTGTTTTATTAGACAATAATTATAATATAATATATTCTATTATGCATAGTGTTTGCATAGTGCTTGCATAGTGTTTTGCATAGTAAAATCTTTTTATATAAAACAGAATACTTTTATAAAGTTATTTATTTTATTAGACAACAATTAGAATATATTAATTTTATTATGCATAGTGTTTGCATAGTGCCTGCATAGTGTTTTGTATAGTAAAATCTTTTTATATAAAACAGAATACTTTTATAAAGTTATTTATTTTATTAGACTATAAATAGAATATATTATATTTTATTTAAAAGATTTTGTTTTATTAGAATATTTTATTAATACTGCATAGTAAATCAATATGGACCGTCCGTTTAAAAGTAAATCAATCTGGACCGTTCATGAATTAGTTACTATTCAGTCCATTCTCCTATAAATAGAAGCTCATTCCTTCATTATTTCTTACGAATTCACTGAAACTCTAGAGAGAGAAACTCTAGAGAGAAAGAAGAAAAGTATTCTGCTACTTCACTACTCCTATATCTAGTTTCTTCTAAGGTAAGGGATATTATTTGTTGTACCCGTAAGGGGTATTATTTCTTTTATATTCATGAAGAGAACTTCTGTTATTCCATTTTTTATTATTCTGTTAGAATAACCTGTATACGCGGACTACCTTATACTTTGTGAAATTCTTCTGTTATTCTATTCTTTATTATTATGTTGGAATAACCTGTCTATGCGAAGTACCGTATACATGGTGAAATTCTTCTATTATTCCATTACTTTATTATTATGTTGGAATAACCTGTCTATGCGAAGTACCGCATACATGGTGAAATTCTGTTGTTATTCCATACTTTATTATTCTGCTGGAATAACCTGTTTATGCGAAGTACCTCATACATGGTAAAATTTTGTTGTTATTCCATTATTTATTATTCTGTTAGAACATCCTGTCTGTGTGTTTCCGCATGACCTGCTTCCGTTATTTATTATTCTGTTAGAATATCCTGTCTGTGCGTTTACGCATGACCTAGTTCTGTTATTTATTATTCTGTTGGAATAACCTGTCTGTGCGGTCTATTGCATGCATGGTGATTTCTTATGTTATTTAATTTTTTAATATTCTGTTGGAATAACCTGTCTATGTGGTTATCACACGCATGGTGAATGATCCTTTGTATTCATTCTTTATTAATTTGTGGAAATGATCTGTCTAAGTGGATTACCGCATGGCGGACAAAAATTCATTTGCAGTTTCATATATTCTCTTATACTCAGTTGGTTAAAGCTTTAACTTCTATACTCCATGAAATTAGTGGAATATCCTTGATATTTGCGCTTCATCCAGTATCTTTTCATGAAAATATTCTTCTGAGCATTCTTGAATTTTACTCCACAAAGAAGTATCATGTTTACAATTTGGACGTTATTGGTTCCTGGACTAAATTAATTCTTGAACTTGTTTTATCGAACTCTTATATCATTGTCATCATCCTCATGCTTATATTATGTTGAAAGTCATCTGTGGCCTGTTGTGCATAGATGGACTTGGTATGATTATGACCAGGGATTATTCGGTATAATCATGACCGTAATATTACAAATGATGTGGTAAAAGTCCTCATTGGCCTGTAGTGGATTGATGGACAGTTGTTAGCATGATCATGACCATTGATGAATACACGAATATCCTTGGCCCGTAGTACATGAATAATTTGTGGTTGTGATACTAATGAATATCCTTGGCCGTAGTGCAGGGATGATGTGGATTCTTTATTAAGCTGAGTCCCAGCGATAAAAGTGATGAAAAACATTTTAAATCATAAAAGATAGTAGATTTTATTCTCTACTTAACTCTTTTAATGGATTGCTTTGTTCCACTGTAGTTAAACTTGATGTTTGTTATATTGTATCCGTTTAACACTGTTGAAGGCTAACGATAATTTATTCTCCATTATCTTAGTCATAATATTTCTTACTGGGCTAGTTGAGCTCACCCTTTCTTTCACTGTTCTCTTCAAGAAATGAGAACGTAGTCGGGAATAGTCGGGGAACGGAGTAACGGTCCAGATGATAGCATTAGTAGTCCTCGCTATTCTGTTAAATAGCGTGACAATAAATGTAATGAGGACTCCATTAAGTGTGGATATTGTCTAGATGACAATATTCTTATTAAAACTCTTAGATTATGTTATGTCGTATTTTATACGACTGTTGTATAATTAAGTTGTATTTGTATTCTGTACCATGTATTTGGCGACTCAGAATAGGTGATGTATACCTATTTTGGGGGCGTCACAGGTCCAATCCACCCAACCCATTTTGAGACGCCAAATACATGGTACAGAAAACAACTACAACTTCATTATTACAATTGTCGTGCAAAATACGACAACACATATACTGTGAGTTTTAATACCAACTGTGACTCTTATCCCTTTACTTGGATAGCACCTCACATTGATACATTACATAAAGGTACAGTCGATAACTGTTTTAGAAATTAAAATCCTTAGAAAATGCTCAAGGAAACCTTCGTACATTGGAGGCCATGCATCTAAGTTATAATAGATATCATATGACTCGAGAATTATCCTTGGTTGACCCAATAGACCCAAAAAAAAATGAGAAGATTGCTATCATGTTCTTTCCAATGGTGAGTCTTCTCTTGACATATAATTATCTCAATTGTTTCCAATTGAGAATTATATTTCAACCAAACTCCAATATTACATAGGTAGTGCTCGTAGATATAATCAGCAAGTGGATGTGCACAACCTTGTCTTATGATAACACGAAGTTGTAGGTCATTAGACATCTTGTATGATAGTGGCAAAACACCCTTCTAAAGTTGGGTTCACCTCACCCTATTCGGTTCACCAAAATCAACGGTTAAAATGACGTATAAAATACGACAGACTTATTTAAAATTCTTGATAAAATTATTTTCATACTATTTTAGGGGAAACCTCAATAGCTATAGACCACCGTTTTATTCCCCTGTTATCCCCGCTCGACCCAGCTACACTCTTATTACCTAAAAGAAATTTTAAAACAAAAGGGTGAGCACAACTAGCCCAGTAAAGAATATCATGACTAAAGATAATTAAATTATCAATAGCCTTCATCAGTAATAAATCAGAGATTTAGAAAATATGATAGATGATAAAACTTTTCAACCATAGTTGCAGCAGAATGAACAATCCACTAGAAGAGTCAAATAGCCATAAGGTCTATTATCTTCTCCACGTTAAAAGTCCACCAATAATGTTTTATCCCCGTAACATCAATCAACAGTTTCTGTCCATAATCACATGAATAACTCATAATCATAAATGAGGTTCTAAATTCCTTTTCGCATCCAGGACAAAGATAATTTTCATCACCTGTCTTTACCTGAAACATTAAATATCATGGTTATACCAAATCACGGTTCCTGTTCATAATCATACTAACAAATTTATCTTTTCACTATGAGCCAAAGATATTCAACAACAGGTCATCTTTCCACTATATGCCAAAGATATTCAACAACAGATCATCTTTGAACTACAGGCCAAAGATATTCAACAACAGATCATCTTTGCACTACAGGCTAAAGATATTCAACAACATGTCATCTTTGCACTACAGGCCAAAGATATTAATGTCTCAAAGAAATATATAATCATTTCGAAATTTATATAAACAATAATTATAACCATGTTGATCAATTCACCTTTGCACTTAAGCTAAAGATAATCGTTTATAAATTCAATGGTCATTATCATACCAGTCAATAATTCATCTTTGCACTATTGGCCAAAGAGAACCCATAGTCACGATCATACCAATAATCTACCCATCTTTACACTCAAGTGAAAGAAAAATTTCATCACCAGGGTTATAAAAATGTTATATATGATAATAAAAACAATATGATCAAAATATGGATTTAATTTCAAGAGCAATATACATAAATGAACGATAATTTGGTCAGAAAAAGAAACAAATTTTATCGTGAATAGTAACTCATGAATAGTAACTCGTAAATAGTACTCCGTATTCATATATAGTACCGTATACGTAAATAGTGTCATATACTTGAATAGTGCCGTATACGTGAATAGTGTCATATACATGAATAGTAATCCCGACACGAAAAGGTAAAAATTTCACAATAAAATTTATATCAATATTTTGGTATAATGATATCAAAAGAAATAATATCATTTACGAAGAAAATAACATCCCTTACCTCTAAATAACAGTACTTCTGACTGGAATATCGTATGTAAAGCCGAAGAAAACTTGCACTGAATAGCAACCCTCAAAGTATCTAAATACTCAAAAAAACACGCTCGATAGATAATATAGAGAGAGAAAACTTATGTTTCTGGTGTGATTTTCATTTCTAACCTAATCTCCTATTTATAGGAAAATGCTAGAACACCAATGTTGACAAATGAACCAACGGAGGCTTTTTTTTTCTCTGGAACATGCTATCTTTGAAGCACATCATTTTTGAAAACAACTCAGCACACAATAATTGATCTCCAACAAAGATTTTTCATAAAAAACAAAAGTGGACCCCACCCATAATTTTATTAAAAATATTTAATTTTTGAAACCTCAATAATTCATAATAAATAGTCCTTTAATTAGAAAAATATGAATTTTTATGTCCATTCAATAGAAAATTGAATTCTCTATAACTTTGTAGAAGAATGTTTTTCCAAATTCGAAACAAAAAATGACTAAAATCCACATACGGACGATTTTAATACCTCTTAAAATTCATAACAAATCATACGTTAATTTTTAACGGTTCAAAATTTGTGGACGTATACTCAACTTATATATGTATAACATATCCAAAAATCACAACGATCCAACGGTCGGATCAAAATTATAACTCACACAATAGAACTTTAAGAACACTGATTTGATTTTCGGAATATAAGTCCCTCGTACCAGTTTCATTCAAATAGTCACCACGAAAAATCCACAAAGAATATTTGGGTGATTCAAATTTCTGCGTTTAGCTTACTTCTAGGGATTTCTTTTGATATATAGTATATCTCCTAACTCATTACACACAAAGAGTTATAGATTTTACAAAATTAAGTAATAAACTAATTTTTTTGAAAATTTCTAAATTTCATTTTTTATTTGATTTTTAATACCTTCATTCTGTCAAAATACTAATAAAATACCTCAGCATGAATTCCTTCATTTATATCCACATAAAATAAATATTTTCTTATCAATAATTAATTATTCACAAATAATATTACAAAATCACAATAATGACAACCCGGTCGTTCTCAAGAAAGAAGGGGGTTTTTCGATAAGGATTTCTCCTTAATGACGCGTAATTAGATGACCAAACCCCTTTCCTAGACAGAACTTCCTTAGACATTGCCAATAATGATATCTAATAATATTATTCAATTAATATGAATTATTGATATGATAATGGGAAATACTGTGCAGTGATAATTATTGAAATAACAATAACATAAAATATCAACGTAGCAATTATTGAATCAATAAAATAAAATATTGATCAGTAATTATTGTAACAATTATTAAGTAGTGGCTTCTTACGTAAGAATCAATAATTCATAAATACCGTGCAATACCGTGTGCTACTGTGCAACCACTCATATTACTGTATTTTAACCACCAGGTAATCCAACAGTGTTAACGGTAATAATTTTACCGTTATTTATAAAAACTCAAACTTATCATTTTCTTCATCTGATAGTTATTCTATTATGGGGCCCACAAATGGCTGCGCCGTCGTATGAATATTCTCCGACAACAAGAATATTTCACGACCAAACGAATATTCCCCGACAACAATGAGTGTTTTATAACCACTTGCTTATTTAAAATATTTACATATATCACCCTTAACTTTAAATTTTTATCAATTTAACCATTTACTGAATAGTAATTATAAGAAAATTTTAATACTTTTATTTTTTAAAATTCGGGGTCTTACAGTTAGTGTGATCAACATCCGTGCTAACTAATACGTAATCAAATTCAATACATAACCAATTTCTTATAAGGAATCATACAGAGTAAACTCAAAAAGTTCAAACATAGACGAGTTCCAACTAAAACTAAGCAATCACCACTATAAAGTGCTCACATAGGGTACTTACGCTTTATTTTTATTCATATAAATATCCACGGGGGCTTTTTGCACTTATTTCCCGTTTTATTATATATATATATATATATATATTTTAACCATAACTGTGCAATGTCTTATTCCATTAGGCTAATAGTGCTACCCCTTAGCGAGCTTTCGACCAATGACTCCCAGACCATATAAGACCTTAGGGCACTAGGTGTAGAGACACTCCCTCGGGCGTACTTGCTCAAGTAACAAAGGCCCCGAAACAAGACTAACCACGAATTTATTTATTTTATTTTCATCTTTTTTTATAAAGCTTATGTACCCCACATTTATCCCCCCAAACTTAGGTTTTTGCCTAATTCTTAGTCTTCACCGCCTATCCTTGTCATTTCTCATTTACACTAACATTATCCTTTAGAAATCCTTTATGTATCAATTTGAACTAATCAATTGACATAGATGTTATTAGCGTGCTACCCTTTTTATATCAGTTTCAAACAAGAATAAGATCCAATTCATAACAGAAACTACATCAAGGTTCTAACAATCAGTACTGTAATTGTCGACTTAATCTCAATCTCATCATTGGCCAAAATAAAATGAACTACAACCATTGTTGGACATATGCAAAATTAACACAATATTTAACTAATTTTTTTTATATAGGTATGGTAACATAACATGCGTGCAATAATAAATAAAAACTATTTATGCAACAATAATTAAACATAATTTATGCTCCTAAGCTACTATGTAACTATATGATTACATGAATGCAGCATTTGATAATCCTAAAACTAATAATGAACTACTATATGCAATCCTAACTAATGAATGCAAACATAGGAAACATGAAATTAAAAACCCCCAAACTTGAAAGTTATAATGCTCTCATTGCACAAATATAATATTAAAAGTATAAGGACTTTCCTGTAATCACTTAAGCCTGGGGTGGTGGTGTGTGTTCTTCTTCATCGAAGTCATTTCATGGAAATCGGGGCATTGGGGCTGGTTGTTGGTATGTGAATTAAGCAGTGGGATTGAAGCTTTGAAGCGTCGTGTTCAATGAGGTGAACGATATGTTCATGGCGTCAAACATGTGGTCCTGCCTCGCTGCGAGTCGCCACATTTCTCTATGTCCTATCTTATTTATCTCATCCATGTGACGTTAAAAGTTGAGGAACTGAGGGAAAGATATAGATTCGGCCTGTGGTGCCTTTGTTCCTTCCTCGACCATTGGTGCTGCATCTTGGAACTCCTCGTCCTCTGAGCTGTCGAAAGCATCAGCCTCATCCTCCGAAGCAGATGGAAATATAAAGCCTAATCCTATAGGATGTGACTCACCTCCGGTCCATACCGCATATCGTGCAATCATTCTTGAATCCAGTGTCTAAAGTGGCATTTGAGAGATCTCATCATCTAACCATCGAACTCTCACTTGCCTGCATAACCCACAAATGAGTGATGGGTGTGGCAAGCCACCCAAGAATTGTCCGCGTAAGCACCGTCAGATTGAAAAACTGATTATCGCCCCTATGTCGATGATGAAATCTTGCACAATGGCATACAAGGGCATTGTCTTCTCCTTGATCACGTCGAACGTGTGTGTGGATGGAAATAATTTGGCGTACAAGAATGCATACCATATCTTTCTATATCTGCTGAGATCTTTGCTGTGAAAAATTGTGCCCCCTTTGTGACCTTTGATCCATGTGGTACCCGGTTTTATCATTTCCTTCATAATAACCTCGTAATCCGGATCATGATCACGTAAATGAGCATACTGGCAATGTCTAGGCACCCTTAACTGATAGTATGTGTTGATGGTGGTGTTGTTTCGGAACTTGTTCCACCCCTTTTGATATATCTTTTGCATCATTTCACTATCGACATGGTCCGGTGCCAACCCCTGCTCCGGTGTGTGAGCTTTGGACACCATGTAATCATAACGGTCTACGGCGGCGGCAATTATGAATTTACATCGGTCGAAGGTTCGTGATGGTGGTGTTGTTTCAGAACTCTCTCCTCGTTGCCTCTTTGATGTGGGTTTAGATGCCATTGTATTCTGGAAGCCTTATCACACTATTCCCCCCCCCAAACTTCACTCACACAATCAGTTGAACACTTGGTGTGCACAGTGGTTTATCCCCCAAACTTAATGATTTTTGCTTACAAAATAGTGATAGGAGAGGATGAATTGGGAGACAAAGTGCTTACTCTCAATGGCTATATAATTTCCTTCCACAAAGAACTCTAATTCGTAGCTTTCTGAGTTTGAGTAGTGAAATTGGGTTATAGGGGAGAGGTTTTATAGAGATGGAGAGATATAAGTTGAAGTAATGGAGTTAAGTAGTGGGGAAGTGGGTTATTATGCTAATGAAGTGGTATGATGAAGTTTACTTTTCCAAAACGTGGGAGAGTATGGATGGGAGTGGGATTTATATATGAGGAAGAAGTAGTGGGGAAGTGGGTAATTGAAGATGCAACAGCCGAAAATTGTCTGTTTGAATTCAGGTCCCCCGCCCCGGTGGGGGGGGGGGTAGTAAGCCTAAAAGGCCAGCCCCGGCGGGCATAGCTTCTGTTAAAGGACTGGGGACCTCCGCCCCGGCGGGGGGTGTTATGCTTTATGGATCCCTCCTCGACGGGCATACACTCTGCTAACCAACTTGGGATACCTTCGCCTCGGCGGGCATGCCTTCTGTTAAAAACCTTTGATTTCCTTATTTCTTCCTTGCAACTCCAAACCATGATCATATTAAGTACCTGCAAAACCATGAAACAAAAATGTGAGTAGATTTTGAGCAATTTTAAGCATGGTGGTCGGATTTATCTAAAAATGACTTATACTTTTAACTACTAATTATTGAATTAACATGAATTGATTCTATACTAAATAATATTCTGAACTATCATCTAACTAGTATGCATAAAATTACGAAGAATAAAAATACGATTGGGTTGCCTCCTAATTAGCGCTTGATTTTAAGTCGTTCAGCCTGACTACTCCCTGTTTATGGTACATTGGACAATGTGATTGCGATGACATCCATATTGGATTTGCCACCCCAATAATGCTTCAGCCTTTGACCATTTACCTTGAACGTTTCCAATGGATTCCTACTATAGAGTTCAATGGCGCCATGTGAGAAAACTCTTTTGATGTAAATGGACCCGACCATCGTGATTTTAGCTTCCTTGGGAACAACCTCAACCGTGAGTTGAACAGTAATACGGATTGCCCCAGCGTGAACGTTCTCTGCATAATTTTCTAGTCGTGCCATTTCTTGACCTTTTCTTTGTATAACTTTGAGTTCTCGTAAGCTCGAAGTCAGAATTCATCGAGCTCATTTAGCTGAAGTAGCCTCTTTTCACCCACAGCTGCTTGATCAAAGTTCAGTTTCTGAATAGCCCAGTAGGCTTTGTGTTGTAACTCCACAAGTAGGTGACATGCTTTCCCATAGACCAATTGATATGGTGACATACTAATTGGTGTTTTGTACACAGTTCGGTAGGCCCATAGTGCATCGTCCAACCTGAGAGACCAGTCCTTTCTATTCGGGTTCATCACCTTTTCTAAGATTCTCTTCACCTCCCTGTTTAAAACTTCAGCTTGCCCACTTATTTGGGGATGATATGCCATCGCCATCTTATGGTTGACCCCATTCTTCGCCAAGAGAGCTGTGAATGATTTGTTGTAGAAGTGACTACCTTCATCACTTATAATTGCTCTTGGCGTGCCAAATCTTGTGAAGATATTCTTTTGCAAGAATTTAAGGACCACTTTGGCATCGTTAGTTGGGAGTGCTACGGCTTCAACCCATTTTGATACATAATCAACCACAAGTAATGTGTACTGATTGTTGAACGAGGAAGGGAATGGTCCCATGAAATCCATGCCCCATACATAAAAAATCTCAACTTCTAAGATTGTTTGTAGTGGCATCTCATTCCTTTTCGATATGTTGCCCACCCTTTGGCATCTATCACAACTTTTTACGAACTGGTGGGCATCTTTAAATAATGTAGGCTAATAAAACTTAGCTTGAAGAATCTTTGCTGCTGTTCTCTCGCTTCCGTAATGTCGCTGTATGTAGACGAATGACATTCAAGAAAAATACTATTCACCTCATTATAGGGCACACACCTTCTAATCATCTTGTCAACGCACTGTTTAAATAGGTATGGCTCATTCCACATATACCACTTGACGTCATGTAGGAATTTCTTTTTCTGCTGATGTGTAAGATCAGGGGAAAGTATATTGCTTACTAGATAGTTGGCAAAATCCGCGTACCATGGGAATTCTGTAACGCCCCCGAAAATTGAACAATTATAAATACTTTTAATAATGAATAAAATAATATTATTTATTATTATTACGTGTTGAGATGATGAATATCGTTCTATAACCTAGAAATTTCGGAATGTCATAGTATGTTAACTACGTGAGAGAATTAAAGTGTTTGAATTTCTAAGATGAAAATAAAAGCTTTCCGAGAAATTTTCCGAAAAACACTATTCATCGATTTCTGCTCGGGAATTATTTTTGAACTTTCGAGAAATACGTAATGTTATAATATCAAGGTGATATCGATTATGTAATAATAATCTAAGTATGGAAAACGTAATATTTCGCATGTGGACCTAATTTGGGAACGTTAGGTTTATTAAGCATTAAGGAAATAAAGTTGTGATCATATAATATGTATACATTATATGAAGTAATGGATGTAAGTATAATACAACGTATTGTACTATTAAGTATGAATAATGAAATAACGTATATTAAGAATTAATATACGAGCTAGCATACGAAGATTATATGTGGGGTATATATGTTAAGTTGTTTAAATAAGAGGTAATGGACTTGTAAGATTATTAGCCTTATGAAGGAAGTCCAATATAATGTGACAATCAAGCCCAAGTGTTTGATATATCATTAGTCCAAACTATGTAGCACAAGCCCATTAAGAAAGTAGTTAGATTAATTATCAAAGCCCAATGAAAAGCCTTGATCCATGGGTCAAGCCAAGTAGGAAATGGGTAAACTTGATGGGCAAGGTTTATGTGTGGTGACCAAGTGATGTGATGAGCAAGTATTGTGGCTAGCAAGTTATTTAATGGCTAGGAATGAATAGTAAGGAGGTGGAGGATGAGGAGGTGGACTAAGGAGGTGGGATGGTGTATTGACCATTTTACCCTAGCTTTGAGTGGCTACCAAGCTTCATTTCATTTTGTTGCTTGATCAAATTTCATCCAACTCCTCTCAAGATAAGCTACTTATTTGGTAGAGAGAATAAGCCACTTAAGCACTTATAAGCCACTTCAACCTTTGTTAGATTTTCCAAAGTGAATTGAAGTCATAGTCTTCAAGGGTAAGACTCATATCTTTTATCTTTATCTCTTCTTTGATAGGATTGATAGAGAAAGGGGATTGTTTGATAATATCATGTAATAGGTTAATAAGGAATGAACTTAGGCAGGATAATTTGGATAAGCAACTTGAACATTAATAAGTTGCTAGAACGATGAAGAACTTATCATATGTTGTCATATGATGATTAGTATGTTGAATATAGCATAAGAACATTGATTAGTGGACTTAAGTTATTAATAAGTTATGAACATGAAGATTTATAGTTCATAAGTTGAATAAATCAATGACTTATGAGAATATGTCAAAAACCTACTTTGTTTATAAGTTGGTTTAATAAGTAACTTGTAATGATCTTATGTTGATTAAAATCCGTTTAGAATCATTAAGAAAGTAGTTTTGCCGGAATTCACACGATTGGACGATTATCGTCGAATTCGTGAAATTCTCGGAATGGAAGTCGTATTTGTGTTTGAAGTCAGAAACATTGGTTTTCGATGGAGACAAGTCATATTTGGCATTATAGAGTTGTTGACTCGAAAATAACCGAATTCTGACTTAGAACGAAGAAACGAGCGTTGAACATTCACGAACGTTTATCGTTTTCGTTAAAAATGAACTCATAGGTGAAATTTTAGCAAACGAAGTCAAATTGATAAAATTCTTGCATGAACACATAGAGTATGTAATTTGTGAACTGTAGGCTTTTGAATGAACCAATTCGGACTTATAACGAAGAAGTTATGCGTCCGAGAATTTCGTGAAATTTTCAAAATTATGTAAACTATCTGAGGCACAGAGTCCGCGCCACGGCGCGACACACAGCCTTAAAGCCCGCATTGCAGCGGGAGGCTGGAACCATGCATACTACTAACTCGCGCCACGACGCGAGATGCAGAGTTAAGTGTGGCACCGCGGCGCTAGTCCTAGAGTTTTGTTGGACAAGAATGTTTACAAGTGTAGAATGAAAAGGAACTTGTTAGTAATGAACTGAGATATAAACATAACATTGTAAGCTACTTGTAAGATACTAATGCATGATGATTAAGAGTTACTAATCATTTGAAAGTGAACGTAATGTGAATGACATAATGAAAATCGGAAACCCATAATAGTAGATCTAAGTTAGGATTTATATTGAGATGAAGGGAAAGATATAGTAGTATACATACTTGATTATATATAACCTAATGTGGTATGTTATATGATCATGTATTGTATAAACGTAGAGACTTAAAGTGTACGTGTGTTAATCAGTATGCAGACACTGAAGGCAAGTATTCTAACCCTTGTTCCAGTTCAGTCTGGACAAGTTTTGTAATTCATGTATTCTTTCACATGAAGTTTTGAACGATGAAGTCTAAAGCCAATTCTTTCGGCTAGACTTATATTATGATTCTGTCAAGCATGATTTATGTTTACCGAGTTATATTGGTATGGTTTTCAATCAAAGACCAAGTATGCTAAAATGTTTTTGTCATTTAATGACAGGCACGTGAGTTTGCCACAACTTAAACGTATACATGTTTAATAAATGTAGTGTTGATCAACATAGAGTACTATGGGCTGATCACCCAGAAGTGCCCGTAAGCTATGCCGGACTTACGGACTTAGTGCCGGGTTGTCCTTTTTAAAAGAAATTATGAACTGCTCATAGTTTCGAGCCTTAGTTGATATTCTACTGAATATTGTCGTTGGAAAACGTTTTGAATGAAAAGAAGTGCTATTTTGAATTATCGATAGTACTTCATAACTATTGTTCAGTTACTGAAGATATATGAGTTCTATGTTTCAAGCATGTTGTTTATTAGAATTATAGTACTTGCTGAGCTAGTCATGCTCACTCTTGCTTGAACCATATGAACACAGCTAAGATTCAGCGGACCGAAGGCTCAGGCAAGGACAAGGGAAATGCGAAGATGAACCCTTAGATTGATTATGTAATAGAATAGTTGAACGATTTGTAATATATTTGATATTATGACAAGAACAAACGAATGGGTTACAAAGAACCTGGGGAATGTAATATTATTTTGGATATATAGAAGTTATATTAGTCCTTTTGAGACTATTCAATTGAATGAATGAATGAATGGTTATACTGTGTAGCACCATCTATCAGGTTGGAAGAGACCCGGATTTAAGGCGTCACAAATTCCGCATTGACTCCAAATAGTTGTTCATCCAAAAATGACTCATTTATTACACACCAGTCCTCTTCATTTTTACCCTGATTTTCTAGCCTCGATAAATGATCTGCAACTTAATTCTCTGTCCCATTTCTATCTTTTATTTCCAAGTCAAATTCCTGTAGAAGGAGAATCCATCTGATAAGGCGTGGCTTAGCATCCTTTTTCAAAATTAAGTACCGAATAGCCGAGTGATCTGTATAAACTACCACCTTTGTTTCGATCAAATATTCCCAAAATTTATCATATACATATACTACTACAAGCAATTCCTTTTCCGTAGTGGTGTAATTCATTTGGGTCTCCGTGAGTGTCTTACTTGCATAGTATATGGCATGAAATACCTTATCTCGTTGTTGGCCCAAAATAGCCCCAACCGCATAGTCACTTGCATCACACATTAATTCAAACGGCATTGTCCAATCCGGAGCGATGATCACTGGGGCTGTAGTCAATTTCTTCTTCAATAGCTCGAATGCTAACTTACAACCCTCATTAAACTTAAAAACTGAATCCTTCTCTAAGAGACTGTACAGTGGTTTTGAAATCTTAGAGAAGTCCTTTATAAATCTCTTATAGAACCCAAAATGTCCCAAAAAATTGCGTATTCCCTTAACTGAAGTTGGTGGGGGAAGCTTTTCAATCGTTTCCAGCTTTGCTTTATCAACCTCTAATCCTTTTGCTGAAACCTTGTGACCCAAAATTATTCCTTCCTCAATCATGAAGTGTCACTTTTCCCAATTAAGTACCAATTTTGTTTCAGTGCATCTCTTTAACACCATCACCAAGTTCTCTAAATATGCATCAAAATCGTCTCCATAGACAGAAAAGTCATCCATGAAGACTTCTACATTTTTCTCCACCATGTCTGAGAAGATGGCCATCATACACCGTTGGAAGGTGGCATTTACATTACATAAGTTGAAGGACATTCTCCTGAATGCAAATGTGCCGTATGGGCACGTGAAAGTTGTCTTCTCTTGATCTTCAGGAGTAATGACTATCTAATTATACCCTGAATACGCATCCAATAAGCAGTAAAATTCGTTGCCCGCCAATCTATCCAACATCTGATCGATAAAAGGCAAAGGGAAATGGTCTTTTCAGGTTGCCTTATTTAATTTTCTGTAATCCATGCAAACCCTCCAACCAGTCACTGTCCTCGTCGGGATTAGCTCGTTGTCATCATTTTATACCACAGTCATTCCTCCCTTTTACGGCACACATTGAACCGAACTGACCCATTTATTGTCGAAAATTGGGTATATGATACCGGCGTCCAACCATTTCAGTATTTCTTTCTTCACAACTTCCTTCATAATTGGGTTGAGCCATCTCTGTTGCTCCATCATTGGCTTTGCATTCTCTTCCATCAGAATTTTGTGCATGAAAAAGGATGGGATGATTCCCTTGATATCTGTGATTGTCCATCCTATCGCCGATTTATGTTCTCTAAGCACCCTCAGTAACTTACTTTCCTGCAATTCGTTAAGCGTAGTAGAAATAATAACAAGTAAAGTATTAGAATTGCCTAAATACACATACCTGAGGTGTTTAGGTAGTTGCTTTAACTTAAGGGCAAACGGCTCCTCCAATGATGGTTTCATTCTTGTTGCGGCTCTTTCCTCCGTGTGTAATGGTTCAAATGGTGTTTTAAATCTGCTAACTCGTGGTAGGGAGTCTAACATCTGCAAGTAATCCATAAATTTTGGATCATCCAACTCTTCATCTCCCAATAATGTCGTTTCTAATGGGTTGTGACGCCCCCCCAAAATAGGTATACATCACCCATCCTAAGTCGTCAATAACATGGTACAGAAACAACTACAACTTTATTAATACAACATATAAACTGTGAGTTTAAATACAAATATTGTCATCTAGACAATATCTATACCCAACTATGTCCTCAATACAATTATTGATACATTATTTTACAAAAATGGTGAGGACTACTAAAACAACTTCTAGAACCATCATTCCACACTCCGACTCGTATTCTCTACATTCTCGCCTCCTGAGAAGAAAAATGGAACAACAAGGAAAAGGGTGAGCTCAACTAGCCCAGTAAAGAATATTATAACTAAGATAATATAGAACAAATTATCGTTAGTCTTCAATAGGGAAAAATCTGATAGAATATAATAGACAACAAGTTTCAGATCAATATTTGCATCGAAAATAATAATTCATAGAAGAGTTACGTAGAGAATGAATTCTACTATTATCTATGAATTTAAAAGTCCATTATCAATATTTTATCCCTATAACATCAATCAATATTCATCTTGAATCAAATATTCATCTTTGCACTACAGGCCAAATATATTCATCAGTCGGTCATGTTCATCTCAACACCTGTTCATCTTTGCACTACGGGCCAAAAATATTCATTATAAAATCATTTATCTTTGCACTACAGGCCAAAGATATTCAATAATATCATCATTTAGGACTGAGGATGATGAAAAATATATTAAAAGAAACAAATCCAGTGAAACAAAAGAATAAATATCAAGGATTCATATTTTAGCTATTTTATGTCCAAAAAAACCTCATAAATAATTATAGTGAAGTAAAATTCAAGAATGATCAAAACATAGATACAATCAAAGCTAATATCCATAATAGATATTTTGGACGAAAAGGAAAAATTTCATTTTTCGATGAATAGTACCGTATTTGTGAATAGTGTCGTAAACGCGAATAGTGCCGTATACGTGAATAGTAACCCCGATATAAAAAGTTCCAAATTTGATTAAGAGTTCAAACCAATATTTCGGAATAATGATATTGAAGAAAATAATATCATTTAAAAAGAAAATAACATCCCCTACCTCGAAAAGATAGTACTTCTAGTTGAAACACCGGATATAGGCTATGACTTGAACTTGCACTGTATAGCAACACTCAAAGTATTAAAATACTCCTAAGAATACACTCAATATATCGAGAGAGAAAGAGAGAGAAGATTTCAGTTTCTGGTGTGATTTTCAATTCTAACCTAAGCACCCTATTTATAGAAAAATGCTTAGAACACCAAAGCAGAAAATTTAATATAATATTATTATATTTACAAAATTGTCAAACCCACCTCTTGAATCTGAATTCAGTCCACCTTGCACATGTTTAATGCAGCCCACCAAGCAAAAAAAAATGTTTTTGTAATTAAAATAATTAAAACTTTCAAAAATCAATTATTTCGGAACTACGGAACTTCAATAATTCATAATAAATAGCTCTTTTATCAGAAAAATTTTAACCACATGTCCTTTCCATAGGAAATTTCATTCTCTACAACTTTACAGAAGAAATTTTTTCTAAATTCCAAATAAAAATTGACCGAAATCCACAAACAGACGATTTTATAAGCTATAATCAAATTTCGGTCAAGAATTGGGGTCTACCGACACACAAAACATGTGTTAATCATTTAATACCCCAAAAATAGTCTTCCTCCTCATATACTCGTATATCTCACATTCATTGTAAAAATATCACCATTAATATATTATTAAAATAATAAATTTAAATGAATTATTTTATCATAAAAAGATGAAATATTAATTTTCAACAATTGTCACATTAAAAAATTTCTCCATCTATATCCGCATAAAATCAATATTTTCCTCATCATATAAATCAATAATTAATTATTCACAAATAATATTACAGAATCACATTACTGACAACCAGGCAGTTCACAGGAAAGATGGGGCTTTCAAATAAGGATCTCTCCTTACTGGCGCGCAATTAGATGACCAAACCTCTCCTTAGACAGAACTTTCTAGACATTGTCAATAATGTTATCTAATAATATTATTCAGATAATATGAATTATTGCTCCAATAATAGAAAATACTGTGCAATGACAATTATTAAAACAACAGTAATATAAAATATCAACGCAGCAATTATTGAATCAATAAAATAAAATACTGAATAGTAATTACTGTAACAATTATTGAGTAGTACCTTCTTATGTAAGAATTAATAATTGGTGTAATACCGTGTGCTACTGTGTTTTAACCATCGGGTATTCCAACAGTATTAACGGTAACGACTACGCCGTTATTTATAACCAACTTATTCTTATCGTTTTTTTTCATCCAACTGCTTTCGTTATGGGGCCCACACAAAGCTACGCCATCGTACAAATATTCCCCGACAATAAAAATATTCCACGACCAAACGAATATTCTCCGTCAACAATGAATATTTTAAAACCACTTGCTTGTTTGAAATAATTGAGCATTTTACCCATAACTTACCATATTAATCAAATCAACCCTTACTATTTTAAGATAATAAATAGAGGAAATTTAATTTCATTAAATAATAAGTTGGGGTCTTACAACCTCCCCTCCTTATGAAATTTTGTCCTCGAAATTGATGTACGTACTTGGTGTTTCGAAAAGGTGAGGATACCTCGCTTTCATTTCCATTTCTAACTCCCAGGTCATTTCCTCAATAGCATGGTTCCTCCACAAAACTTTAACTTGTGGTATGAACTTTGTGCGTAGGACATGCTCCTTCCTATCCAATATCTTGACAGGTACCTCTTCGTACGTTAAGTCTTCGACTATCTCGTCTGGTTCTAACTCAATAACGTGGTTCGGGTCTTTCACATATTTACGGAGTACAGATATGTGAAACACATTATGAACACAAGACATACTCGGAGGTAACGCGAGTCTATAGGCTACATTACCTACTCAGAAAAGAATTTGAAATGGACCAATAAATCGTCGATTGAACTTTACTCTCTTCCCGAATCTTGTAACTCCCTTCCATGGGGCAACACGCAACAATACATGATCCCCAATACTAAGTTCCACGTCCTTTCGATGAAGATTCGCATAACTCTTTTGTCAATCTTGTGCCGTTTGTATACGTTGTCGAATCATTTGGATATTTTCCATAGTCATACGTACCAACTCGGGTCCCAACAATATTGCTTTACCCACCTCGTTACAACATACTGGAGAGCGACACTTTCGTCCATACAATGCTTCAAATGGGGCCACACCAATGCTTGTCTGATAACTGTTGTTATAGGAGAATTCCACCAATGGTAAATACTTCTCCCAACTCCCTTTGAAGTCTAGGACACAAAGTCTTAACAAATCTTCAAGAGTTTGAATAGTCCACTCTGATTGTCTGTCCGTTTGAGGATGGTATGCCAAACTAAATCGTAAATCCGTGCCCATAACTTTTTGCAATCTAACCCAAAATCTTGAAGTAAATCTTGGGTCACAATCTAAAACTATGGATACAGGCATGCCATGCAATCTCACAATCTCATTTACATACATATGAGCAAGACGTTCAAGGGAATAAGTCTCCCGTATCGGTAAGAAATGAGTAGACTTGGTTAATCTATCAACAATAACCCAAATAGCATCGATGCCTTGAGAAACCGTAGGAAGACCCGTAACAAAATCCATGGTAATGTGTTCCCACTTCCATTTCAGAAACTCAAGTGGTTGCAATGGACCCTTAGGTACTTGATGCTCCTGCCTTTACACGTTGACAAGTTAAACACGTTGAGATAAACTTTGCAATCTCTCTCTTCATATTGTTCCACCAAAATGTATGTCGAAGATCACGATGCATTTTGGTACTTCCAAGATGAATCGCAAATGGTGTATTGTGTGCCTCCATCATAATCTTGTACTTCAAATCAGAGTCGTTAGGAACACAAAGTCTGGAGTGGACTCGAAGTATTCCTTCTTCATCGATTCTCGCTTCTGGAATAGCACCTTCTTGTACTTTCTTCTTCATATGCATCAGCTCCGGGTCAGTGGCTTGAGTAACCTTAACTTTTTCTATTAAAGTTGGCTCTATGCATATACTTGACATCATCGCACTCGTTCCTGCATATGATCTTCTACTCAACGCGTCAGCTACCACGTTCGCTTTTCCAGGATGGTATTGAGTAGTGTGGTCGTAATCTTTCAACAACTCGAGCCAACGTCGTTGCCGTATG
The DNA here is from genome assembly GCA_020205505.1 of Panax japonicus. NCBI lineage: Eukaryota > Viridiplantae > Streptophyta > Magnoliopsida > Apiales > Araliaceae > Panax > Panax japonicus. Next base: position 48,575,241 of record CM035102.1, on the reverse strand, counting down.
TTGAGTTCCTTTTGAGTGAAGAAATATTTGAGGCTTTTATGGTCTGAATATATCTCCACTTTCTCCCCATATAGATAGTGCCTCCAGAACTTTAGCGCGAAGACCACTGCTGCCAACTCTAGATCATGAGTAGGATAATTCCTCTCATATTCTTTAAGTTGTCGCGAGGCATAGGCTATGACTTTCCCACGTTGCATTAGAACACATCCTAACCCTTTGCCCGAAGCATCGCTGTAGATAACAAACTCATCCGAACCAAATGGTATTGTTAGAACAAGTGCCAAAATAAGTTTCCTCTTAAGTTCTTGGAAACACTTCTCAGCATTCCTCGCTCCAAATGAATTTTGTATCCTTCCGAGTTAGCTGAGTTAATGGAGTAGTGATTCGAGAAAACCCTTCCACGAATCTCCGATAATAACCAGCTAGGCCCAGAAAGCTACGTACTTCGGTCACCGACTTCGGTTGCTCAAAACTTTGTATTGCTTCAATCTTCGCCGGGTCAACAGATACTCCATGTTTTGACACCACGTGCCCAAGGAATGCTACTTCCTCAAGCCAGAACTCGCATTTCTTCAACTTGGCATATAGCTTATTTTCACGAAGCCTTTGGAGTACCAACTTCAAATGGTTTTCATGATCTTCACGGCTTTTGGAATATATGAGGATGTCATCAATAAAGACAACAACGAACCGATCCAAATAATCCTTGAATACTCGGTTCATCATATCCATGAAAGCCGCAGGAGCATTAGTCAATCCAAAAGACATGACTAAGAATTCATAATGCCCGTACCGAGTTCTGAAGGCAGTCTTTGGAATATCCTTAGTTCTAATCTTCAGCTGATGATATCCAGAACGAAGATCGATCTTTAAAAAGAATTTTGCTCCTTGCAACTGGTCAAACAGGTCATCAATACGAGGTAGTGGATACCTATTCTTGATGGTGACATGGTTCAATTCCCGATAGTCAATACAAAGTCACATACTTCCGTCTTTCTTCTTTACAAATAAAATAGAAGCACCCCAAGGAGATGTACTAGGACGAATGAAACCGATATCCAACAACTCCTGTAGTTGGACCTTTAACTCCTGAAGTTCAATAGGAGCCATTCGATATGGGGTTTTAGAAATGGGCTTTGTACCAGGTTCAAGATCAATAAAGAATTCAACTTCACGTTCTGGGGGTAGACCAGGAAGTTCTTCAGGAAATACGTCAGGAAAATCAATAACAATAGGAATATTATTCAAATCTGATGTGTCTTTATTCAAATCCATAACATGGGCTAAGAAATCTTGACATCCGTTTTTTAATAAACGAATAGCTTTATGACTTGATATGACAACGATTGATTTTAGTGGCTTAGTTGTTTGAATTCGTACAACAGGCTGTTTAGGAATATGAAAACTAACAACCTTATGAAAACAATCAATTTTGGCATGATGAGTAGTTAACCAATCAATCCCTAAAATCACATCAAAAGTAAGTATCTTTAAAGAGATAAGGTCAACAGGTAATGTGATGGTGCCAACTTGAATCAAACAAGATTTATAAACAGTGGATGTGATGAAAGTTTCTCCTAACGGAGTCTCCACAGATAAATCAAAGTCTAATTTCTCCAGAGTCAAGTTTAAACGTTGAGCACAAGCAGGAGAGATAAATGAATGGGTAGCACTGGTATCAAGTAAGGTATAAACTTCGCAAGAATTAATGATTAGCTTACCTGTGATCACCTCGTTTGGGTTCCTTGTATTTTGACCAGTCATGACAAACGCTCTTCTAGGAACCATTGACTTTGACTTTTCTGGAATAGCCTTTTGAGTAACCGTCCCCCCTGGACTTGGTTTCGCTATCGTACAATCTCGAGCGATATGTCTTTCTTTCCACAATTATAACATACCTTGAACTGTTGTGAGCAGTTTGGACTGATATTTCCTTCTTTCCTGTACTTATAGCATATGACCGGTGGTCGTTCTCCTCCCTTGGAACCAGTTGCTGCTGGTGTTGACGTCTTCACATGGTCATTGTTAAATCTCCTCTTTTTAAAATCTCCTCCCTACTCGCTTCTTCTATTCTCATAGCCATGACTACCACTTGAGTGGTTACCATTTTTGTCCGTCTTTTTCTTTCTCCGTTGGTTATCATTATTCTGTTGACTGCTATCTCCGACATGATCCTGGTTATGGTCCCTCGGTTGAACGTACTCGTTATCTCGCTCTAATAATTGAGCCCTGTTGACAACATCTGAATAGAGAGAAAATTTATGAGAAATGAGATACTGACGTATGTCGAGTTTCAAACCTCTCAGAAACATCTGCGTCACACGTAACTCATTCTCCACCAAATGAGGTGCAAATCTGGACAGCTCTGCAAACTTTGCCTCGTACTGGGACACCGTCATGTTATTTTGTTCTAGTCTAATAAACTCCACTTCTTTCATATAACGAATACTTTCCGGAACGTACTTGTCATTGAACAGTTTTTGAAACGTCTCCCAAGACATGCTGAGTGCGGCTGGATGGGTACGTTTCACAGATTCCCACTAGTAATCTGCCTCATTACGGAACATAAAAGTAGCGAATGGAACCTTCTATTCTTCCGTGCATCCCAAGACATCGAATATCTTGGTAATTTATTTGACCCATGTCTCCGCCTTAATCGGATCTGGCTTTCCCCAGAATTCTGGTGGTTCCCAACTCTTTGAACTGCTTGGCCGTGACAAATCATGCGTTGTTATCATTTCCACCTGTATTTTGTGCACGAGTCTCCCTCGTCTGATTTTGTATGAACTGCAAAAAACTTCTAAACATCCCGTCGTTCATCATCTGCTCAGTGGCATTGTTCACAGGAGGAACATTGCCAGCCTGCTGCACGTTCTCCTCATTAGGTGAGTACAGGCGTCTCCGTGGTCTCATTTACTCCACTGTTAACATTCTCAGTCGACATTCTCAAATACTGCCACAAAACAAGGGTTAATTAAAGAAATCAACATATCATATAATATCCCTATATACTGACCAACTAACAAATAAGCTTAGGTAGGACACACTAGCGAATGATTTATTCATCTTTCCCCTCCTAGTTCTATTCCCCGATCTTTGCCAAAGATCATATCCCTAAGCTCTGATACCAACTGTGACGCCCCCAAAATAGGTATACATCACCCATCTTGAGTCGTCAATAACATGGTACAGAAACAACTACAACTTTATTAATACAACATATAAACTGTGAGTTTAAATACAAATATTGTCATCTAGACAATATCTATACCCAACTGTGTCCTCAATACAATTATTGATACATTATTTTACAAAAATGGTGAGGACTACTAAAACAACTTCTAGAACCATCATTCCACACCCCGACTCGTACTCGCTACATTCTCGCCTCCTGAGAATAAAAATGGAACAACAAGGAAAAGGGTGAGCTCAACTAGCCTAGTAAAGAATATTATGACTAAGATAATATAGAAAAAATTATCATTAGTCTTGAACAGGGAAAAATCTGATAGAATATAATAGACAACAAGTTTCAGATCAATATCTGTAGCGAAAATAATAATTCATAGAAGAGTTACGTAGAGAATGAATTCTACTATTATCTATGAATTTAAAAGTCCATCATCAATATTTTATCCCTGAAACATCAATCAATATTCATCTTTGCACTACAGGCCAAAGATATTCATCAGTCGGTCATGTTCATCTCAACACCTGTTCATCTTTGCACTACGGGCCAAAGATATTCATTATAAAATCATTTATCTTTGTACTACAGGCCAAAGATATTCAATAATATCATCATTTAGGACTGAGGATGATGAAAAATATTTTAAAGGAAACAAATCCAGTGAAACAAAAGAATAAATATCAAGGATTCATATTTTAGCTATTTTATGTCCAAAAAAACCTCATAAATAATTATAGTGAAGTAAAATTCAAGAATGATCAAAACATAGATACAATCAAAGCTAGTATCCATATTTATAGAAAAATGCTTAGAACACCAAAGCAGAAAATTTAATATATTATTATTATATTTACAAAATTGTCAAGCCCACCTCTTGAATCTGAATTCAGCCACCTTGCACATGTTTAATGTAGCCCACCAAGCAAAAAAAAATGTTTTTCTAATTAAAAATAATTAAAACTTTCAAAAATCAATTATTTCAGAACTACAGAACTTCAATAATTCATAATAAATAGCTCTTTTATCAGAAAAATTCGAAACACATGTACTTTGCATAGGAAATTTCATTCTCTACAACTTTACAGAAAAAAGTTTTTCCAAATTCCAAACAAAAATTGACCGAAATCCACAAACGGTCGATTTTACAAGCTATAATCAAATTTTGGTCAAAGATTGGGGTCTACCGACACACAAAACATGTGTTAACCATTTAATGCCACAAAAATACTCTTCCTCCTCATATACTCATATATCCCACATTTATTGTAAAAATATCACCATTAATATATTATTAAAATAATATATTTAAATGAATTATTTTATCAAAAAAGATAAAATATTAATTTTCAACAATTGTCACATTAAAAAATTTCTCCATCTATATCCGCATAAAATCAATATTTTCCTCATCAGTATAAATCAATAATTAATTATTCACAAATAATATTACAGAATCACATTACTGACAACCAGTCAGTTCATAGGAAAGAGGGGACTTTCTAATAAGGATCTCTCCTTACTGGCGCGCAATTAGATGACTAAATCTCTCCTTAGACAGAACTTTCTAGACATTGTCAATAATGTTATCTAATAATATTATTCAGATAATATGAATTATTGCTCCGATAATAGAAAATACTGTGCAATGACAATTATTAAAACAATAGTAATATAAAATATCAACGTAACAATTATTGAATCAATAAAATAAATACTGTAACAGTAATTACTATAACAATTATTGAGTAGTGCCTTCTTACGTAAGAAGCAATAATTGGTGTAATACCGTGTGCTACTGTGTTTTAACCATTGGGTATTCCAACAGTATTAACGGTAACAACTATACCGTTATTTATAACCAACTTATTCTTATCGTTTTTTTCATCCAATCGCTTTTCGTTATAGGGCCCACACAAGGCTGCGCCGTCGTACGAATATTTCTCGACAGTAAAAATATCCATGACCAAACGAATATTCTCCGTCAACAATGAATATTTTAAAACCACTTGCTTGTTTGAAATAATTGCGCATTTTACCCATAACTTACCACATTAATCAAATCAACCCTTACTATTTCAAGATAATAAATAGAGGAAATTTAATTTCATTAAATAATAAGTTGTGGTCTTACATGGATCATTAGCCAAACTTTACCCATATCTTTGCTGATTATCTGGTCAATGATATCCATCCTAAAACACTCTTCTTTATCCGTAGGGAATTACATGGCCTTGAAAACATTGAACTTTACTTCTTGATCTTGGACCCACATAGTTAGTTCACCTTTTTGTACATCGATAAGTGTCCTACCCGTAGCCAAAAAAGGTCTCCCTAGGATAATTGGGATGTTCTTATCTTCCTCAAAATCCAGAATTATGAAATCCGCAGGGAATATAAATTTGTCAACCTTGACCAAAATTCACATACTTAATGTAAACTAATTTTATTTAACTATAATATTTTTATCTTGTCTTAAAACCATTCCATAATTCTTTAGAAACTTTTGTCCGTTATAACCTTTTTTTTCGCCCAAGAAGGTTCTCTCATGGATTTAGTATGTAAATACTTTACGTATCAAAACATAAACCATTTATATCCCCTTCATTTTACATTACTAGGTTCAATATAATTTCAAACAGATTTGCGTATTTCATTATGTTACATATACGTTTACATTCATTTTCTTAATTACGCTCGCATAGTTATGAAAACTTACATTTACATTACATTTCTATCGTTTTCTTTACATTTAAAGTGAGTTTTCGCGATATATAAGCATTATATAATATCTATACATCTCTATCGGTGTTTTTTTACATGTTAAACAGCCACAAAACCACCCAAAAGCGTTACGGAAAAATCGCACGCTGAACATCCCCCATGGCTGCTGCTATCTGCTGCTGCCACAAGGCAGCAGCCCCTCACATTTGACACCCAATTCGCGGCTTAATAGCTTGCAATCTACTTATCCAATCGTGAGGCGTTTTTAGTATGTTTTTCATGGCATACAAGACTATTTTTAAGAAATACTAACCTCTCATTTCGGGTTTGTTAAGTAGTCTAAAAAGCGTGCCAAAAATTGACGTTCATAACAGTCTTCAATTTTTTCCCAGCTTTACCCTCTCTCGCTAAAACAGTCATAACTAATTCGTTTCAAAATATTTTTGAGCGATTCTTGAGCCCACGCAAATCTAACTTCCGATTTTACAACTTTCGTTCTTTGACCATTTCCAAATTCAAAACACAAAATTTTGAAAAATTCGTTTAAGGTGACTGCCCTGAGTTGGTTAGACAGTTTTGACACAACTACTTTGAATGGTCATAACTCTTTGTTCCGAAGTCAGAATTAGTCCGTTCCAGAGTCTATAGAAAGATAATTTGGTTTAATATAACATACCAAAATCCCAAAAGTTTCTGGAAACATTAACTAATCGAAACAGTGTCTCGAATAGCACATCCCATTGCTGACTTTCTGTTTAACAAATTCAACACATTTCTTTCCAATCACCGTAACTCCCTCATTCGAGGTCGGAATGAGGTCATTCCAAAGCCTATGGCTTCCTAACTCAGTGCACTACAACTACCCAGAAACTCAGAATTTTTCAGGAAACATAGCTATTCTAGAATTTGACACTATAGTCGCTGTTCATTCAGTTTTCATTTCTAGACATGGTTTACAAAAATCTTCACCACGGATTCATTTTAACTCCGTTTTGGCTCATTCAAGTTAGGAAATATTTAGAACTTAGAGGGATATAACATACAATCATCAAATTAAGCTTTTAGACATAAATCAAAAGCACAAATGGTCCTCAAGCTCAGTCCCAAAAACTACCCAACAAAGTTCTTTGTAAATCTTTTTTGTTGTGAGTTTTGGTTACAATTGGATGTTGTTAAGGCTTCATATCTCTAATTACAATCATTAGAACTCATTTACATAATCAATTACAAGCCAAAATAAACATAGTAAACTAACTAGTTTACTAACAAAACTAACTAAACTTCCAAAATACAAACCTTAACTAACAAACTAAATAAAATATTTAAAATAATAACATTACAAAAAATTAAATAAGAAACATACCCGAAAATATGAATTCTACAAACTAAATACGTACTCGACCAAAATTTAACTAAGAAGATCTTTATAAAAAAATCCTCCCACAACAAAGCCTTTCTCAAAAGTGAAGGCCTTATTGCTGGTGAATGAAACAAAGGATCAAGCCCTTCTATTTATAGGTTTAGCAAAGGGTAAAGTTCTCAATTTAGTTGATGTGGGACTTGGTTTATACTAATTCTAATTTAGTTTATACTAATTTTTTCTATTTTCAACATGCTGAGTGTATTCATTCATCACGAATTCGTTTCTTAACCAATTCGATCCGTTCAAGTTGCATTATTTTTGTTTTATAGAGGAGAACAACAATCATCCATCAATTTAAAGTTTCCATCACGAATTCATCATCAACTTTAGCCCCAAAGTACACCAAAATATACATTACAATCAAAACCCAAATTCCTCTTCTTTAGTATAAATACATGAAATTGACTTCTGAAAATTTATTTCTAGATGACCACTATCAAATTATAAATATCTAATAACATATATAACATCGTAACCCACAAGTTCATTAACCAAAACTCCAATTTTAAAAGAAACTCAAGAACACATAAACTAAAAATATAAACTAAATTATGTACCTTTAATTCCTTAAGAAATAAAATAAACCTTATCAGTAAAATTATAATTTCTATTCAACCATTATAATCATAACATTATTTAACAAATTCTCACTCCTCTAATTTAATTATTTAATTAAATTAGAATATCACAATTATACTCGCGTAATAAAATACATATAAATCTCATCTATTTTATCACACCTAAATAAACTATCTCATAACAATTTTTATCAAATATTTATTTAATATCATAAATATTCATTTTATTCCATAAAGTTTCCAACTAAAATATTTAATGTACTTAATAAATATTTGACTCGCATTATACTAACATTTATATTTTCATGCAATATATTACCTTCTCACTTTATTAAATCAATTATACTTGTATTAATTCACTATTTTAATTAAGTGAATTATTCACACTATTTATGAAACTTAACTCATAATAATTTCATTGCCCACAATGCATAATAATTAAAATTTTATTATCTCATAACATAATCTCATCTTAATTAAATTAACTAATATTATTTAATTTCTTAATAGTTTAATTAACTATTAAATCTCACATTCTCCAGCATATGAATATATAATTTTCTTCACACCAAATCATATAATTCAAAACATATACACCTCATAATAAGAATTTTAATTATTAAATTCTTATTTTAATAACTTATAAAAATTCAGGTTGTCACAATAGCTGCGCCGTAGGCCTTCTCCGAATCTGCAGTTGCGTTGGTGCCAAGGCTTGGGACAGCTCAGCTACGTTGTGTCCTGAGCCTAGGCAGTGAAGTCTGTTTGTTTGTAGGTGGTTATACAAGGGTCTAATTTGGCTTGTCATGCATGATAATGATGTTGTATCCTAGTCTAAGGCATCATAACAGGTTGTAGTATAATATAATACCTAAATATGGAGATTATAGTTGTTACTTGAATAAGTTACATAATGAAACTAAATGTGATGTTTTCAAAAGTTGAAGATGAATGGTAAAGTTATGTTAGTTTATAATGGGATTTCAGATTTGTTAAGGATGTTAACCAACATGGTTAGATGCTAAGTTAAGGTTATGACCTAAATGATGGGTTAGACCTATAAAGCTAATATTAATACAACTAATTTTTACTGCGATTCCAATTATATGTGTAGGGTAATTGGCAAACATTATTACACTTGTGTAGCTTACATACAAGGCAAGTTTTCCTAACTTCATTCTTTTTATAATGAATGCAAGTTTCTTAACCTAAACTTGTATTGAGCAAGTTTCATAGCTATGTTATCTTTATGTCAAACAAGCTTTCAATTTATAAATTTAATTTACAGCAAAGTTGAGCGAGCCTATTAATTCTATCTCATGTATGATTTTACAAGCTCTTGTAACCTAGTTCGTTACATCGAGTGAGTTTTACTTTTCTAAATCTTGATATTATTATTCAAAGTATACATTGTTCTAATACATTGGTTCAAATGAGGCTGTTCTAATTCTCTTGGATATGGTACTTTGCATATATATACCATGTCTATTCAAATACATAATGTTGTTGTTAAATCTTTGACTTAAATAACGTTGTTCAATTTTGTTTCATTGTGTCGAACCTTCAAATAGCAAGTAAACTTTTATTAAATTGAATTAATCTATAAATGAATAGTGTTCTAAAATTCTAGAACAACTGATAAGCTAGTTCCGAGCTAAACTTTCTTTAGTGAGGAAATTCTAAATCCAAACTGAGACGAACAACCCTAACATAGGGGATTGTGTACGTGTAATATTTAGATATTTGTGTACAGTACATGGTACAAAGGGTTGATCCCCCTATGTACGTTAAGAAGGGTCTGTATAGTCTAAATGAATGTTAAGGTTGAGGTAATAATACCTAAATACCTGAGACATAGTTCGTGGTCTTAAGACCCCTCAGATATTAAATTCGAACTTTTTTTATATTTTTGATTCATAGAACATGTTCATTGTTGTTCCGTAGTCGTTGTTCATTCTCATATTGTTATCATTACTACTCTCTATATCAGTGAGCAATTGTTTGCTCACTCTTGCATTTAACATTGCAGCTAAAGTTGAGAAAGTCGATGAGCCATCTACTAGCAAAGGAAAGGGCAAAATGTCTAAGTGTTGAAGATTTATTGAATCTATTTAAATGAATTGTGTTTTAAGACTTATTTTATTTTCGTGATATATTCCGCAGACTTATGTAATAAATTTAAGGTTAGATTACCTGGGATTGTTTTTTAGATAATGTAACCCTTTAATGGGAAAGATTATTGTTAAGTTTTTTTTTAAATTATGTCTATATCCATTGATTATGGTTAGTTAGATGTAATGGTTTTGAATAATGAACACCAAATTCTGTGGGAATGGAGTACTTGGATTTGAGGGTGTCACAGTTACTATTCACGGGTTACTATTCACCTGGTTACTATTCACTTTAATATTATTCACTCGAGTATTTGGAGTACTTTTTATGCCAGAATACTATTCATGAGGTACTATTCCTAAAGTACTATTCATAGGGTACTATTCACGGGGTACTATTAACCCGAAAAATATATTTCTTTTCTGTCCAAATTATTTTTGATACATAAATATTATTCTTGAATTTTACTCCACAAAGCAGTATCATGTTGACAATTTGGATATTTTTAAACTCTGGATAAATTTAAAGTCTTTAATATTTATCCTTGATTTTATTTGATTAATGCTTATATCATTGTCATCATCCTCATGTTTATATTGTGATGAAAGTCATCTTTGGCTTACGTGCATAGATGGACTGTTGATTGTATGATTATGACCATGGATCATTCGGTATAATCATGACCCGTAATGTTACAAATAATGTGGTAAAAGTCCCCATTGGCCCGTATTGTATTGATGGACAGTTATTGGTATGATTATGACTAGGGATTATTCAGTATAATCATTACCATTGATGATTACATGAATATCCTTAGCCCATAGTGCAGGGATGATTCTATGATGTGGTTTATTTACTAAGTTAAGTCTCAGCGATAAAGTGGATGAAAAACTTTTTAAATCATAGAAGATAGTAGATATCATGCTCTACTTGACTCTTCTAATGGATTGCTTATTCCGCTTCAGTTAAACTTGATTTTTATTGTATTTTATCAGTTTAACACTATTGAAGGCTAATGATAATTTATTCTGCATTATCTTAGTCATAATATTTCTTACTGGGCTAGTTGAGCTCACCCTTTTGCTTTCATTGTTCTCTTCAGGAAATGAGAACATAGCCAGGACTAGTCGGGGAATGGAGTGACGGTCCGAGATGGTTATTTTAGTAATCATCACTACTTAGTGTGATAATAAATGTAATGAGGATTGAATTTGAGTTTGGATATTGTCTATGAGATAATACTCAGTTACCTCCTGTAAGACCCCAACTTTTATGAATAAAGATTTAATTTTCTCAAAATATCTTTTTGAATAATAAGGTGTGGATTTGATAAAATGTTATAGTTGTGGGTAATATTTATAAATTTTGCAAAGTAAGCAAGTTGTTATAAAATATTCGATTGGTCGGGGAATATTCGTTTTATCAAGGAATATTCGTACGACGGCACAATCATTGGTGGACCCCACAACAGAATTATTGTCGGATTAGAAAACGACAGAAATAACTTTTTATAAAAATAACGGCAAAAGTTTTACAGTTAACTGTTGAAATACCCGGTAATAAAAGTACAGTAATATGCGTGGTTGCATAGTAGCACACGGTATTGTACAGTATCTATGATTATTGATGATTACATGAGAATTCACTCAGTTTTGTTCAATTATTGCCACAGTAATTTGTGCATACTATCTCACGTTATTGATTCAATTATTGTTACAATATTTTATATTATTAAATCAATAATTGAGGAAAAAAAGTTATTCATATTATTATTTGCATTATTGACGATGTTTAGAAAGTTCTATCGAGAAATGTGATTTGGTCACCTAATTGCGAGCCAATAGAGAGAAATCCTTATCGGAAAGCCCCCTATTTCCTGGGAATGATCTAGTTGTGAATATTGTGAGTTATAATATTAATGATGAATGTTATTAAAAATGTGCTTTATGAAGCCAATTGAATTGAGATACTTAGAGTGAATTTTTATGAAATTTTTGTTGTAAGTTTGGTGTATTATTTGGACCCCCACTTGCTCATTTTTTCAAAACTATCGGTAGAAAGTTATCTCAATTATATATATATATATATATATATATATATATATATATATATAAATCATGTGTGTGAAGTGTCGTGCATGTGAAGGATATATATATTATATTTGTTTCGTTTTTTATGTAAAATAGAATATATTATAATTTATTATGCATAGTACTGCATAGTGTTATATAGTACTTCATAGTGTGTGCATAGTGCAGCATAGTAAAATCAAAAAAAAATCATTGAATTCCCGTGAACGTTCGCCCTTGAAATTTTCCACTGTTCACCCGTGAATTTTTTTCAAATAGTATCCTTTCATTTTCCTATAAATAGGATGCTTAGTTTAGAATTAAAAATCACACCAGAATCAGAGAATTCTTCTTCTATAATATTAAGCGTATTTTTTTAGAGTTTAAGGAAGCTTTAAGTGTAGAAAATAGTGCAAGTTTTCTTCAAGAATATCCCCGTTATACCAGTCAGAAGTACTCTCCTTTGAAGGTAAGGGATGTTATTTTTGTTCAGTATTCGTAAGAAATAATATTTTCTTCCATACTCTGTAGTATGTGAGTAATATTATTTCGTTTCAGATTCCGAATTCTACACACATTTTGTGAAGTATTGGTTCTATACTCCTTGAAATTAGTAGAATATCCTTGAAATTTGTATTTCATCTAGTATCGTTTCACAAGGATATTTTTTTGAACATTCTTGTTAAATTTTGATCTTTTCATGTCAGGGTACTATTCACGGAGTACTATTCACTCGGGTACTATTCACCCGGGGTACTATTCATGACAAAAATTGATTTCTTTTATGTCCAAATTATTTTTAGAATATTATTCTTGAATTTTACTCTACAAAGCAGCTATCATGTTGACAATTTGAACATTTTTAAACTCTGGATAAATTAAAAATCTTTAACTATTTATCCTTGATTTCGTTGATTGATGCTTATATCATTGTCATCATCCTCGTGCTTATATTGTGATAAAAGTCATCTTTGGCCCGTAGTGCATAGATGAATTGTTGATTCGTATGATTAAGACTATGTATCGGTATAATCATGACTTATAATGTTACAAATGATGTGGTAAAAGTCTTCATTGGCCCGTAGTGCATTGATGGATAGTTGTTGGCATGATCATGACCATTGGTGATAATAACGAATATCCTTGGCCCGTAGTGCATGGATGATTCGAGGATATGATAATAATGAATATCATTGGCCCGTAGTGCATGGATAATTCAGTGATGTGGATTATTTATTGAGCTGAGTCTCAGTGATAAAATTGATGATAAACTTTTAAATCATAGAAGATAGTAGATATCATGCTCTACTTGACTCTTCTAATGGATTGTTTATTCCGCTGCAGACAAACTTATTGTCTATTGTATTCTATCAGTTTAACACTGTTGAAGGCTAGCAATAATTTATTCTACATTATCTTAATCATAATATTCTTTACTGGGCTAGTTGAGCTCACCCTTTGCTTTCATTGTTCTCTTCAGGAAATGAGAATATAGCTGGGACTAGTCGGGGAACAGAGTGATGGTCCGAGATGGTGGCTATAGTAGTCCTCACTATTTTATAAAATAGTGTGATAATAATTGTAATGAGGACTCCATTTGAGTTTGGATATTGTATACGAGACAATATTCTTGTTAAAACTCTCAGCTACGTTTTGTCGTATTATATAAATGAAGTTTATATTTGATTTCTGTACCATGTATTTGGCGACTCAGAATGGGTGATGTATACATAATTTGGGGGCATCACAGTTGGTATCAAAGCTTAGGGATATGGTCTCTAGCTGAGATTTGAGGCTAGAACTAGGAGGGGAGAGACGGGGAAATCCTTCGCTAGTATGACCTAACTAAGTTTATTTGTTATTTAATTGGTCGATTGGAGTATAGGGATAATATGTGGTAAGTCAATTAAACCTTATTTTGTGGCAATGTTTAAAAATGGCATCTGAAAATATTGAGATAAGCAATGAAGCACATGAGACCGTTGAGTCACTGACGATCAATAATCAGGATAATGTACATCAGGAAGGCAATAATCCACAGGTAAACAACAACACCGACCAAATGATGAATGATGGGATGTTCAAAGGCTTTCTGTAATTCATGCAACATCAGGAGAGAGAGACTCCTGTTCAAAATATAGGTGGAAACATTGGCAACTCTTGGATGGTCATCGCTAAGCAATTTTAGGAGCTGAGACCACCGGAGTTTTTGGAAAAACCAGAGCCACTTAAGGCAGAGACGTGGATTAAGCAGATCACCAAGATATTTAATGTCTTGGCATGCTCTGAGGATCAAAGGGTTCCCTTTGCCACTTTCATGTTGCGAGAAGAGGCAAATTATTTGTGGGAATCTGTAAAACATACTCAGCCTGCCACACTAAAGATGTATTGGGAGAAGTTCCAAGAATTATTTAATGACAAGTACTTTCTTGAAAGTATTCGTCACATGAAGGAGGTAAAATTCATCAAGTTGGAGCAAAATAATATGACTGTATCGCAGTATGAGGCTAAGTTTATCGAGTTATCCCAGTTTGCATCCCATTTGGTAGATAATGAGGAGCGTATGACACAAATGTTTCTAAGAGATTTGAAACCCGAAATACCTCATTTCTCATAAACTTTGCTTGTATTCAGATATTGTGAATAGGGCTCAGTTATTGGAGCGTGATAATGAGTCAACCCAACCAAGAGATAGCAGCCAGCAGAACGATAATACCAGTGGTAGCAGTCATCAAAGCGGTGACAACAAACGTGGAGGAAATCAATATGCCAGAAATGGTAACCACTTCGGTGGTAATCTTGGCCAAGATAATAGAAGTGGAAATTTCAAGAAGAGAAAGTTCAATAATGATGGAAGGACAGCAGCACTAACACTTGTTTTAAAGGAAGGAGAACGACCACCGGTCGTATATTACAAATGTGAAGGGGAGGAACACATCAATCCAAATTGTACGCAACAATCTAAAGCGTCTTATAAATGTGGAAGACAAGGTCACCTAGCCCGATTTTGTCTTGTAGTGAAGTCAAGTCCAGCTGGGATGGAGGCACCAAAGGCCGCCCAGACAAGTCAAAGCCAGTAGTTCAAGGGAGAACGTTTGTTGTGACCTCCCAAAAAGTGAAAACCCCGAATGAAGTTATCACGGGTAAGCTAATTATAAACTCTTGCAAAGTCTATACCTTATTTGATACCAGTTTGACCCATTCTTTTATTTCTCCTACTTACGCTCAACGTTTAAATTTAACTCCAGAAAAATTAGACTTTGACTTATCTGTTGAAACTCTGTTGGGAGATATCTTATTTGATTCAAATCAGCACCCTCACATTACCTGTTGATCTTATCTCTTTGAAAATACTTGCATTTGATGTGATTTTAGGGATTGTATGGTTAACTATACATCATGCAAAAATTAATTATTTTCGTAAGGTTGTTAGTTTTCATATTCCTAACCCACCTATCATGCAAATTCAAGCAACCAAACCACTAAAGTCAATCACTGTCATATGAAGCCATAAAGCCATTCATTTATTGAAAAAATGGATGTCAAGCTTTCTTAGCCCATCTCACGAATTTAAACAAAAATACGTCAGATTTGAATGATATTTCTATTGTTAATAAATTTCCTGACGTATTCCCTGAAAAACTTTCTGGCCTACCCCTAGAGCGTGAAATCGAGTTTTGTATTGACCTTGAACCCAGTACAAAACCCATTTCCAAAGCCCCATATCGAATGGTTCCTATTAAACTACAGGAGTTAAAAATTCAATTACAGGAATTGTTAGACATCGGTTTTATTTATCATAATATGTCTCCTTGGGGTGCTCCTGTTCTATTCGTAAAGAAGAAAGATGGGAGTATGCGACTTTGTATTAATTATCGGGAGTTGAATCATGTCACCATCAAAAATAGGTACCTGTTACCTCGCATTGATGACATGTTTGACCAATTGTAAAGTGCTAAATTATTTTCAAAGATCGATCTTCGTTCCAGATATCATCAGTTAAATATTAAAACCAAAGACATTCCATAGACTGCTTTCAGAACTCGGTATGGGCATTACGAATTCCTAGTCATGTCTTTTGGATTGACTAATGCTCCAGATACCTTCATGGATATGATGAACTGAGTATTCAAGGAATATTTAGATCATTTTGTGGTTGTCTTTATCGATGACATCCTCATTTACTCCAAAAGCCGTGAAGATCATGAGCAACACTTGAGGCTGATACTCCAAAAGCTTTATGAAAAACAAGCTATACGCCAAGTTAAAAAAATGTGAGTTATGCCTTGAGGAAGTAGCATTCCTTGGGCACGTGATATCAAATCATGGAATATCTATTGACCCGACAAAGATTGAAGCAATTTAAAGCTGGGAACAACCTAAGTCAGTAACTAAAGTGCGTAGCTTTCTGGGCTTAGATGGTTATTATCGGAGATTCATGGAAAGTTTTTCTCGAATCACCACTCTATTAACTCAACTGACTTGAAAAGATACAAAATTTGGTTGGAGCGAGGAATGTGAGAAGAGTTTTCAAGAACTCAAGAGGAGACTTATTCCAGCACCTATTCTGATAATACCATCTGGTTCGGAGGGATTTATCATATACAACGATGCTTCAGGCATAGGTTTAGGATGTGCTTTCATGCAACATGGGAAAGTCATAGCCTATGCCTCACGATAACTCAAAGAATATGAAAGGAATTATCATACTCATAATCTAGAGTTGGCAGCAGTCATTTTCGCGCTAAAGATTTGGAGACATTACCTGTATGGGGGAGAAAGTGGAGATCTATATGGATTATAAAAGTCTCAAATATTTCTTCACCCAAAAGGAGCTCAACATGCGGCAACGACGTTAGCTCGAGCTGTTGAAAGATTACAATCATACCATTTAATACCATCCCGGAAAAGCGAACGTGGTAGCTGACGCATTGAGTAAAGATTATATGCGGGTATGAGTGCGATATTGTCAACGCAAAGGCCTATTTGGTATGACTTACAAAGGATGGAGATGGAGTTAAAGACTCCAGGGACCCACGTGATAATGTCTAATATACGTGTAGAACCGACTTTAATCGATAAAGTTAAAGTTGTTCAAGCTACGGACCTGGAGCTGATGCGTATGAGGAAGAAAGTATAAGAAGGTGTTATTCCAGAAGCAAGAATTGATGAAGAAGGAATACTTCAAGTCAACTCCAGCCTTTGTGTTCCTAACGACTCTGATTTAAAGTATAAAATCAAGATGGAGACGTGCAACACACCGTTTGCAATCCATCCTGGGAGTACCAAAATGTATCGTGATCTTCGACATACATTTTGGTGGAGCAATATAAGGAGAGAGATAGCGGAATTTATCTCAAGGGGTTTAACTTGTCAACGTGTCAAGGCAGAGCATCAAGTGCCAAAAGGTTAATTGCAACCACTTGAAATTCTTTAATGGAAGTGGGAGCACATTACCATGGATTCCATTACTGGTCTTTCAAAGGTTTCTCAAGGTACATATGCGATTTGGGTCATTGTCGATAGACTAACCAAGTCTGCTCATTTCTTACATATACGAGAAATTTATTCACTTGAACGTCTTACTCGTATATACATAAATGAGATTATTATACTGCATGTTATGCCAGTATCCATAGTTTCTGATCAAGACCCAAGATTCACTTCACGATTTTGGGTTAGTTTGCAGAAAGCTATGGGCACGGATTTACGATTCAGTTCGACATATCATCCTCAGAAGGACGAGCAGTTAGAAAGGACTATTCAAATCCTTGAAGATCTATTAAGACTCTGTGTCCTTGACTTCAAAGGAAGTTGGGAAAAGTTCTTGCCATTAGTGGAATTTTCCTACAACAACATTTACCAAACAAGTATAGGCATGGCTCCATTCGAGGCGTTGTATGGACGCAAGTGTCGTTCTACAGTATGTTGGGACGAGGTGGGTGAAGCAACGTTGTTGGGACCAGAATTGGTATGCATAACAACGAAAAAGATTCAAATCATCCGGCAACATATAAAAATATCACAAGATCAATAAAAAAGTTATGTTGATCTTCATCGAAGGGACATGGAATTCAATGTTGGAGATCATGTGTTATTACGTGTTGCTCCATGGAAAGGAGTTAAGAGATTTGGAAAAAGAGAAAAGCTCAATCCTCGATTCATTGGCCCATTTGAAATCCTCGATCGAGTAGGAACTGTGGCCTATAGACTCGCCTTACCGCCAAGTATGTCTCGTGTTCATAATATTTTTCACATATCTATGTTACGTAAATATGTGGAAGACCCGAACCACATTATTGAGTTAGAACCAGACGCGATAGCGGAAGATTTAACGTATGAAGAGGTATCTGTTAAAATCTTGGATAAGAATAAATATATTCTACACTCCAAGGTTATACCTTAAGTCAAAGTTTTGTGGAGAAACCACGATGTTAAGGAAATTACCTGGGAGTTGGAATCTAAAATGAAATCAAGGTATTCTCACCTCTTCGACATACCAGGTACGTACACCAATTTCGAGGTTAAAATTTCATAAGAAGTGGAGGTTGTAAGACCCTAACTTTTATAAATAAAGATTTAATTTTCTCCAAATATCTTTTTGAATAATAAGTTGTGGATTTGATATATATAATGTTATAGTTATGGGTAATATTTACAAATTTTGTAAAGCAAGCAAGTTGTTATAAAATATTCGATTGGTCGGGGAATATTTGTTTTATCAGGGAATATTCGTACGATGACACAATCATTGGTAGACCAGACCCCCACAACAGGATTATTGTCTGAGTTAGAAAACAACAGAAATAACATTTTTATAAAAATAACGGCAAAAGTTTTACCGTTAACTATTGAAATAATCGATGATAAAAGTACAATAATACGCGTGATTGCATAGTAGCATACTATATTGTACAGTATCTTTGATTATTGATGCTTACGTGAGAATTCACTCGGTTTTAATTTAATTATTGTCATAATATTTTATATTATTAAATCAATAATTGAGACGACAAAGTTATTCATATTATTATTTGCATTATTGATGATGTCTAGAAAGTTCTCTCGAGAAAAGGGGTTTTGGTCACCTAATTGCGCGCCAATAGGGAGAAATCCTTATCAGAAAGCCCCCTCTTTTTTGGGAATGATCTGGTTGTTACTATTATGAGTTACAATATTAATGATGAATGTTATTAAAAATGTGTTTTATGAAGCCAAAAGAATTGAGATAATTAGAGGGAATTTTTATGAAATATTTGATTGTAAGTTTGGGATATTATTTGGACCTCCACTTACTCATTTTTTTCAAAACCATCGGTAGAAAGTTATCTCAATTTTATATATATATATATATATATATATATATATATATATATATATATATATAAATCATGTGTGTGTAAAGTGGCGTGCATGTGAAGGATATATTATATATATATATATATATATATTATTAGTTTTATATTTTTATGTAAAATAGAATATATTATATTTTATTATATATAGTACGACATTGTGTTGCATAGTGTGTGCATAGTGCTGCATAGTAAAATCAAAAAATTTCATTGAATTCCCGTGAACGTTAGCCCGTGAAATTTTCCATTGTTCACCCGTGAATTTTTTTTCAAATAGTATCATTCCATTCTCCTATAATAGGATGCTTAATTTAGAATTGAAAATCACACCAGAATCAGAGAATTCTTCTTCTATAATATTGACTATATTTCTTTAGATTTTAAGAAAGCTTTGAGTGTAGAAAATAGTACAAGTTTTCTTCAAAAATATCCCCGCTATACCAGTTAGAAGTACTCTCCTTTGAAGGTAAGGGATATTATTTTTGTTCAGTATTCGTAAGAAATAATATTTTCTTCCATACTCTGTAGTATGTGAGTAATATTATTTCATTTGAGATTCCGAATTCTACACTCATTTTGTAAAGTATTGCTTCTATACTCCTTGAAATTAGTAGAATATCCTTGAAATTTGCGTTTAATCTAGTGTCATTTCACAAAAATATTTTTCTGAACATTCTTGTTAAATTTTGATTTTTTTCATGTTGGGGTACTATTTACGAAGTACTATTCATGGGGTACTATTCACTCAGGTACTATTCACCCGGGGTACTATTCATGACAAAAATTGATTTCTTTTATGTCCAAATTATTTTTGGAATATTATTCTTGAATTTTTACTCCACAAAGCATTTATCATGTTGATAATTTGGATATTTTTAAACTCTGGATAAATTAAAAACCTTTAATATTTATCCTTGATTTCGTTGATTGATGCTTATATCATTGTCATCATCCTCATGTTTATATTGTGATAAAAGTCATCTTTGGCCCGTAGTGCATAGATGGACTGTTGATTGGTATGATTATGACTATGTATCGCTATAATCATGACCTGTAATGTTACAAATGATGTGGTAAAAGTCCTCATTGGCCCGTAGTGCATTGATGGACAGTTGTTGCCATGATCATGACCATTGCTGATAATAACGAATATCCTTGGCCAGTAGTGCATGGATGATTCATGGATATGATAATAATGAATATTCTTGGCTCGTAGTACATGGATAATTCAGTGATGTGGATTATTTATTGAGTTGAGACTCAGTGATAAAATTGATGATAAACTTTTAAAACATAGAAGATAGTAGATATCATGCTCTTCTTAACTCTTCTAATGGATTGTTTGTTCCGCTGCAGTTAAACTTGTTGTCTATTGTATTCTATCAGTTTAACACTGTTGAAGGCTAACGATAATTTATTTACATTATCTTAATCATAATATTCTTTACTTGGCTAGTTTAGCTCACCCTTTGCTTTCATTGTTCTCTTTAGGAAATGAGAATATAGCTGGGACTAGTCGGGGAACAGAGTGATGGTCCGAGATGGTGGCTATAGTAGTCCTCACTATTTTATAAAATAGTGTGATAATAATTATAATGAGGACTCCATTTGAGTTTGGATATTGTCTACGAGATAATATTTGTGTTAAAACTCTCAGCTATGTTTTGTCGTATTGTATAAATAAAGTTTATATTTGATTTTTATACCATGTATTTGGCGACTCAGAATGGATGATGTATACCTATTTTGGGGGTGTCACACCTCCTCACCTCTAGATATAAATCTAGGGCTCAATGGAGTGATCGAAATTGATTGAAAGAATTTAAATGACTAGAATTATCCTAGATCTAAGCCGATCTAGCATGGGGGTTCGAGCTTTGAAGTTCATGAACCGGTTAAGGGCTAGATCCAGCTAGATCCAGGTAGATCTAGTAACATGACTTAATTTTAACTAGATATGTACAAACTAATTAGTAAAATAGATAGATCTAACAACTAATTCACAATATATGTACAAAATAACAAGTCTAGCTATATAAAAACACCAGATTAAAATAGATCTAATAGATTGAACTATATTTACAATGAAGTGTACAAAGGTTCACCTTTTTCACCTTGGGAAACGAAGAAACGAGCTCTTTTTGACTTAGATCCAAGCTGGATCACTCGAGAAACACAAAGTTTACAATATATGGGATGGATTCAACACAAATCTAGTGATTTAGTGTAGAAATGAAGCCTCTCTCTCTCTCTCTACAATCAGAACTTTTTCTCTTTAGAATGCTAACCTCTCTCAAATGAGCTGCAAATCCGTGTATTTGAAGAGAAAAAGGGGACAGCCACAGGTACACCTACGACTGGCCTAGGGTGGGCCCCACTTGCTCAGTTTTCGTGTTGCAAAGTCAGTTTTTCATACTATGTGCTAGAACGCCCATAACTCTCAATATGGGAGGAGTTAGGAGACGTGTCATACCAATATAGAAAGCTCTTTCCGAGAGCTTAGAAATGATATATTATTCACCCAATTTCAAGCTCTGAAAGGTAGAGAAAAAGGGGAAAACCATCCCTATGTAGATGTTAGCTAGTGATTCGCCTTGTTTTATAGTCGGTTGTTCGCTTCTTTCAATCCGGGAACAGTTGGGACACGTGTCATACTAATCCGAAAAGCTCTTTCCACGGGATATTCAGTTTCATCAAGTTTAACCATTTCTGGATCGGACAAGATGAAACGAAAAGCATACGGGTATCTTCCAAATTCAGCAGGACAGTTGACTAGTTTGTCTGCGGCTTGGGGATCATTGTGGTGACTTCTTATGACCCCATCCTCAGCTCGGCGATCCTCGCTAGAACATGTTATGAAAGTAGTATGCACACAAGCCAATCATGTTTGATGATAAAGCATATACTTTGTAACAATATTATTCATTTATTAATAAAAATTATTAATTTATTAAAGACTTTTAATTATCTACATGATGTTGCTTTATAATATGTGATAAACTCATAGTTTTAAGCAATGCTTTTAGAATAATGATGATGATCATTCTAATGAGATCTAAATTCTTCGAAAGCTTAAAACTAAATAGTTTCCAATCGTTGGATTACTAAATTGGGGATTAGTGAATCCGGATAGATTGGTACATATGTTTCTTGCTCATTGGATGAGGATGATTGATCTCGTGATCATTTGTGTGGAGACACTAAAGCAAGTATGTATGTGCTTATTAGAAAATAAGTTGACTGAACGTGGCTCACTAAGGAATACCTAATGGATTTTTACTTGACTGTCAATAAAATTTCTGTAGTGATAGTAGTACATGTGATCCTTGGACTTGAGATCATCATAGTATCTTGTGTATGATGAATTATACTTTGACTTATTCCTTAAGACCCTTAGTGTAAGACCCCAACGTTTTATAAATAAAATCGAATTTCCTCTAATTATTATTCTTGATTAATAAGGTAGAAATTTGATATAATGCTTTGATTATGGGTGAAATGTGCAATTTTTCCAAAATAAACAAGTGGTTATTAAAATATTCATTTTTGTCGGGGAATATTCGTTTGGTCGTGGAATATTCTTGCTATCGGTGAATATTCGTACGACGGCGCAGCCATTTGTGGGCCCCATAACAAAAAACGATTGGATGAAAGAAAACGACAAAGATTGAGTTTTATAAATAACGGCATAAATTGTTACCGTTAACACAGTTGGGTTACCTGGTGGTTAAAATACAGTAATATGCGTGGTTGCACAGTAGCACACGGTATTGCACAGTATTGTTGAATTATTGATTCGTACGTAAGAAGGCACTACTCAATAATTATTACAGTAATTACTGTTCATTATTTTATTTTATTGATTCAATAATTACTGCGTTGATATTTATATTATTATTATTATCACTGCACAGTATTTTCCATTATCAGATCAATAATTCATATTATTTGAATAATATTATCAGATAAAATTATTGGTAATGTCTAGAAAGTTCTATCTAAGGAGAGGTTTGGTCACCTAATTGCGCGCCAGTAAGGAGAAATCCTGATTGGAAAGCCCCCTCTTTCCTGGGAACGGCCTGGTTGTCATAATTGTGATTCTGTAATATTATTTATAAATAATTAATTATTGATTTATATGATAATGAAATATTATTTGATATAAATGATGGATTTATTTATTTTATGTGGTTATGATTGAAGGAATTAATGCTGAGATGTTTTATCGGTATTTTGTCGGAAGGGAAGTATTAAAAATCATCCATTTATGGATTTTGGATATTTTCTGTTGAGAATTTGGAAAAGCTTTCTTTTACAAAGTTGTAGAGAATTCGATTTCAGGCAGAATGGACATAAAATTCATATTTTTCTGATAAACGGGCTATTTTCTAAGAATTGTTGAAGTTTCGGAGAATAAAATAATTTTTATTAAATTATGGGTGGGGCCCACTTTTGTTTTACAACATGTGGGCTGCCAATTTATTCAAAGATGGCTGATGGCTTTCAAAGTTAGTTGGTGGCATGCGTAGAAGGTGAGAAATAATAATAATAATATTTTATTAATTTAGTCTCCTTTGGCGTTCTAGCATTTTCCTATAAATAGAGGGCTAAGTTAGAATTGAAAATCACACCAGAAAAAAGTTTCTCTCTTTCTCTATCTATATTATCGAGCGTATTCTTGTGAGTGTACTTTGAGTGTTGCTATACGGCTCGAGTTTCTGTCAGCACTATACCCTAAATTCAGTCAGAAATACGGTTATTTTTTAGGTAAGGGATGTTATTTTCTTCTTAAATGATATTATTTTCTTCAATATCATTATGCCAAAATATTGGTGAACTTTTTAATCAAATTTGGAACTTGTTGTGTCGGGGTTACTATTCACGTATACGGCACTATTCACGTATGTGACACTATTCACGAATACGGCACTATTCACCGAAAAATGAAAATTTTCCTTTTTGTCCAAGATGTCTATTTTGGCTACTATCTTTGATTGTATCCATGTTTTGATCTTTATTTTGAGTTCTGCTTCACAATTAGTTATTTTTGAAGTATTATTGATCTTGGATAAACTGTTATACGAATCCTTAATATTTTTCTTTCTATCTCACTGGATTTGTTTTCTTTAAAATATTTTTCATCATCCTAAGTCCTTAATGATAATATTATTAAATATCTTTGGCCTGTACTGCAAAGATAAATGATTACTGGTGAATATCTTTGGCCCGTAGTGTAAAGATGAACAGGTGTTGAGATGAACATGACCAACCAGTGACATAAATGAATATCTTTGGCCTGTAGTACAAAGATGATTAAAGATGTATATTGATTGTTGTTACAGGAATAAAATATTGATGATGGACTCTTAAATATTAGAAGATAATAGAATTCATCCTCTACGTGACTCTTCTAATGGATTTTTATTTCCGATGTAGTTGTTGATCTAAAACTTGTTGTCTATTGTATTCTATCAGATTTTTCCCTGTTGAAGACTAACGATAATTTGTTGTATATTATCTTAGTCATAATATTTTTTACTAGGCTAGTTGAGCTCGCCCTTTTCTTTTCTGTTCAATTTTTCTTCTCAGGAGGTGAGAACATAGCAGGATTGAGTCGGGTTGTGGAGTGAGGTTTCTAGAAAGATGTTTTAGCAGTCCTCACTATTTCGTAAAATGGTGTTTGAATAATTGTAATGAGGACTTATTTGCCTATGGATATTGTCTAGAAGATAATATTTGTATTTAAACTCACAGTATGTATTGTCGTATTTTACACGACATTTGTATTATTGAAGTTGTAGTTTGTTTTATGTACCATGTATTTGGCGACTCAGAATGGGTGTTGTATACCTATTTTGGGGTCGTCACAGTTGGTATCAGAGCTTAGGGATATGGTCTCTGGCGGAGATCGGGGAATAGAACTAGGAGGGGAGAGATGAGTAAATCCTTTGCTAGTGTGTCCTACTAAGCTTATTTGTTGGTTGGTCATAATATATGGATATTATGTGATATGTTTAATTAACCCTTGTATTATGGCAGTATTTAAGAATGGCTACTGAGAACGTTAACAATGGAGTGTACGAGACTGTGGAGCAACCTTTAGTCACAAACCAGGAGAACGTGCAACAGGAAGGAAATAATCCTCCTGTAAACAACACTACCTAGCAAACGATGAATGATACGATGTTTAGAAGCTTTTTGCAGTTCATGCAAAATCAGACGAGGGAGACTCGTGTACAAAATACGGGTGGAAATGATAGCAACACGCGGTCTGTCACAGCCAAGCAGTTCAAGGAGTTGGGACCACCAGATTTCCATGGAAAGTCGGATCCGATCAAGGCAGAAACGTGGGTCAAGCAAATTACCAAGATATTTGATGTCTTGGGATGCACGGAGGAACAGAAGGTTCCATTCGCTACCTTTTTGTTTCGTGGTGAAGCAGATTACTGGTGGGAATCTGTAATCTGTGAAGCGTACCCAACCAGATGAACTCAACATGTCTTGGGAAAGATTTCAAAAAATTTCAATGATAAGTACTTTCCTGAAAGTATTCGTCATATGAAAGAGGTAGAGTTTATTAGACTCGAACAGAATAACATGACGATGTCTCAATACGAGGCAAAGTTCGCAGAGTTGTCCAGGTTTGCACCTCATTTGGTGGAGAATGAGGAAGGCATGAGGCAGATGTTTCTGAGTGGTTTAAAACCCGAGATTCGTCAATACCTTATATCTCATAAATTTTCTTTATATTCAGATGTTGTAAACAGGGCTCAGTTGTTAGATCGAGATAGTGAGTATACTCAACCGAGGGACCACAACCAGGGTCATATCGGAGACAGCAGTCATCAGAACGATGATAACCAGGGAGGAAGGAAGAACACGGGCAAAGGCGGTAACCACTCAGGTGGTAATCGTGGCCATGATAATAGAAGAGGTGACTCAAGTGGAAATTTCAAAAAGAAAAGATTCAACAACGACGGGAAGACATCAACAGTAGCACCAGCACCAACAACAAATTCTAGGGGAGGAGAACGACCGCCAGTCAGATGTTACAAATGCGGGAAGAAGGGACATATCAGCCCAAACTGTCCACAACAATCCAAGGTGTGTTACAATTGTGGAAAAGAAGGCCACATCGCTCGAGATTGTATTATAGCGAAACCAAGTTCAGCGGGAGTGGAGATTCCAAGGGCTGTCCCGGATAAGTCAAAATCAGCGGTTCCTGGAAGAGCGTTTGTCGTGACTGGCCAAAACGTGAGGAACCCAAACGAAGTGATCACGGGTAAGCTAATCTTGAATTCTTGCGAAGTTTATACCTTACTAGATACCAGTTCTACCCATTCTTTTATCTCTCCTGCTTGTGCTCAACGTTTAAACTTGACTCCGGAGAAATTAGATTTTAATTTATCTGTTGAAACTCTGTTGGGTGAAACCTTCATTACATCTACAGTTTATAAATCTTTCATGATCCAAGTTGGCACTATCACATTACCTGTTGATCTTATCTCTTTAAAAATACTTGCTTTTGATGTGATTTTAGGAATTGAATGGTTAACCACTCATCATGCCAAAATTGATTATTTTCGTAAGGTTGTTAGTTTTCATATTCCTAACCAACCTGTCATACGAATTCAAACCACTAAACCACTAAAATCAGTCACTGTCATATCAAGCCATAAAGCTATTCGTTTATTGAAAAACGGATGCCAAGCTTTCTTAGCCCATGTTATAGATTTGAACAGAGACAAGTCAGATTTGGATAATATTTCTATTGTTAAAGAATTTCCTGATGTATTTCCCGAAGAACTTCCCGGTCTACCCCCGGAACGTGAAGTTGAATTCCTTATTGATCTTGAACCGGGTACAAAACCCATTTCTAAAACCCCATATCGAATAGCTCCTATTGAAATTCAGGAGTTAAAAGTCCAACTACAGGAATTGTTAGACATCGGTTTCATTCGTCCTAGTACATCTCCTTGGGGTGCTCCAGTTTTATTCGTAAAGAAAATAGACGGGAGTATGCGACTTTGTATTGACTACCGAGAATTAAACCATGTCACCATCAATAATAGGTATCCACTACCTCCCATTGATGACCTGTTTGACCAGTTGCAAGGAACACAATTCTTTTCAAAGATCGATCTTCGTTCTTGATATCATCAGCTGAAGATTAAAACTGAGGATATTCCAAAGACTGCCTTCAGGACTCGGTACGGGCATTATGAATTCTTAGTCATGTCTTTTGGATTTACCAATGCTCCTACTTCTTTCATGGATATGATGAACCGTGTATTCAAGGAATATTTGGATCAATTCGTTGTTATCTTTATTGATGACATCCTCATCTATTCCAAAAGTTGTGAAGATCATGAGCACCATTTGAAGCTAGTACTTCAAGGACTTCGTGAACACAAGATTTATGCCAAGCTAAAGAAATGCGAGTTCTGGCTTGAGGAAGTAGCATTCCTTAGGCACGTGGTGTCAAAACATGGAGTATCTGTGGACCCGGTGAAGATTGAAGCAATACAAAGTTGGGAGCAGCCAAAGTCGGTGACTGAAGTGCGTAGCTTTCTGAGCTTAGCTGGTTATTATCGGAGATTCGTGGAAGGATTTTCTCGAATCGCTACTCCGTTAACTCAACTAACTCGGAAGGATGCAAAATTTGTATGGAGCGAGGAATGCGAGAAGAGCTTCCAAGAGCTCAAGAGGAGACTCATTTCGGCACCTGTTCTGACAATACCATCTGGTTCGGATGGATTTGTTATCTACAACGATGTTTCTGGCAAGGGGTTAGGATGTGTTCTCATGCAACATGGGAAAGTCATAGCCTATGCCTCACGATAACTCAAAGAATATGAGAGGAATTATCCTACTCATGATCTGGAGTTAGCAGCAGTCGTTTGAAGATATGGAGACACTACTTGTACTGGGAGAAAGTAGAGATTTATACGGACCATAAAAGCCTCGAATATTTCTTCACCCAAAAAGAACTCAACTATGCTGGCAACGACGTTGGCTTGAGCTGTTGAAAAATTACGATCACACTATTCAATATCATCCTGGAAAAGCGAACGTAGTAGCTGACGCATTGAGTAGAAGATCATATGCGAGTACGAGTGCAATATTGTCAACGCAAAGGCCCATTTTGTATGACTTGCAAAGGATGGAAGTAGAATTAAAGACTCCAGGGACCCACATGATGATGGCGAATATACGAGTAGAACCGACTTTAATTGATAAAGTTAAAGTTATTCAAGCTACGGACCTGGGGCTGATACAAATGAAGAAGAAAGTGCAAGAAGGTGTTATTCCAGAAGCAAGAATTGATGAAGAAGGAATACTTCGATTCAACTCTCGACTTTGTGTTCTAAACGATTCTGACTTGAAGCATAAAATCATGATGGAGGCACACAACACCCTGTTTGCAATCCATCCTGGGAGTACCAAAATGTATCATGATATTTGACATACATTTTGGTGGAACAATATGAAGAGAGAGATCGCGGAGTTTATCTCGAGGTGTTTAACTTGTCAACGTGTAAAGGCGGAGGATCAAATGCCAAAAGGTCCATTGCAGCCACTAGAGATTCCAGAATGGAAGTGGGAACACATTACAATGGATTTCGTTACAGGTCTTCCCACGGTTTCTCAAGGCATAAATGCTATTTGGGTTATTGTTGATAGATTAACCAAGTCTGCCCATTTCTTGCCGATACGTGAGACTTATTCCCTTGAACGTCTTGCTCGTATGTACGTGAATGAGATTGTGAGATTGCATGGCATGCCAGGATCCATAGTTTCGGATCGTGACCCAAGATTCACTTCACGATTTTGGGTTAGCTTGCAGAAAGCTATGGGCACACGATTCAGCTCGGCATACCATCCTCAAACGGACGGACAATCAGAGAGGACTATTCAAACCCTCGAAGATCTATTAAGACTTTGTGTCCTAGATTTTAAAGGAAGTTGGGATAAGTACTTGCCACTGGTGGAATTCTCCTACAACAACAGTTATCAAGCAAGTATAGGCATGGCTCCATTTGAGACATTGTATGGACGAAAGTGTCGATCTCCAATATGTTGGGACGAGGTGGGAGAAGCAACGTTGTTGGGACCAGAATTAGTACGCATGACTACAGAAAAGATCCAAATGATTCGACAATGTATTCAAACTTCACAAGATCGACAAAAGAGTTATGCTGATCTTTATAGAAAGGGCGTGGAGTTTAATATTGGGGATCATATACTGTTACGTGTTGCTCCATGGAAGGGAGTTACAAGATTTGGAAAGAGAGGAAAGCTCTCTCCAAGATTTGTTGGTCCTATTTGAGATTCTTGACCGAATAGGAAACGTAGCATATAGACTCGCGTTACCTCCAAACATGTCTTGTATTCATAATAGTTTTTCATATATCTATGCTTCGTAAATATGTGAAAGATCCGAACCACATTATTGCGTTAGAACCAGACGAGATAGACGAAGATTTAACGTACGAAGAGGTACCTGTTAAGATCTTGGATAGGAAAGAACATGTCCTACGCACCAAGATTATACCACAAGTTAAGGTTTTGTGGAGGAACCATGCTATTGAGGAAATGACGTGGGAGTTGGAGTCAGAAATGAAAATGAGGTATCCTCACCTTTTCGATACACCGGGTACAGTACGTCAATTTCGAGGACAAAATTTCATAAGTAGGGGAGGTTGTAAGACCCCAACTTTTTATAAATAAAATCGAATTTCCTCTAATTATTATTCTTGATTAATAAGGTGGTAATTTGATATAATACTTTGGTTATGGGTGAAATGTGCAATTTTTGCAAAATAAATAAGTGGTTATTAAAATATTCATTTTTGTCAGGGAATATTCGTTTGGTCGCGGAATATTCTTGCTGTCGGGGAATATTCGTACGACGGTGCAGCCATTTGTGGGCCCCATAACGGAAAACAGTTGGATGAAAGAAAATGACAAAGATTGAGTTTTATAAATAACGGCGTAAATTGTTACCTGTTAACACTGTTGGGTTACCTGGTGGTTAAAATACAGTAATATGTGTGGTTGCACAGTAGCACACGGTATTGCACAGTATTATTGAATTATTGAATTCGTACGTAAGAAGGCACTACTCAATAATTGTTACAATAATTACTGTTCATTATTTTATTTTATTGATTCAATAATTGCTTGCATTGATATTTATATTATTATTGTTGTCACTGCACAGTATTTTCCATTATCAGATCAATAATTCATATTATTTGAATAATATTATCAGATAACATTATTGGCAATGTCTAGAAAGTTCTGTCTAAGGAGAGTTTTGGTCACCTAATTGCGCGCAAGTAAGGAGAAATCCTTATTGGAAAGCCTCCTATTTCCTAGGAACGGCCTGGTTGTCATCATCCGTTTATGGATTTCGGATATTTTCTGTTGAGAATTTGGAAAAGCTTTCTTTTACAAAGTTGTAGAGAATTCGATTTCAGGCAGAATGGACATAAAATTCGTATTTTTCTGATACATGGGTTATTTTCTATGGATTGTTGAAGTTTCAGAGAATAAAATAATTTTTATTAAATTATGGGTGGGACCCACTTTTGTTTTACAACATGTGGGCTGCCAATTTATTCAAAGATGACTGATGGCTTTCAAAGTTTGTTGGTGGCATGCGTAGAAGGTGAAAAATAATAATAATAATATTTTATTAATTTAGTCTCCTTTGGCGTTCTAGCATTTTTCTATAAATAGATGGCTAAGTTAGAATTGAAAATTACACCACGAAATAAGTTTTCTCTCTTTCTCTCTCTATATTATCGAGCGTATTCTTGTGAGTATACTTTGAGTGTTGCTATACAGTGCGAGTTTCTGTCAGCACTATACCCGAAATTCAGTCAGAAATACGGTTATTTTGAGGTAAGGGATGTTATTTTCTTCTTAAATGATATTATTTTCTTCAATATCATTATGCCAAAATATTGGTAAACTTTTTAATCAAATTTGGAACTTGTTGTGTCGGGGTTACTATTCACGTATACGGCACTATTCACGTATACGACACTATTTACGAATACGGCACTATTCACCAAAAAATGAAAATTTTCCTTTTTATCCAAGATGTCTATTTTGGCTACTATTTTTGATTGTATCCATGTTTTGATCTTTATTTTGAGTTCTGCTTCACAATTAGTTATTTTTTAAAGTATTATTGATCTTGGATAAACTGTTATACGAATCCTTAATATTTTTCTTTCTGTCTCACTGGATTTGTTTTCTTTAAAATATTTTTCATCATCCTCAGTCCTTAATGATGATATTATTAAATATCTTTAGCCTATAGTGCAAAGATAAATGATTACTGATGAATATCTCTTGGCCCGTAGTGTAAAGATAAACAGGTGTTGAGATGAACATGATCAACCGGTGATATAAATGAATATCTTTGGCCTGTAGTACAAAGATGATTAAAGATGTATATTGATTGTTGTTACAGGGATAAAATATTGATGATGGACTCTTAAATATTAGAAGATAGTAGAATTCATCCTCTACGTGACTCTTCTAATGGATTGTTATTTCCGTTGTAGTTGTTGATCTAAAACTTGTTGTCTTTTGAATTTTATAAGATTTTTCCCTGTTGAAGACTAACGATAATTTGTTGTATATTATCTTAGTCATAATATTTTTTATTGGACTAGTTGAGCTCACCCTTTTCTTTTTTGTTCTATTTTTCTTCTCAGGAGGTGAGAACATAACAGGATCAAGTCGGGGTATGGAGTGAGGTTTCTAGAAAGATGTTTTAGCAGTCCTCACTATTTCTGTAAAATAGTGTTTGAATAATTGTAATGAGGACTTATTTGCATGTGGATATTGTCTAGAAGATAATATTTGTATTTAAACTCACAGTATGTATTGTCGTATTTCACACGACATTTGTATTATTGAAGTTGTAGTTTGTTTTATGTACCATGTATTTGGCGACTCAGAATGGGTGTTGTATACCTATTTTGGGGGCGTCACACTTAGGGTATATCAAAGGGTATGCTTGGGTATAATAAGTTATATATAGAGATAATGTATGATCAATAAAGAATCTACCGCTTCTAGTAAAAGAAGAGAAATGTCATATGTGATTCGATAAATGGCAACCCAGTAATCTTTGGCCAAGGCAGAATAAAATTAGAAAGGAGTTTTTAATTTGAATTATTTGGAGTTGTGTATTTAAGAGTCGAAATAAATATAATTAAATAAATTA
Organism: Panax japonicus; assembly: GCA_020205505.1. NCBI lineage: Eukaryota > Viridiplantae > Streptophyta > Magnoliopsida > Apiales > Araliaceae > Panax > Panax japonicus. Next base: position 48,542,544 of record CM035102.1, on the reverse strand, counting down.
AGACTTGACAGTAATTCCATGTCTTATATTTAATTGGGACATTGCATGATGGAATGATTGAAATTGTACAGTAACTATTTACTTAAAGGTATTTTTATGATTAATGTTGAAATCTATATTATCTGAAAATCGTTAATCGCTAGGAAGGTTTATCCCTATTGTAGAATAAATATTATTTATTTAAATAAATTAATAGTTTAATTTATTTATTTAAATAAGATTAGAATTGTTCTAATTAATTTATTCACAACTGGTTTAATATGGAGAACCTAAAGGGTCACACCATAAAAGGAAGAATAATTATTTAAGAAGTTAATGGCATAATCATAATAATAAATTAAGTATATTTAATTTAATCTATGATGATAGAATAAATTAAATAGCTTAATATTTATTATTTAATATTTTGGAAATATTAAATATAAATTAATAAGAGGAGTCTTATTATAATTATTACTATTATTATTATTATTTAATTCCTAAAGAAGTTTGGGAATTAATTAATAAAAGTACTCTCATTTATTCCTAATAAGATTAGGAGGCAAATTAATTAAAAGAGTTTAATTAATTATCCCTAATAAGATTAGAGAGCTTAATTAATTAAAATAATTTAATTAATTAAATAATATCCCTATTTTCTAATTAGATTAGAAGGGTTAACTGATATATTTATAAGAGGAGTCTTAAATCAGATATCATGAGACGTGATTCCAGTTGTTGAAGAGTACGTTTTTTTTTCTATAAGAGATAGAAAAATTAGGGTTTTGCCAAGCACCCATCTTCTTGAATCTTTATTCTTCCTTGGTGGATCACCTCTAGAGACCAAACACTTAGGTGGCTAACATTGATCAAAGGAAGGAACCAAACCCGGTGAATTCAAGTTGAACGCGAATAAGATTGGAGGTGAACTCATACTTGAGGAAGTTCAAATCTTCAAGGGTATAATTTTTATTCTTCTTCTTTTCGTTTAATTAATAATTGTGCATAAAAGATGATCCGGGTATATGGTTTGTAAAATTTTAAAAACTCTAATTTTCATGTTTTCGCTTATTTTGTGCAATTTGATTATGTTCATGAATATTACAAACCTAACATGTTATCGTTGGGGCAATATTACACTTTTGTCTTTCGGCGAGGTTATCTCCGAAGTAAAATTATGTTTTTACCTGCATGTAAGGTTAGTCAAAGAAAAGCAAAATTTCGAGTGCCTATACTTACCAAATAAAAAGCTTCCCTATTGAGTGACAAAAAAAAGTGTTGTCAAACAGTCACTTAGTTTATTTTTTGTCTTTAATAATAATGCAAAAGAAATTTGAAATAGTTATATTGCACATTTAGGATGAACAATCAGAAGAAATTCTATAATTTCTCCTGGTTGCAAAACTATATATACTAACAAATTTATGCCAAACATAGTCTTCCTCCTTTTTAAAATTTAAAATTAATATAACATTTTAAAAATTAATTAAAATATTTTTAAATTCAAAATTAATATTAGTATATTTAACTTTTGTCAATACAATTAGAATTATTATAAACTACTTAAAGAGAGTTATTAGTAAGATTTAATATTTCTTTTAAAGAAAAACTTGAATAAATCATATCAATTTTAAATTTGAAAATTTCTAAAATTAATTTTTAGAAAATCAATTTTAGTTTTCTTAAAAATATTTTTTTTTCCTGATTTTTTTTTTCTTTACATCCTTTTTATTGGCAGTATCCTTTTTTCTGCTCTTAATTGTTAGCATAATGGATCAGAGCTCACCGTTAATTTAATTAAACTTACAAACTTAAGATCCATAAATTAATGTTAGTGTTTCTACATTCTTTATGTACTTCACAAAATATTTATTATTCTATTTTATCTTTTTAAGGAAAAATTCCTCCATTGTAAAAAATAATAAAAGTAAAATAAATTTAGTTTAAATTTAAATATTTAATTTACAAAATTGTAATAAAATTCTCAATAATTCATTCATTTTAATTAACATAATAATTATTAATGTAATTTTTTTTAAAAATACCTATAATCACAAAATTAATGTTTTTAATATTTAAATTAGCCACATCAATTTAAATTTTTAGTTTCAAACTTGGGTCTAAAAAATTAAAAAAAGGACTCTTTTGGTATAACAGAAAGTAATATTTTTGTAAGTTTCTTTTTATAATTTCACAACTGTATCAAATATGAACATGAAAATTCTGTTGTTCCATAAAAAGAGTCTATTAACAAAATGATTTTGTTGAATAACAATGTTGGAAATGAGATTTGAATTGAATGAGAAAATTGACCGGACGGGTCGGGCCGGGTCGGGTCGTGACGGGCGGGTTTGTGAAACTACGTCGTTTTGACGACGGTTACGCGCCAACGGATTCTATAAATAAACGGTGTAGGAAGTTTTTAAGAGATGAAAAAATTTCCCTCATTTCTGTTCCGTCCCGTTGAGAATTTTCTCGTTCCTTCCTTTCCACAAAATTCCGTTTTCTGCAAATTCCCGTTCCTTTCCTTCCTTCCCCGTTCTGCAGTATAGAATTCCGTTCTCCGTTCTGCAGAATCCCGTTTTCTGCAAAAGTGAATCCCGTTGTCTGCAAAAGTGTTGCAGTCCCGTTCCCGTTCTGCATACTTTTCCCGTTTCTAAGTAAGTGTATGAATGCATCATTTTCATGCATCATTACTGTAATTTTCATTTTACATGCATCATTATTATTGATAGTAAAAGTTCGAGTACATAACATAGAATTTGTGTTCGATGAATTCTTAATTTTGCAATGCTACTAATTAAGAATTGAAATCCGTTTTATCTTGGGAAGCAATTATTCAATTAACCTTTAGCATCTGTGGGGGAATAAATTTGCTTTAAGGAGACTTTGTGAATTCAAAGGACTCGGATTTATATTTGCATAATTTATTTTTATTATTATATTTATATGCATTATTAAATAATACTATATATTACAGATAACAATCTTAAAGCAAATTTATTGATTCTGTAATTATAGTTTTATTTAATATAATTCTGTAATTTTGGTTTTATAAAAATTTAATTACAGAATTATAAAACAGAAAATTGTTTTATTAACTTGATGACACTCATATATATATACATATATATATATATATATATATATATATATATATATATATATATATATATATATATATATATATATACATATATATATATATATGGATTTCATATTATAATTGTGTTTGTGAAGAGCATATATATAATTGCAGAAATTGTTTTCAGTATTGCTTAACGTGATTCAAAATAATGAGTATTCTATAATGGATAAGCTCTGCAATGGTAAATATTATACAAGTTGTTTATTCATCCAGTATAATATTTCTTCAGTTAATATAATATATTATATATTTATATCATTATGTTAGTGTATATATATACACATTTGAATGTTAAGTTCTTATTTCCTGCAATAAGTACAGTGTGTTTAGTTTGCATGGTACATGTAATATTTAATATCATTATTGGTATGGTATTCTATAAAATGATAAAAATGTTAATATATTATTAAATAATCCTATATTCAACAGTATCATTACTTGCGTTTTTAGTTTCCTGAATTTGCATGACTTTAAAATTGGTTTAATGAGTTTGTAATTTAAATCATATTAATTTAAATGTTAATATGATTAAACGTTAAACTGTAATTTTATAATATTAAAATCAATATGATTTAAATGTAATATTATCACGTTTTCATAATATTAATTATAATGAATAGATACTGTAATTGGATTTGCATGCATGTAATTGGATCTGCATGATAATTATGGATTTGTAATTCACTTTATTTGAATATCAGGAACTTTATTTGCATGATAGTTATCACTTTATTCTGGCATTAAAGTACACAAATTAACAGAATACTGACTTCTGTAAATACATATGTTATATATTACCTACTGCATGCATGTTACTATAATTGCATTTTTATATGTTTATAAATATTGCATGTTAATAGATATATAATATTTTGTTTATATATATTCTGTTATTATATATAAATTACATGTTAAAAATTGCATGTATTTCTAGTATTGTTTAAATATATACATGTGTAGTATATATAATATTTTGTTTTATGTAAACAGAAAATTGTTTACATATTAATAGATATTATTCTGTTATTGTTTTTAAATTCATATAACAGTTTATTTTTATTACTAATATATATTATTGTGTTAATATATAATTATTCTGCAAAAACAAATTTGTAAATAAAATTTGTTACATCTTGTACAAACATAAATTTGTTTCTGTCTATTGACAATAGTCTTTATTTGTATAACAGAAATGGCTTCTACAAACACCATTCCTGCCGTGAGTATGTCTCATGAAGAAAAGCCTGAAAAGTTCAATGGAACTGATTTCAAGTGTTGGCAACAAAAAATGCTATTCTATCTCACAACATTGAATTTGGCTCGATTTCTACAAGAGGACTGTCCTACTCTTGTTGAAGGAGAAAGTGACAAGGAGAAAGTGGCTGCTGTTGATGCATGAAAACATGCAGATTTCCTTTGCAGAAATTATGTAATGAATGGATTAGACAATACACTGTATAATGTGTACTGTACAATTCAAACTGCAAAGGAACTTTGGGAATCTTTAGATAAGAAATATAAAACTGAAGATGTTGGCATGAAAAAATTCATTGTCGGTAGATTTCTTGATTATAAAATGGTAGATTCCAAAGCAGTTATCACTCAGGTTCAAGAATTACAAGTAATTCTACATAACATTCATTCTGAAGGAATGTCATTAAGTGAATCATTCCAAGTTGCAGCAATGATTGAGAAACTTCCACCATCATGGAAAGACTTCAAGAATTATCTGAAGCATAAACGCAAAGAGATAAATCTTGAAGAACTGATCGTGCGACTAAGGATTGAAGAGGACAATCGAGGATCTGAGAAAAAAAGTGGGAAGAATTTCATTGAAGCTAAGGCAAATGTTGTAGAACAAAGGCCAAACAACAACAAAAGGAAGCGTGAAGGCAAAGAAGCTTTCAAGGCCAAGAAGAAATTCAAAGGCAAATGCTTCAATTGTGGTATTTCGGGACATAAATCAAGTGAATGTCGCAAGCCAAATAAGTTCAAGAAAGAACAGAAGTCTCAAGCAAATGTGACTGAACTGGAAAAGCTGTCTGAAGATGTTTCACACATTAATCTTTCTGCAGTTGTATCTGAATGCAATTTGGTAGGAAACCCTAAAGAGTGGTACGTGGACACTGGGGCTACTCGCCACATATGTTCCAACAAATGGATGTTTTCTACTTACAAACCAGTAGAAAATGATGATCAACTCTTCATGGGAAACTCCTCAAGTTCAAAGGTTGAAGGACGTGGAAAGATTGTACTGAAAATGACATCTGGCAAAGAACTGACTTTGAATGAAGTGCTTCATGTGCCAGATATTCGGAAGAATCTAGTTTCTGGGTCACTACTTAGCAAGAATGGCTTTAAGTTGGTGTTTGTGTCTGATAAGTTTGTACTTACAAAGAATGATATGTTTGTAGGAAAGGGCTACATGAATGATGGGCTCTTTAAGATGAATGTTATGACTGTTGTACCAAAGTCTATTGATAATAATAAAATTAATTCTTCTGCTTACTTGTTAGAGTCTTCAAACATATGGCATGCTAGATTAGGTCATGTTAATTATAATACTTTACGTAGATTAATTAATTTAGAGTTCTTGCCTAAATTTGATATTAATCTAAAACATAAATGTGAAATCTGTGTGGAATCAAAAATGACTAAGATTACCCTTTCATTCTGTTGAAAGGAAAATTGAACCTCTAGATTTAATTCACACTGATATATGTGACTTAAAGTTTGTGCAAACTAGAGATGGAAAAGAATATTTCATAACCTTTATTGATGATTGCACAAGATATTGTTATGTATATTTGCTAAGAAGCAAAGATGAGGCTGTAGAAATGTTTCAACTTTATAAAAATGAAGTTGAAAATCAACTTAGCAAAAATATTAAAGCAATAAGAAGAGATAGAGGTGGTGAATATGAATCACCATTTGAAGAGATATGCTCTACTCATGGTATTATTCACCAAACTACTGCTCCTTATTCACCTCAATCTAATGGTATATCTGAACGCAAGAACCGAACATTGAAAGAAATGTTGAATGCTATGTTAAACAGTTCTGGAGCACCCCATAATTTGTGGGGGGAAGCTTTGCTTTCTACCAATTATATTCTTAATAAAGTGCCTCATAAGAAAACTCACAAAATACCTTATGAATTATGGAAAGGTCATAGACCTTGCTACAAATACTTAAGAGTGTGGGGGTGTCTAGCAAAGGTAATGGTTCCTAAACCTAAAAAGGTTAAGATAGGACCAAAAATAATTGACTGTGTTTTCATTGGTTATGCAAATAACAGCAGTGCTTATCGCTTTCTTGTTCATAAATCTGAAATTAACGATATTCATGTTAATACATTTATTGAATCAAGAGATGCATCATTTTTTGAGAATATTTTTTCATATAATGGAAATAATGATTCAAATTCGAACAAAAGACCTTTGGATGCTACTAGTGATAATCCTGGAAATATAGACAAAGAATCTGTAGTGGATGAACCTAGACGTAGCAAAAGAGCAAGGACTTCAACGTCTTTTGGTCCAGATTTTCTAACATTTTTGTTAGAAAACGATCCTCGAACCTACAAGGAAGCAGTATCCTCTACAGATGCTTCTCATTGGAAAGAAGCAATAAATAGCGAAATTGAGTCCATTATGCAAAATCATACATGGGAACTGGTGGATCTTCCACCTGGTTCAAAACCTTTAGGGTATAAATGGATCTTCGAAAAGAAGTTGAAAGCTGATGGCTCAATTGATAAATACAAAGCTAGGCGTGTTGTTAAAGGCTATAGACAAAAGGAAGGATTGGATTATTTCGACACTTATTCACCTGTTACAAGAATTACATCTATTCGAATGCTAATAGCAATAGCATCTTTAAATAGACTTGAAATACATCAAATGGATGTAAAAACTGCATTCTTAAATGGTGAATTAGATAAAGAAATATATATGGAACAACCTGAAGGTTTCATAGCTCTTGGACAAGAGAGGAAAGTATGTAAACTTGTTAAATCCTTATATGGATTAAAACAAGCACCAAAACAATGGCATGAGAAATTTGATAATGTTATGTTATCAAATGAATTTAAAATTAATGAGTGTGACAAATGTGTTTATGTCAAAAGCACTCAAAAGGAATATGTCATTGTTTGTCTTTATGTGGATGATATGTTAATCATGGGTAGCAACAATGAAGTTATCAACTCTACTAAACGTATGTTGTCAAATAGGTTTGACATGAAAGACTTGGGGGTTGCAGATATAATTTTAGGAATCAAGATTTCTAGAACCTCTGATGAAATTATATTATCTCAATCTCATTACATTGAGAAAATACTTGAAAATTTTAACAAGTATAATATAATTCTAAATAAGACCCTAGTTGATATAAATCTTCATCTAGCTATAAATGAAGGTGATGGCATATCACAACTAGAATATTCTCGTATAATAGGCAGTTTAATGTACGTCATGAACTGTACTAGACCAGACATAGCTTATTCAGTAAGTAAGCTAAGTAGGTATACGAGTAATCCAGGTAAAGATCACTGGAAAGCAATTTTGAGAGTTTTAGGATACCTAAAACATACTCAAAAATATGGACTGCACTATACAAGATATCCAGCAGTATTGGAAGGATATAGTGATGCTAATTGGATATCTGACAATAAAGACTCGAAATCCACAAGTGGATATGTCTTTACCCTTGGAGGTGCAGCGGTATCTTGGAAATCCTCAAAACAAATGTGTATTGCTAGGTCTACAATGGAATCAGAATTCATTGCGTTAGAAAAAGCTGGAGAAGAAGCTGAATGGCTTCGTAATTTTTTGGAGGATATTCCAAATTGGTCAAGACCTGTGCCAGCTATATGTATACACTGTGATAGCCAATCAGCGATTGGAAGAGCACAGAGTCATTTATATAACGGTAAGTCACGTCATATACGACGAAGACATAATACCGTTAGACAATTGCTCTCAAATGAAATTATCTCAATTGACTATGTAAAGTCAAAAGAATAATATTGCGGATCCGCTTACGAAAGGTTTAACAAGAGAGCAAGTGGAAAAATCATCGAAGGGAATGGGTTTAAAGCCTACTGTTTAAATAAGAGTCGTCATAGTGGCAACCCAACCTAGCTGACTGGAGATCCCAAGATCTAGGTTCAATGGGCAAACCGAACTATGTAGTACTCAGTAAAGCACTGAGGAGATATTTACTCTAACCATTCCTATTATGAGACAGTGCACATCTGCCGCAAGAATCAGGATAAGATACGCTTTTAATGACTTTTATATCTTGAAATATGTTCAAGTGGGGTATTGCAGGATACTCTTGATAGAAGTCACCTGCGTGAGTAAGAAGGGGGCCACTTTTGTGAGAATTTTGAAGGCTGAATTCTCTAAAATACTTACGGAACCAAGAGCTGTTTCAAGGCCAAAATGAACACAAACGTGAGAACCAACTATGTCTGAAGAGATATTTTGTGAATTCTATTGTCTTGGTTTACACAAAAAGCTGAAAGTTAAAAGACATCAAGTCTACTGATTAGCCGAGTAAATCCGATAGATTTTACTAGGGCAAGTTCAAAGCCACTAGGCTACTTAACCTGATGAAATATCTTTTCTTATGTACTCGAACTAGTGTCTGCATATTCATAACATATTTTGCATATTGTAAAGCAAATTTTACATTCATGTGGGGGATTGTTGGAAATGAGATTTGAATTGAATGAGAAAATTGACCGGACGGGTCGGGTCGAGTCGGGTCGTGGTCGTGACGGGCAGGTTTGTGAAACTACGTCGTTTTGACGACGGTTACGCGCCAACGGATTCTATAAATAAACGGATGTAGGAAGTTTTTAAGAGATGAAAAAATTTCCCTCATTTCTGTTCCGTCCCGTTGAGAATTTTCCCGTTCCTTCCTTTCCACAGAATCCCGTTTTCTGCAAATTCCCGTTCCTTTCCTTCCTTCCCCGTTCTGCAGTATAGAATTCCGTTCTCCGTTCTGCAGAATCCCGTTTTCTGCAAAAGTGAATCCCGTTGTCTGCAAAAGTGTTGCAGTTCCGTTCCCGTTCTGCATACTTTTTCCGTTTCTGAGTAAGTGTATGAATACATCATTTTCATGCATCATTACTGTAATTTTCATTTTACATGCATCATTATTATTGATAGTAAAAGTTCGAGTACATAACATAGAATTTGCGTTCGATGAATTCTTAGATTTGCAATGCTACTAATTAAGAATTGAAATCCGTTTTATCTTGGGAAGCAATTATTCAATTAACCCTTAGCATCTGTGGGGGAATAAATTTGCTTTAAGGAGACTTTGTGAATTCAAAGAACTCGAATTTATATTTGCATAATTTATTATTATTATTATATTTATATGCATTATTAAATAATACTATATATTACAGATAACAAACAATAGTCTCATTTCATTTTAATTAATACAAAATTAGTTAATGTAAATTATTTTAAAAATACTTTTAATAAAAAATTAATATTTTAATACTTAATTGAGTCGCATCAGTATTAAATATTTTGTTCCCTCCAACATTTTATTAAATTGTTTCCTCCAATATTTTATCAAATCGTTAATAAGTTTTGATTCAATCTGATAATTCAATTCATTACGGGTATTAGAACATTTAGCTTATATTTGTTTGCAAAGATTATAATTTTGGGGTTATAATCTCATAGATTATAATCTCAAGACTATTAATCCTAGAATTATAATCTTAAAATTATAAGTATAATTCTAAGACTATTAAATTATTTTATAATCTTTATACTAATAGTCTCAAGTCTAAATTTAAAAACAAACAAGACCCTTGGACTACGTTTGTTTGCAAAGATTATAATTCCAATACTATTAATCATTAGATTATAATCTTGGAATTATAATTATAATCATAAGACTATTAAGTCATTTTATAATCCCCAACATTAATAGTTCAAATCTAAATTTAAAAACAAACAAGACACTTGGGATTAATATTCTTATCCCAAGTGTAAGCCTTACAAACAAACATAGTATTGAGATTAATAGTCTTATCCCAAGTATAATTCTTACAAACAAATATAACATTAGTGATAAAAAATTGTGAAAATTAAAACAATGGTGTAGGTGAGAAAGCCTATATGGTCTCCAAAGCTTGAGGAATATCGGTCTTTAGGTCGTCAAAATCTTTAACAAGTTTGAAATTTAAAATATGGGCTGACCTATATTTGATTCATAATTATATGGTTTTAACCCATATTAAAATAGGTAATGTGATTTTAGTTCTTAAATGCAACCATAACTAAATTTTGTAAATTAAAATCAACCTATAACCGGTATTTTGTTAGCCTATGTTGAAACATAAAATTTAGTATTCTCAATTTTCACAAGGACAGCCTCTTCATTTGGTATCTCTCACCGGCTCTCTAAGCTTATATACATATATGTTCATAATACACTCATTCTGATATATATGGGTTTTGTGATGGTTGCAGGAGTCTTAAAAATTATTGAAGAAGCCAAAAGATTTGGGATTGACAGAGAATATATTAGTGGGTACTCACTACGAATGTGTCCAAATGAGTGGAATATTTTACTTTAAACGATGAAAAACATATATTGTATCATTAATTATATTTTTTCCTGTTCTTTTAATTTCTCAATATAAATGTGTTGATGTTAATTTATTTGCAGGGGCGGATCTGTTCAAGAGGTAGTATAAGCAACTGTCTTTATTAGATTTTTATTTTTATTTTTTTTAAGTATTAGAGTAGGGGGCAAATATGTAAGTTAATAAATTTAAGGGGGACAGAATAATGCAAGAGTTAAACTTAGAAAGCCTAAAAAAAATCATTTATATTTTAAATATAAGTATAGACAAACGTTGATTCATTCTGCTTCTGTCTTTTACATCCGTGGCTTCGCCACTATTTCTTCTACATCTCCATTATCCGCCAGTACTTTTATATTTCCGTGGCTTTGCCACTAGACCCATTACTTCTTTTATATCTTCATTACGATACTACCTCCTACACATATGAGAGTAATTAGACTTGGAAGGTAACTAAATTAAGATTTTTTTATTTGATAATTTAAATTTTGTAGTTTGTTTGAATTTGTTGTTGGTTGAAAACTTGGGGTTAAACCGAATTTAAAACTAATTATTACTTTTTTTTGTTTGATAGTTTATTTGAATTTGTTGTGACCTTGTGAGTTGAGGACTTTCGGTGAGTATAACTGTTGTTAATATTGGATGAACAGGTAGTTTTAGTGTTCAAATGAAATGATGCAACTGTATATAAATTTGGATTGTTGTTAAATTATTTTTATTTGTAGTTCTGCCTCTTTCTTTTATACGAGTTTCAATGAGAGTTGTGTTCTCTAAAAAGATAAAGATAGGGCACTTGAATAAAAAATCAGAACTGTATACATTTTTTTCCTACAGTGAAAAAGTTGGATCAGTGCTATTTTTTCAAGATTTCTTTCAATACTTGTAGTTTTATGATTTTTCAAATTTGACTGCTAGTATTAGAAATATGTGATTAAACGAGAAATCAATCATTTTTCTTAAATGCATAAGTAGCACAAGCTACACAACAATAAGCCCCAAAAGAAGTAAGAGTAAATCATTATAGTATTGATTTACTACTACTATTATTTCTACTTTTTTTTAGGAAAAATAAAATAATTATCATAAACAAACCCCACAAAAAATAATAAAAAAAAGATATCTTGAGACTTATTTGAAACTTATAAAAAGACACCAAAATTGGTTTATACTTTGAAATTAATTCACAAGTTTTTTTGAATATAGAAAACAAATTTAGTTTGAGACTTTAAGCAGTTAGGAAATCATTTTAATTGAACTATAAAAAATAACCGAAGTAAATTTCTAAATTGTATCTAAATATTTTTTATTTGAATTTTTTTTAGTTTAGATTATGAATATTTATTGCAATTTATAAACATTATTATGATTAGTTAATATTATGATTAGTTTAAGTTTTCTTTATTTAACTTTAACAAAAAAAATAGTTAAAATCTGCCTTACTGAAGAAAATTTATAGATCCGACCCTGTTTATTTGTATGTGTATACGTACGTTTTCATATATAATACAAGTATAATTGAATCTTAAATTATTCGGTATTATTCAGTGTAGATGGTCTAAAATCATAATTTTGAATAATGATTTTTAATAATGAATGAACAAATGATTGCTATAGGAGCTTATATGCTTACCATACTTGCATTGTTAGCGCAATACAGTTTTGTCGTAGGAGGCTTGTCTAACGCAACACATTGCAGTGGAAGGTTCCATTTTGTTTACATCGTTGCCGTCAAATCTGAAATGAACGGTTTAAGAGTTGATGATAATATAAGTTCATATAATTAGTATGTGATAATTTTATATATTTATTTCAGAGAATGATAACATAAGATATTATAATAAACGGTCCGGATCTTAAGCTCACTCCTTATCCAACTCACCCGAGCTCACCCTTTTAGCGACGGACCCGGCGACGGTTCGGTCATACAACCGCTGTCTATACTTTTAGCGACGGACAACATATAACGTTGCTAAAAATATAGACGAACCATTGTCGGGTCCGTCGCTAAAGGGAGGTGAGAATTGAATAAGGGGTGAGCTTCCGGACTCTTGCAATAAATACCTAAATAATCAACCTATGCTGGTACAGGTTAGAGAGCTAATATCATTCTATTGTATAATATGATAATATACATGAAAACTCTTTGAATTTTTATTTGTTGTTACTTTTATTGTACAAGTACAACTATGGTGAAAATTATTTTTCTTGCAAATAATTTATGGTACAAATTATCATTTTCCTTTTGTAATCAATTTATTACAGAAGACCTTTTAAATGCATTAAATCAAATCCATAATTTTCTAGTTATTGGAGCAAATTTTTATTTAATGTTGTAATTAAGAAAAAATAGTTTGTGATTTTTCTCACAAACATGTCCAACTTTAATTCCCAATATATTTTATCTTATTTTATTTTCCTATAATAGTGTATAAAAATGCCCCCATGGAATGATATTACAAAAACAAAGTGTAGAGAATTTATAGCAAAAAATGAAAAAAAGAAATAAATTATACATCAACTTATTTTTGGTCGAATGTAAATTGCAACTAATGTAAAATTACAATAAAATAAAACAGTAATATTCAAATTCTTTCTTTAAACCTTTCTATTTCATGTATCCACGTATTGATATTTAATATTTACATTAATTTGTTATAAGAAAATTTATAAAGGTAGTTAACCTTTGAATTTACATAACATAGCAATACTGTTAGTCATACAGAATGTACATTCATCAGTGTATGTAACAAACAATAACAAAAAAAAGTCTAACATGTATGCCAACTAACACGAGGAAATCTTTTTTTTTTACTTCACCCGACTAAAAGTATTAGCCTTGTAAAGAAGGAAATGGAATCTGGATTGGGGGACCTAAAACACAAAGCAGACTATACATCGACTGAATGAATAATGGCTCCGAGCAAGATCAAGGCAAAGGCACGGGTGGTTTCCACTTGTTAAATTCCACCAAGTTTCTATTGATTACAGATCCATTGTGCAGCCAGAACGTTTCAGTCGATTGGTGGAATTGCCTCACTTTCCTCTGAAGTTCCCACAAAATTCCAGTTAAAGGCAGAGCATGGTTCTGACTCGGGAGAATACACCCATAAGCACCTAACTTTTCTACCCCGGGATATCATCTCCTCTATTTCTTTATCTGGAAACAAATAAGCTGATTAGTCATAATGAAAATGATTTACATGTCGACTAATTTCTTCTTTATGTGGAATTGAAAGCAGTAAAAAAGAACAGTAACATGTGGGTCCCTTCCTTACTACTTCCTTTCCCATGTATCCACATGCGTCAATATCTAATATCGACATAATTTTTTCATTATATATAACAATACTCTTGCCATAATTATGTCAAAATGTAGGTAGCAAAGCGCGACAATCAGTTCTGGATTCTGACCTGATATTGATTCCAAGTATTCTAAAAGTTGAGGACCTATTCGAGTGGATGGCCATTTGATTGAAATATGGGAGTAATCAACTACATTCTGGAAAGGTAATTCTACTTGATCTGACAAGATCACTGGAACACACTCCTGTATAACAAAATATTTAAGTTGGTTAAACAAGTTTGAGATAGAGATAAGAGAGTGAGAATGTGTGAGAGAGAGAGAGTGAGAGAGGGACCACAAAAAATGACTCATAAAATCGAAGAGTCCAAGACGACTCGCCGCGAGGAGCTAGGCAGAACTTGGCATTACGTAAGTGTTGAAAATAATCTATCTTCCCCAGTTTGTCAGGGCCACTGAACTTCAACTCTGGAGATTCCAACTGTTTCAGTTTGCATACATTTGGAAAAGAATCAACGAAATTATAAAGAAAGCAAATGAGCATCTGTTGTCTTAAAAGAACCTTCTGAATCTAAATGCATGCTCGTAAACCTACGACTTCAAAACACAAGTATAAAACACAAATCATTTTTGCATGTAAGCACGAAGTGTAGGAAAGTTGATCACTTTTCATAATTAAACCAGTAAAAATATGAAGCAAATGGTCTTTTTTCAAGTCCTAAACATGTGATACGAATTAAACAAACATGGAGTGAAAGTTCTGATATCTGCACATGCATAACATATAGTTCTTTCGCACGTAGAGGAGCCAATTCGCAATTGATTAAAACAGCTCTTGAATTATATGCAAGACCTGTTATGATATCTTCTGATACATAATGATAAATGAGTTTATATCTAGAACAAAATAAATAAAAATAGAAACTATCATAAAATCTTCTTCTTTGCATTGCAGTATCTATTAATAGTAAGATGAATTCTGTGTGTATAACTAAAGAAGGGAAAGCCATAAAACTTAGAATGAAAAAGACTCTACTAATTAAAAGTCAATGCAGTTGAATACAAAATTAAAGCCATTAGTATTTATTAGTGTCCAAAGATTGAAAATGGAGTAAATTCCCTCATCATGACGCCACGGAAAAATGGCATACCTTATCTGGGAACTGTTTTGAAAGATCTATCAATTGAAGACGACCAAGCTTTCCTTGTGCTCGACCTAAGAAGTTTGCTAAATATTTTCTCTTTGATAAAGGTAATGGCTCAACCAGTTTAGTCCCCCGAGTAGTCATCCCATCATCAACATTTCCAGGGATAATAATGTCTTTCCATGTATTAAAAGCACTTGTATCTCGCTTATCTGTTCGATCACCCTACATTTGCACACAGAAGACACTTGAAGTGAGATGTTAGGAATTCAAAAAAGCAGGCTAACAGTTCTTGACATATTTAGGCACAAATAGGAAGATGAAAGGACTGAGACTACAGTTGCTGAATATTACAAGAAAACAATAATTAATAGAACTGTGGATGGCTTTTCCACATTCTGAGTAATAAGAATACGAATCATATTGCCCAGTGTTAAAAAAAACTATAATTAATTGTTTGCTCAGTAGAAACTGTAAGTTGAAAAACAAAGAAGCAATTAAGGTGAGAAGTCGTGATCTACACTAATTATCACCTCATCTTAATTGTTCTTTGAACAAACCAGAAAGGGCGATCATTTGTTAGTGTGAAGTTCTCCTCGTCCTATACCTACAATAGTATATGTAGCTAATAACATCCCCAAGGAAAATTACAGTCATGCCTTTAACAATTACACCTCTCCCCATATTGCGAATAAAGTGCATCCACCGTGAGTATTTCAAAAGTATAAATTGAAGTAGGCAGAAGGTTAACTATTATGATTATACAGGATGACACTTAATCTCTGACATTAAATGTCATGCTGCTATCAATTGACACTAGCTTCAAGAGTTCACATATATCCGTAGGAAAGTAGTTGGAGATTACGAGCTAATGTCGGGTTGTAAAAGTAGTACCTCAGGAGTGAGAATTATAGAACGATTCAAATAAGTTGCCCAGGATTTGAACAAGTGAGCCCCAGCACCACTGCAATTGGGTGAAGATTATCAAATATAGTTTATTAGTAGAACAAAAGCAACAAATTGTACAAATAAATATAATAAAACAAAAAAGGAGTGTCTATATATGATATTTTATACAATGTTCCCTTAAGCCACAAGTCAGTCAGATTCAAAATCCTAGCCGGCCTGCTCCTAAATGTGGGGGGAATATGCCATGTATCAATTTAACACGGATGTAAGATTTTTGGTTCTGATACAAAAATCCCTCTAAGATGGATTTTTTTTATTAAGTGTCAACAAACCAGAGCACTAAGAAACAATCTTTAAGCATAAGCATAAATTCGTCATAGAACCATACATCAAATCCTTGAAAGTATATCCAATCACGAGTTCTTACATTTTCTTTTTGCCATCGATGTTGGTGTAACTAGAGATGTATTACGATAATACTACGATGTGACAAATAATTGCTTCCAACTAAACAGTGATACCTCGGAAAGACGAATATGTGGTTGCGGCCACCAGATAACCTGAAATAGGGCATTTGACTTAAGACCTGAAAGCAAAATGTATGAATACGATTACAGTGAATCATCTTTCAGCTGCTCAATTTTCTTCATTTTGAAAATAAAAACCGCATCTTCTGTTTTGTATGCATTTCCTTGTCTAAAATGGTAAAAAATGTGAAACCTTAATGATGTCCAAGCAAAAGGAAAAGATAATCAACCATAAGTACAGATTTCAACTTGCAACAAATATCATAATACTCTTAAAACTTCAATATCAGAATCCAGTACACTCATCAAAGAAAAGAAAAGTTATGATAAGAATATGATATGTTACTTGTGTTGAAATGCAACCAAAGAATCGTAGTAATTAAGTAAATTTAAGTTAATTCTTTCCAAGCATTTAATGTTGTATTACCTTCACATAAGTGTGATTGATCTCTTTATCATTGAAACCACCCGACATGCGAACACATTTAACATAAGATGGCACAAAGAACAGATCAGCTTCCTCTTTCTTTCTTGTCCGACATCTTGATCGTAAAAGCATCCTGTGTATTTTCACCTGCAGATCATATTAAAATTTAAAACCATAAGAGGTACAAGATATTCATTGAAAACCTAAATAGCCGACATGAAGTTCAGCAGTTGGTTGCTGATAACTGATATACCACTGAAAAGAAGGTATATAAAAGATATTAACAATCAGTGCCTGGCTTATGCAAAGTTTTTATCCTAATGTTTTGGAATATTAATAAATAAATAAATTATACTCAATCCAATGAGATATAGCATATGGAGTATCCATTTGGTCTATAAGCCTATATCTTTTTCATTTCCCTTCTTTTTCCTGCAGTTTCTTTATTTTGTGAATTTTTAAGAACACTAAGCTTTTTCACTTTGCTTAACTATTGACTTAGAAAATAACCTTGTTCCTTGTTGAGTACTTTCACTTGTGTCCT
Organism: Panax japonicus; assembly: GCA_020205505.1. Classification (NCBI taxonomy): domain Eukaryota; kingdom Viridiplantae; phylum Streptophyta; class Magnoliopsida; order Apiales; family Araliaceae; genus Panax; species Panax japonicus. Next base: position 48,524,943 of record CM035102.1, on the reverse strand, counting down.
CAATCTGGATTAACTACAGGATCTATTAGTCCGTAATTTCTCATGTCTCCCTACAAATCATTCTTTCTAGCAATTATCCTTGCATGAAAGTTGTTCAGCTCTTCACTATTGTTTACCATCACTTTCAAAACTTGGCATAGGATCACTGCTAATGATTTCTAGACAGTAGAAGGGATTGCAAATTTGCAGATATATTTTATTTTATTCTATTACATGAGAGCAACTTTAATGAGATCATCTGAAAATATATGAAAGAAGAAAAATGCTATCATATGCAACATTACTATATTAAATAACCATTTTGACAAGTTTATCTTATCTAGTAATATATATTACTATGATTAATTGTGAAAAATTAAATACGCTCTCGTCATAATTGGTAAATCATTTTCATAAATCCTAATTTTTGAAACCATATAAACCATACCCTTGAATTCATATCTCAACATTGTTCCTTTCCATTTAACATTCCTGTGATTAATAATGTTTTAAGCTAAACCCAGAACTCAATAAGGAAATCAAACCACGACTTCCACAAGAATACAATGTTGTGTGATTGCCCGGTGTTGTTTTTTTAAAAAATAACTACAAAAAACTAAATTTTTCTTTGAAGTTAAAATTACAAGCATTCATTTGAGTGTTCTTAGTTTTTAACTGTTTGAATGTTCATATATGACTTATTTTTGAACTTATAACTTGACTTGTAAGTTGCTTTTGAGAAAATAGTCATTCTTACTTCTCAAAAAGTTATTTATAAGTCATTTTAAAACAAGTACGTTTGACCAAATGTATATTTTACCCACCTTTTTAGTAATCTTCGCAACTTATTTTAACTTATAAGTCATTTCAGCCAAGCACCTTCACAACTTGTTTAACTTAATTTTTAATCCGTGTCAAACGCTTTTATTGATAAGTCGGAACTAAAATTAACTTATAAGTCATTTAAAATTTACCTTAATAAGTTGTTTTAAAATGAACAGGCCCAATATTTGCTTTAAATGCACACTGAAAACTCCTACATTTATCTAATTTCGGATAATTGAAAATTTCTTTGCTTATCAATTGATTATAACGTTTAAGCTAAACCCAGAAGTCAATATCACTAGCATATCCAATAATGAAATCAAACCAAGACTTCCACAAGAATACCACAAGAAGGTTGTGAGATAGATTGTCCCTTTTTTTAATTTTTTTTAAATACAACACCCAATATTTAATTACAAAAATTACATGTTTCTTTGAAGTTAACATTACAAATATTACATTTTCAGCGATTTATTTGCTTCAAAAGCACACTTGTAAACCCCTATATTTATCTAATTTAAAAAAAAATTGCTTATCAATTGAGTTCAATTTTCAGAAATCAAAAACCAAATGGAAATGGGAAAATGCACTTATTTGCTTCAAATGCACACTGCTAAACCCCTAATTTTATCTGATTTTGGAAAATTAACCATTTTTTTTTGCTTATCAACCGAGTTCAATTTTCAAAAATCAAAAACAAAAAGGAAATAGGAAAATTACCTGGGTGCCCCACTGACCTTTGAGGCAAGTTTCAGCAGAGATCTTGCCGTCGCGTCCATACATCAGTTGATCTAGGCCGTCGATTTCGTGCTCATCGTAGACGTAGATCATGAGGGAGAGGTGGGACCCGTACCCACGGCGTGGCCAATCGATGGAATCTCCGTCTTCGTTGAAGCGTACGACGTCGTCTTTGGATTTGTACTGGCCATTGAAAGAAGAAGAACAGTATAGTGAAGATTGGTCGAAGAGTCTGGTGATGAAGAAGGTGACTACGATTAGGGACAGGGCGCCGATCTGTTGAGTGCGGGTGCAGCTTAGGTTATTGTGGGTTGCTCCGGTGAATCTGTTTTTATTTTTGGTGTTGTATATGTTTTCCATTTTCCCTGTCGAACTGAGGCTACTGAGCAAAGAAAAGAAGAAGACAAGGAGAAATGCTTATCAAACGACGACGTTTGAGTCTGAGCAAATCAAATAAGGCCAAAATATTTGTGTTTAGGTCGGACATATTTTAAAATAACTAAGTTCAAATTTAAAATAATTTATAAGTCATTTTAAGTGATGACTTATAAATAAAAATATTGACATTCTGTTAACTTATAAGTTTAAAATTAAGTTAAATAAAACGAGAATGTGTTTGATTAAAATGACTTATAAATTAAAATAAAATATAAAAATTAAAATAAGGGTAAACAATTTTTACATTTGGTCAAATAATGACTTATAAATTATTTTTTAATAAGTTAAAAAAATAACTTGTAGACACTCAAAATTTTATTTTCTTTCTACTAACACTGTAGGACGACAAAAGCGTCTTTTTACACTATGGAGACAACTCCGAGAGAAGACAGCAGCACAACTTCAATCTCGGAGACAACCTCGAGGGAAGATAGCTCGCTATCTCAGTCCCGAAAACAACACCGAGGGAAGATAATCATTGTAAAACTGGAGACAACTCCGGAAGGACAAAGATGTAATTTTGCCAGCTCAACATCAACAACCATCATCCAGCTGAGGATAGGTCACAAAGAGTCACCGCGGCAATCCCGAGTGCAAACTGCGCAAGACAGATTCACGGACTACCTTCTAAGACTTGAAAATATTATTTTGGTCATGGAACCATCTTTCCGAATTCAAAAAAGGTCAAGCCTAATGTCACTGCGTAGCTCTCGAAAAGAACTTTTCGGAATGGTATGACACATCTTCTAGCAATTCCCGGATTGCAAGATACGGACGTTTCAATAGACAACACAACGATTGAAGGAACGAACTTCGTGGCGGCAGGATCCATTGGGCTCAACCGTAGGTACACCTGTGGCTGGCCCGGGGTCTATAAATCAGACCCTCAGCTCATTTATAAAAAGATATTTCAGTTTCCAAAAATTCTAGAGAGAGAAATTTGAAAGTTAGAGAGAGAAAGAGGCTAAATCTTGCTTCTAAACACTGTAAATCTCAATTTTAACACTTATATACATATAAACTTAGTTATATCAACTTTTTATCAGTTGAAATCAAGTTCTTGGAAGCTTTCAACCATTCGTTTTGCAGTTCTCGCGTCATATTGTAAGATCTTCTCAGATCTGTACTTAATTACTGCTTTAATATATATATATATATATATATATATATATATATATATATATATATATATATATATATGTGTGTGTGTGGGGGGGGGGGGGGCAAATCAATGACACTAAGTTTTTTACACAATTATTTGACTCGTGGATTTGAACACTCTTAATGACTAAGATTAAAGCTGGTTTTTAATTTATAACTAAATAAAAATAAAAACAAAACCTGGAGCATTTCATCTTCATCTTTTTCACGTCTAAAACTTCAACCTGGAGCTATCAAACTTTCACCATGATGGAGAAAGCCCAAGATGTATCATCCAACTCTCACATCTCTAGTATATTACCATAATCTTTGTTTTTGTTTTTATTTATTTATAAAGTAAAAATCAACTTTAATCTTAGACATTAAGAGTGTTCAAATCAAAGAGTCAAAGAATTGTGTAAAAAACTTAATGTCATTCATTCGCTCCTTATATATATACTAGCTGGGTCCCGTGCCTCCGACACTGTATGGACGGTGAGATTTATCTCAAACTTTGAACGACCCAGTTGATTTATTGAGTGAGCGGAAAATTCAAAATTATTTGTATTTTATTATATATATATATATATATATATATATATATATATATATATATATATATATATATATATATATATATATACGGAGAGGATCTAAAGCGGACCAAATAAGCGGACTAAAGAACGGACCAAGGCAAAAACACGTGGGTTTCAGGGTCCAGGTCGGACCAACCCGCGGGTTAGCCCTGAAACCCGCGTGTTTTTGCCTTGGTCCGTTCTTTAGTCCGCTTATTTGGTCTGCTTTAGATCATTCCCGTATATATATATATAAGAAGGAAGGATCAAAAGCACTCCACTTAACTAGCACTCTTCCTTAAATAACATTCATTTATTAAAACTACGTCGTTTTGGAGATCCTTAAAAGGGAGTGGTCCCATTTGCTTTCCTTTTATTTACAAAAATATCACCCGCGGCTCACTTGTTTTTTAAAAGAATCTCCAAAATGACGTAATTTTAATAAAGAAGTGTTATTTAAGGAGAAGTGCTAGATAAGGGGAGTGCTCTTGATCCTTCATATATATATATATATATATATATATATATAAGTGCTATATATATTGCTTTATTGTGCATAGATCTAGATTTTTACCGATTATATTGTGTAAATAGTTGGTATTTGCAGTGTTTTACTAAATATATCCTAGATCTAGCATTTAACTGGTTCAAAAGCTTCACAGCTTGACCCAATGAGCTAGATAGGAAGGATCTAGGTAGATCTAATTTATTTTCTAGTTTATAAATATTTTGCTACCACGTGACCCTAGATCAGTATCTAGAAGAAGATGCAAGTTTAAATACTCATGTGCAAGGATTTAACTGATAAATTCCTTGTTTAGCGAAGTTAGAAAATGTATATATGATAAATCAAAATATACATAGTGCAAACTTTTAAATGATGTTGTGTGAGCCTAGGAACCACATAGTCGAAGATTCAATCAATGGATCTATATTCAGTTCCCGTGATGGACTTGTTTAAGTTGTATTATCAGCTTGAAATCCATTGTACATGTAATCTAGGGCCATAAAACAATATCCAGATTTAAGGCCCCGAAATAGTAAAAATCGTGGTTGTAGGTGCTCAGGCTTACTTCAATGGCTTTTATGCCCACAAGGAGCCCGACCCTTGTAGTTTATAGTTTTTACTATCCCGAGGATGTCTCACAGCTCAAATAAAATCAAATCAAGCCACTTCTAGTTAAAATTGGAAGTATCAAAGGGTCTTGATTCCTATTTGGCGAAGGGTTTGAAAATTGTCTTTTCAAAACATTCACTTTCATATGCTTTGTTAAAAAAGAAATTTTTCTCTAAATCAAACCCTTTGTACATAAGTTCGAAGAGGCACAACACTACTTTCAAAATAAAGCACTAAAGCATCCTTTACAAAAATGAAAATCACACACACACTTCTTGCTTAGGGAATGAAAAAGTAGCGGTAACCGTGTTTCACGGAAGTCGCGGGGTGCCTAACACCTTCCCCTCGCTTAAATAAGCCCTCGAACTCTATGAATCTCGAGTTCCAGACCAATTAAATGGAGTCACATATTGGGCCATTTTGCAATAAACATTTTCAAAAATCCGGTTGAGTTGGTATAACTATTTAAACTCATACCAACTAGCGACTCTGTCTAATTTGGCCCAATCATTAAATCAATCTTTTCAAAATCGTCGACATGTATGTCGGTCTTTAACTAAAATCTCACCCTTTAAGAAAGATAAATAAAATTACATAGAAAAATACAAAGGGTAGGAAACACGAAAATCAACCCAGCGTCGACAAGTGGCGACTCCGTTGGGGACATTAGAGGGCTTAAGTCGCATTTCAATCTTTTCAATTCCCTTTTTATCTACACGTGTATGATGAATTCTTTCTTTACAATGTATGTGTGTGATGAATTCTTCTTTATAACGCTTTATATTAGTGCTTCGCACAATGTCATCATATTATATACGGTAAGACGCGGTGAATGTATGTGAATTTATGTTGTGTGATTCCTTCATCAGGAGGCAAATGTGTCGGTGGTTGATTATTGGACTCAAGAGGAGATTAATCACTCGAGGCTCAGGAAAGGTGACACTGAAATCCACTCCAATTGAAAGATCAGACTCTTTCCCCTCTAGTAGATTGTGATGATCAGGGAACGTTCATGCCAAAAAGCCTGTGAGAGTAAATCTAAGATAGGTCATCCTCTGATAAACCAAATGTGAAGGGAAGTCTCTTCATGCCTTTCCTATTTCGATTCAAAATGTCAAATTCCAATTTTTTGTCAGATATTACATGTCATACTTGTCATATTATCCTATCATCAAAACAACTGACCATTGTTTTGCAAGAAAAGATTAAAAACCTAAAACTAACGCATCACATGTCATGCATACAAATTCCTTCAATGTTTATCAAAATTGAAGTACCTACCCTTTTGTAGGAAAGATTGGTCCAATTACCAGATCAAAATCTAAGAAGGCACAAAGAACATCCACAGACATGGCTACAAGTGCCCAACCTGAATCTACACCTGTATCTCGAGAAGAATTCGAGGGACTCAAAAACCAGACAGCAGAACTGGCTATCCTACTAAAGGATCAATATAAAAATGCTCAAGGCCAAAAGATGCCAACTCCACCAGAGTCCTCCGTGTAAGGGGACAATCAAGGTGATGACGAAAAGGTGGAAGCACAGATACCATTGCCCCACTCCAGTGAGGGAACCACCAAAAAAACCCATGAAACCATCAATCTCAGGGATGATCGAGAAACTGCGGATATACGAAAGAAAGTCAAAAAAATGGAGGAGACCATCCGGTCGATAAAAGGGGTTGGAATCTATTAGAGTGTCAACTATTCAGATCTCTGCATATTCCCAAGGGCTCGTTATCCTGACAAATTCCATGTAAGACCCCAACTTTTTATTAATAAAATTAAATTTCTTCTATTATTTTGAATAATAAGGTGTTAATTTGATATAATAATTTGGTTATGGGTGAAATGTGCAAATTTTGCAAAATAAGCAAGTGATTATAAAATATTCATTGTTGTCAGGAAATATTCGTTTGGTCGTGGAATATTCTTGTTGTCGGGGAATATTCGTACGAAGATGCAACCATTTGTGAACTCCATAACGGAAAATGGTCGGATGAATAAAACGACAAGTTTGAGTTTTTATAAATAACGGAATAGTTGTTACCATTAACACTGTTGAAATACCCGGTGGTTAAAATACAATAATACGCGTGGTTGCACAGTAGCACACGGTATTACATATTATTTTTGGATTATTGATTCTTACGTAAAAAGGCACTACTCAATAATTGTTACAGTAATTACTGTTCAATATTTTATTTTATTGATTCAATAATTGCTACGTTGATATTCTATATTATTGTTGTTTCAATAATTGTCACTGCACAGTATTTTCCATTATCAGATCAATAATTCATATTATTTGAATAATATTATTAGATAGCATTATTGACAATGTCTAAGGAAGTTCTGTCTAGGAAAGGGGTTTGGTCACCTAATTGCGCGCCAGTAAGGAGAAATCCTTATCGAAAAGCCCCCTTCTTTCCTGGGAACGACCTGATTGTCATAATTGTAATTCTGTAATATTATTTGTGAATAATTAATTATTGATTTATATGATAAGGAAATATTTATTTTATGTGGATATAATGAAGGAATTAATGCTGAGGTGTTTTATCAGAATTTTGTCAGAATGAGGGTGTTTTATCAATATTTTATCAGAATAGAAGTATTAAAAATCATCCGTATGTGAATTTCGGTCACTTTCTGTTTGGAATTTGAAAAAAATTTCTTCTACAAAGTTGTAATGAATTTAATTTCCTATGGAATGGATATAAAATTCGCATTTTTCTGATAAAAAGCTATTTATTATAAATTATTGAAGTTTTGGAAATAAATGTTTTTTATTAAAAACATGGGTGGGCCCCACTTTTGGTTGGTGTGGAAATTTACTGAATTTGGTGGGCCCCACATGTGGTGTGCTGAATTTTATTCAAAGTGGTGTGCGTAGAAAAAATATATTAATATTTTATTAATTTAATCTGCTTTGGCGTTTTGGCATTTTTCTATAAATAGGTGCTTAATTAGAATTGAAAATCACACCAGAATCTGAAGTTTTCTCTCTCTATATTATCGAGCGTATTCTTGTGAGTATTTAGATACTCTGAGAGTTGCTATTCAGTGCAAGTTTCCTTCAGTATTACATCCAATATTCTAGTCAAAAGTATTGTTCTTTTGAGGTAATGGATGTTATTTTCTTCATAAATGATGTTATTTCTTTCAATATCATTATACCAAAATATTGGTATGAATTTTATTATGAACTTTTTACCTTTTCATGTTGAGGTTACTATTCACGTATACGATACTATTCACGAATACGGGACTATTCACGAAGTATGATTTTTCTTATGGAATTTCTACCTTTTTGTATCGAGATTACTATTCTCGTATACATCACTATTCACGTATACATCACTATTCACGTATACGTCACTATTCACAAATACAACACTATTCACCAAAAAATAAAATTTTCTCTTCTTTGTCCTAGATGTCTATTATGGTTACTATCTTTGATTGTATTCATGTTTTGATCTTCATTTTTGAATACTGCTCCACAATTGATTATTATGGAGTATTTTTGAACTTGGATAAACCGAAGTACGAATCCCTAATCTTTGTTCTTTTATATCACTGGATTCATTTTCTTTAAGATATTTTTCATCATCCTCAGTCCTAAATGGTGATATAACTGAATATCTTTGGCCTATAGTGAAAAGATGAATGATTATCTAATGAATATATTTGGCCTGTAGTGCAATGATGAATGATTATCTGATGAATATCTTTGGCCTGTAATGCAAAGATGAATGATTATCTGATGAATATCTTTGGCCCGTAGTGCAAAGATGAACAGGTGTTGAGATGAACATGACCAACTGGTGATACGAATGAATATCTCTGGCCCGTAGTGCAATGATGAATATTTAATTCAAGATGTATATTGATTGATGTTACAGGGATAAAATATTGATGATGGACCTTAAAATCATATACGATAGTAGACTTCATTCTCTACTCAACTCTTCTAATGAATTGTTGTTTCCGCTGCAGTTGTTGATCTAAAAATTATTGTCTATTATATTATATCATATTTTTCTCTGTTAAAGACTAAGGATAATTTGTTGTACATTATCTTAGTCATAATATTCTTTACTGGGCTAGTTGAGCTCACCCTTTTCCTTTTTGTTCCAATTTTCTTCTCAGGAGGCGAGAATATAACGGGAACTAGTCGGGGTGTGGAGTGATATTTCAAGGCAGCTGTTTTAGTAGTCCTCACTATTTTGTAAAATAGTGTATCAATAATTATAAAGAGGACTTATTTGAGTGTGGATATTGTCTAAAAGATAATATTTGTATTTAAACTCACAGTATATGTGTTGTCGTATTTTGCACGACAATTGTAATAATAAAGTTGTAGTTGTTTTCTGTACCACGTATTTGGCGACTCAGAATGGGTTGGGTAGAATGGACCTATTTTGGGTCGTCACATTCCAAGTCCCAGATTTTGAAAAGTACAATAGATTAGGAGATCCTTATACCCATTTGAAGGTATACATCAGAGAACTCGAATCCTATGCAAAGGACGAGAAGTTGAGAATACAGTTATTCCAGAAAAGTCTGACTGGAGAGACTAGGACATGGTACATCCGACTAGATAATTAAAAAATCCACAATTGGGAAGAGCTAGTCTATGCCGTCCTGAACCAATACAGTTTTCAGTCACAAATGGCGTTGGATCGATATCAAGTGACTAAAGTTAAAAAGTAGAATAATGAGTCTTTTCAAAAATATGCCCAAAGATGTAGACGCATGGCAGCACAGGTCAGCCCACATATGACAGAAACTGAAATGGTGATTACTTTCATCGACATACAAGAATCTCCATATTATGAAAGGGTTCTGGCAGGAAAAGGAAAACCATTCTTAGAAATGATAAAGCATGGCAAAATAGCCAAAATGGGGTTAAAGTCTGGACATATTAAAAATCTCACTACTTTAGAGGCAGTAGCTGAGCACATTCAGACGGGGAATTACGGGAGTAACCCTCGAAGAGCTCATAAGAAGAAGGAAGAAGGAGTATCCTTAATACTTCAGGGTCAAGCTCGGCGAGGTAGTCAAAACCTCCTCCATAAACAAAACAATTACTCCCCTTTTCCAAACATCACTAAAGCCTCCAAATCCTCCATTTCAGAAAGCATGAGAGGTTAGGCACGGAAGAACATTTACACCACTTGAGGATTCACTTGAAAAATATATTAAAGCTTCTAACAACCCAGAAGAAGATCACTCAGCTTCATCCCCCAACCAATCTAAATGGGAAGCAGTTCGACCCAAACAAAAAGTGTGCATACAATTTTAGGTTCCCTGGCCAATAAACCAAAAATGTTGGTCTCTGAAACATAAGATTCAAGACATGATAGATAGTGGTGAGATTGTGGTAACAACACCCAATCAACCACACATCCAGGATAATTCTCTGCCTCAGCATAATGAGGAATGAGTGAACATGATCAGTACGGGGAATGGAGTGTGACGTCCCCAAAATAGGTATACATCACCTATTCTGAGTCGCCAAATACATGGTACAAATACAAATACAACCTTAAATATACAACATGAGCTGTGAGTTTTAATACAAATATTATCTTCTAGACAATATTCAAACTCAAAATAAGTCCTCAATACATTTATTATCACACTATTTCATAGAATAATGAGGACTACTAATGCTATCATCTGGACCGTCACTCCGTTCCCCGACTAGTCCCTGCTACGTTCTCATTTCCTGAAGAGAACAATGAAAGCAAAAGGGTGAGCTCAACTATTCTAGTAAAAAATATTATGACTAAGATAATGCAGAATAAATTATCGTTAGCCTTCAACAGTGTTAAACTGATACAATATAACAAACATCAAGTTTAACTATAGCGGAACAAGCAATCCATTAGAAGAGTCAAGTAGAGAATAAAATCTACTATCTTTTATGATTTAAAAGGTTTTTCATCACTTTTATCAGTGAGACTCAGCTCAATAAATAATCCACATCATCCCTATACTACGGCCAATGATATTCATTAGTATCACAACCACAAATTATCCATGCACTACGGGCCAAGGATATTCGTGTTTTAATCAATGGTCATGATCATACCAACAACTGTCCATCAATGCACTACGGGTCAATGAGGACTTTTACCACATCATTTATAACATTACGATCATGATTATACCGAATAATCTCTGGTCATAATCATACCAAGTCCATCAATGCACTACAGGCCACATATGACTTTCAACATAATATAAACATGAGGATGATGATAATGACATAATAATTCAATAAAACAAGTTCAAGAATAAATTTTAAAGATTTATAAATTAATTTATCCAGGAACCAATAACGTCCAAATTGTCAACATGATACTGCTTTATTGAGTAAAAATTCAAGAATGCTCAGAAGAATTCTATGAAAAGATACTGGATGAAGCGAAAATATCCAGGATATTATACTACTTTCATAGAGTATAGAAGCCAAAACTTTAACCAACTGAGTATAATAGAATATATAAAACTGCAAATGTGATAACCCTGGATTTTGAATGATCTAAAATTTGCGATTAATTTTTTTTTAATTAATATTAATATTAATTATTAATTTGGTGACAAGTATCTGTGATACGAGTCTCGAGAAAGTCAATTTGTGTATTGACTAATAAATTTAGAGTAGAGTTGTGCTTAACAACTTTAGAAAACCCTAACCCTAATTTTCGGATAGGGATTTAATAAAAAATATAATTAAAATAATTGTATTGTTGATTATGTGTTTGTACTGTTTAGAAATGTTGACTAATAGTTGACTGGATGGGGTTTATAATTAATAAACCTTAATAAGGAATTAGAAACCCTAATCTTAGATTTAGAAAATAAATTGTACAATTAAAAAACCCTAATTGTACCCGAGAAACCCTAATTTCAAAACCGGGAATTTTAAACCCTAATTAGGCAACCCTAATTTTTATTAGCATGCCTAACGTGTTTGTTAAACTTAAATATGATTAGAAAGTTCTAATTATATTTTTGTATATTAATTTTTCTATTTAGAAAACATAATTGCATTTTAGGAATTTTATTTTCTAAATTGTAAACCCTAAATTTGAAAATTGTGGGAACTAGAATTTTTAATACCTAAAGGGTTCAAATCATAAATCCTAATCCTAGCCCCAAACCCTAAGGACTTGTAAAAATTTCATGTTTACCATTTAAATTAATTTGCTAATGACAAAAATTCCCTTTATGGGATTTTTATAATATAACTTGCAAAATTGGCCAAATATTTATTTGGTGACCAACTCCATTGACTTTGTGGCCTTAAAAATCTCAGCATATCAGCTCCATGTGCCAGCAAGATCAGATCTAACCACTAAATATGCTATATAAAGAATCAAGAGAGAGAAAATGCAAAGAATTTGCCATATTGCTAACCAAGCTCTTACCAACTCTCTCTCTCTCCACTAAACCCACGAAAATCTGTAGTAGATCAGTCCTAGAAACAGCTTCAATATCAATCATAAACAGATTGGAGAGCCAAGATCGAAAATTATTCAAGAGAGGTATAAACCCAAACTCAACTTTGATCTTGTATGCTTAGGAAATAATTGAGTTTATGTGTTTAGATTCATGCTAGAATATGTTTTTAGTTGATCTATGATGATCCATCATGGATCCATAGCATCAAAGTGTGATAAAATCGAGTTTTTCAAAATCTGTTCTTGAACAAAATCTGTGGTCTGAGAAGCTAATGTCAGAGGCCACAGATTCTATTTCGTTTGTTGTTTTTGTTGTTTAATCGTTGTTACATGTAGCCTTGTATGTGATCTTTACTCTGCAAGTTGAATCAGTGTCATTAGATGTCTGGATCGGGAGATATAAACGGTCAAAGACCGTTGACCGGCCATGAACCGGTTCAAATTCTGGGTAACCCAGAAATAGAAACACAGAGTCTGACAGTGAGTTCTAAGTTCCAGATCTGTCTGGTTTTAAATGATTCGATGTTGTTGTTGTATAACTTTTGTAGATGGTTATGTGTAGTATAACTTTAGGTCTTTATATCACTTATAAACGCAACAGATTGATCGTGACGAGTGGTCAAAGTAGACCACTCGGTCTGTTTTGATGTTTCTGGAAAACCCAGAAACGGTATGAACTCAGTTTCTGTCAGAGTTTGACCGGGACTAATCTAGCAGGTGTGATGTTGGTTAAATGATCTGTAGATTTCTATTTGTTCCTTGACATGAGTACTATAAATTTGAGTCATCAAACCACATGAACCAAGACCGGAACATAGAATAAATCGTGCATGAAAGTGGCTGGTCGAATTTTCTGGGTTTCTGGAAAACCCAGAAACCGTCTGATAGCAACTTTGGAGGCTTTGATCTCCTTGTTGTGATGTTGTTTGACCAAAGTATTGATTGGTTATTGTAGTGTTACATTAATACTACAATACCAAAGTTTTAGATAACCCAGAACATGAACAGATTGAAAGTTATGATCGGTCAAACATGACCCCTTAATCTGCCGGCTGTCAGTGTTCTTGAGCTCAAGAACACCAACAGCGACGCTTTGTGTCGCTAAAGGGCTTTAGCGACGGTTTATTTAATTTTTATTTTCAGAATTTCCGGTAATTAATTAAAAATTAGAAATAAATTCTAAAAATTACCAAAAATGGTTTTAAAAATTATTTTAAATTATGAAAAATAATTTTTGACCAATTGGAATATTTTTCTTTAATATTTATAATTATTTAAATATTAAAGGTATTTAATTTATTTAATTAGTGTATTAAATAAATTAGAGAAAAAAGATTTAATATTATGAAAAATTATTTTAAATAAGAATAATGTATTTAAAAATATTTTGAGTTATAAAATGTAACTTATAATATTTTTGGAGAATTCTCATTAATAATTTAATATTAATGATATTATATTTATTTGATTATTAAATTAAATAAATAAAATAAAAATAATTTTAATGATTTAAAAATCATTTTAATTGAGAATAAAGTGTTAGAAAATATTTTAAATTATAAAATATAATTTTCAATATTTTTGGAGAATTTTCATTAATAAATTACTATTAATGATGATTGATTTATTTAATTATTATATTAAATAAATGATTTAAAAATGATTTTACTGAATTAATAATCATTTAAAAATGAGAAAAATGGTTTAAAAATATTTTAAGTTATAATTAATGACTTTTAATATTTGGATAATAATTTCATTAATATTTATATATTAATGGTGATGATTTAAAAATGATTTTAATTATTTTAAAAATCATTTAAGTAGAATATTGATGATTTAAAAATATTTTTAGTTATTGGTGATAACTTTAATATTTTGAAAAGTATGTTATTAATATTTTGATATTATTAAATATTAATAATTAAATTATTTAAAAATGATTCTGATATTTGAAAAATTATTATAAATTATAATAATTGTTTGATAATTATTAAAAGCTTCCGAAAAATATTATTAATGATAATTGACTCATCTAAATTAATATTGAAGCTTAGAGACCAAGTTTAAATTGACAGATAAATGTGTTAATTGTCGAATAGGGTGACCAGAACACCGAGAATGGACCAAAGTCCAACTAGACTGAATTAGTTTGACTTGTTAAGTGTTTATATAGGTTATAAACACTGTTGTGGCTATGTGGTAATGTGTTTAGGAGAAGTTTGACTGTGAATTACAGTGTTGTGTGTTATGTGGATTATTGTGCTAATTGTTAGACCGATATTATTGGTTATAGGTCTTTCGAAAGCAGATAAGTATTTTGTGTAGCCGTAATCATAGGAAGAGGCAAGTTCCCTAACTCAACCTTGAGTTATTTCATTCAATTATTATTGGTGGATAATTATTGCTAATTATGCCACGTCCAGGGATTTATTGTTGAAATTAAATTATTGAATTAGAAAATATATATTCGTAGAATTACTGTTGTAGATATTTATATCTGTAGAAGTTAGAATTGACAGTACAGATAATTCCTGTTTATTGTCAAATTACACTGAGAAATGTATTAGCTAATTATTCTAGCTAGACGAACATTTGTTTGAATTTGATAGGTTTGAAAAGAGAATTCAATTATTATTGACAGATCGAAGCCAATTATTTCGGCTCGACCGAGAAGTAAGTAGAATTTGAAATCCAAGTATTTCGTTGTAAAATCAAAATCTTGATTCTAAGACTGAGAAGAACAACCTTTTATATAAAGGGAACATTTTGTTGGTTATGAATTCGACCTTTGCGCGCGTTTTGAGTATTATGCATAATATAGGGTATAATAAGTTGATCCCTTGTTATACTTGCAGAGGGGTATGATTTAATCTTTATGGTTATCTGATACACCTGAGTATTTATCAAAGTAAATCTTTGATATCTACCCGAGAAAATAAGTTCAAGATCTTGTGTGATCGCTCAGTATTAAATCTGGAAAACATTCCACTTGGATATTTCGTAGAATTGATTCTTGATTATTCATTAGAATATCGTAGAAGCTTTGAAAGCGTTGTACTTTTTCATTATTGAATTATTGTGGTATAGAATATGAGAAAACTTGTTATTGAATAACGATTTGTTCAGCTATTTCAAAGTTCCCCGAACTTTGATTTCATTCTATCAAAATAGATAGACTGTTATTTTGAATTCTTATATATTTATTGTATGTCTTAACTTGCGGAGCAAATTAGTTGTTCACCCTTGCTAAATAAAAATTTTCAGCTAGGGACGAAGTTGCAGGAGGTGCTGCAAAGGACAAGGGAAAAGGCGTAGTTATAAATTAGTTATGTTGAACATATTTATTATGTTGTATTGGGAACCCTTTTTGTATAACTAAAGAGTATGTTTGTAAAGTTAAGGTTAGAAAACCTGGGTGATGTATTATGAAACTCTGATAAAAACTTATGTAAGATACTATCTATATATATTATGGGTAGTTAAATGTTATTTATATTGTGGATCGTGAACACCAAACTCGGGAGTCAGGTAACCCGGATTTGGGGGTGTCACAGGTTGGTATCATAGCTGTAATGACCAAGGTGTCACCAGCTGGTAGTGGAGCTGTAGGTTATAAACCTTAAGTGGGGTGGGGGGAAACCCTAGGATCATGACCATAGCGAGATAGAGAATACTCATTTAGAGTACTAAGTGAGGGATCGTTGAAGTGTATCGATAGTGAGATAAGTAAATTCGTAGTGAGAGAAATTTGTACTGGTGAAGTACTAATCAAGTTGTTTAAAACTGATTGTAGGATGTCGGGAGAAGATGAAATGAGTACGGAGAAGCCAGCGGCTGTCGCACCAATGCCAGTAGCCGAGGTGCCAGCACAGAGCGAATCAGTTGAAGAAGTGGGGAAAGATGAACCAATGATCAATCTTGGGAGTGATCATGACGATTATCCTGAGATGTATCTAAGTGGTGATGAGGAGGCAGAGTCTGAAGAAGCTAGGGTGGAACTAAAGAATAAGATCAAGGTTGGTGAACAAGATCAGTTATCTGTGGAAGTCCAGGAACTCCGGAGCAAAGTATTTCTTTTGGAGGAGTTGTGGAAGACGGAGCGGGGGTTACGTGAAATGACTGAAGAACAGAACGAGCTGAAAGCGCAGGTGGAACGAATGAAGGCTGAAGGTGGTGGATCGTCTGAAGGAACCGGCAAGAAGGACAAGAAGAAAAGAAGGAGGAACAATGACAGCGACAACTCTGGAAATTCGAACCCGAAGAAAAAGAAAGCTTGCAGTAAGTGTGGCAAAACTCACGTGGGGGAATGCATGATGTGGAAGAACGTGTGCTTCAACTGTAAGCAGGAAGGACATATCTCTTTGCATTGTCCTAAACCGAATATGAGGAAGTGTTTTTCATGTGGGCAGACGGGTCACGGATTCAACAAGTGTCCCAACAAGAAGAAGATTGGTGAAGGAAGTGGTCGGTAGACAACTTAGATATATGTAATAGTATCTTTTGGTAGAAGTTTCTGATATTAAGATATGTAGTATCAAGAACGATGTTTAAACATATGTAAATATATGTTTGTATGAATAAAATCTTTATTTTCTATATGAATATAAGATTAAAATGAATTTGTGTGTTCTTAGAACTCATACTTATGGTATGTTCATGACTCATAATTATGTGAAATGTTCTGAACCCCTCAGCGAATGGACGCCAAAGGTCTGACTAGGATAAGTTCATACACTCATATGATTGTGGCAAGTTACTGAACTCCTAAGTGTGGTAAGTTTGATGAACTGGTAATAGTAATGTGTAATTGGAGAATGCCAACTTTTTGTGTAAAGTTGGGGAATTGCAACTTTTGTAAAGTTGAGTGTGTTAATCCTAGTATTATTTTAAAAGTATAGTAATATGTGAAGTACTAAATGTATTATGTGCTATTTAAATAAATATGCAATTACTTGAGAATTATGTGTTAAATTCTTATTGTGTTAAGAATTTGTATAGAGAAAGAATATTAATATAAGATTATCATTTAAATTAGATCATGCCGCCTAGAAGACAGAATCGAAACCAAAGAGAAGAACGATCAGTGAATAACGAAGAAGGTCAAGTGGACCCGATGCAGAATTTTGTGGATATGCTGGCCCAAGCTATGGAAAATAGGGTTCCAGCCAGGGGAAGACCAATGAATCAGCCAGCCGACAGATTGGCTAAATTTAAGGATTTTAAAGGGTTAGGACCGCCTGAATTCAAGGGGACTACGGATCCGATTGAAGCCCAAACTTGGGTGAAGGAGATGGAGAAAGCGTTCGTGATTGCGCGTGTGGCGGAAGAGCAAAAGACGGCTTTTGCGACATACTTAATGAAGGGAGAAGCCAATTATTGGTGGGAAACCAATCAAGCAAGAGCGGGTACGACGGTAGTAACATGGACAAGATTTAAGGAGTTGTTCTTTGAGAACTACTTCTCACCGAGTATGCAAGCTCGGATGGAAGTTAAGTTCTTGGAACTTAAGCAGGAGAATATGTCTGTTTCAGAGTATGCTGCTAAATTCAACGTATTGGCGCGATTTGCACCTCATCAGGTGGACACCGAAGCTAGAAAAGCAAGAAGATTCGAGAACGGATTGAAGCCGGGGATTTACAACAAAGTAGTTGTGCTACAGATCAACACTTTTGCGGCTTTATTGGAGAAAGCATTAATTGCGGAAGGAGGAAGCGAGGCTGCATCTCGTTTTCATCAGGAGAAGAAGAAGAATACCAATGAGGGTGGAAGCAGTGGTGGTAGTAACCCAAACAAGAGGAAGTGGGGCGAAAATACTCAATCAGGTAGTAAAGCTGAAGGGAATAAGAAAGAAGGAGGGCCTTGTGCAAATTGTGGGAAAAATCATGCGGGAGTTTGTTTGAAGAAGAAGGGGGTTTGTTACAACTGCGGACAAGAGGGGCATATGTCGCCAAATTGTCCCATCCCGAAAAAGATTCAAGGTTGCTATGCATGTGGATCGACTGATCATCTGGTGCGGAATTGTCCGAAGAAGAATGTAGAAAAAGAAAGTGCCAACAAGGGACCTGGTGGTGGAACCTTGGCGATTCGAGGACCTGCACAGCCAGGAAGACCAACAGCCCGTACATTTAACATGACGGCGCTAGATATCGTAGCTACTCAGGAGGTGCCAGCAGGTAACGATTTCGCTTAATACTTAAATTACGCGATTAATATTGGATAAATATGGTTGTGAATTGTTTTCTTTTATAGATTTAAGTCACAGGTTAGAATTTGAAACACAAAGTAATATTGTGTTGATCAAAATAAATTGATGATACAACTTTTAAAGATTGTAGAGAATAAGAAAGCGGTGATTCCGAGGACGGAATCCTTTTAAGGAGGGGTGAATGTGATAACCCTGGATTTCGAATAATCCAAAATTTGCGATTAATTTTTTTTTAATTAATATTAATATTAATTATCAATTTGGTGACAAGTATCTGTGATACAAGTCTCGAGAAAGTCAATTTGTGTATTGACTAATAAATTTAGAGTAGAGTTGTGCTTAACAACTTTAGAAAAACCCTAACCCTAATTTTCGGATAGGGATTTGATAAAAAATACAATTAAAATAATTGTATTATTGATTATGTGTTTGTACTGTTTAGAAATGTTGACCAATAGTTGACTGGATGGGGTTTATAATTAATAAACCTTAATAAGGAATTAGAAACCCTAATCTTAGATTTAGAAAATAAATTGTACAATTAAAAAACCCTAATTGTACGCTGAGAAACCCTAATTTCAAAACCGGGAATTTTAAACCCTAATTAGGCAACCCTAATTTTTATTAGCATGCCTAAAGTGTTTGTTAAACTTAAATATGATTAGAAAGTTCTAATTATATTTTTGTATATTAATTTTTCTATTTAGAAAACATAATTGCATTTTAGGAATTTTATTTTCTAAATTGTAAACCCTAAATTTGAAAATTGTGGGAACTAGAATTTTTAATACCTAATGGGTTCAAATCATAAACCCTAATCCAAGCCCCAAACCCTAAGGATTTGTAAAAATTCCATGTTTACCATTTAAATTAATTTGCTAATGACAAAAATGCCCTTTATGGGATTTTTATAAGATAACTTGCAAAATTGGCCAAATCTTTATTTGGTGACCAACTCCATTGACTTTGTGGCCTTAAAAATCCCAGCATATCAGCTCCATGTGCCAGCAAGATCAGATCTAACCACTAAATATGCTATATAAAGAATCAAGAGAGAGAAAATGCAAAGAATTTGCCATATTGCTAACCAAGCTCTTACCAACTCTCTCTCTCCACTAAACCCACGAAAATCTGTAGTAGATCAGTCCTAGAAACAGCCTCAATATCAATCATAAACAAATTGGAGAGCCAAGATCGAAAATTATTCAAGAGAGGTATAAACCCAAATTCAACTTTGTTCTTGTATGCTTAGGAAATAATTGAGTTTATGTGTTTAGATTCATGCTAGAATATGTTTTTAGTTGATCTATGATGATCCATCATGGATCCATAGCATCAAAGTGTGATAAAATCGAGTTTTTCAAAATCTGTTCTTGAACAAAATCTGTGGTCTGAGAAGCTAATGTCAGAGGCCACAGATTCTATTTCGTTTGTTGTTTTTGTTGTTTAATCGTTGTTACATGTAGCCTTGTATGTGATCTTTACTCTGCAAGTTGAATCAGTGTCATTAGATGTCTGGATCGGGAGATATAAACGGTCAAAGACCGTTGACCGGCCATGACCGGTTCAAATTCTGGGTAACCCAGAAATAGAAACACAGAGTCTGACAGTGAGTTCTAAGGTCCAGATCTGTCTGGTTTTAAATGATTCGATGTTGTTGTTGTATAACTTTTGTAGATGGTTATGTGTAGTATAAATTTAGGTCTTTATATCACTTATAAACGCAACAGATTAATCGTGACGAGTGGTCAAAGTAGACCACTCGGTCTGTTTTGATGTTTCTGGAAAACCCAGAAACGGTATGAACTCAGTTTCTGTCAGAGTTTGACCGGGACTAATCTAGCAGGTGTGATGTTGGTTAAATGATCTGTTGATTTCTATTTGTTCCTTACATGAGTACTATAAATTTGAGTCATCAAACCACATGAACCAAGACCGGAACATAGAATAAATCGTGCATGAAAGTGGCTGGTCGAATTTTCTGGGTTTCTAGAAAACCCAGAAACCGTCTGATAGCAAATTTGGAGGCTTTGATCTCCTTGTTGTGATGTTGTTTGACCAAAGTATTGATTGGTTATTGTAGTGTTACATCAATACTACAAAACCAAAGTTTTAGATAACCCAGAACATGAACAGATTGAAAGTTATGATCGGTCAAACATGACCCCTTAATCTGCCGGCTGTCAGTGTTTTTGAGCTCAAGAACACCAACAGCGACGCTTTGTGTCGCTAAAGGGCTTTAGCGACGGTTTATTTAATTTTTATTTTCAGAATTTCCGGTAATTAATTAAAAATTAGAAATAAATTCTAAAAATTACCAAAAATGGTTTTAAAAATTATTTTAAATTATGAAAAATAATTTTTGACCAATTGGAATATTTTTCTTTAATATTTATAATTATTTAAATATTAAAGGTATTTAATTTATTTAATTAGTGTATTAAATAAATTAGAGAAAAATGATTTAATATTATGAAAAATCATTTTAAATAAGAATAATGTATTTAAAAATATTTTGAGTTATAAAATGTAACTTTCAATATTTTTGGAGAATTTTCATTAATAATTTAATATTAATGATATTATATTTATTTGATTATTAAATTAAATAAATAAGATAAAAATAATTTTAATGATTTAAAAATCATTTTAATTGAGAATAAAGTGTTAGAAAATATTTTAAATTATAAAATATAATTTTCAATATTTTTGGAGAATTTTCATTAATAAATTACTATTAATGATGATTGATTTATTTAATTATTATATTAAATAAATGATTTAAAAATGATTTTACTGAATTAATAATCATTTAAAAATGAGAAAAATGGTTTAAAAATATTTTAAGTTATAATTAATGACTTTTAATATTTGGATAATAATTTCATTAATATTTATATATTAATGGTGATGATTTAAAAATGATTTTAATTATTTTAAAAATTATTTAAGTAGAATATTGATGATTTAAAAATATTTTTAGTTATTGGTGATAACTTTAATATTTTGAAAAGTATGTTATTAATATTTTGATATTATTAAATATTAATAATTAAATTATTTAAAAATGATTCTGATATTTGAAAAATTATTATAAATTATAATAATTGTTTGATAATTATTAAAAGCTTCCGAAAAATATTATTAATGATAATTGACTTATCTAAATTAATATTGAAGCTTAGAGACCAAGTTTAAATTGACAGATAAATGTGTTAATTGTCGAATAGGGTGACCAGAACACCGAGAATGGACCAAAGTCCAACCAGACTGAATTAGTTTGACTTGTTAAGTGTTTATATAGGTTATAAACACTGTTGTGGCTATGTGGTAATGTGTTTAGGAGAAGTTTGACTGTGAATTACAGTGTTGTGTGTTATGTGGATTATTGTGCTAATTGTTAGACCGATATTATTGGTTATAGGTCTTTCGAAAGCAGATAAGTATTTTATGTAGCCGTAATCAGAGGAAGAGGCAAGTTCCATAACTCAACCTTGAGTTATTTCATTCAATTATTATTGGTGGATAATTATTGCTAATTGTGCCACGTCCAGGGATTTATTGTTGAAATTAAATTATTGAATTAGAAAATATATATTCGTAGAATTACTGTTGTAGATATTTATATCTGTAGAAGTTAGAATTGACAGTACAGATAATTCCTGTTTATTGTCAAATTACACTGAGAAATGTCTTAGCTAATTATTCTAGCTAGACGAACATTTGTTTGAATTTGATAGGTTTGAAAAGAGAATTCAATTATTATTGACAGATCGAAGCCAATTATTTCGGCTCGACCGAGAAGTAAGTAGAATTTGAAATCCCAGTATTTCGTTGTAAAATCAAAATCTTGATTCTAAGACTGAGAAGAACAACCTTTTATATAAAGGGAACATTTTGTTGGTTGTGAATTCGACCTTTGCGCGCGTTTTGAGTATTATGCATAATATAGGGTATAATAAGTTGATCCCTTGTTATACTTGCAGAGGGGTATGATTTAATCTTTATGGTTATCTGATACACCTGAGTATTTATCAAAGTAAATCTTTGATATCTACCCGAGAAAATAAGTTCAAGATCTTGTGTGATCGCTCAGTATTAAATCTGGAAAACATTCCACTTGGATATTTCGTAGAATTGATTCTTGATTATTCATTAGAATATCGTAGAAGCTTTGAAAGCGTTGTACTTTTTCATTATTGAATTATTGTGGTATAGAATATGAGAAAATTTGTTATTGAATAACGATTTGTTCAGCTATTTCAAAGTTCCCCGAACTTTGATTTCATTCTATCAAAATAGATAGACTGTTGTTTTGAATTCTTATATATTTATTGTATGTCTTAACTTGCGGAGCAAATTAGTTGCTCACCCTTGCTAAATAAAATTTTTCAGCTAGGGACGAAGTTGCAGGAGGTGCTGCAAAGGACAAGGGAAAAGGCGTAGTTATAAATTAGTTATGTTGAACATATTTATTATGTTGTATTGGGAACCCTTTTTGTATAACTAAAGAGTATGTTTGTAAAGTTAAGGTTAGAAAACCTGGGTGATGTATTATAAAACTCTGATAAAAACTTATGTAAGATACTATATATATATATTATGGGTAGTTAAATGTTATTTATATTGTGGATCGTGAACACCAAACTCGGGAGTCAGGTAACCCGGATTTGGGGGTGTCACAGCAAATTGATTTTCGCCCACCATGCGGTAATCCACGTAGACAGATCATTTCCACAAGTTAATAAGGAATGAATATAAAGGATCATTCACCATGCATGCGGTAATCCACATAGATAGGTTATTCCAACAGAGTAATAAAGAATGGAACCAGGTCATGCGTAATTCGCACAGACAGGATATTCCAACAAAATAATAAAGAATGGAATCAGGTCATGCTTAATTTGCACAGACAGGATGTTTTAACAGAATAGTAAAGAATGGAACTAGGTCATGCGTAATTTGCACAGACAGGATGTTCTAACAGAATAATAAAGAATGGAACCAGGTCATGCGTAAATCGCACAGACATGATGTTTTAACAGAATAATAAAGAATGGAATAACAACAGAATTCACCAGGCATGCGATAGACCGTACAGACAGGTTATTCCAATAGAATAATAAAGAATGAAATAACAGAAGAATTTCACCATGTATGCGGTACTTCGCATAGACAGGTTATTCTAATATAATAATAAAGAATGGAATACCAACCCTTACGAGTATTGAAAGAAAATAACGCTCTTCATGAATACAAAAGAATAATACCCCTTACCTTAAAAAGAAGAGTATTCCAACGGGTAGGGCGGAGATATACTTGAAGAAAACTTACACTATTTTCTACGCTCAAAGCTTTCTTAAACTCTAAAGAAATACGGTCAAGATTATAGAAGAAGAATTCTCTGAATTTCTGGTGTGTTTTTCAATTCTAACTAAGCATCCTATTTATAGGAGAATGGAAAGGATACTATGCATATAATATAATATATTCTATTTATAATTATATAATAAAATAAAATTTATAATATGTATATATATATATATATATATATTTTATTTAAGGCTTAAATATGAATTAGTACCCTAAACTATAGGCCATATTCCACTTCGGTAATCCACCTTTCAATTTTTTCAATTAGGTTATTAAACTATCAATTTTTTCCAATTACACAAATTGAACACGCCACGTCAGCAATTGCTGACGTGGCTATCTGAGTAGGACCTGGTTAAGCTGATGTGTAAAAAATAAAACACGCCAATTCAGTTTTTTTTATTTTTTTAATAAAAAAAATAAAAAATGCAGCTTTTTTATTTCTGTTTATTAAAAAAATGCAGTTTTTTTATTTTTTTAATAAAAATAAAATAAAATATGTTTTTTATTTTTTTAATAAAAAAATGCAGTTTTTTATTTTTTTAATAAAAATAAAATAATTTTTTTTTCTTTTTATTAAAAAAATGCAATTTTTTTATTTTTTCAATAAAAATAAAATATAAAGCATTTTTTATTTCTTTTTATAAAAAAATGCAGTTTTTTATTTTTTTAATAAAAATAAAATAAAAAACATTTTTATATTTCTTTTTATTAAAAAAATGCAGTTTTTTTTAGTTTTTTAATAAAAATAAAATATAAAGCATTTTTTATTTCTTTTTATAAAATATAAAGCGTTTTTCTTTTAATAAAAAGAAATAAAAAAAAATTATTTTATTTTATTAAAAAAATAAAACAGCATTTCACATTTTTTATTTTATTTTTATTAAAAACTGCATTTTTTAATAAAAAGAAATAAAAAACTGCATTTTAAATTTTTTTTATTAAAAAAATAAAAAACTGCATTTTTTATTAAAAAAATAAAAAATGTATTTTATTTTATTTTTATTAAAAAATAAAAAAACTGCATTTTTTTAATAAACATAAATAAAAAAGCTGCATTTTTTATTTTTTTATTAAAAAAAACTGCATTTTTTATTAAAAAAAATAAAAAGCGTATTTTATTTTTTTTTATTAAAAAAACCTGACGTGGCGTGTTTTATTTTTACACATCAGCTCAACCAGGTCCTACTCAGATAGCCACGTCAGCAATTGCTGACGTGGCGTGTTCAATTTGTGTAATTGGAAAAAATTGATAGTTTAATAACCTAATTGACAAAATTGAAAGGTGGATCACCGAAGTGGAATATGGCCTATAGTTTAGGGTACTAATTCATATTTAAGCCTTTATTTAAAATCTAATAAAATAAATAACTTTATAAAAGTATTCTATTTTATATAAAAAGATTTTACTATGCAAACACTATACAGGCACTATGCAAACACTATGCATAATAAAATATAATATATTCCATTTATAATCAAATAAAACAAAACTTTATAAAAAGTATTCTGTTTTATATAAAAAGATTTTACTATGCACGCACTATACAAATACTATGCATAATAAAATATAATATATTCTATTTATAATCAAATAAAAAAAACTTTATAAAAAGTATTCTGTTTTATATAAAAAAAATTCTATTTTATTACATTTATAATAATAATAATAAAATAATATATATATATATATATATATATATATAAACTTCTGTGACTTCCCAGATTCCCCCCCCCCCATTTCTCAATTTTCTTCTGTGGGCCCCACATGTTGTCCCCCACCTTTATTATACCGAACAACTTTCTACCGATTATTTTGAAAAATGGGTAAATGGGGGTTCATAAAATATGCAACATTTACGATAAATACTTTATAAAAATCCCCTCAATATTTTTAATAACATGTATCATTATTATTATAATTCATAATATTTAACAACCAGGTCATTCCCAGGAAAGAGGGGGCTTTCCTAATAAGGATTTCTCCCTATTGGCGCGCAATTAGGTGACCAAACCTCTCCTTGACAGAATTTCTAGACATTGTCAATATTACAAATAATAATATGAATAACTTGACATCTCAATTATTGATTTAATTATATATAAAATATCGACAATAATTGAATCAAATAACGTGAGATACTATGTAGCAATTACTATAGCAATAATCGAACAAAACGGAGTGACTTCTCACGTAAGCATCAATAATCAATACCGTGTGTTACTATGCAACCACGCGTATTACTGTACTTTTGCTACTGGGTGGCTCAACAGTTTTAACGGTAAAACTTCCGCCATTATTTTCATAAAAAGATATTTCTGTCGTTTTCTCATTCCGACAATAATTCTGTTGTGGGGTCCACTAATAATTGTGCCGTCGTACGAATATTCCCTGTTAAAACGAATATTCTCCTACCAATTGAATATAATACAACAACTTGCATACTTTGCAAAATTTATAAATACTACCCACAACTATAATATTATCTCAAATCCGCATCATAATATTCAAAAAAAAATATTTCGAGAAAATTAAATCTTTATTCATAAAATTTGGGATTTTACATGGAGAATGTTCCAAATACCTCAAGAAGATCAAAGAGTCATAAAAAAATGAAGTTAAGCCAGCCAAGTTGGGTTATTCAGAAGGACGATCTTCGATAGAGTGGGAAATAAAATTCATCAAAGCGCAGATTGATCAATTGGCAGAGTTAATAGTATATCAGCACCAAGTCACTTGGCAACTGATAAGCCAGATCGGCCAGAGGCAAACACACATTCCTCCACCTAGTATCCTCCCAATTGCAAAGAAGGATCATTTTCGATTCCAATAACATGAAACATAGGCGGATAAAGTTGCAAGGGAAGAAAGATTCCAAGCTCGTAGAGAGTTTGCAGCTAAAAGAAAGTTCACTCCTTTGAACCAATCTAGGGAGGAGATTCTATATATATTGATCAATGAAGGAAAGGTCATAGAGTTATTACCCCCAATGGACCCCCGATCAAGGAGGTTCGATGCTACTAAGATATGTCAATACCACTCCAAAACTCCTGGTCATGGCATAGAAGGTTGTTTGGCACTTCATCACCTAATCCAGAATATAATTGGGACTGGTGATATGAAAATGTTATGTAGTGGTAATACCTTCCTTAGAGAGGAAATGATATTTCCTTTCAGGATAGGGAGTTTGAAAGAAATTATGACAGTCATTTCCTATGAGGAAGACACGACTGCAATACCCTTGTTAATTCAAGGAATGGTGGATGAAAGATGTGACACCCCAAAAATAGGTCTACACAACCCATTCTAAGTCGCCAAATACATGGTACAGAATTCAAATACAAACTTCATCTATACAACTCTTAATAGTCGTGTAAAATATGACAAAACGTAAGCTGTGAGTTTCAATACAAATATTATCTCATAGACAATATCTAAACACAAATAAAGTCCTCATTAAAATTATTGTCACACTATTTTATAAAATAGTGAGGGCTGCTATAATAACCATCTTGGACCATTACTCCACTCCCGGACTAGTCTCAGCTACATTCTCACCTCCTTAGAAGAACAATGAAACCAAAAGGAAAAGGGTGAGATCAACTAGACCAGTAAAGAATATTATGACTAAGATAATGTAGAACAAATTATCCTTAGTCCTCAACAGGGAAAAATCTGATAGAATACAATAGACAACAAGTTTTAGATTAATAACTGCAGTGGAAATAACAATCCATTAGAAGAGTCAAGTAGAACATGATGTCTGCTATCTTCTATGATTTAAAAGTCCATCATCAATATTTTATCCTTGTAACACAAATCAATAAATATTTCCAATCAACGAATTATCTATGCACTACAGGACAAACATAATCATTTGCATCACCAGTGGTCATTATCATGGCATGCATCTATCCATCTATGCACTACGGGCCAAAGTGGACTTCCACCACAAACCTTATCTGTAACATTAAAGGTCATGATTATACCAATACAAAATTTCTAGTCATAATCGTACCAATAAATGGTCCATCTTTGCACTATGGGCCAAATATGACTTTCACCACAATATAAGTATGAGGATGATGACAATGATATAAATAATCAATCAAGTGAGATCAAGGATAAATATTAGATATTTATAATTCTATTTATTCAGAGTTCAAAATGTTCAAATTGTTAACATGATAACTAATTGTGAAGTAAAATTTAAGAATGATATTCATGTATCAAAAATAATTTGGACAGAAAAGAAAATTAAATTTTGTTGTGAATAGTACTCATAAATAGTACTGTATGAATAGTACCGTATAAATAGTACCATATAAATAGTACCTATGAATTGTACCATATGAATAGTACTTTGACATGAAAATATTAAAATTTAATAAGAAAGTTCAGACCAATATTCCAGTGAAATGATATTAGATGAAGCGCAAACCTTAAGAAATTTATAATCATTTCAAGAATTATAGAAAAAATACTTACAATAGTAAGTTGAAATTTAGGAATGTGAAATGAAATAATATCACTTGCATAATATGGAGTATGAAAGAAAATGATATTTCTTACGAGTATTGAAATAAAATAATATCCTTTATGAATATTGAAAGAAAATAACATCATTTACGAATATGAAATAAATAATATCATTTACCTTAGTAGAAACTAGATCTGACTTGGAATATCGGATATTATCCTGAGAAAATCTTGCACTAAAAGCTACACTCAAAGTATTATTATACTCAAAAGAAATACTCACAATATTGCAGTAGGAATGCTTGAGATTTTTGGTGTGTTTAGGAAGGAGGGTTACCCCCCCCCCCTTTTATAGAGCAGCACAGAGGAAAAAAAATAAACTGATCTGCCTAACTTTTTCTTTCTTTCTCCGCCTAACTTTCCTTTTGTCTGCCTAACCTCTCATTTCCAAGGTTGAGGGCCCACACTTTAGAAAATATAGTTTGCATTGCCTTTGCAAGAGAAAATATTACGAACACATGGTTTTGAAAAAGGAAGTACAATACTCAATTTTGAAAAATAAAGTAATGCAAAGCCAAGCTTCTCACCTACATTTACCTTAACATATTCACATGCTTGCAAATCTTATATAATAATAATATTATTTCAAAAGTTATAAATTAGAAATTATACTATTATATTATCACATTATACAATTATAATAATATATTTAACTGAATATTTTATCAGAGAAGATAATATGTCAAACTTTCAACAAATATTTCATGCTAAATTCCTTTATTTATATAAAAATTGAACCAATATCCACCACTTAATGATTAATATTATAAGCTCATAATATTAACAACCAGATCATTCCCAGAAAAGAGGGGGCTTTCCGATAAAGATTTATCCTTATTGGCGCGTAATTATATAACCTAACATCTTTCCTCGACAGAACTTTCTAAACATTGCCAATAATGCTAACTAATAATACGAATAATTATGTCGTGTCAATTATTGATTTAATAATATAAAATATTGTACAGATGATACTGTGACAATAATTAATTCAATAATATGAGATACTATGCAACAATTACTGTGACAATTATTGAATGAAACTAAGTGACTTCTTACATAAGAATCAATAATCAGAAATAATGTGCAATACCGTGTGTTACTATACAACAACGCATATTACTGTACTTTTATCACCAGGTATTTCAACAGTTAATGGTAAAAGCTTTGACGACGCTTTCTATATCCGACAGTTATTCCGTTATGTGGTCCACCAATGATTGCGTCGTCGTACGAATATTTTTCGACAAAAAGAATATTTCCCGACCAAACGAATATTTTATGACAACTTGCTTACTTTGAAAATTTTGCACATATCATCCATAACTATAGCCTTATATCAAATTAACACTTTATTATTCAAAATAATATTTAGAGAAAATTAAATCTTTATTCATAAAAAGTTAGGGTCTTACAACCTCCCCTCCTTATAAAATTTCTTCCTTGAAATTGATGCATGTACCTTGTCTGTCGAAGAGGTGAGGATACCTTATTTTCATTTCAGATTCCAACTCCCAGATCATTTCCTCAATATTGTGGTTTCTCCATAAAACTTTGACTTGAGGTATAACATTTGAGCGTAGAATATGTTACTTCTTATCCAAGATCTTGACAGGTACCTCCTCATATGTTAAATCTTATGTTATCTCCTCTAGTTCTAATTCAATAATGTGGTTTGGGTCTTTCACATATTTACGTAACATAGATATATGAAAAACATTATGAACATGAGAAATACTTGGTGGTAAGACGAGTCTATAAGCCACAGTTCCTACTCGATCGAGGATTTTAAATGGACCAATAAATCGAGGGTTGAGCTTTTCTCTCTTTCCAAATCTCGTAACTCCTTTCCATGGAGTAACACGTAACAATACATGATCTTCAACATTGAATTCCACGTCCCTTGGATGAAGATCAACATAACTCTTTTGTCTATCTTGTGAGGTTTGTATACATTGCCGGATCATTTGAATCTTTTTCGTAGTCATGCGTACCATTTCTGGTCCCAACATTATTGCTTCACCCACCTCGTTCCAGCATACTAGAGAACGACACTTTCGTCCATACAACACATCGAATGGAGCCATGCCTATACTCGATTGATAACTTTTGTTGTAGGAGAATTCCACCGATGGTAAGTACTTGTCCCAACTTCCTTTGAATTCTAGTACGCAAAGTCTCAATAGATCTTCAAGAGTTTGAATAATCCTTTCTGATTATTCATCCGTCTAGGATGATATGCAGAACTGAATCGTAAATCAGTGCCCATAGCTTTCTGTAAGCTGACCCAAAATTGTGAAGTGAATCTTGGTTCTCGATTAGAAACTATGGATACTGGCATACCATGTAATCTCACAATCTCATCTATGTACATATGAACAAGACGTTCAAGTGAATAAGTTTCTCGTATAGGCAAGAAATGAGCATACTTGGTTAATCTATCGATAATGACCCAAATTGCATCTATGCCTTTGGAAACCTTGGGAAGACTAGTAACGAAATCCATGTTGATGTGCTCCCACTTCCATTCTAGAATTTCAAGTGGTTGTAATGGACCTTTTAGCACTTGATGTTTCGCCTTGACATGTTGACAGGTTAGACACCTTGAGATAAACTCCGCGATCTCTCTCTTCATATTGCTCCACCAAAATGTATGTCGAAGATCACGATAAATTTTGGAACTTCTAGGATGGATTGTAAACGGTGTGTTGTGTGCCTCCATCATGATTTCATACTTCAATTCAGAGTAGTTAGGAACAAAAAGTCTAGAGTTGACTCGAAGTATTCCTTCTTCGTCGATTCTTACTTCTAGAATAACACCTTTTTGTACTTTCTTCTTCATACGCATCAGCTTTAGGCCTGTAGCTTGAGCAGCTTTAACTTTATCAATTAAAGTCGGTTCTACTCGTATATTTACCATCTTCACGTGGGTCCATGGAGTTTTTAACTCTATCTCCATCCTTTGTAAGTCATACAAAATGGGTCTTTGTGTTAACAACATCGCACTCGTACATGCATACGATCTTTTACTCAATGCGTCAGCTACCACGTTCGCTTTCTAAGATGGTATTGAATGGTATGGTCGTAATCTTTCAACAGCTCGAGCCATCGTCGTTGCCGCATGTTGAGTTCCTTTTGGGTGAAAAAATATTTGAGGCTTTTATGATCTATATATATCTCCACTTTCTCCCCATATAGGTAGTGTCTCCAGATCTTTAGCGCAAAAATGACTGCTGCCAACTCTAGATCATGAGTAGGATAATTCCTCTCATATTCTTTGAGTTTTCGTGAGGCACATGCTATGACTTTCCTATGTTGCATGAGAACACATCCTAAACCTCTGCCTGAAGTATCACTGTAGATGAAAAATCCCTCCGAACTTGATGGTATTATCAGAACAGGTGCTCAAATGAGTCTCCTCTTGAGTTCTTGGAAGCTCTTCTCACATTCCTCGCTCCATCCGAATTTTATATCTTTTCGAGTTAGCTAAGTTAATAGAGTGGCAATTCAAGAAAATCCTTCCACGATTCTCCGATAATAACCAGCTAAGCCCAGAAAGCTACGTACTTTGGTTACTGACTTAGGTTGCTCCCAACTTTATATTGTTTCAATCTTTGCCGGGTCAACTAATATTCCATGATTTGATATCACGTGCCCAAGGAATGCTACCTCCTCAATCCAGAACTCATATTTCTTCAACTTGGCATATAGCTTGTTTTCACGAAGCTTTTGGAGTATCATCCTTAAGTGTTGCTCATGATCTTTATAAATTTCGAAGTAGATGATGATGTCATCAATAAAGATAACCAAAAAATGGTCCACATATTCCTTAAATACTCGGTTCATCATATCCATGAAGGCAGTAGGAGCATTAGTCAATCCAAAAGACATGACTAGGAATTCGTAATGTCCGTACCGAGTTCTGAAAACAGTATTTAAAATGTCATCAGTTTTAATATTTAATTGATGATGTTGGGAATTTCATATTCAAATTTCATGTTGAAAGTAAATAAACATGCTTATGTGTAAAGTCCTTCAAAGAACATATGTACAAGGACTTAGGTGAAAGATCAAAATTGTTAGGTTGATATGTGCTTAATGTTTATCACTCTGTAAATGAATGTGTAAATGAAAAGATCAAAACTGTTAGGTTGATCTATTTTGAGATATAATATATGGGCATCAATAGAATCGTAGTTTGTCGAGCCAGCCGAGGGATTTCATAAGCCAAGGCAGAATCGTAGAGTATTGAGAAAATTGCTACAGAATCATAGTCTGCTTTGGAGGGCCTCACTCAGAATAGTAGAGTTGGTCCAAGCGCCTGCCGAGCCAATTTAAGAATCGTAGTCTACTCTTAGAAGCGTAGAGTCTGCAAAAATAAGCAAGTTAAAGATCGTAGTCTACTAGTGCTTAAGAGAAGTTGTAGTGTTCTCTTCTATCAGACTGAATCATGCACGAATATAACAAGACACCACGATCATGATAGTAGTGTATCTCCTGTCAGCATCAAAAACATCAAACTCTGTCCATTAGCTGAAGAAGAAAATTCTATAAATGAAGATTGGATTATAGATGTTGAGACTTTCGGGAATCCCAATGTTCATCCTTAGTATGTATCGAAGAAGCGTATTGAAGAAGCTAAGGAAAAGAACCGCATGCCTACTGAAAAAGCTTTTTTAGGAGTTAGGTGAGATAGCAGTCTGACGTGTCAGTAAATCAGATGGCTGAACAACAAATTTCCAGGAAGTCACCATTAGTGTTCAGAAATGTCTGATGCATTTAATGCTATAAAGGATGCCTTTAAATAGACATATTTCAAAGGCTCCTTTATATACAAATCATCAGACACAGATACAAATAAGCAAGTACAGAACAAAAGATGAAGAACACTCAACGCTCAGCTCTACGATCAAGGAAGAAAGCTTGCTCAGCTACTCAGTTCTTTCGAACATATGCTTAACAGCAACTGAGTAGCACTACCCAAGAACTCAACTCTCAACAAGTGTATTCCAAGTCTACTGGACTTGAAGAGTTCCAAGTGAACTAAGAAGTTCCAAGACTACTGGTCTTGGAGGAATCTAAGTGATTCAAAGACTGTAAAGATATGCTTAGTGGATTTCCTACTCGAGGAGTAGAAGAGTGGACTAGGAGCCTTGAGTGCTTTGAACCACTTAAAAAAATTGTGTCTTTTATATTCTTGTTATAATTTCTATATCTCTCATAACTTCTTATCACCTATTAACTTGATTTATCTTAAAGGGGAACAAACAAATCTTATATTTTGCTGTGGTTAATTTATTAACAAATCTGACAAGTATTTTGAAAAAGAATTTTTTTAAAATCTATTCAACCCCCCTTCTAGATAACTATTGTGTCTTTGGGAACTAACAATTGGTATCAAAGCAAGTTCTCTCAATCAGCCTACAAAGCTTGAGTAGATCCAATGGCACATCTCATAATGTGGTTAACAACAAAACCACCAAGAAAGTCTGGGAAGCATTGCTCATTATGCACGAAGGAACTGTAAAAGTCAGAGAAAACAAACAATCTCTTCTGACTCAACAATATGAAATGGTCGCCCATGTTCCAGGAGAAAACGTCACTTCCACTTATGAAAGATTCAATGTTCTGCTTAACTCTCTTCGAGCTTTTTGAAAGATTTGTGACGCCCCCAAATTCAGGTACTTGAAACCTGAACTCGGTTCTTCACGATACAATTTCTATGAGCGAAATAATACTAATGATAATAACAATAATATAGATTATCAAATTTAATTTACATATTATCAGAGTTTTCAAATCCCAAGTACGAAACCTTTAAACATTCGTTACATGATCATTAATATATATCACCATTATCCTAATAAAATCTAGATATTACATAATATAGCATAAACATTCATTCAACGACCTTCCCTTTTCCCCTGCTCTTGGCAGATCCTTCATGTTGTTCACACTTAGCTGAAAACATTTAAATTAAGCAAGGATGAACATTTGAGTGCCCAGCAAGTAATAACAACAATAACAGTTACCTGAATGAATTAAATGTTTTCTTTAAATGATACTTCAACAACAAATCAACAGTTGTGAAGTAAGTTGAACCAATAATAAAGAACATATCACTTTGATTTCAAATTTTTGAAAGTACGTACTGACTATAAATGAGGATCAGTGGACAGACTATGAACATTTTTTTCTATTTTCAAAAAGGTTAAACAGAACTTCATCTGTAAACCGTCATAACTTACGGGCACGGGGGGGGGGGGGGGTGATCAGCCCGTTATGCCCTGTATTGATCAATACTACATTCAAGAACGATATTATCGTTCACTTTGTCCGCCTTGGCGCATAAAAATTTCCCATATTTGGGATGTTCATAACAGTCTTGAATCCAAACCAAAAACATTCGGTTGGATAATAGTAAGGTTTTATCTTGTTCAAAAACAATTTTAAATTTATGTTTAGCCAGATCAAATATCTTAGACGGCTTTTAATTCAACGTATATATACTGGACACCGATAAGTATGTATCAACGTGTGATAAAATATAATGATCATCCAAGTGAGGGCACTTGTATAACCATGTTTAGAAATTAACGAACAGAATATATATCTTGATCTACAATAACAGAATAAAGGAACTTGTACAACAATTATAATTTAATAACTTACTTATACAGAATCATTGCATAAGTATATACAAAGGTTGAAATATTTGAACAATTGAAATGAATAGTTCAGATATTATCTTACGCATATCCGTTGCATAAATTAAATGCAAAGGGTTAGATACTTGCCTTGTCTGCTGCTTACACAACTTAGGTTTATCTTTTATATCAATCCCTATCATTAAATAGATCATTCGTTTGATTAGAATAACATATCATATCATATTATACTGCTATTTGCAGTCAACACATAACCTAATCACATTGTCATGTAAGTTTAACAACCATTGAATCACAAATAAACATTTATCAAGTCAACCTATCTAAGTCCGGATCAATTTCTAAAATATATTGGTATACTGACAACTTTATCGGATATTTATCAAGTCTAAGACTCTATACAGTAGTACAATATCCATTTAGATAACTTAAACATCAGTCATATTATTTTTCATAGCCTTATAATAATTTTTAAATAATTATTACAATTTATCATAATTTTTGAAACACCGGAATCATTATTAAATGATTTAAATATTAAGTAATTTCATTATCATTAATATTTAAT
Organism: Panax japonicus; assembly: GCA_020205505.1. Lineage (NCBI taxonomy): Eukaryota > Viridiplantae > Streptophyta > Magnoliopsida > Apiales > Araliaceae > Panax > Panax japonicus. The sequence goes on along the minus strand of CM035102.1, from coordinate 48,489,297 downwards.
TAACATTAAACTATTAATGAAACCATTGCCAAAATATTAAGTTATTTAAAATAACTTAAACTATTTTTAAAACATTTATATTACCTTTAAATGGTATTTTAAAATAATTAAAATCATTTTTATAATATTAAAATATTAATGTATTATTTATCTAAATATTAAAAGTCATTAATTATAACCTAAAATATTTTTAATTTATTTATATCCCTTTTAAATAATTTTTAAATTCATAAAATCATTTTTAAACTATTTATTTAATATAATTATTAAATAAATTTAATATCATTAATATTAAATTATTAATAAAATCTACCTTTAAATATTAAAGTAATATTTTATAACTTAAAACATTTTTATAATACTTAAATAATTTTTATATTATTTTTAAATCATTAATTCTATTTTCCATAATTTATTTAATTTATTTATTAAATAAAATAATTATCATTAATATTAATTTATTAATGAAATTCATCACATAATATTAAAAGTTATTAAAAATAGCTTAAAATATTTTCTTATATCATAATATATTTTTTAAATGATTTTTTGTGTATTAAATTTTTTTTAAATAATTTATTTAATATTATAATTAAATAAATTAAATACCTTTAATATTTCAAAAATATTAAATATTTATAAAATATATTAAAAATTATTAAAATATAATTTTTGGACCTTAAAATAATTTTTAATAATTTATTTTGTATTTTAATAATTAAAAACTAATTTTCTATAATTATTTAATAAAAATAATAATTTTATAAATAAAGTGTCGCTAAAGACTGCCTATAGCGACATAATCGTCACTATAGGTGTTCTTCATGTTCTTGATGAAACCCAGATCTTCATAGCAGTGAACAAGTGAGCAACTTTGACCAAACATTAAACACTAATCATGTTGTTTTTGGGCAAGATGTTGGTCAAATCTTGTAGTGCTAGTGAAAGACTACATGATCCAACAACAAACATGGCAACACAACATCATACCAACGAGATCTAAGCCTTCAAAGTAGTTATCAGAGCTGTTCTTCATTTTCTGGGTTACCCAGAAATGAAGAACAGTTCGACCAACCACTTTTGGGCTTCCACAACTTGCTAATCTTGTGTTCTTTTTGTGATCTAAGAGTTGTAGTGTGTAGCCAACATGTAAATTAATAGATCATATCTAACACATAAAATCACAATAACAACAACAGATCAAGCAGATCCATGTCGATCAAACAATGTCAGACGACATGCTCAAGCATTTTCTGGGTAACCTAGAAAATAACTTTCATGCTCGTCCGGCTTGATTTGATCATCCACTACGATTCACCTGCTTGATGTTTAGGCTATATAAAAGCTTGAATCAATAGTTAATGTAACACACTACAACATGGTTACAAGAACAAGAACAAAATCAACAAACATAACAAGATTTGTGGACATGAACTCACTATCAGAGCCATCTGGGTAAGTTCTGGGTTACCCAGAAAAGGCTTGGTCATGGTCGGTCAACCGACTTTGACCATCAATAACTTTCAATCTATGCTAGATCTAACCCTGATTCAAGTTTCAGATCCAAGATCGCATATCATACTACAAGATTAATCCTTTAAACAACAAAAACACTTAATAGAGAAAGATTGGTGGCCACTGACATTCGTTGTCAGACCACAGTTTGAACTTTTTCCAGATTTTGTAAAACACAAGATCTAAGCCTATAGATGTTATGGATCTAACATCTATCGACCCAGATCATTGATTAACATTATAAACAACATATTTAAACAACTAAACACAACTTTTATTACATCTATCAAGATCAAATTATAAGCTAGGTTTATACCTTTACTTTGATCAATCTTGATCTAAGGGTTTCTGATTTGATATGGAAGTGGTAGGGCTTGTTTGTGGGACTGATTTGCTTTAGGATTTCGTGGGTTAGAGAGATATATGGTCTTGGTAGAGAGTTGGTGCTCAAATGGCCAAATAATGGACTTGTCTCTCTCTAATCTTATATATAATACATGAATGCAATGAACTTGGCTGAATTCTAGAGTTTGTAGCACATGGCTATGTGTAGGGTTGATCAACCACTAAAGGTTTGACAAGTTATACAAGTTAGCCTAAATAATTCAAGAAGGGCATAATGGTCTTTTGTCATACAATTTTAATGGCATGCTAGTAACTTAGCAAACCCTTAGGGTTTAACCCTAAGGTTTTGTGTATTAGCATTTAAGGATTTCTTAAAAAGACTAAAAATGAAAATTTTAGTTTCTAAAATTTCACAAATTAGGATTACTAAATTAGTTTAGGTTTCCTAATTACATAAACTTTAAAAATTAGGTTTAGGTATTCACTAATTATAATTAAGATCACTAATTTATCAATTAGGGCACCCATTTGATAATTAAGGTTAATAATTTACTAATTAGGATTAACAATTTAATAATTAGGATTAATAACTTGTAATTAGGGTTTTTAATTACATTATTCATGATCATTAGGGTTTAAAGTCCGCTAATTAGCATTAAACATCCTAAATTAGCAATTAGGGTTTCCCAATTTGATAGTTAGGGTTCCTAATTATCGGTTAGGGTTTTAATTTTACAATTAGGGTTTCGAGTTAATAATTAGGGTTTACCTAATTACCATTTATATTTATAATATCAGACTTTAATCACATTATCACGATTACCAAATAATCTTGAACTCCAATTTATATTTTAAATTAGGGTTTCACACAATGATACTAGGGTTAGTCATATAACACCATAATTGATCAACCATTATCAGTCCACATACATACAGTACATATTTATAGCACTGAAAAATTAAAATATAACTAATATTATATTATTATTATTATCATTCCTTGTTCCAAAATCAAAATTAGGGTTTGGATTCCATATCTGATTTACCTTGCATAAACAACTTTATTAATTAAGTTAAAATACTTAACTTAATAATCTGAGCTAAAATTCATATAAATAATAATAATTATAATAATTACAATAATCATTCTATATATTATTTAAATAATATAATATCATATTTTCTTTGAAAAATAAATAATAAAACATTTCTACAATAAAATTAATTATTATAAAAATATAATTTATAATAATCAATAATTCTAAAATAAAATTATTTGTAATTATTCATGTAATAAATATATTTTATTTATCACATATATACATTTACTTTACTTATACATTTTCCCCATATTTATCTTAATTAATAAAAAAATTTATACGCAAAATTTTTGATTTATTTATATAGAAAATATCGGGTTATTACAAGATCTATCCAAACAAAGATTTGATCATAAAATTCATGAGAGCCTTAACAAGCAAGTGGAATGCCAAGACCACTGCCATTAGAGAATCAAAGAATCTCCATGAGATGACTGTTCAACAACTCTATGTCAGCCTTCTTACGTACGAACTGGAGCTGACCCAAAGGGCAGATACTCTATTTGAAGGAAGAAAGAAGGACAAAGGAGTTGCTCTCAAAGCAACAGAAACCATATCCAAAGCTCATACTGAAAATGATTCTGATTCTGAGGAAGATGATGACGAGGATATGACAATGCTTGTAAGAAGACTCAAAAGGTTCATGCGCAAAGGCAAAAGCAACAAACCTAAGAAATTCAACAATAACAGCCAAGAGCATATCAACTGTGAGACCCCGAATTTTATGAAATAAAAGTATTCAATTTTCTTATAATTATTCTATTTAGTAAATGGTTAAATTGATAAAAGGTTAAAGTTAAGGGTGATATGTGAAAATTTTTCAAAGTATGCAAGTTGTTATAAAATATACGTTTGGTAGGAGAATATTCTTTTTGTCGGGGAATATCCGTAGGACGGCATAATCATTGGTGGACCCCACAACAGAAGTATTGTCGTAGTAAGAAAATGACAGAATTATCTTTTTATAAAAATAACAGTAAAAGTGTTACCGTTAAAACTGTTGAATTACTCGGTAGTAAAAGTACAGTAATACGCGTGGTTGCATAGTAGCAGACTGTATTGATTATTAATGCTTACGTGAAAAGTCACTCAGTTATACTCAATTATTGTTATAGTAATTGTTGCATCATATCTCTCATATTATTGATTCAATTATTGTCACAGTATCATCTGTATAATATTTTATATTATTAAATCAATAATTGAGATGACAAAGTTATTCATATTATTATTTACAATATTGACAATGTCTAGAAGTTCTGTCAAGGAGAGGTTTGGTCACCTAATTGCGCGCCAATAAGGAGAAATCCTTATCGGAAAGCCCCCTCTTTCCTGGGAACGACCTGGTTGTTAAATATTGTGAGTTATAATATTAATGATGAATAAGTTCGTGTTGATTAAAGATGAAATTGATAGTTCCATTGGGTTGGAATTATTAGTGTTAGAGACAATCGAGATTTATTTCGATAATAATTGATGTCTGTAGGTTATATTGACCAATCGAATAATTAACCGGATAAATGAGCAATTAATTGCTATTAATTCACATGGTTATAACTATTTATTCAATGTTTGTACTATTGATTCACATTCATTTACTATTAGGGGAGTTGGTGCAAGTTTGATAATACTTGCATGACTAAGTTAAAAATGGAGGTATAGATGGAGGTACTATACTGTAATTCATATTTTCACATGTCTAGAACTATTGATTCACATGATTTACTATTGATTCACATGATTTACTATTAGGAGAGATGGTTCAAGTTTGATAATACTTGCAGGACTAAACTGAAAATGAAGGAAAAGAGGAAGGTATTATACTGTAATATTTCGAGCCCCAAAACGTGCAATTATCGAAACTATATTTTCCTATAAATAGAAGCTCATTCCTTCATTATTTTTTACCAATTCACTAAAGCTATAGAGCAATTATTATAGAGAGAAATTGTAGAAAGAAAGAAGAAAAGAAGTCTGCTACCTCACTATTCCAGTATCCAGTCTTCTTTTGAGGTAAGGGATATTATTATTATAGTAAGGGGTATTATTTCTTTCGTATTCATGAAGAGAGCTATTTCTTTCGTCTTCTGTTATTCCATTATTTATTATTATGTTGGAATAACCTGTCTATGCGAAGTACCGCATACATGGTGAAATTCTTCTGTTATTCCATTCTTTATTATTTTGTTGGAATAACCTGTCTGCGCGGTCTATCGCATGCCTGGTGAATTCTGTTGTTATTCCATTCTTTATTATTCAGTTGGAATATCCTTTCTGTGCGGATTACGCATGACCTGGTTCCATTCTTTATTATTATATTGGAATAACATATCTATGCAAAGTACCGCATACATGGTGAAATTCTACTATTATTCCATTCTTTATTATTCTATTGGAATATCCAGTCTGTGCCGATTACGCATGACCTGGTTCCATTCTTTATTATTATGTTGGAATATCCTGTCTGTGCGTATTACGCATGACCTGGTTCCATTATTTATTATTCTGTTGGAATAACTTATCTGTGCGGTCTATCGCATGCCTGGTGAATTCTTCTGCTATTCCATTCTTTATTATTCTGTTGGAATAACCTGTCTATGTGGACTACCGCATGCATGGTGAATGACCTTTCGTATTCATTCTTTATTAAATTGTGGAAATGATCTGTCTATGTGGATTACCGCATGGCAGGTGAAAATCCATTTACAGTTTCGTATATTATATTATACTCGTATGAGATATCATTTCTTTTGTACTCGTCATGAAATATCATTTTCTTTGGTATTTTCTTTTATGAGTTACTATTCATGGGTTACTATTCACCCAGTTACTATTCACTCTAGTATTATTCACTCGGGTATTCGGGGCACTTTTCGTGTCGGAGTACTATTCACCCAAATTACTATTCACCCGAATATTATTCACTCATGTTGGGGTACTATTCATGAGGTACTATTCCCAAAGTATTATTCACGACGAAAAATTGATTCTTTTTTGTCCAAATTATTTTTGGTACATGAATATTATTCTTGAATTTTACTCTACAAAGGAGAATCATGTTGAAAATTTGGATATTTTTAAACTCTGGATAAATTTAAAGTCTTTAATATTTATCCTTGATTTCATTTGATTAATGCTTATATCATTGTCATCATCCTCATGCTTATATTGTGATGAAAGTCATCTTTAGCTTACATGCATAGATGGACTTTTGATTATTGGTTTTACAGTTGTATATCTTTAGCTTTCGTGCAAAGATGGACTGTTGATTATTGGTTTTACAGTTGTATATCTTTGGCTTACGTGCAAAGATGAACTGTTGATTAATAGCTTTGGCCCGTAGTTCAAAGGTAGACAACTGATTGGTATGATCATTGTTATTACATTTGAATATCTTTAGCCTTTGGGGTAAGGATATTGAGTAAATGTTCTATTAAGCCTTTGTGGCAAGGAGAAATTGTTGATTCACATTATTAAAAACATGAATTGTGAATTTAACTAAAATCTTTGGTGGTTCAGGTGAAGATAGGTGATGAAAGTTCTATTTGTCTTGGGTATAATAAAGAACTGTTGATGGGTATTACATGTATAAATTGATGATAAACTTTTAAATCATAGAAGATAGTAGATATCATGTTCTACTTGACTTTTCTAATGGATTACTTATTCCGCTGCAGTTAAACTTGATGTTTACTGTATTTTATCAGTTTAACACTGTTGAAGACTAATGATAATTTATTCTGCATTATCTTAGTCATAATATTTCTTACTGGGCTAATTGAGCTCAACCTTTTCTTTCACTGTTCTCTTCAGGAAAATGAGAATATAGCTGGGACGAGCCAGGGAATGGAGTGATGGTCAGAGATGGTGGCTATAGTAGTCCTCACTATTTTTATAAAATAGTGTGATAATAATTGTAATGAGGACTCCATTGAGTGTGGATATTGTTTAGAAGGCAATATTCATGTTTAAACTCTCATCTATGTTTTGTCGTATTTTACATGACAGTTGTATAATTAAGTTGTATTTGATTTATGTAGTGTGATATCTGGCAACCCAAGATGGGTGATGTATACCTATTTTGGGGGCGTCACATCAACGACCTATGCTACAACTGCAAAAAGCCTGACCATTTTATTGCAAACTGTAACAAACCTCTTAGAGAAGAATTCAAGTGGAGAACAAATCTAAAAAAGGATTTTAGAGGAAACAAAAGGCTCCAAAAGAAAGATAAAGGTCTTGTAGCCGGAGGATCATGGAGTGACTCAGATAACGACACAACTCTTGAGTCTGGAGATGATGAAGATCCTCAATTAGCAAACCTATGTCTAATGGCCAAAAATGCAAAGGATAAGAAAAGCGCTGACCATCGTGAAGTAAATATCAATGAGGTATTCGACTTTAACTCTCCTGATGTAGATAGTAATGATTTAAGAACTGCACTACATGGCATAACAACTAATCTGCATCAATACATGAAATGGTTCAGAGTTCTGTCTAAAGATTATTCTCTTATTCAAAAAGAGAAAGAGAAAGTTCAAGAAGAACTGGAAATAACTCTTCTAAGTGCTAACTCTCTCTCTAAATTTGAGGCTGAGAATAAACTCTTAAGACAAACTAATGAACTTAATGCACAAAGAGAGTCAAATCTAAACTCTAAATTTGAGGAACTAGAAAAGACAATTTTAATGTGGAATAGATCCTCTCCATCCATGGACTCCCTGATCTCTAGTCAGAGAAGTGCATCTGAAAGAACATGTTTAGGTTTTGGGGAATCCACCTCAGAACCATATGTGGAAAAGTTAAAGGAAACTAACACTAGTAGTGTTTTAAACTTCAATAGAAGCATTGCATTTGTGAAATTCTCACAGAAAGAAGAACTAGTCCATCCCTGCTCTTCTGATCCAATCCATGTTCCAAGGCATAACGGATCCCATGTTAGCCTAGGATTCAGAAAAGAGAAGAGTAACTTAGTCACTACTCTCCAAGCTCGAAGGATCGTAAATTCGAGTAAAATCAACTCCACGAACCAACCAGGTAGGAATAGTAAAATTAAGTTTAACTCTTCACAGATCATGAATCAGAAGGATACATGGAAAAAGAAGAAATAGTATAAAGGAAAGACTACCAAAAATCCACATAAGTCCAAATGGAAAAATAATCCACACACACACAAGCATGAATCATGCTAGATGTTTTATATGTGATAAAATTGGTCATAAGGCAGCAGTATGTTACAATAATCCTCTGCATATTATACCCAAAGTCAAGCAGATTTAGGTCCCCAAGGGTACTAACAAGGTAGGACCCATACAAGTATGGGTACCAAAATAAGAGTTTAACCTCACTACAGGAATAGAGCTCCACGATCACAACTTGGTATCTGGACAGTGGATGCTCAAGGCACATGACCGAGAACAAAGCCCTCCTGTCTAACTTCATGGAAAATGAGGATCCAACAGTCATCTTTGGAGACAATGGCTCTGGAAAGACAAGAGGATATGGCTCAGCTGGGAATGGTGCAGTGTCCCTTAGCAAAGTAGCCTATATGGAAGGGCTAAAACACAATCTTCAAAGCATAAGTTAATTCTGCGACAAGGGTCATCAAGTTATCTTTCTCAACAATCAGTGTTAAGTCAGAGATCTGAAGACCTCTTCTATAAAGCTAACCGAAACAAGAGAAGGGAACGTCTACACTGTTAATCTTGGTCAACTGAGTTCTGACGAGACAATATGCTTTCTGGCTAAAGCCTCCGAAGAAATGAGCTAGTTATGGCATAGAAGGTTATCTTATCTCAACTTTAAAAGCCTGTCAAAACTGGCCTCCAAAGATCTAGTAGCAGGGTTACCCAAGCTCAGCTTTGTCAAAGAAAGGCCATGCAACGCCTGTCAGCTTGGAAAACAAACAAGGGGCTCATTCAAAAGCAAAACCGTCAACTCAATTGATAAGCCCCTACAGTTACTTCCTATGGATCTATTTGGGCTAATCGCAACAACAAGCCTTGGAGGGAAGAGATACTCATTGATTGTAGTGGATGACTACACCAGATTTACATGGGTGTTCTTTCTAAACTCTAAAGATGAAATATGCTCCCTACTCATCAAGATGTTCAAGTTGGTGATGAACAAAAAAGGGGAGAAAATCAAGGCTATAAGAAGTGATCATGGTAGAGAATTCGACTTCTCTGATATGGATCTATTTTGCACAGACAATAGCATCAGTCATAACTTCTAAGATCAACGAACTCCATAGCAAAATGGAGTAGCTGAAAGAAACAACATAACGTTGATTAAAGCTGGAAGAACTCTACTAGCAGCAGCTCGTCTGCTAGTAGAGTTCTGGGCAGAAGATGTCAACACTGTGTGCTACACTCAGAACAATTCTCTTATGCACTCTACGTTAAAAAAGACTCCCTACGAGCTGTGGAGAGGAAGAAAGCCAAATGTCAACTACTTCCATGTGTTTGGCTGTGCATGCTATATTCTCAACAATGGAAAATAATATCTGACTAAGTTTCAACCCAAGTCAGACGAAGGAATCTTTCTCGGATATGCCACAGACAGTAAGGCCTATAGAGTATTCAACAAGAAGACGCTAAGTATTGAAGTCTCGATTCATTTCACATTCGATGAAACAGACTTAGACAAATCTGTGCCTCAAGACACTATGATCGATAACTCAGACACTATGAACGAGGTGGTCGTGCTCGACACCACGATCGTAACCCCAGAAGATGAAATTGTCGAGCCTGAAGAAGAGATTATAGAAAGAGCTACACCAAACAACGAACCTCTACATCAAGAGTTAGAGGTTGATCTTGAAGAATTCAGACAATAAGGCACTAGAACTAGTGTTCCAACAAGCAACAAATGGGCAAGAGATCACACTTAAGACCTGATCATTGAAGATCCAAATGCAAGAGTCAAGACCAGATTTGCCACCCAGAATGAGTGTTTATATCTAAGCTTTCTGTCCCAAATGGAACCCAAGAAGATATAAGATGCTATGGAAGACTCGAGTTGGATAGAAGTCATGCAAGAGGAACTAAATCAGTTTGAAAGAAGTAAAGTATGAATATTAGTTCCAAGACCAAGAAGTCATCCAGTTATTGGCACCAAATGGGTCTTCAGAAATAAGATGGATGAAGATGGGGTAATAAAAAGGAACAAGGCAAGACTAGTAGCCAAAGGTTATTCCCAAGAAGAAGGCATCGACTACGATGAGACCTTCACACCTGTTGCCAGATTAGAAGCCATCGGGATATTCCTTGCTTTTGCTGCCCACATGAAGTTAAAAGTTTTCCAAATGGATGTCAAAAGTGCATTTTTGAATGGTGAACTTCAAGAAGAAGTATACGTGGAGCAACCTCCAAGTTTTATAAATTTAACTCTCTCTAATTATGTCTATAGATTAGACAAAGCCTTATATGGACTTAAACAAACACCTAGAGCATGGTATGAAACATTAACTAATTTTCTTATTAAAAATGGCTTTACTAGAGATAGAGTAGATACCACATTATTTCTTAGGAAGCACAAAAACAAAATCTTACTAGTTTAAATATATGTAGATGATATTATCTTTGGTTCTACTGATGAAAACCTATGTAAGAGATTTGCCAAGCTTATGCAGAGCAAGTTCGAAATGAGTATGATGAGTGAGCTAAATTTCTTTCTTGGACTGCAAGTGAAGCAAACTGATGAAGGCATTTTCATTAACCAAGCCAAGTACATTAAAGACTTACTTAAGAAGTATGGCATGGAATCAGCCTATCCCATGAAAACACCAATTTCTCCAGCAACGAAGCTTGACAAAGATGAAAAAGGTAAATGTATTGATATTACTCAATACAGAGGTATGATAGGCTCTCTTTGGTATCTAACCGCCAGTACACCAGATATAATGTTTGCAACATGTATATGTGCTAGATTTCAAGATAATCATAAGGAATCACACTTAACTGCTGTAAAGAGAATTTTCAGGTATCTCAAAGGCACACCTCACTTGGAACTTTGGTATCCCAAGGAGTCCTCCTTTAAACTAACATGATATACATATGCTGATTTTGCAGGCTATAAGATCAACAGGAAAAGTACCAGTGGCACTTGTCAGTTACTAGGAAACATAATTATGTCCTGGTTTAGCAAAAAGCAAAATTCAGTATCAACATCAACAACAGAAGCTGAATACATTGATGCTAGCAACTGTTGTGCTCAAATCATATGGATGAAAAATCAGCTAGCAGACCATGGGTTTGATTTCAAATCTATACCTATTCATTGTGATAACACAAGTGCCATAGCAATAACACATAATCATGTCATGCATTCTAAGACTAAGCATATAAAAATAAGATATCATTTTATTAGGGATCATGTTCAAAATAAAACTATATCTTTACAATACATCCTTACTGAAAACCAACTTGCTGATGTCTTTACAAAACCTTTAGATCAATCCAGATTTAATAAATTGATAAGTGAGTTAGGTATGCTAAATCTACAACCATAAACTTTATGCTCTAGTTTATGCTAACCATGCAGATAAAAAGGCTATGTTGAAATTGTAGAGATGACTAAAGAGAAACCACGATCGTAGAACAGTCTCAACATGGCAGAGAAACATCCTGTGATGATTTCATCCCTATCAAATCCAAGAAACCCTTCTAATAAGCACCTCAAGGTCAAACCTGACCCTTAGATTAGTCTAAGAGGTTGGCCCTTCCTGAGCTACCTTAACCCAGAAGGAATGCTAAGTCAGAGTTCAACACAAGGACCAGGAAAGACAATGATCGTGACTAAGATCAGCAGTGAACTCAATAATCGTAGAGCAGCCTCGACGATCGTAGTCTTCCCAAAGGATACACAAGCTCAGGGTGAGCTAAGGGCATATCAGTATTTTCCACATTATTTAAAATTGTGGAGTCCCACTAAACTCGACACATGCCCCACTATGCAGATCGTGAGGAGGGAAGTTATAAATACAGTTTGAATTTTTTTTTTTAGAAATTCATCTCAGAATTTCAAAAGCTCATTTCTCTCTCTCAAAAAAAAAACCTAGCTTTTAGAACGATCAACCAACCTCTGTTCAATAAAATCACATCAATGGTTGCTTCCAACGTTATATCTGGCTACCAACTCTGCTACGACGAATTCAAGTCAGCTGGTCCATAATTCCAGAAGATTCTAATTCTTCTGAAGAGAGCTGGTCTTGAAGAAGCTATGAGCACCAGCACAAGGATCTACCCGAAGCTGGTGAAAGAATTCTACAATAATGGAGTCTTTGAAGATAACATTATCACTACAAGAGTCAAGGGGGAGCAGATTAGACTCAAAGCCGAAGATATAAACCTAGCCCCAAGTTTTAAATCATAGGGACTCTCATCTATGAGTGTCATCGACCTTCATGAAGGTCTGAAGGAGATGGACCACACGAAGGCTCAAAGTGTCAAGGGCTACAAAAAGAAAGAGTTTCCCTAGAAGTATGAATTTTTGGCTGACATTGTTGGAAAATGCATATGCTGCAAAAGTTCTGGCCACAATTTTGTGAACGAGGTCTAACTGAAACATATGACAACAATCTGTTTAAGAATTCAACTCAATTATGGGGCTTTGCTCATAGATTAGATCAGGAAATGGATGTTCAGCTCAAAGAAGACAAAGAGCTCTAAAAATATGCTCTATGGGAGGTACATAAGCATAATCCTGCAATCTGCTTTGGGTGACAAAATTAAAGATAAGGAAGGAGAACCCATCAACCGCAACAGAAGAATGACCCAACAACTGTTTCAAAATTGGAAAAGAAACCCTTCAAAAAATGTAAGGATGATGTCTGAGTCAGTGGAAGGACTAGTGGAGCAAAGATATCTGGGCTACCAGGAAATATGTCAGTTATGAAAGAAGTCGAAGAAGAAGGAGAAGTTAATCAAAAGAAACCCATTGCTTTGAACAGAAAAAGCAAAGGTAAGAGGAAAGTGAATGTTCAAGCAACAGAAGAGCCTCAAGGCTCAACCACTAATGTGCCTCAAGAAAGTTCAAGCATTGAAATTCTGAAGGAGATGAAGAAGAAGAAGAAGAAGAAGAAGAAAAAGCAACAGTTTGAAGAGGAAGAAGATAGATCCACCATCTCCCATCTGCTTAAGACGGGAAAATGCAGCCATAAATCAAAGAAGTCTTCATTCATCTCGATCGTAGAGTCCAGACTTGCCAACCCATCAGAGGTAGATGCTGCAACGGTATCTCAGCTTGAACAAATAGTCAGAGCTGAAGCTGAAGGGTGTGTTGAGGCTGTGGCTCAGCCCAGAAGGACAAAGAGAAAGCTTGTCAAGAAATATGTTCTTGATAATGAGAAAGCCTTGAAGGAAGAAGAAAGTAAAATTGCTATAGAAAAGGAGCTTCTTGAAGCCCCTGTACTAATAAGTGCTCCAGCTGAGAGGGAGCTGCTTGAAGAACAAATAAATGATCAGATTGAAGGTGAGCCTCTTAAAGCCCCTGAACAAGTAAGTGCTCCAATTGAAGGGGAACTTCCTGAAGAACTGGAATAGATAGATGATCACATTGAGGGGGAGCCTCAAAAATTTCCTGTGCCAGAGAAGGCTACAGATGAGGAAGCTGCAAAGAAATGATCATGAACCTCCCTCAGTTTCTCAAGAGATCTTAACCTCTGAAACTGTGGAAATGGAGAGGGTTGAAGCTATAAAGGTGGAGAGAGCAGAAGAACAAAAAATAAATGAAGAGATAATTGATGTGATGAAAGTTTCAAATGAAGAAAATGAAGACCGGGAAGAAGAAGATGACAAATTTGAGATTATTACTGTTGGCTGGGATGGATATAGGAGAGCCAACTACAATGAGTTATTCTCTTACTTACTAATAATGTCCTATCATAGAGCCCTAATTCAAAACTTCTGGGATCACATGTTCTGGACCTTCAAAGCTTATCCAGTAATCTCAGTGCTAGCTCATGGATTCCTAAGCAACCTCACTTTTGCCCAGAAGCTGATCACTAACCATCCTTCTTCAACAGCTGTGCATGAGGTACAATCAATTCCCATCTCTTTCAGAGTTAATCATTGTCCTCCATCAAACTTCAACCAATTCTATGAATTTCCAAGATGGTTGGAAGTGACTCTTCATCCATTAAACCAATTTTCAGCTACAGAATCCCAACATTCTGTAACTGATGAACCAAATATGCCTAACTTCATATTAATACAGTCTTCAACCATTTCTCACTCTATAAATATAGCTCATACTCAAATCGTAGAGTCACCTACTTCACCGGCTTCAACAGTCTCTCCTCCCATAACTCAAACCCCCATACCTGAACCTCATTCGGACATTCCTTCTTCCTTAACAAACAATTATTTTGATCTTGCTCTTGCTCTCTCAAATCTGCAAAACCAAAATACAAGAGCCTCTCCTCCAAGCACTCAACAAATACTAGAGCTTCTCTCAGATCTTCCCACCAAATCTTAGTTGTCTAATGTATCACAGAAAGTGACTACAGATATTCAAGAAAATCTTGAAACTCACTCTCTACTTGTTCATACAAGGCTAAACCACTTGATAGATGCTGCAAACACCCTTCCCAACAATCTGAATTCTGAGCTCACAAATAAGCTTAGGGAGATCATCATGGAAATGATCCACAACATTAATGAAAGGGATCAAATTCACTTTCAATCTGTCCGAAAGCAGAAGGAAGCAGTTATCCTTCTGAAGAAGACTCTGGAAAATCAAAACAAACTTGTTATGGAAAGTCTCTCAAGCCTATGATCTTCCATTCAAGAATTTAAAGATTACTCTATGAGTCAGATACAACAAACAGACACTGTCTTGGCCATTCTACAAAAGCACAACTCTCAAAATGACTCTCTGGTTAAAGAAAATCATGAAGACATTTCTCAATCTAGGAATCAGCTCCACTAACTTTTCCAAGGTAAGAATCGTCTGTCAGACGACATTCGAACCCTTGATGCTGACATAAAGGGGGAGAATAAAGGGGAAGGAGAGAAAGGTAAAAAAAGATGAAAACAAATTACTCAATCTTTAAGGAGTCCTCCCATAAGACAACCTCGCTATCAGACTCCGCGACTTGAACAACAGCAGTGCCAACTAATTCTCATAGCGCAACTGCTAAGGAGTCAAGGGTCATTTCCTAGCTCACAAGGAGTAACTTCTATAGGCCTAAACATGCCAACTGGAGACCCTGCCATTATGAACAGACATGATCATGGAGAATGGCTAAGTCAAAGCGAGATGGAAGATATTGCACGGAGAGATGAAGCCAACAGAAGAAGGAGAACTACAGAGCATGGTAATCCTCCAAGAAGCAAAAGGCAGAAGAAGTAGAGATAAGTTAAAATTTATATCTCATTGATGTAACTATGCTTTATTGTAATATCTATTTTTATAAACATCAATAAATTCATTCTTATTCTCTAGAGATTTCAGCTGCTCACTGAAACACTAAGTTATATTTACTTTCTAGCATCCTGCATTTAGAAATTAATGATTATGATACAAATCTCCTTGGTTATGTCAACATCAAATAGGGGGAGATTATTGGGAATTACATATTTAAATTTGATGTTGAAAGTAAATAAACATGCTTATGTGTAAAGTCCTTTAAAGTACATATGTACAAGGACTTAGGTGAAAGATCAAAATTGTTAGGTTGATTTGTGCTTAATGTTTATCACTCTATAAATGTATTTATAAATGGAAACATCAAAACTATTAGGTTGATCTATTTTGAGATATAATAGATAGGCATCAACAGAATTGTAGTCTGTCGAGCCAACCGAGGGATTGCAGAAGCAAAGGCAGAATTGTAGAGTATCGAGAAAATTGCTACAGAATCGTAGTCTACTTTGGAGGGCCTCACTCAGAATCGTAGAGTTGGTCCAAGCGCCTACCGAGCCAAGTCAAGAATTGTAGTCTGCTCTCAAAAGCGTAGAGTCTACAAAAACAAGCAAGTTAAAGATCGTAGTTTACTAGTGCTTAAGAGAAATCATAGTGTTCTCTTCTATCAAGCTGAATTATACACGAATATGATAAGACACCACGATCATGATCGTAATGTATCTCATGTCAGCATCAAAAACATCAAAATCTGTCCATTAGCTGAAGAAGAAAATTCTACAAATGAAGAATTGATTATAGACGTTGAGACTTTCGGCAATCCCAATGCTCATTCTTAGTATGTATCGAAGAAGCGTATTGAAGAATCTAAGGAAAAGAACTGAATGTCTGCTGAAAAAGCTTTTTCAGGTGTTAGGTGAGATAACAATCTTGTTAGAGTTTATGCCCTAGAGGCCAATTATTTAATATAATTGCTTAACATTTTGATATTATATTTGATTGAATAAATGAATTATTTTATTATGGTTTTATTTACTACGTTATATAAATGTTAGCATAATAAAAGTCCTTAAAATAATGATACAAATTATATAATTCCAAGTATGTGACTTGAACATGAGATTATATAATTACAATTAGTATCATTGCTCTTGAATGTCCCTAGTCAAGTATCATTGTTAATGGGACAACAATGATACATTAAGACTAGTATGTGGTAGAGGTGCACAACAGGCCGGCCCGGCCTGGTCTGGCCTGGGCCTGCCAGGCCTTGGGCTTTGACCAGGCCAGGCCAGGCCTTTGACTTTTGGCCTTCAGGCCAGGCCAGGCCAGGCCTTGGTCTCTGGGCTGTGGCCTGGCTAGGCCTGCAGGCCAGGCCAGGCCAGGCCAGACCAGGCCCAAGGCCTTGGCTGGTCTGGTCCTTTTTTTTAATGTTACATATTATGTAATAACCCATATTTTTTTAAAATTAAATATTAATTGATTTTTTATTTTATACAATTGTGTTTAAATTGAAAAAGGTAAATGATGTTATTTCTCTCTTTTCTTCCTTGTTTTGTTTAGAAAATTAAATTCTTTTAGTAGATAATTAAATAACTGATAAAATTAAAATTGAAAAAGATATTTCCTTTAGTTAAAGTCTTGTGATAAAATCATTCGGAGCGGAAAGCTACTTGGGAGATAGAGGAGTCTATTCGAGCAGAGTATCTGCATCT
Organism: Panax japonicus; assembly: GCA_020205505.1. Taxonomy (NCBI): domain Eukaryota; kingdom Viridiplantae; phylum Streptophyta; class Magnoliopsida; order Apiales; family Araliaceae; genus Panax; species Panax japonicus. Next base: position 48,472,256 of record CM035102.1, on the reverse strand, counting down.
CTTTGAAAATTTGGTGCGTTCCATTCTTTTAATTCCGGGGACGGAATCCTTTTAAGGGGTAGGTGATGTAATACCCGGTAAAAAAAAATAAAAATAAAAATAAAAAAATATTTAAATTCATATTTTTAATTGGGCTTTTATTATGTTTGGATCAAATTGTATTTAATTTGTGTGGCTTATAATAAGTAGGTGATTACATTAATTTGGGCTTTTATACTAATTGAGTCTAATTTGTATTTGGATAATATTAAAATCCTATTAAAATTAGGAGAGTTAATAAGATAGGTTAATAAATATTTAAACCCTAATCTATCTCACATACCTCTCATAACTGACTGAAAAAAAGGCGCAACCTCTACTACGAAGAGAGAGAAAAGAAGGGAGAGCAATGGCGGCACAAAAAAAAGAGAAGAAAATTCATCAACCTTTAAATTTTGCAATATCCAATTAGTAAGTTATTATTATTTTTTTAAGCTATTAGATCTATTTTGTTGGAAGTTCACTAATTCATAAGAAAGTTTAAAAATATATTTTATATGCATAGTACTTTTGCAAAGTAATTACCGAAATTGATTAAGGTGGCTATAGGAAGTGGGTATATATATAATGAACATGTCAGGTGGCCTATTACTACTATCATAATATATATATATATATATATATATATATATAGATATATTGTTTTTGTTTATTAGAATATAATATGTAAGCTTAGATATTTTGTTTCTTAGCAATCTAATTTCGAATGGCAGTGGGGTGATAAGATTAGTATACTAGCTTAATAAATAACTAATTATTATGTTATATTTAGAAATTGTATCGAAAATTTTGTATATTAATTCAAATCGAATTCGTATATTTGTTAATATTATAAAAATATATTATTTAATAAAATTAGTTAATATTATGTTAGTAATGGTTAGATTTGTAATAAAATTTTATTTTATTATTAGTTCGAACAGAAGGAATTTAACGAGTCATTTTTAGAATATAAATTTTGGAATATTAATAATTGATTTAAGGTGATGATTAAATGTACCTTGAATGAATAACAAATTATTTTGGAGTTTATGAGTTGGATTATATTTAATTTGAGGTGAATATGTTTAGGTGGTGAATAACGTTTCGTATTTGATATCGTTGACAATTGAGGATAAGATTTTGTGGAGTGTGCTATAAATGGTTTGGAACTATCAGGTACGGATTCCGTACTCTTTTTGCGATACTCTTGTTAAATTTGATTTGTTCGTTTTGTCGCTTGTTCGAATTTCGTTATGATTTCACATAATTGTTTCTTGTGAAATAAGTATATTAGTTTCATTTTGGAGTTGATTCATATAACTTGCATTTGTACTCTTTGAATGAGGTTATCATGTCTAATATTTATTTCGATAATTATAGAGCGGTACATGTTGCTACCTTCCTTTTGAAACCTTGTGACTATAATTTAATTTGGTTCAACATGTACATATAGAACCCTTTTGTTGGTATTATGTCGCATGTGTTGTGACATGATATTTTTGTTAGAATATACCGTAGCGTATACCTGAGCTATAACCACCTGTGGGGGTACCACAGGCATGTCGTCTTGGCACGAGAGACATGACACTTTCCGTGGCGGTGTGATTAGTCCACGGCGTCTCCATTTTGGGCTTCGGAGTAAATGGGCCATTTGGTGTTTTGTTGTGGGAGGCGTATGGGTTAACCCTAGATTTCTGTTCTGCGGATTGGTGATGTTGTGCCAAACACACCTATCCGATTTGCATACATTTGGATTCGCGGTCCAATGTGTGATTTGCCTGTGTGTCATTATTTTGGTTGCCTGTGTGGCAACATTTGACTTGCCTGTGTGACATTATTTTGACTTGCCCGTGTGGCATTATTTTGACTTGCCTGTGTGGCAATGTGTATTTCTGAGCTCATTCGGTATAAAATAACTCCAGCCATTTGTTTCAGCCTATTATTTTATTGGATTAGTTTTGTTGGTTTCTGTTCAGTTCAAATCATTGAGTTAGTTACTTCAGTTCGTTATTTCTTTATCCTTTTATTGGTTTCGTTAATTACGTTGATTCAGATATATTCATTACGTTGATTCAAATATATTCCATTCAGATCTTTGGATATTATATTTTCGTTCGTATTTGCACTTGAGGCTTTGTTCAGTATTTTGTCTCAGTTGATTTTGTATTTTAGTTGTATATCTTTTATATCTTTATATCCGTACTGGGCAATAGGCTCATGCTGTGTTTTTCTTCCGGCAGGTTTGCAGGGGTGATTCAGGGCTAGCTAGTGTGATGAGAGAGTTTCCCTTGACCATCTAGGTTGTTTCAAATTTTAAGTTTGATTATTTTGACTATATTTGGAGAATTGTATTTAGTACGCTATTAATGGATCATTATTATTAATGTTTTGAGGTTGTTAGTACTCTGTTTTCTTATTTTGAGGTTTGTTGTGCTTTGCACGTGACCTCCCTTTCCTTTTCGGGAAGGGGGTGTTACATATTAAATATTAAAAATATAAATTAATAAATTTTGTAAAAATGATGCAAGATTTTTGAGATTTATTTTATTTTAATATTCTACTACACACCAATATAAATTGAATGATTAGAACAAAAATAAATATATTCATCTTAAATTACAAAAAAAATGCAATTTAGATGTAACTTGAATATAAAACAAATTGATTTCTTAAATATATGTCTAATTGTCTACTATGCACTTCGTAGAAAATATTGTAGATTACTTAAATACTGTAGATTACACTTTTATTTTTTGAATATAAAGTTAGTTTTGATTTTATTTTCTTATAGTACGTACTAGGATCGGTTGGACATATATTTTGTAAAGTTTAAACACACATATATCTTTTCATTTATGATCATTAAACTCTTACATGGTTATATCTCAAGAATTAATTCCAGTTAGTTTTCAAATTACTTTATGAAATTTTTATTTAAATTAGTACAACAGAATACCTAAAACATAACCAAAATCATAAATCCCCCAAGAATTTAGCATATCCAAATTAATGAAGAACTTGAGTATTTACAAGAAACAACCTTATTATTAATATTTAATATTAAAAATTAGTTTATTGATGTATTAATTAATGTTAATATTTAACATTAAAGTAACAAAGAATATTACTAAAATTTTATTGTTAAATATTAGTACTTTAGTATTTACAATAAATTAACTTATTATTAATATTTAATCAACTAAGTAACTAACTTATTATTAATATTAAATATACTAACTAGTTATATTCATTGAATATGTATAGTAATTAAATGTATCAACAAGAAATCAAGAATAAATAATTAAAATTTTAAATTTTATTGATGTATTAATTAAAACTAATGTATTATACTTATAAATTACAACAATGAATAAGTAAAAATTTATACTTTATTGATGAATAATTATAAATTTAAAGCTCAAAAATTACAAATAATTAGATAAAAAATCTTGTAAGGTCTCAGGCCAGGCCAGGCCTCATGCCAGGCCAGGCCAGGCCTCATGCCAGGCCAGGCCAGGCCAGGCCAGGCCTCATGCCAGGCCAGGCCAGGCCAGGCCAGGCCAGGCCAGGCCAGGCCCCAAGCCAGGCCCAAGGCCAGGCCAGGCCAGACTTTTTTGCAGGCCAGGCCAGGCCAGATTTTTATATAAAAAAAGTGGCCTTTTCAAGCCTTCCAGGCCAGGCCTGACCGGGCCAGGCCTTGACCAGACCGGGCTTTGACCAGACCGGGCCCAGGCCGGACCTAGGCCAGGCCGCGGGCCTCAGGCCTTTTGTGCACCTCTAGTATGTGGATTGACTGATGACCAAATCTCATTGGTCATAAATATATGAGATATTGAGTCAATGAATAGGTACATGTTAGAGAACGATGTACTGGACAAACCCACCATGAGAATTCTACGTGGAGCATTATGCAAAGTGTTATTAGCAATTCTCATAGTGACAATGATGTAATGATCCTTCGACCTAAAATCACTATATTACTACACGAGAATTTATGTACTTTGATATCATCAAAAGTCAACTTTAATAGGGTGGACAATAAAGGTGATTATTAGGTACATCATGAATCGTGTGAGGAATATGAGTGATCTAGATAGAATTTAACACTCCTATATATTAGGGGTTATATCCATAGGCCTCTTGATTGAGTATGACTATGAAATGCATGACCATGCTCAAATAGTGATTTGTTTCATATAGTCTACTCATTGATCAAACAAAACTCAGATTAAATTATAAAGAGTATGACACATTCCATGACTTTAGTTTAATCTAGGATGTCAAGGTTAAAAGGATTAAATTACATTGAAACATTGGTCACGAAAAGGTTGCATCAAATCATCGATCTTATTATTACTTGGGTAGCAGTGATGCATTACTAGATGCTGCTCACTATTTATAATTTTATAATATGATTGATAATATTTAAATTAATAGGATAATTTGTATATATGTATATTAATTAAGTAAGACTTAATTAATATATAATATATACATAATTCAGATTTTACTAGAGTTAGGTTTTGATTAATTCCTTTTAACTGCTATATATATGATATATCAGCCACTTCAGGGAATTATCAAAAACCAAAACCCTAGTTGCTTTTAGAGAGAGTCTCACAACAAAAAAAATAGACATTTGGCAACAATTTTTCGGGCAACGACTTATAAAGTCGTTGCCAAAAATGCATGTTTAGTCACAAAATTTGTCATTCGTTGCATTTTATGAAAGGCTTTCATTTTTCGTAACGAAATTCATAAGTCGTGGCAAAAATTCGTTGTCAAATCGTTGGCGGGAAAAAACACACCGCCTATTTTCTTTTTTGTTGCCGATGAGATTTCTCCTCATCGTCGGCAACGAAAACTTTTTTGTTGCTATATTTTATTGCCTAATATAGGTCACATTCATTGGCAACAATTTGTTTTCATTGCGTATTTCATACATTTTTTTGCAATGAGTAGCAAATTGTTGCCCAAAATTAAGATAAACCAAATAAGCATGCCTCTTTTTTCCCCCAAACCGCATCATTTCTCATTTAAATTTTTTTATTTATTTGGACACAATTTTATACAGTGAAATATTTTACTCAGCCCGTCTCAAAATAAATGTTCAGTTTTATTTTTTTTAAAGTTATACTTTTTGAAATTAAAATATTCATCATATAGATATATTTTCTAATTTACCAAAATTAAAGTTTGTAGTTAATTGGATGTACTTTATAATGATCATATTCGCACACTTATAATTTTGAAAAAAAATATAATTAATTTCTAAAATAATTTATATGAATTTTTCTTGTAACTCGTTATTTTCCATATATACTTTTTGACAAGGGATGGGCAAGGATTCAAAATTGCTCCCAAAATTGCACTAAAAATCGACCAAACTGCACCGATTAAGTCGCGCCAATGGTTCCGACATATACCAATTAAATTGCACCAATGGTGTGTAAGTTCTTTTTTAACTCCCCTTTTTCAAATTCTCCTTTTTTCTTGACTTGTAAATTTTTTTATAATCAAATATTAATTTCTCTTTATATCTTGAATTAGAGGGTGTTTGTCAATTGCTTATAAGTTGGTCAAACTAAGTTATAAGTCATTTGTTATTATTTAGTGTTTGACAATAAATTAAATTTTAACTTTTTTTTGACTTATAAGTCATTATTAAATTTTTTTCATGCTTCATGTGCTATATTTTTTATGTAATAGATAAATTTTACTAACATATATATATATATATATATATATAAATGTTTCTCTTTACAAAAAAAGTATTTTTGTAGTCTCTAATATTTTTAAATTTATTCTACTGATATATATATATATATATAAATTTATCTCTAAATATTCATATAAATATTTATAAAAAATATTCATATTTAAATTTTATAAATTTTAGATGAAATATTTATAAATATATAAATAAATATTTGTTTATAAATTTTAAAGATAAATTTATATGATTATTTGTTTATAAATATTTATATGAATATTTAGAGATATATATATATATATATATATATATGGTAATAGAATTTATCTAATACACAAAAACATAAGAAGTAAAAATATCACAGCTATGTTTTGAACCTAAGACCTATGAGTTATTGGGCCATTAAGCTACCACTGAGACATTCTAATTTATTAATTAACTAAACTACCGCCATAACTTGTAGTGGTAGACAGTGTAACACATGAGCAAAATTAGGGGCAAATGAGTAATTTCACATGTCACTACAGCCTGTAACGGCAGGAAAAAATATATTTTAATCCGTGTCATCCAATGTTACGATCAAAGATACAGATTTTGGTTGTTGAAATAGTACCTGTGACAACCGATTGCCAACACTACAAGAAAATAGGGATGTAGCAAAGGAAAATTTGTGAAGGAATTCATTCCTTCACATGAGGAGTTTTCTAGCGAAGGAACAGTGAAGAAAAAAATGTTGTGACAATATAGTTATTAGCGAAAGAAACATCCTTCACAATATTTCTTCTTTTCTTCACAAAATTGAGGTGATAGAAGGATTTTTGGCTCTAATTTATGATAAAAATTTGCGTGGAAAAAAGTAATAATGAATGAATTATTACTCACTATATGTTATTTGTTCAGAGGTTTTTTGTTAGATATAAATTTGGACATTGTTTTGCTCTAAATAATTTTTTTAGAATTAATTATGGTCAATATAAATTATAATATAAATACATTAAATTTATTACAGTATTAAATTTACTTTTAATAACACCTTTTAAGTAACTTACAAAATAGATTATTTCTGTTAATAAACTGTAATAATCCAAGTTTTCAGTATATATTAAAATAAGAATTTTGTGAATAATTTTTTTTATTATATATACGACATTGAATATATGTTGTAGTGTACGTGAATACGTGCGATGTAATGAGTATTTGGATATGTGATAAATATGTTAAGTGTTTGGTTTCATATGAATTAATTTTTCGCGAAAGAATAATTGGTTTAAGAAATATAATTTTTTAAAAAGAAAATAAGAAGAATATTATAACCAATATACATATATATATATATATATTGTGTGAATATGGGAAATAATAAATTATATTATGTGAAGAAAGAAAATAAAATTTAAACTAAACAAATCAAATAAAAACCTAACTAGGGAATTACTCCCTCCGTTCCTTAATATAGGTCGTTTTAGAGAAATATTTTTGTTCCTTAATATAAGTCGTTTTAGAATTTCAAGTAAGCATTAATTGCTTAGTTTCCAATATTACCCCTAATATTAAATGTAACTTTGGTTCTCCCAATATTTTCTGCCCAATAAATAACAATCTCTTATTTCAATACAAGGGTAATATAGACAATTGATATTATAGTTAATGATATACAATCATTATTTTAATGGTTGTGCATAACCTTAAAACGACTTATATTAAGGAACGGAAGGAGTAATAAATTAAGCCGATCAAACATAGCCTTTGGCCATATAACACCCGAATTGGGAAAAAAAAAGGAAGGAACGATATAGCAGTAGTTAGGGCAATTTCAGAAAAAGGGGAAGAAGAAAGAGCAGAAGCTGGAAGAGAAGAGAAGGAGAACAGCTCGACAAAGATGAAGAAGGAGGTGGTGATTCGGGGGTGGAAACCGTGCGCCCCAAAAGGCTTAGGGACCAAGAAATTTTCGTGGAAGGCAAGGTGATTTGCCTATAAAGACTCGGTCTCTCTTCCCTTTTGTTCTTCCTCACTGCGGAGCCCAGCCTTCTTCTCTCATCACCGTCCGGCTAAACCCAAGCTACCCATTCTAGATCAAGTGCGAAATTCTAGATCGAGTGCGAATTTAATTAGCAAGCAAAGCAAAGGTATAATAATCAAACATTTTTGTTTCAATTAAACTGAGATCAATTAGTTGAGTTTTTTATTTTATCCAATTGGGGGGTAAGTGATGTTTTATGATACTGTGATTGGTTATAGGCAAAGACTTTATACATAATGATATGTTGTTTAGGATTATGTTGGTTGATGATTAAGAATTGCTTTGTTGCTATGATATGTGAGTTTGTAAAAGAATAAAAGGGAATGGATTGTGAAATAAGTTTTCTTTTCTAAAACAGTTGGAAATTGTTAAGTTTATATTACAGTTTATAATTTGGGTAAACATAGTAAGTGTTGTCAGTAAACTGAAGTCATGCTAGTTTATGTTTAAAATTTGGCAAGATCAATTATATATATGGTTATGTTGCTTATATTGGTACTATATGTTGGGATTATGTTAGTTATGAAAGTAGTATGCACACAAGTCAATCATGTTTGATGATAAAGCATATACTTTGTAACAATCTTATTCATTTATTAATAAAAAGTATTAATTTATTAACGGCTTTTAATTATCTACATGATGCTATTTTATAATATGTGATAAACCTATAGTTTTAAGCAATGCTTTTAGAATAATGATGATGATCATTTTAATGAGATCTAAATTCTTAGAAAGCTTAAAACTAAAATAGTTCCCAATCGTTGAATTACTAAGTTGAGGATTAGTGAATTTGGATAGATTGGTACATACGTTGCTTGCTCATTGGATGAGGATGATTGATCTCATGATCATTTGTGTGGAGATACTAAAACAAGTATATAGGTGATTATTAGAGAATAAGTTCACTGAACGTGGCTCGCTAAGGAATACCTAATCGAGTTTTACTTGCCTATCAATAGGAATTCCTGTAGTGATAGTAGTACAAGTGATCCTTGGACTTGAGATCATCATAGTATCTTGTGTATGATGAGTTATACTTTGACTTGAGACCCTTAGGGTATATCAAAGGGTATGCTTGGGTATAATAAGTTGTACATGGAGATAATGTATGATCAATAAAGAATCTACCACTTCTAGTAAAAGAAGAAAAATGTCCTATGTGATTCGATAAATGACAACCCAGTAGTCCTTGGCCAAGGCAAAATGAAATTAGAATGGAGTTTCTAATTTGCATTATTTGCAGTTGTGCATTTAAGAATCGAAAAACATATAATTAAATAAAATAAGACTTGACAATAATTCCATGTCTTATATTTAATTGGGACATTGTGTGGTGGAAGGATTGAATTATACGGTAACTATTTACTCAAAGGTTCTTTTATTATTAATGTTGAAATCTATATTATCTGAAAAGTCGTTGATCGCTAGGGAGGCTTATCCATATTGTAGAATAAATATTATTTATTTAAATAAATTATTAGTTTAATTTATTTATTTAAGTAAGATTAGAATTATTCTAATTGATTTATTCACAACCGGTTTAATATGGAGAACCTAAAGGGTCGCATCATAAAAGGAAAAATAATTATTTAAGAAGTTAATGGCATAATCGTAATAATAAGTTAAGTATATTTAATTTAATCTATGGTGATAGAATAAATTAAATAGCTTAATATTTATTATTTAATATTTTAGAAATATTAAATATAAATTAATAAAAGGAGTCTTATTATTATTATTATTATTATTTAATTTCTAAAAGAGTTTGGGAATTAATTAATAAAAGTACTCTCATATATTCCTAATAAAATTAGGAGGTTAAATTAGTTAAAAGATTTTAATTAATTATTCCTAATAAGATTAGGAGCCTAATTAATTAAAGGAGTTTAATTAATTAAATAAAACCCTATTCCTTAATTGTTGAGGGTTGTCTACATCTATAAATAAGAGGAGTCTTATTATGGGTGAGGTGATTGACACTTTCACAACAAGTGAATGCGTAATTCCAATAGTTGGGAGAGTACGCCTTTTCTATGAGAGATAGAAAAACTAGGATTTTGCCAAATACCCATCTTATTGAATCCTTCTTCTTCCTTGGTGGATCACATCTAGAGGCCAAACACATGGGTGACTAACATTGATCAAAGGAAAGAACCAAACCCGGTAGATTCAAGTTGAACGCAAAAAGGATTGGAGGTGAACTTGTACCTGAGGAAGCTCGGATCTTCAAGAGTATGATTCTTGTTCTTTCTTTTTCGTTTAATTAATAATTGTGCATAAAGGTTGATCCGGGTATATGGTTTGTAAAATTTTAAAACTCTGATTTTCCATGCTTACGCTTAATTTGTGCAATTTGATTGCGTTTATGAATATTACAAAACTAACAGTTGCTTGCATGAGAGTCAAACCTTTATGCGAATTATTAATTGTCAAATTTGATATGTATATTGATGTGTTTAGAACAATTTAATTGGGCATAATTTTATTGTATAAATAATAATAATAATTAAAAAACAATTTGCAAAGTCTGTTATCTGCGAACTGATATTTTTTATTTTTGATTGCCTGTGATTTGCTGGCTTAACACGTGAATCAATTTTTTTTAACAAGCCAGGAGGTAGGATGGGTGAATCTATATATGGTTATATACTTAATAGTTATATAGTTATATATTAGATTCCTATCTTGTTTTGTGGAGTCAGCGTGAATCACTTTTAATTTGGTGTCTATTTTAATATTGGTTCCGCGAATATACAATATAACAGATAGGCCTGGCAAAATATGATTATGAGTTGATTTTGGTTTACAAAATATGGTTATGGTTCCATTTAAGAACTAAAACCATATTAACCATTTTTAATATGGATAATGTGGGTTGGAACCATATGGTTATGGTTAAAACCATATTAACCATTTTAATATTGTTATGGGTTATGGGTTTCATGAAGACCTGATTTGACACTAATATTATGTAATTATGTATATACCCCTTACCCCCACCCCAACCCACCCCACCCTACCCCACCCCACCCCACCCCAACCCAACCAAAAATAATAATATTATGTGATTATGTATATACCCCTTACCCCCCACTCCCACCCCCACCCCACCCCACCCCACCCCACCCCCACTTACCTACCCAACCACCCACCCCACACAACCCCTTACACCCATCCCACCACCCCACTACCATTAAAAAAATAATATAATGTGATTATGTATATACCCCTTACCCATCACTCCACCCCATCCCGCCCCACCCCACTCCACTCCACCCACCCCAACCCTACCAAAAATAATAATATTATGTGATTATGTATATATCCCTTACCCGACCCCGACCCCGACCCCCTTACGCACCCACCCCTTACCAGCATCCCCCCACCCCACCTACCTCCCCACCCACTCCCCACCCACCCCCACCCACCCCCACCCTACCCCACCCACGCACCCACCCACCCAAAACTCCTTCCCAAAAAATGATATTAAGCGATTATGTATATCCCACCCACCCCTACCCCACATCCCACCCCCACGCCCACCTACCTACCCACCCCACCCCACCCCACTCCACTCCACCTACCTACCTATCCACCCACCCAACACTCCCTCTCAAAAAAATGATATTAAGCGATTATGTAAACTCCACCCACCCCACCCCACCCCACCCCACCCCACCCCACCCCACCTCTCCTCTACCCACCCACCCCACTCCTATTAACCTACCCCCACCCCCACCCCCACCCACACCCACACCCAAAAAAATAATGTGTACACCACCCACCTCACCCCGCGAATATACAATATAATAGCCTGTTATACTATTATTAACAGGGTTCATCCCACACGTTTTTAATAATAATAATAATAATAATAATAATAATAATAATAATAATAATAATAATAATAATAATAATAATTTTATAATTAAAATAAAAAGTTTATTTTAATTTTAAAATTGAGATTTCATGCTAACTAATTAGAGTTGGAATTGGATTCCTATGATAACTAATTGAAGTTGAAATTGGATTCTATGTTTCCTAAAATAAAGGAGTTTATTTGTTAATAGGAAAGTGAATCTATGTTTCCTTAAATAAATGAGTTTATTTAGATATGAAATAAGATTTCATATTATTCAAAATAAAGGAGTTTATTTTTGAATAGAAAGAGAATCCGTGTTTCCTTTAATAAAAAGTTTTTTTATACTTGGAATTGGATTCCATAATTAATTAAAATAAAGGAGTTTATTTTGATTAAAATAAAATAGTTTATTTTATTCAAAATTGGATAAATTAAAATAAAATAGTTTTATTTTGATGTATATTTGGATTAGAATAAAGTAGTTTATTTTGATTCAAAAATAGATTTTATGCTAACTAATTTTTCCCATTAAATGATATCAATATATATATTGAATGTTTATTATTCATGAGATGAATATTATTTATTGATGCATATGGTGATGTGTATGATAATAAATGGGGTTGATTATGGACTATTGACAAATGTGATTGGATTTTATTTTAGTTGAATGCATGAATGTATGAGTTTTATTAAATGAGGTCTGTGTACTTCGTCTTCTCTAATTTTTCTTAATGTAAATTCTATCTCCCTCCTATGTACTTCCCCTTGACTGCTGATCAAGGTTTTTGTTTATTTTTAATAGTTTTATAATAGGAATAGTTAGAATTAATTTTGAAGAATTGGAGATCAAGGAGCAAGAAACGCTTGAAGGCCCATTTGTAATGGAGCCCGGGTTTAAATGTAATAGTTATATTTAAATATTAATTCATGCAACCCTAGGGTTTGACCTTTTGGTTCACTTGGTGGCTCTAGTGAACCAAACTAGAATAAAAGTCCATAATCAATCCGTGTAGAATATAGTAATCTATATGTGCATGCTTATACAATATATATATATTATATATTATACAAACATGCTTTGCATGTTAATTAATATGACACGTATTTTATATATATATATATATATATATATATATATATATATATATATATATATGTGCATGCGCGCTAAGCAAGATGAGACAAATTAATAACAAACCCCTCAAATATTTTATATTAAGTTGTAATGTTCAAAGTTATTTGGAATATCGAACGTCGCCTTTTAGCATGATAGAAACAATAGAGTGTTGAATATTTAATATGAGTTTGTTGTGCACACACAAGGCAAGTATTAAATATTTAAGATGTTATTTTTATTACATATGATGTTTATAAGGAATTGGACACTACTGCTTTGTTGTGCACACACAAGGGCAGTAGTTTTCTCTTCACTTATATGGAAATGCTGGGTCTGACTTAACTTAAATCATTTTAGTTCAGATGTGCACACACTTGACCATTATGATTTAAGAGGCAAAATAAAAGGAGTTGCATAGTTGATGTAATTGACAAGAGTTGTCTACCTATTTATTTATATATAGTTTGTTGTGCACACACAAGGCTATATACATTTGAAATGTGATCTTTATTCTCACTAGCATATCTTTAATTAGATATTTTCGAACTATATAAGTGAGGGTAATATAGTTTGATGAAAATAGTGGGAGATACCAATTTAAAACAAGACCTAATTTATTTTTGTAATTAATAAAAGAATGTATGCTAAAATTTTGTTAATTACAAATTCATTTACAGAATTTTACAATGTCTAAATTACTATCACTGTGAAGCATATTAGATGCTATTTAACCGGACCGAATTAAACAGATTGGTTAAGGAAATTGTGAAAAGTTCTGACGGCTGAAAAACTATTTTATGTCCTTATTACGTCTATCCCTGCAATGGTTGCAGACAATGCCTCTGTGGAAGAGATTGCTACTTTTAGAAAGTGGCAAGATGATGCACAGTTGGCTTAATGCATCATTCTCGCATCCATGATTAACGAGCTTTAACGTCAGCATGAAACTATGAATGCTCTTACTATATTCTTGCACATCAAGTAGTTGATGGTGAGGAAAGTAAGACTGATAGATATCAGATATCTAAGGAGCTCTTCTGATCTAGAATGATCGATGACACTACAGTACAGATAAAAGTCCTTAACATTATCAATTTGATTGATCAATTAGGACAACATGTTTTGTCATGGATGGAGAGTTGAGCCAAAATTTGATCTTGCACTCACTTCTGGACTTCTTTCACAATTGTTGTGAATTTTTTATATGAACAAGCTAGATATTAGCCTCGCTGATTTGCTTAACATGTTAAAAATGTTGAGAGTCACTTTCCAACCAAGAAAGACCAAGTCTTACTGGTAGGGGTCAAATGATCTTCTGAAAAGAAGAATGATTCAAAGAAGGTAAATGGAAAGATAAAAATAAAGGATAATAAGAATAAAACTGATATGAATAGCAAATGAGTTTACTTCCACTGCAATAAGCCTGGACACTGGAAAGAAACTACAAGAAGCATTTTGCAGAGGCTAACCAGGAGAAGCTTAGTGAAGTTTTGGTTACAAATACAATTTTGTTCATGATTTAAAATAAATTTTCTTTAAGTCAAGTTTCTACTTGGGTATTGGATATCGACTTTGGTTATCATAAATATAGATTTATGAAAGGACCAAGCAGAAGTAGAAAGATAAACAAATATAAGTAAACCTATGTGTGAGAAATGAAGCAAAGGTTGCCACATTAGCCATAGAAACTTATAGTTTAGCAATGCCTACGGGCAAATCTATTAAGTCAATAAGTTGTTATTGTATTCCAGTTCTTGTTAGAAACATTATTTCTATTTTTTTTGTTGGACAATGAAAACTTTCGTATTATATTTAAGAACAATTGTTGTTCTATTTATAATAATAATGTTTTTTTATAGAACTGGAATATTACTTAATGGATTTTGTATACTTGACTTACGTGAAAATAATTTTACAAATTAAACAAACTAGTATAAGAAAGTGAGATGATCATTCAAAGAGTTGAATGTGTGTATCTGCTGAAATACAAGTGTGAATTATTTGTAAGGTTCAAAGAATTCAGAAGTGAAACAAATTAACAAAGTATTAAGATTCTTTGATTAGATTAAGGAATAAATACTTGTGCAATAAGTTTCCAGATCATCTCAAATGGTTTTCTCATAATAGACGCCTCCTGATACGCAATAATTGATTGATGTATCTGAAAGGAAAAATCGTACCTTATTGGACATGGTGCGGTCCATAATGATTTTATCGACATTCCAGTATCCCTCTAGGGTAATGTCCTAGAAATGGCTGCATATCTACAAAAGGTAACCTCAAAATCCAGCCCCAAGACTCCATAAAAGTTATGGACAGGGAGGATTCCTAATCTTAAGTATGTTAAGATAAGGGGTTTTCCAACTTATGTGAAAATGTTTCAAGAGGATAAGCTTGGGACAAGATTTGACAAGTGTCGATTTGTGGGACATCCTAAAGTAAGTTTAGGGTATATGTTCTATAATCTTACTTAGAAAAAGGTGTTTGTTACAAAACACGTTGCCTTTTAAGATAAAGATGTTTATCAATGAAGGGGCTAGTGGGAGGATAATAGATCTTAAAGAGTTCAAGAACCACAAAACACTATAAGTTAAATAAGAGGAACATGTAGATAAACCTATTGTACCACAACCAAATCGTAAATCTGGAATAGTACCGAAGATACCTAGGAGGTATGGATTCATCATAGATGATGATGATGAGGTACACATCATGGAAGATGATGATCCAGTTACATACGATGAGGTAAAAGTTGTAGATACTCAGAGAAATAAATTGAAGCAAGCTTCTCAAATATGGAACATTCTTTTTGATGAGACAATCAAAAGAATTTGATTTTATCAAAAACAATAATGAACCTAGTGTGTACAAAAGGGTCAGTGGGAGCGTCGTGACATTTCTAGTATTATATGTTGATATATTACGGATAAGGAATGATATACTAATGCTACAATCAGTAAAGATAAAGTTGTCTAAACATTCCTCCATGAATGATTTGGGAAGAGTATCGTAATTGGGGATAAAAATCTATATAGATAGATTTAAAAGGATGCTCAGCTTAACCCAATGAACGTATAATCATTTGATGCTAAAGTCGTTTAGCATGGCAAACTCCAAGAGATGTCTCATGTTGATGAGCCTTAGAGTGTATCTTTCTTAATAGTCCCCATAGACTCCTAAAAGAGAAATCGCATGAGTAACTATCATGTATGCAATGAAATGTACGAGACCTGATGTTGATTAGTCATATTCTGGAGAAGTTCACTGTGAGACAGTGAAAAACATCTTAAAGTACTTAACTGGAACTAAGGATGTGATCATATTCATGGTGGGTCTAAATTAAAACTAGAGGGCTTAACAGACTCAAGTTTTTCAGATAGACCAAGACGACAAAAAATCCACTTTAAGGTAAAGCGTTACCTTGAACGGTGGTGCAGTGAAATTGGAAAGGTTTCAAACAGCAAAGAGTTGCTGGTTTAGTGATAAAGACAAAGTATATAGCTATAAATGAAGCTGCAAGTTGCTTGTTTGGATTAAAAGTTCATTACAGAACTAGGAATAGTTCCTAAATCTCATCTTGGATCTAAACATGTGTTGTGACACTTTCATTTGATTATAGGAATCATTGAAAGATGGGAAATCACTATAGAGATAGTGAACTCTCAAGAACAACATTACATATTCATTAACAAAAGCTTATCTAACAGCAGGATAATCGTCACTTAGAGAAGAAGGGTATGAGATACCATAACGATTGGCTTTAGTGCAAGTGGGAGATTGAAAGTAGTATGCACACAAGCCAATCATGTTTAATGATAAAACATATACTTTATAACAATCTTATTCATTTATTAATAAAAATTATTAATTTATTAAAGGCTTTTAATTATCTACATGATGCTGTTTTATAATATGTGATAAACCCATAGTTTTAAGCAATGCTTTTAAAATAATGATGATGATCATTCTAATGAGATCTAAATTCTTAGAAAGCTTAAAACTAAAATAGTTCCCAATCGTTGGATTACTAAATTGGGAATTAATGAATCCGGATAGATTGGTACATACGTTGCTTGCTCATTTGATGAGGATGATTGATCTCATGATCATTTGTGTGGAGATACTAAAACAAGTATGTAGATGCTTATTAGAGAATAAGTTCACTGAACGTGGCTCGCTAAGGAATACCTAATGGAGTTTTACTTGCCTATCAATAGGAATTCCTGTAGTGATAGTAGTACAAGTGATCCTTGGACTTGAGATCATCATAGTATCTTGTGTATGATGAGTTATACTTTGACTTATTCCTTAAGACCCTTAGGGTATATCAAAGGGTATGCTTGAGTATAATAAGTTGTACATGGAGATAATGTATGATCAATAAAGAATCTACCACTTCTAGTAAAAGAAGAGAAATGTCCTATGTGATTCAATAAATGACAATCCAGTAGTTCTTGGCCAAGGCAAAATGAAATTAGAAAGGAGTTTCTAATTTGCATTATTTGGAGTTGTGCATTTAAGAATCGAAAAACATATAATTAAATAAAATAAGACTTGACAGTAATTCCATGTCTTATATTTAATTGGGACATTGTATGGTGGAAGGATTGAATTGTACGGTAACTATTTACTCAAAGGTTCTTTTATGATTAATGTTGAAATCTATATTATTTGGAAAGCCGTTGATCGCTAAGGAGTCTTATCCCTATTGTAGAATAAATATTATTTATTTAAATAAATTATTAGTTTAATTTATTTATTTAAATAAGATTAGAATTGTTCTAATTGATTTATTCACAACCGGTTTAATAAAAGGGTCACACCATAAAAGGAAGAATAATTATTTAAGAAGTTAATGGCATAATCGTAATAATAAGTTAAGTATATTTAATTTAATCTATGATGATAGAATAAATTAAATAGCTTAATATTTATTATTTACTATTTTGGAAATATTAAATATAAATTAATAAGAGGAGTCTTATTATTATTATTACTATTATTATTATTTAATTCCTAAAAGAGTTTGGAAATTAATTAATAAAAGTATTCTCATATATTCCTAATAAGATTAGGAGGTTAAATTAATTAAAAGATTTTAATTAATTATTCCTAATAAGATTAGGATCCTAATTAATTAAAGGAGTTTAATTAATTAAATAAAACCCAATTCCATAATTGTTAAGGAGGGTTGCCTACATCTATAAATAAGAGGAGTCTTATTATGGGTGAGGTGGTTGACACTTTCACAACATGTGAATGCGTAATTCCAATAGTTGGGAGAGTACGCCTTTTTCTATGAGAGAAAAACTAGGGTTTTGCCAAATACCCATCTTATTGAATCCTTCTTCTTCCTTGGTGGATCACCTCCAGAGGCCAAACACTTGGGTGGCTAACGTTGATCAAAGGAAAGAATCAAACCCGGTGGATTCAAGTTGAACGCGAAAAGGATTGGAGGTGAACTTGTACCTGAGAAAGCTCGGATCTTCAAGGGTATGATTCTTGTTCTTTCTTTTTCGTTTAATTAATAATTGTGCATAAAGGGTGATCCGGGTATATGGTTTGTAAAATTTTAAAACTCTGATTTTCCATGCTTCCTCTTAATTTGTGCAATTTGATTGTGTTCATGAATATTACAAATCTAATAAGTTATGATAGATGACTTACATGTTTCATGTGTGGAAAATGAGTTAGAATTGTAAATGTTTTTTTTAAAAAAAATATAGTAAAGTAAGCTTGAAAAATTTGCAAAATCACTTAGTATGAATAAATGTACTAATTTGGTTGTATTATATGGTTGGGTAGTTGGCATAGCATGTAATGATGTTGGTTTTTGCGAGATTATAAAGTTATATTGCAAATAAGTTTGGAAAATGTGAAGTTAGTAAGCTAACTTGTTAAGTTATATATGTTTATGATGGTTTATTATGTGAATTAGATTCTTGTAGACTAAAGCAGAGCCATGGAGATTAGCGTGGTTGTGCGAATTAAGAAATAAGGAAGACAAAATGGGTATAGAACATAAACGAATAGCTAAGAGATCGTCCCATTTAAGGAACTCACCCATCATGTTCATAAAGGACTGTTTTCGTTAAAAATAATGAATTGATCGAAACCAATACCCAAGTTATATGGCATTACTGGCGATCTCGTGCGGAATTTTTTTGATTTAATTTTAGATAAAATTTATTAATTTTCTAATGCTTTATTGATTTCTTGTTTCCTCTTGCAGCCGTCTTCCCTGTATAAAGGAATGGAGTCCTAAGCACACTCGCTAAGCTGGTTACACTGCTTTGTCTACCAAGAATGGCATGTTTTGGTGCTTTTTGATTTAATATGTATTTTCTTATTTGTGGATTGTAGTATTATGAGGTATTTGAATATTAGAGAGGGTCATCAGATGATAGTGGTATAGAAATAATTTATGAGAATTTATATACAGTTGTCTATCTATTGAAGCAAAATTCGTTAGACTCTTGGTTTGCTTGTTGGGACAACACGGGAATTTGAGTATGTTTAGGATGAATTCGTGGAGCTTGCAATAGATGGAAAAGTTGTAGAGTTTGCTTCTATGCTCATGGTGGCCAACATAAAGCTTTATGATATTAAGGGAGAAGTTTATGAAATTATAGAAGGATCTATACATGATAAGGATTCGACACCAAACGTAGAATCTGTGCACTAGTTACTAAGAGTTTTTGATGATGTAGGACACCACATTACAAAATACATCAAGGAAGATAAGTATAATGTATGTGTTACATCTTCCTTTTTTTATTTTTTTGGTGGGATTTTGACTTCTCACAAATTAAGTTGTAGATGATTGCAATAATGTTTACATCTACTGCTTTGAAATAGGTTACTAAATATCAAGCAATCGAAGATGTTACGTGTATGCTTCAGGGAACTGACTTAGCTCCTTTGGAGACGTCAGATACTGATTTGAGTGTTTACAGCTGGTTAGAAACTTGCCAACTTACCCACATGCTCATTTATTTATTTCTGTCTATATTCTTTGTTGTAGTCTAATGTTGGTGTCAGTGTCACCATCCCTTGTTTGCTAAATCTGATCAATGCTTATGTTTCTTCATACCTATAAATTGATTGGACAAGGTACCGCGATGAGGAACCTTCATACCCCTCGAAAGGTAACTCTTATAATTTTCATTAATTGGGCTTTTCATGAGATGAGTAACAGGATATTCCCAAGTAAAGTTGTAATTATGTTGGCTAACTTGTTCTGTTGCTATTATCTTTGTTCAACTGCTCCTTATGAAAATGTAAGGCTATTGCATGACGTTGGCATGGCACACTATTCTAAATCAGGATTTAAATGGGAGGTGTCATATAAGAAATTGTATACTTGGAGGTCTAGAAAGAAAAAGGTAAAAATAAAATTTTCATATTCAAAATTTGGCCCTCGAGCTATTGATTCAACCTGCAAGTTTGGTTCCAAAGTCATCAAGTCATATTTTGGTCCTTTACTGGTAAACATAACACTTTTGGTCTAGCTCTAATTCTAACTCTCAACTCTATTACAATTTAGTTGTCGAGTATAAAGATACGGGCTAATTTAGTACTACCTCCATTTCGAATTATATTATCATTGTTGAGTTTCTTTCAAATTTAAAATTAATACCCAAACAACTAAGCAGACCAAAGTCACAATAAGTCATTAAAATATGTCTTCAAGACATTCCTTTGACATACTTGCTTATTGTCTGCATGAATTTGGTTGTTTACTCATTCATTTTTATGTATTGTTGTTCCATCTGTATATCGTATGATTGATTTTGTGACGTGCAAATTCTTACGGGTATTTAAACTTTATTATCTTTACGTCCTATTTAATTTTTTTTGGTTGTAACGTCTTCCCTAAGTTGGGCTATTAGTATAGTGTTCATGGTCTTGGACGTCTGCTAGTATGCTACAATGTTCAAGTATTGGACGTCTGCTAGTATGCTACAATGTTTGAGACGAGTAAAAATTTTCCATGTTAATTTTTTCTTTTTGGATGATTTTGTATGTGCTCTATTTGAGCTAATTTAATCTGCAAAATACAGCTAATAAATGAAATTGATATTTACTTGTTTTACCATATGATGAAGAGTTTGGTTGGGATGTCATTTATATATTAGGATATCTTGACCATTTTTTTACTTTTCACTTTTCCACGGCTCCCTTTATAATTTGAATTTATGAAGTGCAGTTTTTCAATTTGCTCCTACCTTTTAGAAGCTTATCTTATGATTTTGTTACTTCAGCTCTTTGCCAAAGCTGTAAAGCCAAGGGCATACTTTAAGCGGTACCAGGTTAAGTTTAAGAGAAGGAGAGGTAAGTTTTGATATATTGTAGCTAAATTGTCGTTGTTTATAGTTTATTAGTGCAATATTACACGTAGACTTTATTAGGCTATTATTGATTGTATTTTTGGTTAAAATCTCTACAGAGGGTAAGACCGATTATCGTGCGAGGATTCGTCTGATCAATCAGGATAAGAACAAGTATAACACCCCAAGTATTCTCCAATGAAGGTTAATCATAGATTTACCATTGTGAACCATCTAATTTATTTTAGAAGTAAACATAATATTGCTTTTTGTACAAGATTATTCAACTATTTTTCATTTTGTACTACTTTTGTAGGTGCTGCTGATGACCTTACAAAATGCACCCCCAGGACTTGATTGTGCGAGGGACGAGATTTTCAAAGGTCTGTAAATTTCTTAATTATATCTTTAAATTCCTTGATTAACCTCTTTATTGGTGTAGTGGCTAATGCTATTTTAATATTGGCAGAATACTTGGAGGATGAACCATGGTTGAAATTATTGTGTAAGCTTAAGTATTGTTTCCTATTATAAACATTTCTTTCTTGATTTTTTTTTTCATATATGGCTCTAGTGTTAACCTCTTAATGGCAGATAGTGTCAACTAAGACGGGCTTTGTAGTTTTCAGTCGTACGAAGTTTGATTGTAAAGATGATGAATGATCATGTATCAGGTGATTTTATTTAATTAATAATGTTTTAGTTTTTTTTGTATTTCTATCATAATTTGTTATGGGGTTATTGAGACATAATTTTTTTGTTTATAAAATAATTTTGACATTCGTTACATAACAAAAGAAAAGGCAATATTTATATCGTTGCAAATCATAACAAATTTCGTTGCACATGAAAAGTAAACGATAACGTATAGTGTCGTTAATTGACAATAACTTTTGTTGCTCTCTAAAAACAATCACCTTTGAATAGTAAAAAAAATCAACGGCAACGCAAAATTTTGTTGCAAATTAATATATAACTGGTTTATTTAGTACATTTAGCAACAAATATCGTTACCAAAAAATATACAATTAGCAACGAAAACCAATTAAGGCAACAATTTCTATATTGTTCAGTAACGGCAAATTTCGTTGGCAAATGTGCATCAAATGCAACGAATTTTATCTTCGTTGGAAAATAAAAAGATTCTTTTCGTTGCCAATTAGGCATATTTTGCAACTAAAATTATTTTTCAGTAACAATTTCTTAATAAATTTGCTACAAAATATTTCATTGCTAAATGATTTATGATTTTACATGAAAACAAAAATTTGTTGCGAAATATATTACTTTCTGCAATGAATTTTTTTTGTTACTAGACAATTAGCAAAGCTCATTGCGCAACGAAATTTCCAACGATCGAAAAATCGTTGCAAATGGTGATTTGTTGCAAAATCACCATTTTTCGTAGTGTTTAGAGAGAAAAACTTCAGAAAATCCTGATCCTTTGTGGCTAGTACCGCGACTCTTTTACAGCAGATCGTGTGACGATTCGCGAGACGTTCGTGTGGATACCGTAGAGGTGCAGTTCGTTTGGATTGCGTTGGAGATTTGATCGTATCAATTCTAGCTTCTATAATCGGTATAAATTTCTTACCACTGAATTAATATGTTTTTCGCATGAATCCTATTTTAGGGTTTTTGAATTGTGTTTAAAATTTTTATATTCCGCTGCATTTTTGTGCCGAAAACCCTACAAGTCTAGCGTGTCAGTAAGTCAGATGGCTGAACAACAAATTTCCAGGAAGTCACCATCAGTGTTCAGAAATGTTTGATGCATTTAATACTTCAACGGACGTCTTCAAACTGACATATTTTAAAGGCTCCTTTATATACAAATCATCAAACACAGATACAAACAATCAAGTACAGAACAAAAGCTGAAGAACACTCAACGCTCAACTCTACGATCAAGGAAGAAAGCTTGCTCAACTACTCAGTTCTTTCGAACATATGCTTAACAGTAACTGAGTAGCACTACCCAAGAACTCAACTCTTAACAAGTGTATTCCAAGTCTATTGGACTTGAAGAGTTTTAAGTGAACTAAGAAGTTCCAAGACTGTTGGTCTTGAAGGAATCTAAGTGATTCAAAGACTGTAAAGATATCCTTAGTGGATTTCTACTCGAGGAGTAGAAGAGTGGACAAGGAGTCTTGAGTGCTCTGAATCACTTAAAAACACTATCTTTTACATTATTATTATAATTGCTATATCTTTCATAACTGCTTATCACCTATTAACTTAATTTATCTTAAAGGGGAACAAACAAATCTTATATTCCACCGTGGTTAATTTATTAACAAATCAGACAAGTATTTTGAAAAAGAAATTTTAAAAAATCTAATCAACCCCCCCTTCTAGATAACTATTGTGTCTCTGGGAACTAATAGATGATATCTGAAATGAAGATCAATCTTTGAGAAGAATTTAGCAGCTTGTAACTGGTCAAATAAGTCATCCATGAGAGGTAACAGGTGTAACGACCCCAAAATAGGTCCATTCAATCCAACCCATTCTGAGTCGCCAAATACATGGTACAGAAAACAACTACAACTTTATTACAATAATTGTCTTATAAAATACAACAACATATATATACTGTGAGTTTGGATACAAATATATACCAAATGTGACACATGTCCCAACCGTGGACAACACCTCACAGTGACACCTTACATAAAGGTATAATCAAAAACTGTTTTAGAAACTAAAATCTTTGGGAAGTGCTTAAGGAAACCTTCGTACATGGGAGGCCATGCGTCTAGGTTATGATAGATATCATATGTCCAGAGAATTATCCTTGGTTGACCTAATAGATCCCAAAGAAAAACGAGAAGATTACTATCATATTCTTCCCAATGATGAGTCTTTTCTTGACATATCATTATCTCCACTGTCTCTAATCGTAAATTATACTCCAAACAAACACCAAGATTATATAGGAAGTGCTCGTAAATATACTCAGCAAGTGGATGAGCACATCCCTGTCTTATGATGACTCGAGGTTGTATGTCATTAGACATTTTGTATGACAAAACACCCTTCCAAAGTTGAATTCACCTCACCCTCAACATCTATAGACCACCGTTCTATTCCCCTGTTATTCCCCGCTCGACCCAGCTACACTTTTATTACCTGAAAGGAATTGTAAAGCAAAAGGGTGAGCACAACTAGCTCAGTAAAGAATATCATGACTAAAGATAAATATATTATCAATAGTCTTCAACAGTAATACATCAGAGATTTAGAACATATGGTAGATGATAAAACTTTTCAACCATAATTGCAGCGGAACGAGCAATCCATTAGAAGAGTCAAATAGACCATAAAGTCTATTATCTTCTTCATGTTAAAAGTCCACCAACAATATTTTATCCCTGTAACATCAATCAACAATTCCTTTCCACAATCATATGAATAACTCATAACCATAAGTGTGTTTATAAATTCCTCTTCTCAATTAGGACGAAGATAATTTACATCACCTGTCTTTACCTGAAACATCAAAGATCATGGTTATACCAAATCACAGTTCCTGTTCATAATCATACTAATAAATTCATCTTTGCACTACGGTCAAAGATATACATCAACAAGTCATCTTTCCACTACAGGCCAAAGATATTCATCAACAAGTCATGTTCATCTAAACACCTGTTCATCTTTGCACTACGGGCCAAAGATATTCATCAACAAGTCATCTTTGTACTACGGGCCAAAGATATTCCTCAACAATTCATCTTTGCACTACATGCCAAAGATATTCCTCAACAATTCATATTTGCACTACAGGCCAAAGATATTCCTCAACAGTTCATATTTATATTCAAGACCAATAAAACTTTCATCACTTATTTTCACCTGAACCACCAAAGTTGTTAGTTAAGTTCACAATTCATATTTATAATAACATGAATTAACAATTCCTTCTTGCCACAAGGCTTAATAGATCGTTTACTCAATATCCTTATCCCAAAGGCTGAAGATATTCAAGTGTAATGACAATGATCATAACAATCAGTTGTCTACCTTTGCACTACGTGCCAAAGATATTCAACTATAAAACCAATCGCTGAGACTCAGCTAAATAAACCATCCCCGCACTACGGCCAAGGATATTCATTAGTATCACCAATGGTCATGATCATGTAATACACCTGTCCATCTTCGCACTACGGGTCAAGTCTATCAAACAACAGATCAATAATACTTCAAAACAACTGATTTTGAAGCAGAACTCAAAAATAACGATCAAAACATGGATACAATCAAAGATAGTAACCAAAATAGACATCTTGGACAAAAAGAAGAAATTTCATTTTTCGATGAATAGTGTCGTATTCGTGAATATTGCCGTATACGTGAATAGTGCCGTATACGTGAATAGCAACTCCGACACCAAAAGATAGAAATTTCACAAAAAAAAACATATTCACGCTTCGTGAAGAGTACTCGCGAATAGTAACTTGTGAATAGTAACTCATGAATAGTAACTCGTGAATAGTAACTCGTGAATAGTAACCCCGACATGAAAAAGTTTCAAATTTGATTAAAAAGTTCACCAATATTTCGGCATAATGATATTGAAGAAAAAATATCATTTAAGAAGAAAATAATACCCCTTACTATCCCTTACAATCCCCTACCTCAAAAAAGCAGTAATTCTGACTGGAATAACGCTGAACGAACTTGCACCGTATAGCAACACTTAAAGTATACTCACAAGAACACACTTGATATATATAGAGAGAAGTAGAGAGGAAGCTTATGTTTCTGGTGTGATTTTCAATTCTAACTTAGCCCTCTATTTATAGGAAAATGCTAGAACGCCAAAGGAGACTAAAATAATAAAATATTATTTTCTTTTTCTTATTCCACACCAACCTTCACCAACCAATTTTGAAAGCCATCTTTGGTCAAAAACATCAGCCACCCATGTGCCAACAACGACAAAAACGTTTTTCTTAAATAAAATAATTAAAACTTCCAAAAATTAATTATTTCGGAACTCCGAAACTTCAATAATTCATGATAAATAGACCTTTTGTCAGAAAATTCGAATCTCGCGAGGTTTTATAGAAAATTCAATTCTCTATAACTTTACAGAAGGAAGTTTTTCCAAATTCCAAACAGAAAGTGACCGAAATCCACAAACAAACGATTTTACAGTCTATAATAAATTTTCGGTCAAGAATTGAGTCCACCGACACACAAAATATGTGTTAAACATTTAATGCCACAAAAATACTCTTCATTCTCATATTCTCATATATCCCACATTCATTGTAAAATATCACCGTTAATATATTATTAAAATAATATATTTAAATGAATTATTTTATCAGAAAAAGATAAAATATTAATTTTCAACAATTGTTACATTAAAAATTTTCTCCATCTATATCCACACAAAATAAATATTTTTTTTATCATAATAATCAATAATTAATTATTAAAATTAATATTACAGAATCACAGTACTGACAACCAGGCCGTTCCCAGGATAGAGGGGGCTTTCCAATAAGGATTTCTCCTCACTGGCGCGCAATTAGATGACCAAACCTCTCCTTGACAGAACTTTCTAGACATTGCCAATAATGTTATCTGATAATATTATTCAAATAATATGAATTATTGATCTGATAATGGAAAATATTGTGCAATGACAATTATTGAAACAACAATAATATAAAATATCAACGCAGCAATTATTGAATCAATAAAATAAAATATTGAACAGTAATTACTGTAACAATTATTGAGTAGTGCTTTCTTACGTAAGAATCAATAATTCAAAAATACTGTGTAATACCGTGTGCTACTGTGCAACAACGCGTATTACTTTATCTTACCAACCGGGTATTCCAACAGTGTTAACGGTAACGATTACGCCGTTATTTATAAAAACTTAATTTTGTCGTTTTCTTCATCCGACAGTTATTATGTTATGGGGCCTACAAATGGTTGCGCTGTCGTACGAATATTCCCCGACAACAATGAATATTTTATAACCACTTGCGTATTTTGAAAAATATTTCATATACCACCCTTAACTTTAACTTTTATCAATTTAACCATTTACTTAATAGTAATTATAAGAAAAATTGAATACTTTTATTTCATAAAATTTGGGGTCTTACAATCTCCCCTCCTTATGAAATTTCGTCCCCGAAATTTACGTACCTGGTATTTCAAAGAGTTGAGAATACCTTGCTTTCATTTCAGATTCCATCTTTCCTTTCATCATAATTTCTCCAATGCTCATCTCCTGTATTTCAGATATCATTCTAGAATACAACTTCAAAACAAGGGTTAATTGAACATATTAACTTATCACATAATATCCTGATATTATGACTGACCAACAAATAAGCTTAGGTAGGACACACTAGCGAAGGATATTACTCGTCTCTCCCTTCCTAGTTCTATTCCCCGATCTCCGCCAGAGATCATATCCCTAAGCTCTGATACCAAATGTAACTCAGGACACCAACTTGTGTCAGCACCTTACATTGGTACCTATCAGTTTGCTACCGCAGAACGGCGTCCCCTACGGAGAGTCTGGCTTCGGTGCATCCCCCATCAACAGGAAGTCACCAGCGAGAGGCTCAGGGCTCTTTACTTATAGCTCTGATACCAAATATAACGACCCCAAAATAGGTCCATTCAATCCAACCCATTCTGAGTCGCCAAATACATGGTACAGAAAACAACTACAACTTTATTACAATAATTGTCGTACAAAATACAACAACACATATACTGTGAGTTTGGATACAAATATATACCAAATGTGACACATGTCCCAACTGTGGACAACACCTCACAGTGACACCTTACATAAAGGTATAATCAAAAACTGTTTTAGAAACTAAAATCTTTGGGAAGTGCTTAAAGAAACCTTCGTACATGGGAGGCCATGCGTCTAGGTTATGATAGATATCATATGACCAGAGAATTATCCTTGGTTGACCTAATAGACCCCAAAGAAAAACGAGAAGATTACTATCATATTCTTCCCAATGGTGAGTCTTTTCTTGACATATCATTATCTCCACTGTCTCTAATCATAAATTATACTCCAAACAAACACCAAGATTATATAGGAAGTGCTCGTAAATATACTCAGCAAGTGGATGAGCACATCCCTGTCTTATGATGACTCGAGGTTGTATGTCATTAGACATTTTGTATGACAAAACACCCTTCCAAAGTTGAATTCACCTCACCCTCAACATCTATAGACCACCGTTCTATTCCCCTGTTATTCCCCGCTCGACCCAGCTACACTTTTATTACCTGAAAGGAATTGTAAAGCAAAAGGGTGAACACAACTAGCTCAGTAAAGAATATCATGACTAAAGATAAATATATTATCAATAGTCTTCAACAGTAATACATCAGAGATTTAGAACATATGGTAGATGATAAAACTTTTCAACCATAATTGCAGCGGAACGAGCAATCCATTAGAAGAGTCAAATAGACCATAAAGTCTATTATCTTCTTCATGTTAAAAGTCCACCAACAATATTTTATCCCTGTAACATCAATCAACAATTCCTTTCCACAATCATATGAATAACTCATAACCATAAGTGTGTTTATAAATTCCTCTTCTCATCTAGGACGAAGATAATTTACATCACCTGTCTTTACCTGAAACATCAAAGATCATGGTTATACCAAATCACAGTTCCTGTTCATAATCATACTAATAAATTCATCTTTGCACTACGGTCAAAGATATACATCAACAAGTCATCTTTGCACTACAGGCCAAAGATATTCATCAACAAGTCATGTTCATCTAAACACCTGTTCATCTTTGCACTACGGGCCAAAGATATTCATCAACAAGTCATTTTTGCACTACGGGCCAAAGATATTCCTCAACAATTCATCTTTGCACTACATGCCAAAGATATTCCTCAACAATTCATCTTTGCACTACAGGCCAAAGATATTCCTCAACAGTTCATATTTATATTCAAGACCAATAAAACTTTCATCACTTATTTTCACCTGAACCACCAAAGTTGTTAGTTAAGTTCACAATTCATATTTATAATAACATGAATTAACAATTCCTTCTTGCCACAAGGCTTAATAGATCGTTTACTCAATATCCTTACCCCAAAGGCTGAAGATATTCAAGTGTAATGACAATGATCATAACAATCAGTTGTCTACCTTTGCACTACGTGCCAAAGCTATTCAACTATAAAACCAATCGCTGAGACTCAGCTAAATAAACCATCCCCGCACTACGGCCAAGGATATTCATTAGTATCACCAATGGTCATGATCATGTAATACACCTGTCCATCTTCGCACTACGGGTCAAGGCTATCAAACAACAGATCAATAATACTTCAAAACAACTGATTTTGAAGCAGAACTCAAAAATAACGATCAAAACATGGATACAATCAAAGATAGTAACCAAAATAGACATCTTGGACAAAAAGAAGAAATTTCATTTTTCGATGAATAGTGCCGTATACGTGAATAGTGTCGTATACGTGAATAGTAACTCCGACACCAAAAGATAGAAATTTCACAAAAAAAACATCTTCACGCTTCGTGAATAGTACTCGTGAATAGTAACTCGTGAATATTAACTCATGAATAGTAACTCGTGAATAGTAACTCCGACATGAAAAAGTTCCAAATTTGATTAAAAAGTTCACCAATATTTCGGCATAATGATTTTGAAGAAAAAATATCATTTAAGAAGAAAATAATACCCCTTACTATCCCTTACAATCCCGTACCTCAAAAAAGCAGTACTTCTGACTGGAATAACGCTGAACGAACTTGCACCGTATAGCAACACTTAAAGTATACTCACAAGAACACACTTGATATATAGAGAGAGAAGTAGAGAGGAAGCTTATGTTTCTGGTGTGATTTTCAATTCTAACTTAGCCCTCTATTTATAGGAAAATGCTAGAACGCCAAAGGAGACTAAAATAATAAAATATTATTTTCTTTTTCTTATTCTACACCAACCTTCACCAATCAATTTTGAAAGCCATCTTTGGTCAAAAACATCAGCCACCCATGTGCCAAGAACCACAAAAACGTTTTTCTTAAATAAAATAATTAAAACTTCCAAAAATCAATTATTTCGGAACTCCGAAACTTCAATAATTCATGATAAATAGCCCTTTTGTCAGAAAATTCGAATCTCGCGAGTTTTTATAGGAAATTCAATTCTCTACAACTTTACAGAAGGAAGTTTTTCCAAATTCCAAACAGAAAGTGACCGAAATCCACAAACAAACGATTTTACAGTCTATAATAAATTTTCGGTCAAGAATTGTGTCCACCGACACACAAAACATGTGTTAAACATTTAATGCCACAAAAATACTCTTCCTTCTCATATTCTCATATATCCCACATTCATTGTAAAATATCACCGTTAATATATTATTAAAATAATATATTTAAATGAATTATTTTATCAGAAAAAGATAAAATATTAATTTTCAACAATTGTTACATTAAAAATTTTCTCCATCTATATCCACACAAAATAAATATTTTCTTTATCATAATAATCAATAATTAATTATTAAAAATAATATTACAGAATCACAGTACTGACAACCAGGCCGTTCCCAGGATAGAGGGGGCTTTCCAATAAGGATTTCTCCTCACTGGCGCGCAATTAGATGACCAAACCTCTCCTTGACAGAACTTTCTAGACATTGCCAATAATGTTATCTGATAATATTATTCAAATAATATGAATTATTGATCTGATAATGGAAAATATTGTGCAATGACAATTATTGAAACAACAATAATATAAAATATCAACGCAGCAATTATTGAATCAATAAAATAAAATATTGAACAGTAATTACTGTAACAATTATTGAGTAGTGCCTTCTTACATAAGAATCAATAATTCAAAAATACTGTGTAATACCGTGTGCTACTGTGCAACAACGCGTATTATTTATCTTACCAACCGGGTATTCCAACAGTATTAACGGTAACGATTACGCCGTTATTTATAAAAACTTAATTTTGTCGTTTTCTTCATTCGACAGTTATTCTGTTATGGGGCCTACAAATGGCTGTGCCGTCGTACGAATATTCCCCGACAACAATGAATATTTTATAACCACTTGCGTATTTTGAAAAATATTTTATATACCACCCTTAACTTTAACTTTTATCAATTTAACCATTTACTGAATAGTAATTATAAGAAAAATTGAATACTTTTATTTCATAAAATTTGGGGTCTTACAACAGGTACCTATTTTTTATGGTGACATGGTTCAACTCCCGATAGTCAATGCAAAGTCGCATACTCCCATCTTTCGTCTTTACGAACAAAATAGGAGCACCCCAAGGAGATGTACTAGGACGAATGAAACCAGTGTCTAAAAACTCCCGTAGTTGGGTTTTTAACTCCTGAAGTTCAATAAGAGCCATTTGATATGGTGTTTTGGAAATGGGTTTTGTACCGGGTTCAAGGTTAATACAAAATTTGATTTCACGCTCTAGGGGTAGGCCAGAAAGTTCTTTGGGAAATACGTCAGGAAATTCATTAACAACATAAATATCATTCAAATCTGATGTATTTTCTTTAAATCCATGACATGGGCTAAGAAAGCTTGACATCCGTTTTTTGATAAACGAATGGCTTTATGGCTTGATATGATAGTGATTGACTTTAGTGATTTGGTTACTTGAATTCTCATAACAGGTTTGTTTGGAATATGAAAACTAACGACCTTACAAAAATAATCAATTTTAGCATGATGAGTAGTTAACCAATCAATCCCTAACATCACATCATATACAAGTATTTTCAAAGAGATGAGATCAACAGGTAATGTGAGGGTGCGAATTTGAATCAAACAAGATTTATAAACAGTAGATGTAATGAAAGTTTCTCCTAACGGAGTTCCAACAGATAAGTCAAAGTCTAATAGGGGTCAAGTTTAAATGTTGAGCACAATTAGGTGAAATAAAAGAGTGGGTAGAACTGGTATCGAATAAGGTATAGATTTTGTTAGAGTTTATGATTAGCTTACCCGTGATAACTTTGTTCGGGTTCTTCGCTTTTTGAGAAGTCACAACAAACGCTTATCCTTGAACCATTGACTTTGACTTGTCCAGGACAGCCTTTGTGCCACCATCCTAGCTGGACTTGACTTTGCTAAAGGATAAAATTAGGCTATGTGACCGTTCTTTCCATAACAAAAACACACGTTTGAAGGTTGTGTATAGTTTGGACTGATGTGTCCCTCCTCTCCGCATCTATAAAATCTAACTAGTGGTCATTCTCCTGCCCTAGAAACGGTTGCTGGTGCTGGTGCTGGTGCTGCTGCCGATGTCTTTCCATCATTGTTGAATCTTCTCTTTTTAAAATTTCCACTTGACCCATTTCTTATATTATCTTGGTTAGGATTACCACCGAAGTGGTTACCATTTCTGGCATGATAATTTCCTCCACGTTAGTTATCACTGCTTTGATGACTGTTGCCACTAGTACGACTATTATCGTGTTGCCAGTTGTTATCTTTTGGTTGAATTATCTTATTATCTCGCTCTAATAATTAAACCCTATTCACAACATCTGAATACAAATAAAGTTTATGAGAAATGAGATATTGAAAAATTTTGGGTTTCAAACCCCTCAGAAACATTCGTGTCATTTTCTCCTCATTATCCACCAAATGGGATACAAACTGGGATAACTCCGTAAACTTAGCCTCGTATTGTGATACAGTCATATTGTTATGTTCTAGTTTGATGAATTCCACCTCCTTCATATGCCGAATACTTTTTGGAAAATACTTTTCGTTGAATAATTCCTGGAACTTCTCCCAAGACATCTTAAGTGCGAAAAGATGAGTACGCTTTACAGATTTCCACCAGTAATCTGCCTCTCCATGCAACATAAAGGTGGAGAAGGGAACCTTTTGCTCCTCTGTGCATCCCAAGACATCAAATATCTTGGTGATCTGCTTAATCCAAGCTTCTGCCTTGAGTGGCTCTGGCTTTGCCAAAAACTTCGGCGGTCCCAACTCCTTGAATTGCTTAGCAGTGACAACCGTGAATTGTCATTGTTTCCACCTGCATTTTGAACATGAATCTCTCGTTTCATGTTGCATGAATTGTTGAAAGCTCGTAAACATCCCATTGTTCATCATTTGGTTGGTGGTGTTGTTTATAGGAGAATTATTGCCTTTCTGATGTACATTATTATGTTTGTCGATTGGTGGTGACTCAATACAACTCTTAATAGTCGTGTAAAATACGAAAAAACATAGGATGTGAGTTTGAATACAAATATTGTCTCATAGACAATATCCAAACTCAAATAAAGTCCTCATTACAATTATTGTCACACTATTTTACAAAATAGTGAGGACTGCTATAATAACCATCTTGGACCATTACTCCACTCCTTGACTAGTCTCAGCTACATTCTCGCCTCCTGAGAAGAACAATGGAACCAAAAGGAAAAGGGTGAGCTCAACTATCCAATTAAAGAATATTATGACTAAGATAATGTACAACAAATTATCCTTAATCCTCAACAAGGAAAAATTTGATAGAATACAATAGACAACAAGTTTTAGATCAACAACTGCAGTGGAAATAACAATCCATTAGAAGAGTCAAGTAGAACATGATGTCTCTTATCTTCTGTGATTTAAAAGTCCATCATCAATATTTTATCCCTGTAACACCAATCAATAAATATTTCTAATCAACGAATTATCTATGCACTACGGGCCAAAGATAATCGTTTGCATCACCAGTGGTCATGATCATGTCATACTTCTGTCCATCTATGCACTACGGGCTAAAGAGGACTTCCACCACAAAACTTATCTGTAACATTAAAGGTCATGATTATACCAATACACAATTCCTGGTCATAATCATACCAATCAACAGTCCATCTTTACACTACGGGCCAAAGATGACTTTTACCACAATATAAGCATGAGGATGATAACAATGATATAAAGAATCAGTCAAGTGAGATGGAGGATAAATATTTGATATTTATAATTCAATTTATCCAGAGTTCAAAAATGTCCAAATTGTCAACATGATAACTAATTGTGAAGTAAAATTCAAGAATGATATTCATGTATCAAAAATAATTTGGACAGGAAAGAAAATTAAATTCTGTTGTGAACAGTACTCATGAATAGTGCCGTATAAATAGTACCCATGAATAGTACCGTATGAATAGTACCTCGACATGAAAAGATTAAATTTTAGTACAAAATTTCAGACCAATATTCCAGTGAAATGATATTAGATGAAGCACAAACCTTAAGGAATTTCTAATCATTTCAGGAATTATAGAAGCAATACTTACCATAGTAAGTTTAAATTTAGGAATATGAAATGAAATAATATCACTTGCATAATATGGAGTATGAAAGAACCCAACCTTGAGCAAACCACCATTGTCAATATCAGAACCCTAGAAGATCCCAAAGAAATCTAAATAGGGAAATACCTTAACCTAAACAAAAAGAGTGAGATGATCCCACTCCTAACCCAGTTAAAGGATGTCTTCGAATGGCCGCATGAAGACATGATCGGATTATCCACAAATTTAGTCGTCTATCAATTGCCCATCAAATAAGGGTTCAAACCAGTCAAACAAAAATAAAGAAAACTGAAGCCAGAATGGAGTTTGAAAATTAAAGAAGAAATTGTCAAACAATTCAAAGCAAACATTATCATGGTATCAACTTACCCTGAATGGTTTTCCAATGTGGTTTATGTGCCTAAACCTGGAGAGAAGGTACGAGTATGTGTGGATTATCAGGATCTAAACAAGACTATTCTCAAAGATGACTTCCTAGTTCCTTTTATCCACATCTTAATAGATAACACGACACAATTCGACATGTACTCATTCGCTGATTTTTCGTCGGATATCATTATATCATGGTTACGGAATAAGATAGGGAGAAAATTGGCTTCATCACTCCCCGGGGAACCTTTTGCTATCGGCGACTAGCCTTCGACCTCACCAATGTTGGTGATACATACCAGAGAGTCAGGATGGCTCTATTCCATGACATGATGCACCATGAAATAGAAGTTTATGAGGATAATATCATCGTGAAATCCAAAAAGGAAGGTGACCACACTGACCATCTCAGAAAACTATTCAACCGTCTCCGCAAGTATAACTTGAAGCTAAAACTAGCTAAGTGTGTTTTTGGTGTTAAATCGGACAAATTATTGGGCTTTTTAGTAAACAATTGAAGCATTGAGCTTGATCAAGCCAAGATTAAAGCCATCACTGAGATGCTTATACCCCAGACAAAGAAAGACATTCTGGGATTTCTAGGGAGAATTAATTTCATCAGCCGATACATTTCCCAGCTCACTACAACTTGTGAGCCCATTTTCAAGTTATTGAGGAAAAATTCCTCAGGGAAGTGGAAATGAAGACTGTCAAAAAGATTTCTTCTCCATTAAGAAACAGTTGATTGAAGCTCATATATTGGTACCTCCAATCGACAAAGTTCCACTTTTCATATATATATATATATATATATATATATATATCAGTCAATTCCAACGCCATGGGCTGCATGCTGGGACAGAAAGATGATAGAGGCAAGGAAATAGTCATCTATTACCTCAGCAAAAGATTCAGCAGCTATGAGCAGAAATACACTTTAATTGAAAAGACCTATTGCACTTTAGCATGAGCCGTCATGAGGTTACACAACCTATCTCATATCCCGCATGGATCCTTTGAAGTACATTTTAAGTAAACTCATGTTAAATTGTCGATTATCAAAGTGACATCTAATCCTCCAACAATTCGACATCATTTACGTGACATAAAAAGTAATTAAAGGCCAATGAATTACAGATTAGCTTGCCGAAGCACCGTCAGGGAGCTTCAAGCATTTAGAAACCCATTTTCTGGGTTAATTTTTGAAACTGTACTTCGACGTTGCTATGAACATGGAAGGTGCAGGAACATGGGCAGTTCTCGTATCCATCACTGGAGAACAATATCCCATGGCCACTAAGCTATAGTTTAGAAACACCAACAACACAAACGAGTATGAATGCTGCATAATGGGGTTAAAATCGGTCCAAGCAATGGGCAACAAATGTTTAGCAGTCTTTGGAGATTCCGAGTTGGTCATCAAGAAAACCACTTGGGCATATCACACCAAAGAATTACACTTGCTACCCTATCATCAGTAGGTTACCTAGATGGCTATGAAGTTTGAAGATATAGCCTTTATACACATTTCTTGGAATCGAAATGATTTCTCAAATGCACTGGCAACACCGGCTGCCTTAATCTATATATCTGCAAGTAAGGGAAACACTATCATTAAGTTCATAACCTATATGCCACTAGTTTATGGGAATTACATCGAAGAAGTATCAGATGAACTACCCCCCCATCAAATAACCCTTATACCAAGATATCAAAGAATATATGCGTGATGGGTCTACACCCACTGGGGCAAACCAATTTGAAAGAAAGCGTGTGAGACCCCGAATTTTATGAAATAAAAGTATTCAATTTTATTATAATTATTCTATTTAGTGAATGGTTAAATTGATAAAAGGTTAAAGTTAAGGGTGATATGTGAAATTTTTTCAAAGTATGCAAGTTGTTATAAAATATTCGTTTGGTCTGGGAATATTCTTTTTATCAGGGAATATCCGTACGATGACACAATCATTGGTGGACCCCATAATGTAAGTATTGTCGTAGTTAGAAAACGATAAATTATCTTTTTATAAAAATAACGGCGAAAGTGTTACCTTTAAAACTGTTAAACTACCCGGTAGTAAAAGTACAGTAATACGTGTGGCTGCATAGTAGCACACGGTATTGATTATTGATGCTTATATAAGAAGTCACTCAGTTATACTCAATTATTACTACAATAATTGCTGCATCATATCTCTCATATTATTGATTCAATTATTTTCACAGTATCATCTGTATAATATGTTATATTATTAAATTAATAATTGAGACGACAAAGTTATTCATATTATTATTTGCAATATTGACAATGTCTAGAAGTTTTGTCAAGGAGAGGTTTGGTCACCTAATTGCGCGCCAATAAGGAGAAATCCTTATCGGAAAGCCCCCTCTTTCCTGGGAACGACCTAGTTGTTAAATATTGTGAGTTATAATATTAATGATGAATAAGTTCGTGTTGATTAATGATGAAATTGATTGTTCTATTTGTTGGAATTATTAGTGTTAGTGGAAATCGATATTTATTTCGATAATAATTGATGTCTGGAGGGTATATTGACCAATCGGGTAATTAATCGGATAAATGAGCAATTAATTGCTATTAATTCACAGGCTTATAACTATGTATTCACATGTGTGTATTATTGATTCACATGATTTACTATTAGGGGAATTGGTGCATGATTGATAATATTTGCATGACTAAGTTAAAAATGGAGATTTAGATGAAGGTACTACACTATAATTAATTTTTTTCACAAGTTTAGAACTATTGAGTCACACGATTTACTATTGATTCACATGATTTACTATTAGGGGAGGTGGTGCAAGTTTGATAATACTTGCATGACTAAATTAAAAATGAATGAAAAGATGAGGGTATTATACTGTAATATTTTGAGCCCCAAAATGTGTAATTATGGAAACTATATTTTCCTATAAATAGAAGCTAATTCTTCCTTCATTTTTCACTAATTCACTAAAGCTATAGAGCAATTATTATAGAGAGAAATTATAGAGAGAAAGAAGAAGAGAACTCAGCTACCTCACTATTCCAGTATCTAGTTTTCTTCTAAGGTAAGGGATATTATTATTATAGTAAGGGGTATTATTCTTTCGTATTCACGAAGAGAGTTATTTTCCTTCAATACTCGTAAGAGTTGTTATTTCATTCTTTATTATTATGTTGGAATAACCTGTCCATGCGAAGTACCACATACATGGTGAAATTCTTCTGTTATTCCATTCTTTATTATTCTGTTGGAATAACCTATCTGTGCGGTCTATCGTATGCCTGGTGAATTCTGTTGTTATTCCATTCTTTATTATTATGTTGGAATATCCTATCAGTGCGGATTACGCATGACCTGGTTCCATTCTTTATTATTCTATTGGAATAAACTGTCTGTGCGGTCTATCTCATGCCTGGTGAATTTTGTTGTTATTCCATTCTTTATTATTCTGTTGGAATATCTTATCTGTGCGGATTACGCATGACCTGGTTCCATTCTTTATTATTCTATTGGGAATAACCTGTCTGTGTGGTCTATCACATGGTGAATTCTTCTGTTATTCCATTCTTTATTATTCTGTTGGAATAACTTGTCTATGTGGATTACCGCATACATGGTGAATGATCCTTTGTATTCATTCTTTATTAAATTGTGGAAATGATCTGTCTACGTGGATTACCGCATGGCGGGTGAAAATCTATTTGCAGTTTCATATATTCTATTATACTAGTCTGAGATATCATTTCTTTTGTACTCATCATGGAATATCATTTTCTTTGGTATTTTTCTTCTACGAGTTACTATTCATGGGTTACTATTCACCCAGTTACTATTCACTCTAGTATTATTCACTCGGGTATTCGGGGCACTTTTCGTGCCGGAGTTACTATTCACCTAATTACTATTCACGAGTTACTATTCATCCGATTACTATTCAGCTGAATATTATTCACTCGGGTATTTGGGGTACTTTTCATGCCGGGGTACTATTCACGAGGTACTATTCCCGAAGTACTATTTATAGGGTACTATTCACGAGGTACTATTTACCCGAAAAATACATTTCTTTTCTGTCTAAATTATTTTTGGTACATGAATATTATTCTTGAATTTTACTCCACAAAGCAGTATCATATTGGCAATTTGGATATTATTAAACTCTGGATAAATTTAAAGTCTTTAATATTTATCCTTGATTTCGTTTGATTAATGCTTATATCATTGTTATCACCCTCATGTTTATATTGTGATGAAAGTCATCTTTGGCTTACGTGCATAGATGGACTGTTGATTATTGGTTTTACAATTGTATTTCTTTAGCTTACGTGCAAAGATGGACTTTTGATTATTGATTTTACAATTGTATATCTTTGGCTTACGCGCAAAGATGAATTATTGATTGATAGATTTGGCCCGTAGTGCAAAGATGGACAGGTGTATGACATGATCATGATCACTGGTGATACTAACGAATATCCTTGGCCCGTAGTGCTTGGATAATTCAATAATGTGATTGGCAGGATCATGACCATTAGTTAACAGTTATATGTCTTTGGTCGTAGAGCACTGACAGATAATTGATTGGTATGATCATGATCATTGGTTTTATAGTTGAATATCTTTGGCTTGTAGTGCAAAGATAGACAATTGATTGGTATGATCAGTGTTATTACATTTGAATATCTTTAGCCCTTGGGGTAAGGATATTGAGTAAACGTTCTATTAAGCCTTTGTGGCAAGGAGAAACTGTTGATTTACATGATTATAAATATGAATTGTGAATTTAACTATAACCTTTGGTGGTTCAGGAAAAGACAGGTGATGAGAGTTCTCTTTGTCTTGGGTACAACAAAGAATAGCTGATTAGTAATATAGGAATGAATTATTAACGATGGACTTTTAATTTGGATGAGATAGTAGACATTATGTTCTACTTGACTCTTCTAATGGATTGTTTATTCCGCTGCAACTATGGTTGAAAACTTTTATTATCTACCATATGTTCTAAATCTCTGATTTATTCTGATGAAGGCTGTTGATAAATTAATTATCTTAGCCATGATATTCTTTACTGGGCTAGTTGTGCTCACCCTTTTTCTTCGCAATTCTTTTCAGGTAATAAGAGTGTAGCTGGGTCGAGCGGGGATAATAGAGGAATAGTGTGATGGTCCGAGACTGTCGAAGTTTTTTAATACATTATAAAATGACATAACATGCAATATATAATTGTATTGAGGACCTAAGATGCGTGTGTCGTATATTATACATCACTTAATAATTAATTTTGGTGAACAACAATAGGGTGATGAGAACCCGACTTTGAAAGCGTCAAAAGTGCACCTCATTAGAATGAACATGATAGTTATCTTCTCGTTTTTCTTTGGGGTCTTGAAATATTTACTGTTGTATTTTATATGGCATTGTAATAATTTGAGTTTAGATATTGTCTACGAGACAATATTGTATTAAAACTCACAACTCATATGTTGTCGTACTCTGCACGACAGTTCAACAGTTGTATAAATGAAGTTTGTATTTGATTTTTATAGTGTGATATCTGGCGACTCAGAATGGGTCATGTAGACCTATTTTGGGGGCGTCACAAATGATATCAGATCTTAGGGATATGGTCGCTGAAGGAGATAAGAGTCTAGAACTAGGAGGGAAGAGACGAGTTATATACTTTGCTAGTGTGTGACTTATCTAAGCTAAAATTATTTACTTGATAAGTTGACAAATTGTGATATGTCAATTAACCTTTGTTTTGAAGATATATTCTAGAATGATATCTGAAATACATGAGATGAGCAATGGGAAAATCATGATATAGAGGAAATAACTGAGAAGGTACAATCTGAAAAGAAAGCAAGGTATTCTCATCTCTTCGAACTACCAGGTACGTAAATTTCGAGGGCGAAATTTCATAAGGAGGGAAGATTGTGAGACCCTGAATTTTATGAAATGAAAGTATTCCATTTTCTTATAATTATTCTATTTAGTAAATGGTTAAATTGATAAAAGGTTAAAGTTAAGGGTGATATGTGAAAATTTTTAAAAGTATGCAAGTTGTTATAAAATATTCGTTTGGTCTGGGAATTTTCTTTTTGTCGGAGAATATCCGTACGACGACACAATCATTGGTGGACCACACAATGGAAGTATTGTCATAGTTAGAAAACGATAGAATTGCCTTTTTATAAAAATAACGGCGAAAGTGTTACCGTTAAAACTGTTGAACTACACGGTAGTAAAAGTACAGTAATACGTGTGGTTGCATAGTAGCACACGGTATTGATTATTGATGCTTACGTAATAAGTCACTCAATTATACTCAATTATTACTACAGTAATTGCTGCATCATATCTCTCATATTATTGATTCAATTATTGTCATAAGATCATTTATATAATATGTTATATTATTAAATCAATAATTGAGACGACAAAGTTATTCATATTATTAATTTCAATATTGACAATGTCTAGAAGTTCTGTTAAGGAGAGGTTTGGTCACATAATTGCGCGCCAATAAGGAGAAATACTTATCGGAAAGCCCCCTCTTTCCTAGGAATGACCTGGTTATTAAATATTGTGAGTTATAATATTAATGATGAATAAGTTCATATTGATTAATGATGAAATTGATATTTCTATTGTGTTGAAATTATTAGTGTTAGTGGAAATCGATATTTATTTCGATAATAATTGATGTCTGGAGGTTATATTGACCAATCGGGTAATTAATCGGATAAATGAGCAATTAATTGCTATTAATTCACATGTTTATAACTTTGTGTTCACATGTGTGTACTATTGATTGATATGATTTACTATTAGGGGAATTGGTGCAAGATTGATAATACTTGCATGACTAAGTTAAAAATGGAGGTATAGATGAAGGTATTATACTATAATTAATTTTTTTCACATGTTTAGAACTATTGAGTCACATGATTTACTATTGATTTACATGATTTACTATTAAGGGAGGTGGTGCAAGTTTGATAACACTTGCATGACTAAATTAAAAATGAATGAAAAGATGAGGGTATTATACTGTAATATTTCGAGCCCCAAAATGTGCAATTATGGAAACTATATTTTCCTATAAATAGAAGCTCATTCTTCCTTTATTTTTCACCAATTCACTAAAGCTATAGAGAAATTATAGAGAGAAAGAAGAAGAGAAGTCTGCTATCTCACTATTCCAGTATCCAGTTTTCTTCTAAGGTAAGGGATATTATTATTATAGTAAGGGGTATTATTCTTTCATATTCATGAAGAGAGTTATTTTCTTTCAATACTCGTAAGGGTTGTTATTCTAATATTTATTATTATGTTGGAATAACCTGTCTATTCGAAGTACCACATACATGGTGAAATTCTTCTGTTATTTCATTCTTTATTATTCTGTTGGAATAACCTGTCTGTGCGGTCTATCGCATGCCTGGTGAATTCTGTTGTTATTTCATTATTTGTTATTCTATTGGAATATCCTGTCTGTGCGGATTACGTATGACCTGGTTCCATTCTTTATTATTCTGTTGGAATAACTTGTCTGTGCGGTCTATCGCATGCCTGGTGAATTCAGTTGTTATTCCATTCATTATTATTCTGTTGGAATATCCTGTCTGTGTGGATTACGCATGACCTGGTTCTATTCTTTATTATTCTGTTGGAATATCCTGTCTGTGCGGATTAAGCATGACCTGGTTCCATTCTTTATTATTCTGTTGGGAATAACCTGTCTATGCGGTCTATCGCAGGCATGGTGAATTCTTCTGTTATTCCATTCTTTATTATTCTGTTGGAATAACCTGTCTATGTGGATTACCACATGCATGGTGAATGATCCTTTGTATTCATTCTTTATTAAATTATGGAAATAATCTGTCTACGTGGATTACCGTATGGCGGGTGAAAATCCATTTGCAATTTCGTATATTCTATTATACTAGTCTGAGATATCATTTCTATTGTACTCGTCATGGAATATCATTTTCTTTGGTATTTTTCTTTTACGAGTTACTATTCACGGGTTACTATTCACCTGGTTACTATTCACTCTAGTATTATTCACTCAGGTATTCGAGGCACTTTTCATGCTGAAGTACTATTCATGAGTTACTATTCATGGGTTGCTATTCACCCGATTACTATTCACCCAACTATTATTCACTCGGATATTTGGGGTACTTTTTATGATGAGGTACTATTCACGAGGTACTATTCCCGAAGTACTATTCACAGGGTACTATTTACCCGAAAAATACATTTTTTTTCTGTCTAAATTATTTTTGGTACATGAATATTATTTTTGAATTTTATTCCATAGAGCAGTATCATGTTGACAATTTGGATATTATTAAACTCTGGATAAATTTAAAGTCTTTAATATTTATCCTTGATTTCGTTTGATTAATGCTTATATCATTGTCATCATCCTCATGCTTATATTGTGATTAAAGTCATCTTTGTCTTACGTGCATAGATGGACTGTTGATTATTGGTTTTACAGTTGTATTTCTTTAGCTTACATGCAAAGATGGACTTTTGATTATTGATTTCACAATTGTATATCTTTGGCTTACGCGCAAAGATGAATTGTTGATTGATAGCTTTGGCCCGTAGTGCAAAGATGGACAGGTGTATGACATGATCATGACCACTGGTGATACTAACGAATATCCTTGGCCCGTAGTGCTTGGATAATTCGATAATGTGATTGGCAGGATCATGACCATTAGTTAACAGTTGTATGTCTTTGGCCGTAGAGCACTGACAGATAATTGATTGGTATGATCATGATCATTGGTTTTATAGTTGAATATCTTTGGCCTGTAGTGCAAAGATAGACAATTGATTGGTATGATCAGTGTTATTACATTTGAATATCTTTAGCCCTTGGGGTAAGGATATTGAGTAAACGTTCTATTAAGCCTTTGTGGCAAGGAGAAACTGTTGATTTACATGATTATAAATATGAATTGTGAATTTAACTATAACCTTTGGTGGTTTAGGAAAAGACAGATGATGAGAGTTCTCTTTGTCTTGGGTACAACAAAGAATAGTTGATTAGTATTATAGGAATGAAATATTAACGATGGACTTTTAATTTGGATGAGATAATAGACATTATGTTCTACTTGACTCTTCTAATGGATTGTTTATTCCGATGCAACTATGGTTGAAAACTTTTATTATCTACCATATGTTCTAAATCTCTGATTTATTCTGATGAAGGCTGTTGATAAATTAATTATCTTAGCTATGATATTCTTTACTGGGCTAGTTGTGCTCACCCTTTTGCTTCGCAATTCTTTTCAGGTATTAAGAGTGTAGTTGGGTCGAGCGGAGATAATAGAGGAATAGTGTGATGGT
The DNA here is from genome assembly GCA_020205505.1 of Panax japonicus. Taxonomy (NCBI): domain Eukaryota; kingdom Viridiplantae; phylum Streptophyta; class Magnoliopsida; order Apiales; family Araliaceae; genus Panax; species Panax japonicus. The sequence continues at coordinate 48,428,036 of CM035102.1, read as the reverse complement.
CCGAGGCTGTTGAAGTTTTTCAATACATTATAAAACGACATGATATGTAATATATAATTGTATTGAGGACCTAAGATGGGTGTGTCGTATATTATACGTCACTTAATATTTGATTTTGGTGAACAACAATAGGGTGATGAGAACCCGACTTTGAAAGCGTCAAAAGTGCACCTCATTAGAATGAATAGGATAATTATCTTCTCGTTTTTCTTTGGGGTCTTGAAATATTTGCTGTTGTATTTTATATGGCATTGTAATAATTTGAGTTTGGATACTGTCTACGAGACAATATTGTATTAAAACTCACAGCTCATATGTTGTCGAACTCTACATGACAGTTCAACAGTTGTATAAATGAAGTTTGTATTTGATTTTTATAGTGTGATATCTGGAGACTCAGAATGAGTCGTGTGGACCTATTTTGGGGGCGTCACAAAGCGGATCCAAAAAATGGTCATGAAGTTCTATTTAAAGGGAGACACTTTATACAAAAAAGATTCAAGAATGGGCCTCTTAAGATGCTTAAACAAAGATCAAACCTAAAGGCTTATAGATGAAGTGCATGGTAGAGTGTGTGGGTCACATATGAGCAATCCATTACTTGCCAAAAAGATATTAAGGAAGGTCATTACCGGCTCTCTCTCAAAGCAGATTGCGATGCCCACGTCAAGAGATGTTATTAATGCAAGATCCATGGAAATGTCGTCCATGCTCCTCCAAGTGAATTACACAACATGAGCTTGCCATGGCCCTTTTCCATGTGGGGGATGGAAGTGATTAGGCCAATTGAGCCCAAAGCCAGCAACCGTCATAGGTTCATCTTTACTATGATCGACTACTTTACCAAGTGGGTTGAAGCTTCCTCCTTTCCTAAAGTCACCAAGGAGGTTATCATCAGTTTCAACAGAAATAATGTGATATGTCGATACGGCCAACCAAAGGTGATCGTATCAAACAATGTCACGAATCTGAACAATCAGAAGATGAGGGAATTATGCAGCAAATTCAATATAAAGCATTTCAATTTCGTCATCTACCGCCCCAAGATGGACAATGTTGTTGAAGTAGCCAATAAGAGCACCAAGAAGATCATGCAAAAGATGACTATCAATCACAAAGGATGGCCTGACTTATTGCCTCTGACTTTGCTATCATACAGAACATCAATGTGCACTTCTACTGGAGATACCCCTACTCATTGGTCTATGGCATGGAAGAAGTGCTTCCCATAGAAGTAGAAATGACATCATTAAGAGTGTTAATAGATGCTCAGATGGAAGAAGATTCGTGGTTGCAAGACCAGTACAATCAATTATCTCTGATAGACGAGAAAAGGGTTGTCTCCATCTTCCATGGTCAGTTATATCAACAAAGGATAGATCAATCCTATAACAAAAAGGTCTGACTTCAGTAATTCAAAAAGCTTGACTTGGTATTGAAAAAGGTCATTTCAAACCAAGAAGCAACCAAATGAAAATTCGCCCAAATTGGGAATGCCCTTTCATTGTCAAGGAAGCATTGTCAAGAAGAGCCCTCAGATTATAAGAGATGGACGACGAAAAATTTCCCCAAGTAATCAATTCAGACTCCATGAAAAGGTACTATGTCTAAACCCTCTACAACAACCATCCTTATCCTAAAAAAAATCAAGTCTTGACAGTTTAACCTGAACTACAAAAGACCTGATCTCCCTCCATAACTGGGAGTACGTAGGCAGTCATCCATGGTGCAGTCTAACCATCAAAAGAAACAGCCAAACACCCTATATATATATCATCCCATACACCAGTCTTAAGACACCAAATCCTATAAAAAAGCCCAAAGAATCAAAGACCTTGCTGAGAAAACCCTGCGACATCTCAAAGTCATTTCCTTAGACCCGGCTCAACCTCCGAAAAGAAAGAGACCATGATGCATCAAGACAGTAAGTCATGGAGATAAAATGGCGACCATCAAACAAGGTCAAAATATATCCAAAAGGGAAGTAAAATACATTTTCTTTTTATATGTTACTATTTGATATATACAATGTATCCAATACATAAAAAAAGGGACTGATCTAGTCTATGCAAGAAATAAAAGCTAAGCTATAAACCCGAAGTCAATTGGGCCAACAACTCCAAGAGTAAAGTCGTCTCTGCAGACTGAGGGGCCGCTTTAAGCTCATGCGCTATCGTATCAATATGGGTCAAAAGCTCCATCACAGCATGGAAGGTACTATTTTGGTGATCCAAAAAATCTCGACCCTGATCCACAATCTCATCAAAGAAGGACTTGAGAGCAGCACTATCAGCAACAACGACATCTCTGGCATATCGGGATGCATCCCTCTCAAGATAAACAGCATCCCTGCTAGATAAGGCCATCAACATCAATGTACGGGCCTAGTCCCTCTCAAAGGTTAGAAGTTATACCCGATGCTCCAAAACCTCTCTAGAAAGTGGGGCAGAAGTGGAAGCAGAGCTAGGGATCGAGCTGACCAAAGCTGCTATCAAATTAGCGAACATCTCATCCTCCATAGGGGAAAGTGGATCCTCCATAGGCTCCCCATCATCTGAGGCCATACTCAAATCCATACCATCAACAACAGCTACGATGATTGCCTCCAACCAGGCCCTGTACTCAGCTGAACAACCAGGGTGACTGTCGTGAAACTCCACTGTCTCCCGATAAACCCATAACTCATATACCCTCGCCAGATCATCCTCAGATAAAGATAAAATTGATTATCGATGATCTGAAGCCCCATTAAAAGACTGAAAGTCTTGGTACTGATTGAACGGTCCCATGACAGCCAATGAGTGATAAGTAGTCACACCTCGTAAGCCAGCTAGTGGAAGAAAATCCATACCCACAGTATGTGTGATGAAGCTCAAAGGGGAACAGTAGCCAGGATAAACCAAAATGGAGAACGAATACTTAATATCAGACAGAAAAACAAACCAGGATGCTGAATCTACACAGATGGATGGTCGAAAAGGATAAGACATCGTTATGACGCACCCAATGCAATAACCATGGCGGCGAGCTATACCGATGTGATCATGTGCCCAGATGTGATCCCATCCAAAATAACTGACCGCCTCAAAATGGTCATGGTCATGAACTGGCATCGCATCTCACTAGTCGCCAATTTAGCGCAAGGCTCATCCATGGGTAAACCAGTAATGTGTTGATACTCCTAAAAAGTAGGAGTCAACTCATTTGATCCGAAGCGGAAGACATGCCTCTCCAGAACCCAATATGCAAGCATACTCTAAACAAAACCCTCAGGAACTTGAAGGTTAAGAAAGACATCGAATGTCCCATCACACGGCCTACTAAAACCCGATCTGAATCTGGTAAGCTATCATGCTAGGACCTCAAAAAAGAGGCAATCCGTGTAGGTGGACTATGGTCAATACGGGACACAGAAGTTGAAGACATCTATTAAATTGTATCACAAGACCACATAAAGGTCAATTCTAACTCACAATTAATAAATGCAAATCTATGACATATAATGCCTGCATCATGATGAATGACAACATAGTATGTGCAATAACTAAAAGGCATTATATATACATATTTGCGAAATACATACAACTATAACATCTTTGTTCTAGAAACAAAAATAAAAAGTACAGGGAAAGGGGACACAACCGCCTAGCAACTAACAAAAGCCTACACAAAGAAATCTCAGATATCTATATGCCCAAGCCGATCCACCTGCTCCAACTCCTCCTGAGTCATTGTGTCTCCACCAGTAAGCATATCCGGATGATACAAAGGCGGGTCTCCTCCAGCAAAACCACCAGCTTCTGGGTCAACTGAAGGACCAGTGCCAGACCCATTGGGAGAAAAAGTAGCGGCCTCATCAGGATCTCTGCCCAGATAGCGTATGAAAAGGGACATCTGCTCCACTTGTTGTGACAAGCTCGTTATCTGTGTCAAATGAGTCGGCTCTCTGACACATGACATCCAATCCGTTATCATCATGAACCCTAGTACCATGTCTCTCAGGAAATGGGTAGCTCGGGTCTAAGCCCCAATGGTGCAAGGAGTCCACCACAAATAAAAAGCAGCCTGAGTACAAGGGTCGGTCGATAACGTGAACCCATCCAGACCCGTCAGTGGAATGTCTACTATCAGCCGGGATATAAACCAAAACCGTTGAGAAGGAGGAAGGTAGGGATACAAATCTCCCATGTAATACACCTGATGCCCCGCTCTCTTAAATAGAGCTCCCAACCTCCCTCAGCCAAAAAGGGAATCCGACGGGTATATAAGGCATACTTAGGTCCTGCCAGAATGCCCTCCTCAAAATCCCCTGATAGATGATTTAGGGTGTAAGGAACCCATGTCACATCATTAGAAGTCAACAACTTCAACTGAAGGTGACAATGAGTAAAACCGTTCGTCACTGAGACCTCCATTAAGGTAGATTGATGCCACCGACGTCCCCGCGAATAAGTCTCTAAGCCTAAAACATTAAGGGATGCAAGCAAGGGAGCCTTTCATAAGCCTATAACTGAAAATGGAAAAAATAAACTACATCAATCATGAAATTGACAACCCAAATGTAAAGAATCAAAAGACAACTAAAGTTACTCACCAGCAGAAACGGGTAGAAACCCAACTAAGCATCAGTAATGCCCACGGAGATCATCTGAATCCTCTAAAGGAAATATGCAAAGGTAAAGGATCCCCAGTTGAAATCCCATATTTGATCTACCTCACGGATTATGCCAACTAAGGCTAAAGAGATAGTTAAGGAATTATCTATAATTAAACAACCCCGAATGACGATCAAAAATAAGCAATGCAAGATGCGATCATGCTCTATCAGATCATCAGGAAGTGGCTCTGATAAGGTTCCGCTAGAAGCGTCAATAATCAAAGGACCCGAACGAACGGTCCGACACTTAAAGGCTGAAGGAGGAACTCCAAAAATTGAGCGAACAGTAGCAGGGGAAATGTCAACCTCCAAAGGCACCCTCTCTTCGGTAAACTCCAAACCCATGATGTATCGCCAATCGATCAACATCATCACCACTTCACAGTCCAGAAGATGGAGAGACTGACTCTGATCAAACCATCTCTCAGATAAAGCTCTCAAATATTCCCATGGAAAGCATCGTGGTGTGATAGAAAAGAAAGGTCTCAAAACCCTAGGAGTGCATAAGATCCTGGTAATCAGGACTAAGAGACCTATACAGTGAGTGGATAATGAACTAGTTTCGTCTTAGTTGGGTAAACCCTAAAACTTGCATCACATTTCAAATAAAGGTTCAACCATTGCCAAAAATGGAAGAAGAGACCATTCAATATGAAAAATCTAGTACTTCATTTGCATGTAGATAGACTGATGGGTGATGACTCAAGTCACCTAAAAGATCAAGAATAGTCACATGTATGTTGCGGAGATCCGGGCATGAAGTAGAGTGAGAAGGAGTTGGAGCGGCAGCAGGAATATCTTCCTCCTCATCAGAAATCACTGTCCTATAAACGACAATAGGACGAATCACAAACTCTGTCAACCGAGGCACCTGTCGGGAAGAAAGGGACAAGGGAACGTCTAATATTGTCCTACGAACACCTGATGAGGCCCTATGAGAGCTGGAGCTGCTGGGCCTATCCAAATCCATGTCTGAACAAAAAACTCTAAATCGCTTAAAAAAGGGTAAGGTATGCTTCTATATCTAATCATTTAAATTAACATGTGCATTAACCTAGGACAAAAGATTCCTAAGGATAAAATTAGATCATCCCAACATGCATGATCTATACTTGCAAATTTGCACTATTTTAGCATGCATCCCTAGTATAGTTAAATATGCATAAACATTAAATACCCCAACTCGCGAAAAAATTTCACCAGAGTCTCCCCTATAATATGGACTATCCACATGTGCATAGGCATGACTAGGGGGTCATTTAATGGCACACCAACAAAACCTAAGAACAATGCATATATATTTAAGTCAAATTAAGCTCAAAGTGGTAGCCAAATTACCCAGGGAAATTAAAATGAACCCATCATGTTCATCTATCCTAAAATAGGATGGCTAACTAGCCCAAAATGCATCGAAAATCATTTCTAAAAAGGGAATTATTTTCACATCAGGACGTTCATTATAGTAAAATATTAACATTTATCAAGCCTGTTCATTTTTATCAAGTCATTTATGTATACATATTTGATACATTACGTTTATACTCGTTAAACATGAAATTTAACAATCTAACCGTCAAAACACAAAAGAAAATGATGTAAACATTACCTGAGATGTGTATAACGATTGTACGGTAATGGATTTCAAAAAAACTAACCCAAAATGAGTAGATCAGAGCTAAAATGTTCGAATTTTTCAGAGAAGAAAAGTTAGAAAGCGATTTTAAATGAAAAAGAAAGGAGTCTGCAGGGGTTAAACCCAACCGCAGCTGGCCGCAAGTCTACCTGCGACTGACCTGTGTGGGTCCCACCCCCTTCAACTCGATCAAATTCAGGTCAAGATAGTTTTTCCCATGTACAGAAAAAGTGTAATCATCAAGAAAGATTCCCGCGATTGACCACTTTCAGCCAATTTGGCCCTAAAATCTTGCAAATATGGTATCAAACTTTTGAAATATGTAAAGCCTAGTTAAACCGTTGGTGTCAACCCCAGCGTAGAATTAGGAAGGTCCGGTGGTGTAAGCCATTGAAAGCTATCTTCAGCGAAGGTATCGGGAAGGTCAAGTGGTGTAAACCATTGGTGTCAGCCCTAGCGTACGCATCAGGAAGGTCCGATGGTGTAAGCTCTTGAAAATTATCTTCAACGAAGAAATCGGGAATGTCCGGCGGTGTAAACCATTGGTGTCAGCCCCAACGTATGCATCGAGAAGGTCCGGTGGTGTAAGCCGTTGAAAATTATCTTCAATGAAGACAATGTCTAGTGGTGTAAACCATTAGTGTCAGCCCCAACGTAGGCATCGAAAAGGTCCAGTGGTGTAAACCGTTGGTGTCAGCCCTAGCGTAAGCATCAAGAATGTCCTGTGGTGTAAGTCATTGAAAACTATCTTCAGCGAAGACAGTGGGAAGGTCTAGTGGTGTAAACTGTTGGTGTCAGCCCCAACGTAGGCATTGAGAAGGTCCAGCGGTGTAAGCTATTGAAAACTATCTTCAACGAAAACATTGGGAAGGTCCGGTGGTGTAAACTGTTGGTGTCAGCCCTAGCGAAGGCATCAAGAAGGTTCGGTGGTGTAAGCCATTGAAAATTATTTTTAGCGAAGACATCGGGAAGGTTTGGTGCTGTAAACCATTGGTATCATCCCCAGCGTAGGCATTGGGAAAGTCTGGTGGTGTAAGCCATTGAAAACTATCTTCAACAAAGACATCGGGAAGGTCTAGTGGTGCAAGTCATTGAAAACTATCTTCAGCGAAGGCATTGGGAAGGTCCAGTGTTGTAAACCGTTGGTGTCAGCCCCAGCGTAGGCATCTGAAAGGTCTAGTGATGTAAGCTGTTGAAATATATCTTCAGCGAAGACATCGAGTAGGTCTAATGGTGTAAATTGTTAGTGTCACCCCCAACATAGGCATCGGGAAGGTCCGGTGGTTTAAGCCGTTGAAAACTATCTTCAGTGAAGGCATCGGGAAGGTTTGGTGGTGTAAACTGTTGGTGTTAGCCTCAACAAAGGCATCGAGAAGGTCTGGTGGTGAAAGTCATTGAAAGTTATCTTTAGCGAAGGCATCGACTGCGACCGATGGCGTCAATATAACAAATCCTCCCTAGTAGATGGAAAAACACTTTAAAATTGATCATTCATGGCATTGAATCATTAGATATAACCTTTTTATATTTCAAGTGTCTAGTAGTCTTTTTCATGCTTATTTCATTGCATTGCCCTGATTGTAAGGTATAAACATTTCAATAGACACTGCAACGATCAAAGGAACGAACTTCGAGGCAGCTGGACCCACTAGCTCAGCTGCAGGTACACCTGGGGCTACCGTATATACTTGCGGCTGGCCCGAGGTATATAAATCAGACCCCCCATGTAAGACCCCAACTTTTATTTTTGAATATTATGGTGTGGATTTGATCTAATGTTATAGTTGTGAGTAATATTTACAAATTTTGAAAAGTAAGCAAGTGGTTATATAATATTCGATTGGTCTAGGAGTATTCGTTTTAACAGGGAATATTCGTACGATGGCACAATCATTGGTGGACCCCACAACGGAAGTATTATCGTAGTTAAAAAACGACAGAATTATCATTTTATAAAAATAACGGTGAAAGTGTTACCGTTAAAACTGTTGAACTACCCGGTATTAAAAGTACAGTAATACGTGTGGGTAGCACACGGTATTACTTATTGATGCTTACGTGAGAAGTCACTCAGTTATACTCAATTATTACTACAGTAATTGCTGCATCATATCTCTCATATTATTAATTCAATTATTGTCACAGTATCATCTGCATAATATGTTATATTATTAAATCAATAATTGAGACTATAAAGTTATTCATATTATTAAATTGTAATATTTACAATGTCTAGAAGTTCTATCAAGGAGAGGTTTGGTCATCTAATTGCGCGTCAATAAGGAGAAATCCTTATCGAAAAGCCCCTTCTTTCCTGGGAATGACCTGATTGTTAAATATTGTGAGTTATTATATTAATGATAAATACGTTTGTGTAGATTAAAGATAAAATTGATAGTTCCTTTGTGTTAGAATTATTAGTGTTAGTGGAAATCGACATTTATTTTGATATTAATTGATGTCTGGAAGTTATATTGACCAGTCGGGTAATTAATTGGATAAATGAGCAATTAATTGCTATTAATTCACATGATTATAACTATTTGTTTACATGTGTGTACTATTGATTCACATTCTTGTACTATTAGGGGAGTTAGTGCAAGATTGATAATACTTGCATGACTAATTTAAAAATGGAGGTATAGATGCAGGTACTATACTGTAATTCATATTTTCACATGATTATAACTATTGATTCACATGATTGAACTATTGATTCACATTATTTACTATTAGGGGAGGTAGTGCAAGTTTGATAATACTTGCAGGACTAAATTAAAAATGAAGAAAAAGAGGAAGGTATTATACTATAATATTTTGAGCCCCAAAATGTGCAATTATCGAAACTATATTTTCCTATAAATAGAAGCTCATTCTTCCTTCATTTCTCACCAATTCACAAAAGCTATAGAGCAATTATTATAGAGAGAAAGAAGAAGAGAAGTCTGCTACCTCACTATTCCAGTATCCAGTTTTTCTAAGGTAAGGGGTATTATTCTTTCGTATTCATGAAGAGAGTTATTTTCTTTCAATACTCGTAAGGGTTGTTATTCCATTCTTTATTATTATGTTGGAATAACCTGTCTATGCGAAGTATCGCATACATGGTTCTTCTGTTATTTTATTCTTTATTATTTTGTTAGAATAACCTGTCTGTGCGGTCTATCGCATGCCTGGTGAATTCTGTTGTTATTCCATTCTTTATTATTCTGTTAGAATATCCTGTCTGTGCGGATTACGCATGACCTGGTTCCATTCTTTATTATTCTGTTGGAATATCCTGTCTGTACGGGTTACGCATGACCTGATTCCATTCTTTATTATTCTATTGGAATAACCTGTCTGTGCGGATTACGCACGCCTGGTGAATTCTTCTGTTATTCCATTCGCATTCTTGAATTTTACTCCACAAAGAAGTAACATGTTGACAATTTGGACGTTATTGATTTCTGAATAAATTAAAATTATAAATCTTTAAAATTTATCCTTGAACTTATTTTATTGAATTATTATGTCCTTGTCATCATCCTCATGCTTATATTGTGATGAAAGTCATCTTTGGTTTATGTGCATAGATGGACTTGGTATGATTATGACCAGAGATTATTCAGTATAATTATGACCGTAATGTGACGAATGATGTGGTAAAAGTCCTCATTGACCTGTAGTTCATTGATGGACAGTTGTTGGTGTGATTATGACCAGAGATTATTTGGTATAGTCATGACCATTGATGATTACATGAATATCCTTGGCCGTGATGCAGGGATGATTCAATTTTATTTATTAAGCTGAGTCTCAACGATAAAGTTGATGAAAGACTTTTTAAATCATAGAAGATAGTAGATTTTATGCTCTACTTGACTCTTCTAATGGATTGCTTGTTCCACTGCAGTTAAACTTGTTGTCTATTATATTATATCAGTTTAACATTGTTGAAGGCTAATGATAATTTATTCTGCATTATTTTAGTCATAATATTTCTTACTGGGCTAGTTGAGCTCACCCTTTCTTTCACTGTTCTCTTCAGGAAATGAGAACGTAGCCGAAACTAGTCAGGGAACGGAGTGACGGTCCAGATGATAGCATTAGTAGTTCTAACTATTCTGTTAAATAGTGTGATAATAAATGTAATGAGGACTCCATTGAGTGTGGATATTATCTAGATGTTGTATAATTAAGTTTTATTTGAATTTTGTACCATGTATTTGGCGACTCAAGATGGGTGATGTATACCTGTTTTGGGGGCGTCACAGTTGGTATCAAAGCTTAGGGATATGATCCCTGGCTGAGATGTGAGACAAGAACTGGGAGGGGAGAGACTGGGAATTCCTTCGCTAGTATGACCTACCTAAGTTTATTTGGTATTTAATTGGTCAGTCAGAGTATAGGGATAATATGTGATATGTTAATTAACCCTTCTTTTGTGGCAGTATTTGAAAATTGCATCCTAAAATGTTGAGATAAGCAATGAAGCACATGAGACCGTTGAGTCACCACAGATTAATACCCAGGATAATGTGCAACATGAAGACAATAATCCTCAGGTAAACAACAACGATCAAATGATGAATAATGGGATGTTTAGAGGTTTTATGCAATTCATGCAACATCAGGTGGGGGCGGCTCCTGTCAAAAATGCAGGTGGAAACACTGACAACTCTCGGACGGTCATGGCTAAGCAGTTCAAGGAGCTGGTGTAACAACCCCAAAATAGGTCCATTCAATCCAACCCATTCTGAGTTGCCAAATACATGGTACAAAAAATAACTACAACTTTATTACAATAATTGTCGTGCAAAATACAACAACACATATACTGTGAGTTTGGATACAAATATTTACCAAATGTGACATATGTCCCAACCGTGGACAACACCTCACAGTGACACCTTACATAAAGGTATAGTCAAAAACTGTTTGAGAAACTAAAATCTTTGGGAAGTGCTCAAGGAAACCTTCGTACATGGGAGGCCATGCTTTTAGGTTATGATAGATATCATATGGCCACAGAATTATCCTTGGTTGACCCAATAGACCCCAAAGAAATACGAGAAGATTACTATCATATTCTTCCCAATGGTGAGTCTTCTCTTGACTTATCATTATCTCCACTGTCTCAAATTGAGAATTATACTTCAAATAAACACCAAGATTATATAGGTAGTGCTCGTAAATATACTCAGCAAGTGGATGAGTACAACTCTGTCTTATGATGACACGAGGTTGTATGTCATTAGACATCTTGTATGAAAGCGGCAAAACACCCTTCCAACGTTGGGTTCGCCTCTCCCTATATGATTCACCAAATATAACTACTAAAAGATGTATACAACACACTTGTCTATACTGTTTAGGGAGAACTCCATAGCTAGAGACCACCGTTCTATTCCCCTGTTACCCCCGCTCGACCCAGCTACACTCTTATTACCTGAAAGGAATTGTAAAGCAAAAGGGTGAGCACAACTAGCTCAGTAAAGAATATCATGACTAAAGATAATTAAATTATCAATAGCCTTCATCAATAATAAATCAGAGATTTAGAACATATGGTAGATGATAAAACTTTTCAACCATAGTTGCAGCGGAACGAGCAATCCATTAAAAGAGTCAAATAGACTATAAAGTCTATTATCTTCTCCACATTAAAAGTCCACCAACAATGTTTTATCCCTGTAACATCAATCAACAATTCCTTTCCACAATCATATGAATAACTCATAACCATAAGTGTGATTAAAAATTCCTCTTCTCATCTAGGACGAAGATAATTTACATCACCTGTCTTTACCTGAAACATCAAAGATCACGGTTACACCAAATCACATTTCCTGTTCATAATCATACTAATAATTTCATCTTTGTACTACGGCCAAAGATATTCATTTGTATCACCAGTTGGTCATGTTCATCTCAACACATGTTCATCTTTGCACTACTAGACAAAGATATTCAACAACATGTCATCTTTGCACTACGGGCCAAAGATATTCATCAACAAGTCATCTTTGCACTACAGGCCAAAGATATTCATCAACAAGTCATCTTTGCACTACAGGCCAAAGATATTCATCAACAAGTCATCTTTGCATTACGAGCCAAAGATATTCATCAATAATTCATCTTTGTACTACGGGTTAAGGCTATCAAACAACAGATCAATAATACTTCATAACAACTGATTTTGAAGCAGAACTCAAAAATAACGATCAAAACATGCATACAATCAAAGATAGTAGCCAAAATAGATATTTTGGACAAAAAGAAGAAATTTTATTTTTTCGATGAATAGTGCCGTATACGTGAATAGTGCCGTATACGTGAATAGTAACTCCGACACCAAAAGATAGAAATTTCACAAAAAACATCATCACGCTTCGTGAATAGTACTCGTGAATAGTGACTCGTGAATAGTAACTCACGAATAGTAACTCGTGAATAGTAACCCCGACATGAAAAAGTTCCAAATTTGATTAAAAAGTTCACCAATATTTCGGCATAATGATATTGAAGAAAAATATCATTTAAGAAGAAAATAATATCCCTTACTATCCCTTACCTCAAAAGAGCAGTACTTCTGACCGGAATATCGAATGAAAAGCCGAAGAAACCTTTCACCGTATAGCAATACTCAAAGTATACTCACAAGAACACACTTGATATATAGAGAGAGAAGTAGAGAGAAAGCTTATGTTTCTGGTGTGATTTTCAATTCTAACTTAGCCCTCTATTTATAGGAAAATGTTAGCACGCCGAAGCAGACTTAACCTGCAACCTGATGGCTTTACCTGCTACTATTCCCACCCACCACATTTGAAAATTCAATTGAGCACATTTCTCACCAACCAAAAGTGGGGCCCACTAATTCTAGAATTTTCCACCAAAATCATTTATAACCTAATTTCCGAATCAGTCACCTCTTAAAATTTATAACAAATTATACGCTCATTTTTAACGGTTCAAAATTTGTGGACATATACTCAACTTATATATGTATAACATATCCAAAAATTACGACGATCCAACGGTCGGATTAAATATTATAACTCACACAATAAAGCTGTAATAACACCGATTTGATCTTTTAATACCTCCAATCCGACAAAATACTGATAAAATACCTCAACATTAACTTCTTCATTTATAACCACATAAATAAACTCATTATTTATATCCACATCAAATAAATATTTCATTATCATATAAATCAATAATTAATTATTCACAAATAATATTACAGAATCACAATTATGACAACCAGGCCGTTCCCAGGAAAGAGGGGGCTTTCCGATAAGGGTTTCTCCTTACTGGCGCGCAATTAGGTGACCAAACCTCTCCTTGATAGAACTTTCTAGACATTGCCAATAATGTTATCTAATAATATTATTCCAAATAATATGAATTATTGATCTGATAATGGAAAATACTGTGCAGAGACAATTATTGAAACAACAATAATATAAAATATCAACGTAGCAACTATTGAATCAATAAACTAAAATATTTAACAGTAATTACTGTAACAATTATTGAGTAGTGCCTTCTTACGTATGAATCAATAATTCAACAATACTGTGCAATACCGTGTGCTACTGTGCAACCACGCGTATTACTGTATTTTAACCACCAGATAACCCAACAGTGTTAACGATAATAATTTACGCCGTTATTTATAAAACTTAATCTTTGTCGTTTTCCTTCATCCGACAGTTATTCTGTTATGGGGCCCACAAATGGTTGCGCCGTCGTACGGATATTCCCGACAAAAAGAATATTCCACGACCAAACGAATATTCCCCGACAACAATGAGTATTTTATAACCACTTGTGTATTTTGAAAAAAATTTCATATATCACCCTTAACTTTAACTTTTATCAATTTAACAATTTACTGAATAGAAATTATAAGAAAAATTGAATACTTTTATTTCATAAAATTTGGGGTCTTACAGCTGGGACCACCAGAGTTTTTTGGAGAGCCAAAACCACTTAAGGCGGAGACGTGGATAAAGCAGATCAACAAGATATTTGATGTCTTGGGATGCTCCGAGGAGCAAAAGGTTCCCTTTGCCACCTTTATGTTGCGAGCAGAGGCAGATTACGGGTGGGAATCTGTAAAGCGTACTCAACCTACCACACTCAAAGTGTCTTGGGAGAAGTTCTAAGAGCTGTTTAACGATAAGTACTTTCCTGAAAGTATTCGTCACATGAAGGAGGTAGAGTTCATCAAGCTTGAGAAAAGCAATATGACCATGGCGCAGTACGAAGCTAAGTTTACCGAGTTGTCTTGGTTTGTGTCCCACTTGGTTGATAACGAGGAGAGAATGACGCGAATGTTTCTAAGTGGTTTGAAACTTGAGATACGTCAATACCTAATTTCTCACAAACTGTGTTTATATTCAGATGTTGTGAATAGAGCTCAGTTATTGGAGCGCGATAATGAGTCAACCCAACCAAGAGAGAGAAATCGACAAGTCAATAACACCAGCGGTAGCAGTCATTGAACCGACGACAACAAACGTGGAGGGAATCAACAAGCCAGAAATGGTAATCACTTCAGTGGTAATCATGGCCATGACAATAAGAGTAGACATTTCAAGAAGAGGAGATTCAACAATGATGGAAAGACGTCAGCACCAGCACCTGTTGTTAAGGATGGAGAACGACCGCCGGTCGTATGTTACAAATGTGGAGGGGAAGGACACATCTGTCAAAACTGCGCGATGCAGTCCAAAGCGTGTTACAATTGTGGAAAAGAAGGTCTCCTAGCCTAATTTTATCATGCACCAAAGTCAAGTCCAGCTGGGATGGAGGCATCAAAGGGTGTCCCAGACAAGACAAAACTAGTAGTTCAAGAGAGAGCGTTTGTCGTAACCTCCCAAAAAGCGAGGAATCCGAATGCGGTGATCACGGGTAAGCTAATCATAAACTCTAGTGAAGTTTATACTTTATTTTATACCGGTTCTACCCATTCTTTCATTTCTCCTACTTGCGCTCAACGTTTAAATTTGACTCCAGAGAAATTAGACTTTGACTTATCTGTTAAAACTCCGTTGGGAGAAACTTTCATTACATCCAATGTTTATAAGTCTTGTTTGATTCAAATCGGTAACCGCACGTTACCTGTCGATCTTATTTCCTTAAAAATACTTGCATTTGATGTGATTTTAGGGATTGATTGGTTAACTACTCATCATGCTAAAATCGATTGTTTTCGTAAAGTTATTAGCTTTCATATTCCTAACCAACATATTATGTGAATTCAAGCAACCAAATCACTAAAATTAATCACTGTCATATCAAGTCATACAGTTATTCGTTTATTGAAAAACGGATGTCAAGCTTTCTTAGCCCATGTCACGGATTTAAATAAAGATACGTCAGATTTGAATGATATTTCTATTAATAAATTTCCTAACGTATTCCCTGAAGAACTTCCTGGCCTACCCCAGAGCGTGAAATTAAATTTTGTATCAACCTTGAATCTGGTACAAAACACATTTCCAAAGCCCCATATCGAATGGCTCCTATTGAACTTCAGGAGTTAAAAACCCAACTACAGGAATTGTTAGACATCGGTTTCATTCGTCCTAGTACGTCTCCTTGGGGTGCTCCTGTTCTATTCATGAAGAAGAAAGATGGAAGTATGAGACTATGTATTGATTATCGGGAGTTGAATCATGTCACCGTCAAAAATAGGTACCCGTTGCCTCGCATTGATGACCTGTTTGACCAGTTGCAAGGAGCCAAATTCTTTTCAAAAATTGATCTTCGTTCTGGATATCATCAGTTGAAGATTAAAACTGATGACATTCCAAAGATTGCTTTCATAACTCGGTACGGGCATTATGAATTCCTAGTCATGTCTTTTGTATTGACTAATGCTCCTGCTGCCTTCATGGACATGATGAACCGAGTATTCAAGGAATATTTGGATCACTTTGTTGTCGTCTTTATTGATGACATGCTATATACTCCAAAACCCGTGAAGACCTTGAGTAACACTTGAGGCTGATACTCCAAAAGCTTCGTGAAAATAAGCTATATGTCAAGTTGAAGAAATGCGAGTTCTGGCTTGAGGAAGTTGCATTCCTTGGGCACGTAATATCAAATCATGGAATATCTGTTGACCTAACAAAGATTAAAGCAATTCAAAGTTGGGAGCAACCTAAGTAAGTGATCGAAGTACATAGCTTTCTAGGCTTAGCTGGTTATTAATGAAGATTCGTAGAAGGGTTTTCTCAAATCGATACTCCATTAACTCAGCTGACTCGAAAAGATACAAAATTCGACTGGAGCGAGGAATGTGAAAAGAGTTTTCAATAACTCAAGAGGAGACTCATTTCAGCACCTGTTCTAATAATACCATCTGGCTCGGAGGGATTTGTCATCTACAGTGATGCTTCAGGAAAAGGGTTAGGATGTGTTCTCATGCAACATGGGAAAGTCATAGCCTATGCCTCACGACAACTCAAAGAATATGAGAGAAATTATCCTACTCGTGATTTAGAGTTGGCAGCAGTCGTTTCTGCGCTTAAGATTTGGAGGCATTACCTGTATGGAGAGAAGGTGGAGATTTATACGGATCATAAAAGCCTCAAATATTTCTTCACTCAAAAGGAACTCAACATGCGACAACGAAGATGGCTTGAGCAATTGAAAGATTATGATTATACCATCTAATACCATCCTGGAAAAGCGAACGTGGTAGCCGACGCATTAAGTAGAAGATCATATGCGGGTACGAGTGCGATATTATCAACGTAAAAGCCCATTTTTTATGACTTACAAAGGATGGAGATAGAGTTAAAGACTCTAGGAACCCATATGATTATGGTGAATATACGAGTAGAACCGACTTTAATTAATAAAGTTAAAGCTGCTCAAGTTACAGACCTTGAGCTGATGCGTACGAGGAAGAAAGTACACGAAGGCACTATTCCGGAAGCAAGAATCGATGAAGAAGGAATACTTCGAGTCAACTCCAGACTTTGTGTTCCTAACGATTCTGACTTGAAGTATAAAATCATGATGGAGGCGCACAACACACCATTTGCAATTCATCCTGGGAGTACCAAAATGTATCGTGATCTTCGACATGCATTTTGGTGGAGCAATATGAAGAGAGAGATAATAGGGTTTATCTCAAGGTGTCTAACTTTTCAACGAGTCAAGGCAGAGCATCAAGTGCCAAAAGGTCCATTGCAACCACTTGAAATTCCAGAATGGAAGTGGGAGCACATTAACATGGATTTCGTTACTGGTCTTCCCAAGGTTTCTCAAGGCATAGATGCGATTTGGGTCATTGTTGATAGATTGACCAAGTTTTTTCATTTCTTACCGATACGAAAAACTTTTACACTTGAACGTCTTGCTAGTATGTACATAAACGAGATTGTAAGATTGCATGGTATTTCAATATCCATAGTTTCTGATCGAGACCCAAGATTCACTTCAAGATTTTGGGTTAGTTTGCAAAAAGCTATGGGCACGGATTTATAATTTAGTTCGGCATATCATCCTCAAACGGATGGGCAGTCGGAAAGGACTATTTAAACTCTTGAAGACTTATTAAGACTCTGTATCCTTGACTTCAAGGGAAGTTGGGAGAAGTTCTTACCATTGGTGGAGTTTTCCTACAATAATAGTTATCAAGCAAGTATTGGCATGGCTCCATTTGAGGTGTTGTATGGAAAAAAGTGTCGTTCTCCAGTATGCTGGGATGAGGTGGGTGAAGCAACGTTGTTGGGACTGGATTTGGTACGTATGACTACGAAAATGATTCAAACGATCTGACAACGTTTAAAAGCCTCACAAGATCAACAAAAGAGTTATGATGATCTTCGTTGAAAGGATGTGGAATTCAATATTGGAGACCATGTGTTTTTACGTGTTGCTCCATGGAAAGGAGTTATGAAATTTGGAAAGAGAGGAAAGCTCAATCCTCAATTAATTGGCCCATTTTTAATCCTCGATCGAGTAGGAACTATGACCTATAGACTCACCTTACCGCCAAGTATGTCTCGTGTTCATAACGTTTTTCACATATCTATGTTACATAAATGTGTGAAAGACCCGAGCCATATTATTGAAGTAGAACTAGACGAGATAAAGGAAGATTTAACGTATGAAGAGTTACCTATTAAAATCTTGGATAAGAAGGATCATATTCTACGATCCAAGGTTATACCTCAAGTCAAAGTTTTGTGGAGAAACCAAGATGTGGAAGAAATGACCTGGGAGTTAGAATCTGAGATGAAGTCAAGATATCCTCACCTCTTCGATATACCAGTACATACCCTAATTTCGAGGATAAAATTTCATAAGAAGGGGAGGTTGTAAGACCCCAACTTTTATGAATAAAGAATAATTTTCTCAAAATATATTTTTGAATATTATGGTGTGGATTTGATATAATGTTATAGTTGTGGGTAATATTTACAAATTTTGCAAAGTATGCAAGTGGTTATATAATATTTGATTGGTCGGGGAATATTCGTTTTAACAGGGAATATTCGTACGATGACATAATCATTGGTGGACCCCACAATTGAAGTATTATCGTAGTTAGAAAAAGACAGAATTATCATTTTATAAAAATAATGGCGAAAGTGTTACTGTTAAGACTGTTGAACTACTCGATAGTTACAGTAATACGCATGGTTGCATAGTAGAAAACGGTATTGATTATTGATGCTTACGTGAGAAGTCACTCAGTTATACTCAATTATTGCTACAGTAATTGTTGCATCATATCTCTCATATTATTGATTCAATTATTGTCACAATATCATCTGCATAATATGTTATATTATTAAATCAATAATTGAGCCGACAAAGTTATTCATATTATTAAATTGCAATATTTACAATGTCTAGAAGTTCCATTCTTTATTATTCTGTCGGAATAACCTGTCTGTGCAGATTACGCACGCCTGGTGAATTCTTCTGTTATTTCATTCTTTATTATTCTGCTGGAAGAACTTATCTATGTGGATTACCGCATTCATGGTGAATGATCCTTCGTATTCATTCCTTATTAAATTGTGGAAATGATATGTATACGTGGATTGCCGCACGGCAGGCAAAAATCCATTTGCAGTTTTATATATTCTATTATACTTAGTTGGTTAAATTTTTAGCTTCTATACTCCATGAAATTAGTGGAATATCCTTGATATTTGCGCTTCATACAATATCTTTTCATGGAAATATTCTTTTGAGCATTCTTGAATTTTACTCCACAAAGAAGTATCATGTTGACAATTTGGACGTTATTGATTTTTGGAAAAATTAAAATTATAAATCTTTAAAATTTATCCTTGAACTTGTTTTATTGAATTATTATGTCATTGTCATCATCCTCATGCTTATATTGTGATGAAAGTCATCTTTGGCTTACGTGCATAGATGGACTTGGTATGAATATGACCAGAGATTATTTGGTATAATCATGACTGTAATGTGACGAATGATGTGGTAAAAGTCCTCATTGACCTGTAGTTCATTGATGGATAGTTGTTGGTGTGATTATGACCAGGGATTATTCGGTATAGTCATGACCATTGATGATTACATGAATATCCTTGGCCGTGATGCAAGAATGATTCAATTTTATTTATTAAGCTGAGTCTCAGTGATAAAGTTGATGAAAAACTTTTTAAATCATAGAAGATAGTAGATTTTATGCTCTACTTGACTCTTCTAATGGATTGCTTGTTCCTCTGTAGTTAAACTTGTTGTCTATTATATTCTATCAGTTTAACATTGTTGAAGGCTAATGATAATTTATTGTGCATTGTCTTAGTCATAATATTTCTTACTGGGCTAGTTAAGCTCACCCTTTCTTTCACTGTTCTCTTCAGGAAATGAGAACGTAGCCGGGACTAGTCGGAGAACGGAGTGACAGTCTAGATAATAACATTAGTAGTCCTCACTATTCTGTTAAATAGTGTGACAATAAATGTAATGAGGACTCCATTGAGTGTGGATATTGTCTATATGACAATATTCTTATTAAAACTCTTAGATTATGTTTTGTCGTATTTTAGACGACTGTTGTATAATTAAGTTGTATTTGAATTTTGTACCATGTATTTGTCGACTCAAGATGGGTGATATATACTTGTTTTGGGGGCGTCACACCGCAACTCATTTGTAAAAAGAGATTTCAATTTTCAAAAATTCTAAAGAGAGAAATCCGAAAGTTAGAGAGAGAAAGAGGCTAGATCTTGCTTCTAAACACTGTAAATATCAGTTTTAAACACTTATATACATATAAACTCAATTATATCAACTTTCTACCAGTTAAAATCCAATTATTGGAAGCTTTCAATAGTTCGTTTTGCAGTTCTCGCGCCATATTGTAAGATCTTCTCAGATCTATACTTATTTACTACATTAATATATATATAAGTGTTATATATATATATTGCTTTATTATGCATAGATCTATATTTTTACCGATTATATTGCGTAAAAAGTTGGTATTTGCTGTGTTTTAACTAGATCTATCATAGATCTAGCCTGATCTATCATTTAACCTGTTAAAAAACTTCATAACTTGACCCAATGAGCTAGATAGGTGTAGATCTAGTTTATTTTTCAGTTTTGTAACTATTTTGCTACCACGTGACCCTAGATCAGTATCTAGATGAAGCGAGAAGTTTAAATACTCGCATGCAAGTATTTAACTGATAAATCCCTTGTTTAGCAAAGTTAGAAAGTATATATATATATGATACATCAAAATATGCATATTTCAATCTTTTAAATGATGTTGTGTGAGCCTAGGAACCACAGGGTCAAAGATTCAATCAATGGATCTAGTTTCGTTTCTCGTGATGGACTTGTTTCAGTTGTATTAGCAACTTGCAATCCATTGTTCATGTAATCTTGGGCCTTCAAACGGTATCCGATTTAAGGCCCCAAAATAGTAAAAATCACATTTGTAGGTGCTCAGGCTTAATTCGATGACTTTTATGCCGACAAGAAGCCAGGCCCTTGTAGTTTATAGTGTTTACTATCCCGAGGATGCCTCGCATCTCAAATAAAATCAAATAAAGTCGCTTCAAGTTAAAATTGGAAGTATCAAAAGGTCTTGATTCCTATTTAGCGAAGGGTTTGAAAATTATATTTTCAAAACATTCACTTTCATAGGCTTTGTTAAAAAAATCTCTAAATCAAACCCTTTGTATATAGGTTCAAAGAGGCATAACACTACTTTCAAAATAAAGCACTAAAACATCTTATATAAAAATGAAAATCACGCACACACATTTCATGCTTAGGGAATGAAAAAGTAGCGGTAACCGTGTTTCACGAAAATCAGGGGGTGTCTAACACTTTCCCCTCGCTTAAACAAGCCCTCGAACTCTACGAATCTCGAGTTCCAGACCAATTAAATTGATTCACATATTTTCAAAAATTCGATTGAGTTGGTACAACCATTTAAACTCTTACCAACTTACGACTCTGTCTAATTCGACCCAATCATTAAATCAATCTTTCAAAATCGTCGACATGTATGTCGGTCCTTTCTTAAAATCTCACCCTTTAAGAAAGAGAAATAATATTTGATAGAAAAATACAAAAGGTAGGAAACTGCGAAAATGAACCCGGCGTCAACATAACTTATACGTTAGAAATTAAGTTAAAAAATAAGTCATCCCAAACACTTTGACAATAAAAAATAGGTCTAAAAATAGATTAATACCCTGAACTTTTAATGTTGTTTCACTTGGAGATTGTCTTCTCAATTTTTTTAATTAGGGGATTAAACTTTAATTTTTTTTCACTTTGGGAATTGACTTCTCAATTTTTTAAATTAGGGGATTAAAATTTTAAATTTTTTTGATTACGTCTAAGTTGATAGTCCACAACAAAAAATTGATTATATGCGAGCGACATGTGACTAATAATGTGACGCCCCCAAAACAGGTATACATCACCCATCTTGAGTCGCCAAATACATGGTACATAACTCATATACAAACTTAATTATACAATTGTTGTGTACAATACGACCAAATATAAGCTGAGAGTTTAAACAAGAATATTGCCTTCTAGACAATATCCACTCTCAATGTTCTCATTACAATTATTATCACACTATTTCACAGAATAGTGAGGACTACTAAAGCCACTTATCCTGGACCATCACTCCATTTCCTAACTTGTCCCAGCTATATTCTCATTTCCTGAAGAGAACAATAAAAGAAAAGGGTGAGCTCAACTAGCCCAGTAAGAAATATTATGACTAAGATAATGCAGAATAAATTATCCTTAGCCTTCAAAAGTATAACAACTGATAGAATATAATAGACAACAAGTTTTAGATCAACAACTACAGCGGAACAACAATCCATTAGAAGAGTCAAGTAGAGCATGATATCTACTATCTTCTATGATTTAAAAAGTTTTTCATCAAATCTATCACTGAGACTCAGCTTAATAAATAAACCACATCATCGAATCATCCCTGCACTATGGGCCAAGGATATTCATGTAATCATCAATGGTCATGATTATACCGAATAATCCATGGTCATAATCATACCAATAACTGTCCACCAATGCACTACGGGCCAATGAGAACTTTTACCACATCATTTATAACATTACGGGTCATAATTATACCGAATTATCCCTGGTCATAATCATACAAATCAACAGTCCATCTATGCACGTAAGCCAAAGATGACTTTCATCATAATATAAGCATGATGATGATGACAATGATATAAACAGTAATCAAACGAAATTAAGGATAAATTTTAAAGACTTTAAATTTATCCAGAGTTTAAAAATATCCAAATTGTCAACATGATACTGCTTTGTGGAGTAAAATTCAAGAATAATATTCATGTACCAAAAATAATTTGGACAGAAAAAAATATATTTTTCGGGTAAATAGTATCCCGTGAATAGTACCATGTGAATAGTACTTCGGGAATAATACCTCGCGAATAGTATCCCGACATGAAAAGTACCCCAAATACCCAAGTGAATAATATTTAGGTGAATAGTAATTGGGTGAATAGTAACCCGTTAATAGTAACTCGTGAATAGTACTCTGACATGAAAAGTGCCTCGAATAACCGAGTGAATAATATTTGAGTGAATAGTAATCGGGTGAATAGTAACCCGTAAATAGTAACTCATGAATAGTATTCCGTCATGAAAAGATCAATAATTATCAAGAAAGCTCAGAATAATATTTCTATGAAAAGATACTGGATGAAGCGCAAATATTAAGGATATTCTACTAATTTCATGGAGTATAGAAGCCAAAACTTCAACAAAATGAGTATAAAATTCAAAATCTGAAACGAAATAATATTCTTATATACTACAGAGTATAGAAGAAAATATTATTTCAAGCGAATATTGAACAAAAATAACATCCCTTGAACGGAAATAATATTCCAACGAATATTTAACGAAGATAATATTCCTACGAATATTGAACGAAGATAATATTCTTTATGAATATTGAACAAAAATAATATTCATACGAATACAAAAAATAATATCCCTTCAGAATATGAAATAAATAATACCCCTTACCTCAGAAGAAGACTGGATACTAGAGTAGTGAAGTAGCAGAATACTCTTCTTCTTTCTCTCTATAGATTCTCTCTCTATAGCTTCTCTCTCTATAATTGCTCTTGTGAGACTTAGTAAATTGGTGAGAATGAAGGAAGAATGAACTTCTATTTATAGAAAAATTAGTTTCGATAATTGTGACACCCCCAAATCTAGGTACTTCATTCCCATAAGATTTGGTGCTCACTATCCAAACATTCATACTATCTACCCAAATAAATAATATTTAAATCATAAATACTTCCCTTAAATAGGGTTACATTCAAAATTAATCCCAGGTTATCTAACGTTTAAACATCATTCAAGTGAGAAAATAAAATTTATTACATCACATCATTATTAAAAAGTCTGAGATCATCATAATAAATAAAAGTACAAATCAGCATCACTTGTACAATTTTTCCTTTCCTTTGCTAGTTGAAGGTTCATCTACCTTCTCCACTTTGGCTGCAATGAGTATATAAATATGCAAGAGTGAGCAAAACAATTGCTCACTAGATATAACAATGAATTAACAAAAGAATAATAATAATAACTGCCCACAAATAGAATCATCTAAACTGGATAGTACTATAACATTAATAATCAGGAACTAAAATCCAAAATGTGGAATAAACATAACTGAGGGTCATAAGACCATGAACTATGTCCACAGTTGCGAGTAATCTTTCAACTCCAACTTTAACAATCATAAGACTATAAGGACTCCTCGTACTTAGGGGGATCAACCCTTCGTACAATGTATTATACACAAACATTTTAACGCTACATGTAAGTTATCCCCTAATAATAATAGGGTTGTTCATCTCAGTATTTAGAGTACAAGTCTGCACCAAAGAAAGTTTGGTTTGGATAAGCTTTCAAGGGTAATTTGAAGTTCAACGAACATTAACTAGAGGACTAGTTGAATTAATAGTCTTTGAGAATCATAACAGATGTTTAATAACAACATAACATAGAACAATTGAGAATCATAAATGAACTGACTATACATGTTAAACTCATGCTTGAAATAACAATAGATCATAAGTATTTAACAAAATGAAGAAAATAGTAAACCTTTGCTTGAACAATAAATAAGCTAAGGTTAGAGTCTTATAACATTAGAAATGAAATTACAGATTGTACCATAACCAATAGCAAGTTGGAAACTAAAAACTTGCCCAACAAGGTATTAAATTCATGCAAGGGTTAAAACAATTCAATAGTAGAAACGAGAACTCAAAAACTGCGTTCATTATACAATAATAGAATTTAAGAAACTTGCTTAACTATAAACAAGTTAGAATGAGAAATTCAAATAACATTAGAGTCAAAGTTTGCTCGAATGAATCTTAGAAACAATTGACTTATTGAATAACAGTTAAGACAATAAGCTTGGTCCATCAAAAGAATAAAGTTACACCATGCAATAATAGAACTAACTCAACGAAAGTATAGAGTTAGAAAACTTTCTCAATGTAAAAAGATAGGGTTTAGAAACTTGCTCAATATAAATATAGAGTTAGAAAACTTGCCTCGAGCGTTAGCTACAATATTAAACTCACGATCACCTACACATTGGTTTCTAACCAAATTATCTATTAGATATGCTAACATACCGTAACATGTTCATTACCATCTATATTTCAGAAACTAAGTGTTTTACTTCGCAATACTTGTCTAACGTTCATTATGTATACCAAATTATCACATAACACATTCTCGATTTACTAACCACTTTTAAAATATTTATTTCATAATCCACATAACATTACTCTATTTAACCTTGTTGTTACATGATTCTCACATTCCATAACCTAAAGCTAAGCTACAATGAACAACTAAAATCTGCAGAATAAACAGACTTCAGTGTCTGAAAATGGGCACTCGCGTGGCCGTACGAGTTTTATATCGGAATGTCGCGCGCCCGCGCGACAGCTGAGCGCTCGCGCCTAATGGCTGAGCGACCACGCGACTTGCAGAACTCATTTTGCAAAATAGAGCTTCGACACTTTTCTTATGCCATCTAACATGAATTTCACCCATCAAAAAGTAACAATAACACATAAATAAATAAACAATTATCATAAACATGATTGCTAACCTATTCAACAACTTAGCACAATTTAATAGTAACTAAAACTATTTTAATTTCTCAATTTTCATGTTTTTCATATAAACTCCAATTTTTTATATTCATCCCAAAAATCATCACTGTGAATTCATTATTTGACCAAATCATCTCATTCAAATTACGTTATGCTCGTATCTCAATGAACTAACATTGATACTTACTCAAACCACATGGAAAACATAAACACTGACAATATATTTTTCCTACTGTCGAACAATTTAGCATGCAAATTTCCTTGTTTGAACATTACTTCAGCATTACAAACATGTATAACCACAATTATCAACTATATAAATCCATAATTCAATAATTGCTTATTACAGAACATGAGAAATTCTTGTCGTCCAACACAAATACATACTTATAATATAGACGTTATGGAACATACCTTTAATTAGCGCAGTAATCCTTGCTAAAATATTTGCTAGAGATTGCTCAAGTTCCATCACACTTCTCTCAAATCTCTGTCAATACTCTCAAGTTTGCAAAAAAGAATGCGTATAAACAAGAGCTAAGCTAATTTACAAGCGTATTCTAAAACTGATAAACCCTTACTAAAAATACTAATTGCAAATTTCAGTTACTAACGTATATAATATAAATATTATATTTATTATTTTAATTTAATTTGTTTATTTTTTTTATTTTATTTAAATTTCAAAAATTAGAAATATCAAAAGCCATAAGGCTTGCTTGGCAAACCATTTAAATTTTAAAGAATTAATACATTAAGTCTTGTTTGGCAAAACTAAATTAAACCCTTTTTAATTTATTTTAATAAACACTTTAATTTATAATTATAATCACATATTATTTATTTGGATCTCCATATCTAATATTAACCAATTAAATTAATCACATACTACATTTTAATTAAATATATCCTTTTAGCAAATATCACCAACTTACAATTCATGTTATAATTTTATTTGATAATTTAATATACCATACCATATTAAATTATTAGCCACAATATAACACCTCCTGTTATAATACAAATCTTTAAATTATAAATTAATTTAATTTAGAAATTTATCTAATAAATTCAGATTTAGAAATATTTATTAACGACCATCACATCAATAATTATTTATTCAACAATAAACACCTCCAAATAAATATTTATATATATCAATAAATATTTAAAATTATAATTTGAATTTTTGGATCGTTACATCCTTCACTCCTTACAAGGATTTTGTCCCCAGAATCACAATTCAAACAATCAAATCGTCACATTCTCTCCTACTTGCAAAGATTCTGTCCCCAGAATCGAAGACATGGACTAAACAAATAACTCAGGGTAATTCTTCATCATTTTCGCTTCGAGTTCCCACGTAGCCTCTTCGACATTGTGGTTCCTTCATATCACCTTCACTGAAGGTATCACTTTATTCCTGAGCACTGTTCTTTCCTGTCGACTATCTGGATAGGAATCTCTTTATAAGATAAATCTTTATTGAACTGCAACGGTTCATACTCAATCACATGCTTGAAATCGGGTTTATACGGTCGCAACACTGACACATGAAAAACTTTGTGAACGTGCTCTAATTCTGGTGGTAAAGTTACTTCGTAAGCCACCTCTCCCACTGTTCGCAATATTTCGAAAGGTCTAATAAATCTTGGGCTGAGCTTTCTTTTCTTGCCAAAATGAATTTTCCCCTTCAAAGGAGAGACTTTCAAGAACTGTTGGGTGATTTCACAATCAAAGCAAACGTGCAAGTATACACGATCAACAAGTAATATAGTGGTAAAATAGAGTGTCGATCCCTTAGAGAATTCCAATTAATAAACTCCAACTACTAGTACTATATCAATTCAATTTTATTTAAACAACCAAAAATTGTGATTTTTAAAACTAAGAAAACTAATTTTAATAAAACAAGAAATTATTCTAAAAGAAAACCAATAACAAATTAAGAATTATTTGAATGCAGATAAATGACAATTAAGACTCCAATTTTCCCAATTATGATTATTAAATCAATTATCAAAATATCCCAATTATTATGTCTACTGAATTGTTAACAGGAATTCTCAAACGCCAAAAGCCCTCTCTCGAGTGATCAATTGCCTTCTATTTAACCCATATTAATTTTGCTATATCTCTATGCAAAACAATTGAATTAAACTCCTTACAATCCCAATTCCTTATGTGTTACATGCGGCAAATAGATATTCTTATTCTATTCACAAACCTAATTATTCATTGAGTAAATAACTAAGTCACATGTCACCCTGTCCATTTCTAACCCTAGAATTCCTCTCTCAATTCCTTCTAGAGTAACACGGTAATTATTGGCCAGATAATTAATCAATAAATACAAGGCATGATGAACAATTCACTTCAACATAAATAATTGGAATAAATCAAATAATCAATTCATAACCATAACAGGTTCCATTGGAATCTTAATAATAGGAATTAGTTCATGATGAAAATAAAAAGAACAAATAATTGATAAATCATCCTTAATGAGTTACACAATTTAACAGGATAAAGAAGAAGAACTCCAAGTTTCAAGCTTTCAGATCTGCTCTGGCCGTTTTTTCAATCTCCAATTGTGTAGAATAGAGTCCCAATTCAATATAAAGAATCAATTTATATTTACTTCCCCAACGCCAACAATCCTAGTCCAAATAGACTTCCCATAAACTCCTAAAACGAAGTCAAACTAAAAGTCAAAGTCATTCCACCGTTCAGCCCACACGCGCGTCCCAAGTCAGTGCCAGCCGAAGACCAGCGCCCTGGTGCTGGCTTTTACCCTTGGAGCAGCGCCCCAGCGCTAGGATGCAGTAAGTTGCCACACTTGCCATTTTTAACCAAAATGCTCCCAAACGTTCCAACAGCGCACAATCCTGCCACAACACAACTTGAACAAGTAAAATGACTCTAAAATGCTTCGGACACACAACAAATTAAGGTCAAACATAATCAATTCCTGGGTATATTACCCAATCATCAAATACCCCCAAACTTAAATCGTTGCATGTCCTCAAGCAACAAAACACAACTAATAAATAACTAAACATCATGCAAATTCAAACTAACTAAAGGACCATAATTCTAGTAATTAAATTGTTGACGAATATCCATAGGCCTCAGAAAAATCACAAAAACATGCTAATACATCATGTTAAAATAGATCAATAATATCATGACAATCAATCAATCCAAATCTGTTATTACTGATATTGTGAGTGTGTGCTCAACAACCATGCTAACCAATGAAAAGCAAAAATCTGAAAGATAATAAAATTCTGAATAGGCTTCATACAGTTCAATTCAAAAGATCATCAAATAAACTAGATTCAACTAAAATTAAACAGTCACCAAAATTCAGGGGTCAACATGAAATTCATATGCTTATTATTTCATCAAATTTTTTTTGAACATAACTATGCATTGTATTATTTCCTTAGGCTTTTTAATGCTACCTTAACGAGCTTTTGACCAACGACTCCCAAGCCATTAAGACCTTAGGGCGCTAGGTGTAGAGACAATCCCCTCGGGCTTACTTACTCAAGTAACAAAGGCCACAAAACTAGACAAACATGCACGGTGTTTTTTTTTCAACAGTTTATATACTCCATATATTTTTCCCCCAAACTTGAGTTCATACCTAAATTCAATCTTCACTAATTACTTAACTTGCTCTTTTATTTCACTAGCATTCATCCTTTAGAACTCAATTATCTATCCATTTTAACAATCATAGCTAACATGGTCATCTTTCCAAATATGATATCCTTGAAATATCAGTGTCAAACAGATAGAGATTCAAATCATGTCAAGAACATCATATTACTGACTCAACAATCCTTACTAGACTTGTTCATGCAATTTTAAGTTCATCATTGGCCTTCAAATATACTCACTACCAAAAGCTAGAATTAACATGCAATCCTAAATGCAACATTTATAAAAATTAAAACATCCACAACTATTAACAAACATAGTTTACTCATGCAAATAAAAATAAAACTAAACAACTACCCCCAAACTTATCTAGAGCAATGTTTGCATGCGAAAGATAAAACAAAATAAAACAGAGGACTTCCCTGATGAGCCTAAGCCTCGGGTGGAGCATCGTCATCCTCGCTCATCTCTAGATCAGAAGGGGGAAAAACTAGCAGGACTGGGGTAGTCGGGAACTGACTGAGACTAACACCCGAAAATAGCTGGGCGTTCATCGCATTTTATGCTGTAAATTGATCAACCAAGTATTTGTAGATCACATCTTGGCATTCAGACAGGCGGACATTTTGGGCTTCAATGTTGTAGAACCATCCATTAACTTCTCTTTGGACTGCTTCGGGAACCATACCTCGATAAGCTACAGACGAAGGACCATAAGTAGGTGGAGCCTGAGGTGGTGAAGCATGGGAAGGTTCAGCTTGGGGAATTATGAAACCCAATCCCCTAGGGTGGTTTGCTCCACCAGTCCACACTTTGTACCTGTTAATCAACTTATGGTCCAACACAGGCATAAGAGTTTGAATCATCTCTTCTGACTTATTCCTGGGTATATTACCCAATCATTAGGAACACGAAACTTTCCGCCTCAAATTTACGATTCTTCCTTTGTTGATCAGCATACTTTTTCTGTCGATCTTGAGCAGCTACCAATCTTTCTCTGATGAGTTTGACAACTTCAGCAGTCTGCTGAACCAGTTCTGGGCCTAACAGTTGTCGTTCTCCAACTTCATCCCAGCATAGTGGAGTTTTGCACTTTCTGCCGTATAACGCTTCGTACGGTGGCATACCAATACTCGCGTGGTAACTGTTGTTATATGCAAATTCCACTAACGGTAGATGATCATCCCAGTTTCCTTTGAAATCTATGATGCAAGCTCTAAGAAAATCTTCAAGCGTCTGGATCGTTCTTTCGCTTTTCCCATCGGTTTTCGGATGATATGATGTACTCATTTTCAGTTGCATTCACATACATTCTTGTAGTATCTTCCAAAAATTTTATGTGAATCTCGGATCTCTATCTGATATAATTGATACTCTATATCTTGAGACGATTTCTTTAACGTATAGTTTCGCCAGCTGATCAAGATTAAATCTAATATTTATTGGCAAAAAGTTTGCAGATTTTGTTAATCTGTCCACTATCACCCATATCGCATTGTTTCCTTTTTGAGTCGTTAGAAGACCTACCACAAAATCCATTGCGATAGGTTCCCACTTCAATTCTGGTATCTCCAATGGTTGAAGTAATTCGCTTGGTCGTTGATGCTCGGCCTTCACTTTCTGACACGTCAAGCACTTTGCAACACATTCTGCAACATCTCTTTTCATGTTCGGCCACCAAAAATGACGTCACAAATCTTGATACATTTTCGTACTTCCCGAATGAATTGGATATCTTGAGCTATGTGCTTCCATCAATATGTCTTCTTTAATATCCTGTACTGCTAGAACCCAAATTCGTCCCTCGAATCTTAGCATTCCCGCAGTATCGACCTGGTACTTCACTTTTTTACCCTCGACCACACTTTCCTTTATTTTCTTACATTCTTCATCCTATAGCTGAGCGTTTTTCACTTTGTCCACCAAATTTGGACTAGCTCCCATCTGGAACAATTTTTCTTCGAATTCTTCTAAAAATTTGATTTTCAACTCTAGTTTTGCCATTGCTGAAATGAGCTCTTCCTTATCAGTTAACATCATCAACTTTTCTCTGCCCTTCCTACTCAATGCATCTGCAACCACATTAGCTTTACCCGGATGATAAAAGATCTTGCAATCATAATCTTTTATCAGTTCCATCCATCTCCTTTGTCGCATGTTCAGGTCTTTCTGTGTGAAAATATACTTCAGACTTTTATGTTCTGTGTAGATCTCACATTTTTCTCCATAAAGATAGTGTCTCCATATCTTCAGTGCGAACACAATCGCCGCCAACTCTAAATCATGAGTCAGATATCCTTTTTTGTAGTCTTTCAGTTGCCTTGATGCATACGTAATAACCTTACCGTTCTGCATAAGGACAAAACATAATCCTTTGTGTGAAGCATCACTATACACCACAAAGTTTCCTGTATTATCTGGTAACGACAACACAGGTGCCACACTTAACTTCTTCTTCTGTTCTTGAAATCTTTCTTCACACTTCTCTGTCCAAATAAATTTTACAGATTTCCTTGTCAAATTTGTCAAGTTCTTGGTTGTTCCCAATTTATCATAGCTTCAACTTTTGATGGATCCACGAAAATCCTATCCTTATCAATTACATGCCCATGAAATTGTACACGTTCCAGCCAAAATTCACATTTAGAGAATTTCGCGTACAACTTTTCTTTTCTTAATGTCTCCAATGTCAGACGTAAGTGTTCCACGTGTTCCTCTTGAGTTTTAGAGTACACCAATATATCATCGATGAACACTACCACAAATTTGTCCAAAAATGGTTTACACACCCTGTTCATCAAATCCATGAACGCTGCAGGGGCGTTTGTCAAGCCAAATGACATCACTAAAAATTCGTAATATTCATACCGAGTGCGGAAGGCCGTCTTCGGTATATCCTCATTCCTTACTTTCAATTGGTGATATCCACTTCTCAAATCTATTTCCGAGAAATATCTAGCACCCTTCAATTGATCAAATAAGTCATCTATTCTTGGGAATGAATATATGTTTTTAATAGTGACTTTGTTTAATTCCCTATAATCAATGCAAAGAAGCATTGACCCATCCTTCTTCTTCATGAATAAAACTGGTGCTCCCCACGGTAACACAAATATACTTCTTGTCTAACAGTTCTTGTAGTTGCACCATTAATTCTTTCATCTCCACCGCAACCATTTTGTATGGGGCCTTCAATATCAGATCGGTTCCTGGCGCTAAGTCGATCACGAACTCAATTTCTGGGTCAGGTGGAAGTCCTGGCAAATCTTCCGGAAACACGTCCACGAACTCCCTAACTACTGGTATTTCCTTCAATTTCACACCCTTCTCCTTTTGAGTATCGACTATGTAAGCTAAATACCCTATACAACCCTGACTCAATAACTTTTTGGCCTGCATCATCGTCAGACATTTCATTTGTCTAGGCGATTTGCTACCATGAAAAACTACCTTTGACAGAGTCATAAGGTTTACGCACTTCTTTTGGCAGTCAATTATCGCTCCATAATTGAACAGTCAATCCATTCCCAAAATAACATCAAACTCTCCAAGTTTTATCGGAATTAAATCTACTCTCATGACATTCCCCTTTATATTCACCCTACAGTTCTTGTATACGAACCTAACATGAATCACTTCCCTATTCGTAATTTCTATGTTTAAAGAGAAATTCAGCTCTTCACAAGGTATTTCTAACTTCTTAGCACAATCATCAGATATAAACGAGCAAGTAGCACCCGATTAAAATAATACATATGCATTTATATCATTGATTGAGATAATACCTGACACGACATCTTTTGATTGCACCGCGTCCTGTACCGTCATGTTGAAGGTTCTTGCTGTAGGCTTATTTGTTGACGTTGGTCCTGCAATAGCCAGCGCACCTCCACTAGCATTTCCTTTGCTTCCATATGCCTCACCAGATCTCTTCTTAGGGCATTCACGAGCAAAGTGATCCTTGGACACGCACGTAAAACACACATTCTTATTAGCTTGAGTGCAATTTGAGGCGATGTGACCCTCCTGGCCATAATTAAAGCATACTCGTTTCCCCATCAAGCACACACCCTTGTGAAACTTTCCACACATAGCGCATGCTTCGAACTTCTTATTTTGCTGGTTTCTTTGCTGATTTCCAGCTCCCCCATTCCTATTCCACTTCCTCTTCAAATTGTTGCCATTTCTGCCGTTACTACCACCACTCTTAGCTGCACCTTCACTTTCTTCATCCTCTGCTCCTGGTTATGTTTTGTTATTGCCTCGCCTCCACTTTCAGCGAGAATTTCTTTCTCCATAACTGCTGCAAACATCTTCAATTAGAACAGGGAAACCCTACTATACAACTAGGGTTTCAGTCCCTGCTCGAACATCTTTGTCTTGCTCTCGTCTGTGCTGACTTGATATGGCACAAACCTCGTAAACTCGTTGAATTTTGCGGCATATTCAGACACCGACATCGTTCCATGCTTTAGTTCCAAAAACTGAACCTCTAGATGACTCTTCGAACTCTCTGGGAAATAGGTTTTGAAGAAAAACTCCTTAAACCTATCCCAGGTCATCACTCCTGATCCTTCCTGAGTTTTATTGGCCTGCCACCAATAGCTCGCCTCTGCCTTCAACATAAATGTTGCAAAAGAAGTATTCTATCTATCCTCAACCCTAGCAATATCAAAAACCTTCTCGATTTCCATAATCCAAGCATGTGTTTTAACTGGATTCATGGAGCCACAGAATTCTGGTGGTCCAACTGCCTTCAAATCCTTAAACGTAGTACCTTGGTTCTGAGGTTGATTCTGCAAAGCACCCGTCAGTAACGTCACTAGCTGCTGAATTGGGTTTCCTTCCACATTGTTGTTGTTTTCCTCAGTTGTTCTCCGTCGTGGTGGTTGACGTCTTGAAGCCATTTTCTGTTAAAATACACCCATTAGCTTTTATTTAACCTTTTTAAGTATTATATACTTAGGTTGCACATCATAAAAATTTATCATGTAACACATAACACTTGAATAAAATAATAACTTTTATTCATTCATCATCTTGAAAAAAACATTAAAACAATAGCATCACTGCTATTTACATCACTTTCCTGAACTATAATAGTTGTAGGACAACATCATCATCATCATCATCTATCCCATTGGTTATATCACACCCGGGACTTACATTTCATTTATTTCTAATCACCAATCAATTACATTCTCTACAATGTTTTACTAAGATATTGCGTAGCCTTACGACGCTCCTCCTCCATAATTCGGAACATTGTTTGGCGTTCCAATATGTATGATGGTAGCATCTCAAACCGAATCGAATAACCCATGACTCGATCTTGAGCATGATTGATCAAGGTGTTGAATACATTGTCCATCTCTTCCATCTTCCTCCTCTTTATTTGTGCGTCCCTCTCTGCTATTCCAGCTCGTTGATAAGCTTCACTATACACGTCTTCGGCTCTTACCCTTTTTATAGATTCTTCTTTCAACTTGTCCTTCAACTCTGCAATCTCTGCCACCATTCCCTCGTTCTCCCCTTCAGTGTGGACCAACTTCTCTTCAACGTTATTCAGACGTTCCTCTCGATCCTGGATCTCATCGTCTTTCTGTGCCATTGAGGTCTGTTGTTCAGCTACTATCTCTTGTAACTCCTCGAAGGTGTCTTGAAGTTCCACATTGCGGACATACACCTAATCGTACATACGACCAACTATCGAATTAAGTGGAAGAACTTCCTCCTCTTCTTCCTCATCCGACTGTGGCAGCTCCATGGGGTCCTCCTCGTCCGTTTCTATATCATCTTACT
This sequence comes from Panax japonicus, assembly GCA_020205505.1. Taxonomy (NCBI): domain Eukaryota; kingdom Viridiplantae; phylum Streptophyta; class Magnoliopsida; order Apiales; family Araliaceae; genus Panax; species Panax japonicus. The sequence continues at coordinate 48,392,578 of CM035102.1, read as the reverse complement.
CATCAGGTACTCTCTCCTGGTCAACTACTGTGACCTATGGAACTGTTTCCCGTGGCAGTAGCTGTTCCCAAATCACCTGAATATCTCGAGGCCCCTCCTCTCTAGCCTGAATGGATCCTCCTATATTAGTCATCCTGTCAACCAAAATTTAAATTTTAATTACAAATCATTACTACTCGGCACTCACGAGCACATAAGTTGTAATCACATAAGCATATAAGTATTTTATTACTTTTTCTTTCCTAAAACTCGATGAGAGTTTATCATCACTATCTTTTCAAAGGTTACTTCCTAAAGCTTTTCCCCACCTAAGGTTCATAACCTAAGCCTTTGATACCAACCTGTGACACCCCCAAATCTAGGTACTTCATTCCCAAAAGATTTGGTGCTCACTATCCAAACATTCATACTATCTACCCAAATAAATAATATTTAAATCATAAATCCTTCCCTTAAATAGGGTTACATTCAAAATTAATCCCATGTTATCTAACCTTTAAACATCATTCAAGTGAGAAAATAAAATTTATTACATCACATCATTATTAAAAAGTCTAGGATCATCATAATAAATAAAAGTACAAATCAGCATCACTTGTACAATTTTTCCTTTCCTTTTCTAGTTGAAGGTTCATCTACCTTCTCCACTTTGGCTGCAATGAGTATATAAATATGCAAGAGTGGGCAAAATAATTGCTCACTTGATATAATAATGAATCAACAAGAGAATAATAATAACTGCCCACAAATAGGCTCATCAAAACTGGATAATACTCTAACAATAATAATCAGGAACTAGAATCCAAAATGTGGAATAAACATAACTGAGGGTCATAAGACCATGAACTATGTCCACAGTTGCGAGTAATCTTTCAACTCCAACTTTAATAGTCATAAGACTATAAGGACTCCTCGTACTTAGGGGGATCAGCCCTTCGTACAATGTAATGTGCACAAACATTTTAACGCTACGCGTAAGTTATCCCCTAATAATAATAGGGTTGTTCATCTCAGTATTTAGAGTACAAGTCCGCACCAAAGAAAGTTTGGTTTGGATAAGCTTTCAAGGGTAATTTAAAGTTCAACGAATATGAACTAGAGGACTAGTTGAATTAATAGTGTTTGAGAATCATAACAGATATTTAATAACAACATAACATAGAACTATTGAGAATCATAAATGAACTGACTATACATGTTAAACTCATGCTTGAAATAACTATAGAGCATAAGTATTTAACAAAATGAAGAAAATAGTAAACCTTTGCTTGAATAATAAATAAGCTAAGGTTAGAGTCTTATAACATTAGAAATGAAATTACAGATTTTACCATAACCAATAACAAGCTGGAAACTAAAAACTTGCACAACAAGGTATTAAATTCATGCAAGGGTTAAAACAGTTAAATAATAGAAAAGAGAACTCAAAAACTGCGTTCATTATACAATAATAGAATTTAAGAAACTTGTTTAACTATAAACAAGTTAGAATGAGAATTTCAAATAACATTAGAGTCAAAGTTTTCTCGAATGAATCTTAGAAATAATTGACTTATTCAATAACAGTTAAGACAATAATCTTGCTCCATCAAAAGAATAAAGTTACACCATGCAATAATAGAACTAACTCAACGAAAGTGTAGAGTTAGAAAACTTTCTCAATGTAAAAAGATTGGGTTTAGAAACTTGCTCAATATAAATATAGAGTTAGAAAACTTGCCTCGAGCGTTAGCTACAATATTAAACTCACGATCACCTACACATTGGTTTCGAACCACATTATCTATTAGATATGCTAACATACCGTAACATGTTCATTACCATTTATATTTCAGAAACTAAGTGTTTTACTTCGCAATACTTGTCTAACGTTCATTATGTATACCAAATTATAATATAACGCATTCTCGATTTACTAATCACTTTTAAATTTTTAATTCATAATCCACATAACATGACTCTATTTAACCTTGTTGTTACATAATTCTCACATTCCATAACCTTAAGCTAAGTTACAATGAACAACCAAAGTCTGCAGAATAAACAGACTTCAGTGTCTGAAAATGGGCACTTGCGCGACCACACGAGTTTTATATGGGGATGTCACGCGCCCGCGCGACAGCTGCGCGCCCGCGCGACATGCAGAACTCAGTTTGCAGAACAGAAGCTTCGGCACTTTTCTTAAGCCAACTAACACGAATTTCACCCATCAAACAGTAACAATAACACATAAAATAAATATACAATTATCATAGACATGATTGCTAACCTATTCAACCACTTAGAACAATTTAACAGTAACTAAAACTATTTTAATTTCTCAATTTTCATGTTTTTCATATAAAACTCCAATTTTTTATATTCATCCCAAAAATCATCACTGTGAATTCATTATTTGACCAAATCATCTCATTCAAATTACGTTATGCTCGTATCTCAATGAACTAACATATACGAACTTCAATTTATAATTTCACATACAAATTAGCCAATAAAATTGATACTTACTCAAACCACATGAAAAACATAAACATTGACATTATAATTTTCCTACTGTCAAACAATTTAGCATGCAATTTCCTTTTTTGAACATTACTTCAGCATTACAAACATGTATAACCACAATTATGAACTATATATATATATATATATATATATATATATATATATATATATATATATATCCATAATTCAACAAATGCTTATTACAGAACATGAGAAATTCTTGTCGTCCAACACAAATACATACGTATAATATATACATTATGGAAAATGCCTTTAATTAGTGTGGTAATCCTTGCTAAAAATATTTGCTAGATATTGCTCAAGTTCTCTCACACTTCTCTCAACTCTCTGTCAATACTCTCAAGCTTGCGAATAAGAATGAGTATAAACAAGAGCTAAGCTAATTAACAAGTGTATTCTAAAACTGATAAACCCTTAATAAAAATACTAATTGCAAATTTCAGTTACTAACGTATATAATATAAATATTATATTTATTATTTTAATTTAATTTGTTAATTTTATTTATTTTATTTAAATTTCAAAAATTAGAAATATCAAAAGCCATAAGGCTTGTTTGGCAAACCATTTAAATTTTAAAAAATTAATATATTAAGCCTTGTTTGGCAAAACTAAATTAAACCCTTTTTAATTTATTTTAATAAACACTTTAATTTATAATTATAATCGCATATTATTTATTTGGATCTCCGTATCCAATATTAACCAATTAAATTAATCACATACTATATTTTAATTAAATATAGCCTTTTAGCAAATATCACCAAATTATAATTCATGTTATAATTTTATTTGATAATTTAATATACCCTACCATATTAAATTATTAGCCACAATATAACACCTCCTGTTATAATACAAATCTTTAAATTATAAATTAATTTAATTTAGAAATTTATCTAATAAATTCAGATTTATAAATATTTATTAACGACCATCACATCAATAATTATTTATTCAATAATAAACACCTCCAAATAAATATTTATATAATTCAATAAATATTTAAAATTACAATTTAAATTTTCGGATCGTTACATCATTCCCTCTTTATAAGGATTCTGTCCCCAAAATCACAATTCAAACAATCAAATCTTACATTCTCCCCTACTTACAAAGATTCTGTCCCTAAAATCGAAGACACAAACTAAACAAATAACTCAGGGTAATCATTCATCATTTCCACTTTGAGTTCCCACGTAGCCTCTTCGACATTGTGGTTGCTCCATATCACCTTCACTGAAGGTATCACTTTATTCCTGAGCACTTGTTCTTTCTTGTCAACTGTCTGGATAGGAATCTCTTTATAAGATAAATCTTTATTGAACTGCAATGTTTCATACTCAATCACATGCTTGAAATTGGGTTTATATGGTCGAAACACTGACACATAAAAAACATTGTGAACGTGCTCTAATTCTGGAGGTAAAACTACTTCGTAAGCCACCTCTCCCACACTTCGCAATATTTTGAAAGGTCCAATAAATCTTGGGTTGAGCTTTCCTTTCTTGCCAAAATGAATTTTCCCCTTCCAAGGAGAGACTTTCTGGAACACGAAACTTCCCGCCTCAAATTCACGATTCTACCTGTGTTGATCATCATACTTTTTCTGTCGATCTTGAGCAGCTACCAATCTTGCTCTGATGAGTTTGATAGCTTCAGCAGTCTGCTGAACCAGTTTTGGGCCTAACAGTTGCCGTTCTCCAACTTCATCCCAGCATAGTGGAGTTCTGCACTTTCTGCCGTATAACGCTTCATACGGTGGCATACCAATACTCGCGTGGTAACTATTGTTATATGCAAATTTTACTAACGGTAGATGATCATCCTAGTTTCCTTTGAAATCTATGATGCACGCTCTGAGTAAATCTTCAAGCGTCTAGATCATTCTTTTGCTTTGCCCATCGGTTTGCGGATGATATGATGTACTCATTTTCAGTTGCGTTCCCATACATTCTTATTGTCTCTTCCAGAAATTTTATATGAATCTCGAATCTCTATCTGATACAATTGATACTGGAACTCTATGTCTTGAGATGATCTCTTTAACGTATAGTTTCGCCAGCTAATCAAGATTAAATCTAATCTTTATTGGCAAAAAGTGTGCAGATTTTGTTAATATATCCATTATCACTCATATCGCATCGTATCCTTTCTTAGTCGTTAGAAGACCTACCACAAAATCCATTGCGATATGTTCTGACTTCCATTCCATTATCTCCAACGGTTGAAGTAATCTGCTTGGTCGTTGATGCTCGACCTTCACTTTTTGACATGTCAAGCACTTTGCAACATATTTTGCAACATCTCTTTTCATGTTCGGCCACCAAAAATGACGTCGCAAATCTTGATACATTTTCGTACTTCCCGGATGAATTGAATATCTTGAGCTATGTGCTTCCGTTAATATGTCTTCTTTAATATCCTGTACTGCTGGAACCCAAATTCGTCCCTCGAATCTTAGCATTCCCAGTAGTATCAACCTGGTACTTCGCTTCTTTAGCCTCGACCACACTTTCCTTTATTTTCTTGCATTCTTCATCCTATAGCTGAGCGTTTTTCACTTTGTCCACCAAATTTAGACTAGCTCCCATCTGGAATAATTTTTCTTTGGACCCTTCTAGAAATTTAATTTCCAGCTCTAGCTTTTCCATTGTTGAAATGAGCTCCTCCTTATCAGTTAATATCATCAACTTTTCTCTGCCCTTCCTACTCAATGCATCTGTAACCACATTATCTTTACCCGAATGATAAAAGATCTCGCAATCATAATCTTTTATCAGTTCCATCCATCTCCTTTGCCACATGTTCAGGTCTTTCTGTGTGAAAATATACTTCAAACTTTTATGGTCTGTGTAGATCTCATATTTTTCTCCATAAAGATAGTGTCTCCATATCTTCAGTGCGAACACAACCGCCGCCAACTCTAAATCATGAGTTGAATATCCTTTTTCATAGTCTTTCAGTTGTCTTGATGCATACGCAATAACCTTACCATTCTGCATAAGGACACAACCCAATCCTTTGTGTGAAGCATCACTATACACCACAAAGTTTCCTATATTATCTGGTAACGACAACACAGGTGCCACACTTAACTTCTTCTTCAGTTCTTGAAAACTTTCTTCACATTTCTCTGTCCAAACAAATTTTACAGATTTCCTTGTCAAATTTGTCAACGGAATGGCAATCTTGGAAAAATTCTTGATAAACCGTCTATAATAGCCTGCCAACCCCAAGAAACTTCTCATTTCTGATGGAGTTCTTGGTTGTTCCCAATTTATCATAGCTTCAACTTTTGATGGATCCACGAAAATCCCATCCTTATCAATTACATGCCCAAGAAATTGTACATGTTCCAGCCAAAATTCACATTTAGAGAATTTTGCGTACAACTTTTCTTTTCTTAATGTCTCCAATGTCAGACGTAAGTGTTCCACATGTTCCTCTTGAGTTTTAGAGTACACCAATATATCATCGATGAACACTCAAAAATTTGTCCAAAAATAGTTTAAACACCGTGTTCATCAAATCCATGAACGCTGCAAGGGCATTTGTCAAGCCAAATGACATCACTAAAAATTCGTAATATCCATACCGAGTGCGGAATGCCATCTTAGGTATATCTTCCTTCCTTACTTTTAATTGGTGATATCCACTTCTCAAATCTATTTTCGAGAAATATCTAGCACCCTTCAATTGATCAAAGAAGTCATCTATTCTTGGCAATGGATATCTATTTTTAATAGAGACTTTGTTCAATTCCCTATAATCAATGCAAAGACGCATTGACCCATCCTTCTTCTTCACGAATAACACCGGTGCTCCCCACGGTGACACACTTGGCTAAATATACTTCTTGTCTAACAGTTCTTGCAGTTTCACCATTAATTCTTTCATCTCCACTGCAGCCATTTTGTATGGGACCTTCGATATCGCAGCCGTTCCTGGCGCTAAGTCGATCATGAACTCGATTTCTCGGTTAGGTGGAAGTCCTGGCAAATCTTCCAAAAACACGTCCATGAACTCCCTAACTACTCGTATTTCCTCCAATTTTACACCCTTCTCCTTTTGAGTATCGACTATGTAAGCTAAATACCCTACACAACCCTGACTTAATAACTTTTTGGCATGCATCATCGTCGGAAATTTCATTTGTCTAGGAGATTTGCTACCATGAAAAACTACCTCTGACGGAGTCATAAGGTTTACACACTTCTTTTGGCAGTCAATTATCGCTCCATAATTGAACAGTCAATCCATTCCCAAAATAACATCAAACTCTCCAAGTTTTATAAGAATTAAATCTACTCTCATGACATTCCCCTTTATATTCACCCTACAGTTCTTGTATACGAATCTAACATGAATCACTTCCCTATTCACAATTTCTATGTTTAAAGAGAAATTCAGCTCTTCACAAGGTATTTCTAACTTCTTAGCACAATCATCAGATATAAACGAGCAAGTAGCACCCGAATCAAATAATACATATGCATTTATATCATTGATTGAGATAATACCTGACACGACATCTTTTGATTGCACCGCGTCCTGTACCGTCATGTTGAAGGTTCTTGCTGTAGGCTTATTTGTTGACGTTGGTCTTGCAATAGCCAGCGCACCTCCACTAGCATTTCCTTTTCTTCCATTTGCCTCACCAGATCTCTTTTTAGGGCATTCACGAGCAAAGTGATCCTTGGACCCGCACGTGAAACACACATTCTTCTTAGCTTGAGTGCAATTTGGGGCGATGTGACCCTCCTGGCCACAATTAAAGCATACTCGTTTCCCCATCAAGCACACACCCTTGTGAAACTTTCCATACATAGCGGATTCTTCGAACTTCTTATTTTGCTGGTTTCTTTGCTGATTTCCAGCTCCCCCAATCCTATTTCACTTACTCTTCAAAGTGTTGCCATTTCTGCCGTTACTACCACCACTCTTAACTTCACCTTCACTTTTCTTCATCCTCTGCTCCTGGTTATGTTTTGTTACTGCCTTGCCTCCACTTTCAGCGAGAATTGCTTTCTCCATCACTGCTGCAAACGTCTTCAATTGGAATAGGGAAACCCTACTGTACAACTAGGGTTTCAGTCCCTGCTCGAACCTCTTTGCCTTGCGCTCGTCTGTGCTGACTTGATATGGCGCAAACCTCGCCAACTCGTTGAATTTTGCGGCATATTCAGACACCGACATCGTTCCTTGCTTTAGTTCCAAAAACTGAACCTCTAGCTAACTCTTCGAACTCTCTGGGAAATAGGTTTTGAAGAAAAACTCCTTAAACCTATCCCAGGTCATCACTCCTGATCCTTCCCGAGTTTTATTGGCCTGCCACCAATAGCTCACCTCTGCTTTCATCATAAATGTTGCAAAATCAGTCTTCTGGCTATCCTCAACCCTAGCAACATCAAAAACCTTCTCAATTTCCATAATCCAAGTCTGTGCTTCAATAGGATTCATGGACCCACGGAATTTTGGTGGTCCAACTGCCTTCAAATCCTTAAACGTAGTACCTTGGTTCTGAGGTTGATTCTGTAAAGCACCCGTCAGTAACGTCACTAGCTGTTGAACTGGGTTTCCTTCCACATTGTTGTTGTTTTCCTCAGTGGTTCTCTGTCGTGGTGGTTGACGGCTTGAAGCCATTTTCTGTTAAAATACACCCATCAGCTTTTATTTAACCTTTTTAAGTATTATATACTTAGGTTGCACATCATAAAAATTTATCATGTAACACATAACACTTGAATAAAATAATAACTTTTATTCATTCATCATCTTGAAAAAAAAACATTAAAACAATAGCATCACTGCTATTTACATTACTTTCCTGAACTATAACAGTTGCAAGACAACATTATCATCATTTATCCCATTGGTTATATCACAGCCGAGACTTACATTTCATTTATTTTTAATCACTAATCAATTAACTTCTCTACAATGTCCTACTAAGATATTGCGTATCCTTACGACGCTCCTCCTCCATAATTCGGAACATTGTTCGGCGATCCAATATGTATGACGGTAGCGTCTCGAACTGAATCGGATAACCCATGACTCGATCTTGAGCTCGATTGATCACGGTGTTGAATATGTTGTTCATCTCTTCCATCTTCCCCCTCTTTGATTGTGCGTCCCTCTCTGCTATTCTGGCTCGTTGATAAGCTTCACTGTACACGTCTTCAGCTCTTTCCCTTTTTGTAGATTCTTCTTTCAACTTGTCCTTCAACTCTGCAATCTCTGTCACCATTCCCTCGTTCTCCCCTTCAGTGTGGACCAGCTTCGCTTCAACGTTATTCAGACGTTCCTCTTGATCCCGGATCTCATCGTCTTTTTATTCCATTGAGGTCTGTTGTTCAGCTACTATCTCTTGTAACTCCTCGACGGTGTCTTGAAGTTCCACATTGCGGTCATACACCTCGTCGTACATACGGCCAGCTATCAAATTAAGTGGAAGTTTTTCCTCCTCATCCGACTGTGGTAGCTCCACGGGGTCCTCCTCGTCCATTTCTATCTCATCCTCCTCATCAGGTACTCTCTCCTGCTCAATTACTGTGACCGACAGAACTGTTTCCTGTAGCAATAGTTGTTCCCAAATCACCTGAATATCTCGAGGCTCCTCCTCTCTAGCCTGAATGGATCCTCCTATATTAGTCATCCTATCAACCAAAGTTTAAATTTTAATTACTAATCATTACTACTCGGCACTCACGAGCACATAAGTTGTAATCACATAAGCATATAAGTATTTTATTACTTTCTCTTTCCTAAAACTCGATGAGAGTTTATCATCACTATCTTTTCAAAGGTTACTTCCTAAGGCTTTTCCCCACCTAAGGTTCATAACCTAAGGCTTTGATATCAACCTGAGACACCCCCAAATCTAGGTACTTCATTCCCATAAGATTTGGTGCTCACTATCCAAACATTCATACTATCTACCCAAATAAATAATATTTAAATCATAAATCCTTCCCTTAAATAGGGTTACATTCAAAATTAATCCCAGGTTTTCTAACCTTTAAACATCATTCAAGTGCGGAAATAAACTTTATTACATCACATCATTATTAAAAAGTCTGAGATAATCATAATAAATAAAAGTACAAATCAACATCACTTGTACAATTTTTCCTTTCCTTTGCTAGTTGAAGGTTCATCTACCTTCTCCACTTTGGTTGCAATGAGTATATAAATATGAAAGAGTGAGCAAAATAATTTCTCACTGGATATAACAATGAATCAACAAGAGAATAATAATAATAACTGCCCACAAATAGGCTCATCAAAACTGGATAGTACTCTGACAATAATAATCAGGAACTGGAATCCAAAATATGGAATAAACATAACATAGGGTAATAAGACCTTGAACTATGTCCACACTTGCGAGTAATCTTTCAACTCCAACTTTAACAGTTATAAGACTATAAGGACTCCTCGTACTTAGGTGGATCAGCCCTTCGTACAATGTATTGTGCACAAATATTTTGACGCTATGCGTAAGTTATCCCCTAATAATAATAGGGTTGTTCATCTCAGTATTTAGAGTACAAGTCCGCACCAAAGAAAGTTTGGTTTGGATAAGCTTTCATGGGTAATTTAAAGTTCAACGAATATGAACTAGAGGACTAGTTGAATTAATAGTGTTTGAGAATCATAACAGATATTTAATAACAACATAACATAGAACTATTGAGAATCATAAATGAACTGACTATACATGTTAAACTCATGCTTGAAATAACTATAGAGCATAAGTATTTAACAAAATGAAGAAAATAGTAAACCTTTGCTTGAACAATAAATAAGCTAATGTTAGAGTCTTATAACATTAGAAATGAAATTACAGATTTTACCATAACCAATAGCAAGCTGGAAACTAAAAACTTGCCCAACAAGGTATTAAATTCATGCAAGGGTTAAAACAGTTAAATAATAGAAACGAGAACTCAAAAACTGCGTTCATTATACAATAATAGAATTTAAGAAACTTGCTTAACTATAAACAAGTTAGAATGAGAATTTCAAATAACATTAGAGTCAAAGTTTGCTCGAATGAATCTTAGAAACAATTGACTTATTCAATAACAGTTAAGACAATAAGCTTGCTCCATCAAAAGAATAAAGTTACACCATGCAATAATAGAACTAACTCAACGAAAGTGTAGAGTTAGAAAACTTTCTCAATGTAAAAAGATAGGGTTTAGAAACTTGCTCAATATAAATATAGAGTTAAAAAACTTGTCTCGAGCGTTAGCTACAATATTAAACTCACGATCACCTACACATTGGTTTCGAACCACATTATCTATTAGATATGCTAACATACTGTAACATGTTCATTACCATTTATATTTCAGAAACTAAGTGTTTTACTTCGCAATACTTGTCTAACGTTCATTATGTATACCAAATTATCACATAACGCATTCTCGATTTACTAATCACTTTTAAAAATTTTAATTCATAATCCATATAACATGACTCTATTTAACCTTGTTGTTACATGATTTTCACATTCAATAACCTTAAGCTCAGCTACAACGAACAACCAAAGTCTGCAGAATAAACAGACTTCAGTGTCTGAAAATGGGCACTCGCGCGACCACACGAGTTTTATATGGGGATGTCACGCGCCCGCGTGACAGCTGCACGCCCGCGCGACTTGCAGAACTCAGTTTGCAGAACAGAGCTTCGGCAGTTTTCTTAAGCCAATTAACACGAATTTCACCCATCAAACAGTAACAATAACACATAAAACAAATACATAATTATCATAGACATGATTGCTAACCTATTCAACCACTTAGCACAATTTAACAGTAACTAAAACTATTTTAATTTCTCAATTTTCATGTTTTTCATATAAAACTCCAATTTTTTATATTCATCCCAAAAATCATCACTGTGAATTCATTATTTGACCAAATCATCTCATTCAAATTACGTTATGCTCGTATCTCAATGAACTAACATATACGAACTTCAATTTATAATTTCACATACGAATTAGCCAATAAAATTGATACTTACTCAAACCACATGAAAAACATAAACATTGACATTATAATTTTCCTACTGTCAAGCAATTTAGCATGCAATTTCCTTTTTTGAACATTAATTCAGCATTACAAACATGTATAACCACAATTATCAACTATATATGTCCATAATTCAACAATTGCTTATTACAGAACATGAAAAATTCTTGTCGTCTAACACAAATACATACTTATAATATAGACATTATGGAACATACCTTTAATTAGCGTGGTAATCCTTGCTAAAAATATTTGCTAGAGATTGCTCAAGTTCCCTCACACTTCTCTCAACTCTCTGTCAATACTCTCAAGCTTGCAAATAAGAATGCGTATAAACAAGAGCTAAGCTAATTAACAAGCGTATTCTAAAACTAATAAACCCTTAATAAAAATACTAATTGCAAATTTCAGTTACTAACGTATATAATATAAATATTATATTTATTATTTTAATTTAATTTGTTTATTTTATTTAAATTTTAAAAATTAGAAATATCAAAAGTTATAAGGCTTGTTTGGCAAACTATTTAAATTTTAAAGAATTAATATATTAAGCCTTGTTTGGCAAAACTAAATTAAACCCTTTTTAATTTATTTTAATAAACACTTTAATTTATAATTATAATCACATATTATTTATTTAGATCTCCATATCCAATATTAACCAATTAAATTAATCACATACTATATTTTAATTAAATATAGCCTTTTAGCAAATATCACCAAATTATAATTCATGTTATAATTTTATTTGATAATTTAATATACCATACCATATTAAATTATTAGCCACAATATAACACCTCCTGTTATAATACAAATCTCTAAATTATAAATTAATTTAATTTATAAATTTATCTAATAAATTCAGATTTACAAATATTTATTAACGGCCATCACATCAATAATTATTTATTCAACAATAAGCACCTACAAAATAAATATTTATATAATTCAATAAATATTTAAAATTACAATTTGAATTTTCGGATCGTTACATCCTTCCCTCCTTACAAGGATTCTGTCCCCAGAATCATAATTCAAACAATCAAATCGTCACAATAATTGCACATTTTGGGGCTCAAAATATTACAGTATAATACCTTCATCTTTTTTTTATTTTTAATTTAGTCCTGCAAGTATTATCAAACTTGCACCACCTCCCTAATAGTACATCATGTGAATCAATAGTTCAATCATGTGAATCAATAGTTTTATACATCTAAAAATCTGAATTACAATATAGTACCTCCATCTATACCTCCATTTTTAACTTAGTCATGCAAGTATTATCAATCTTGCACCACCTCCCCTAATAGTACATGAATGTGAATCAATAGTACACACATGTGAACAAATAGTTATAAGCATGTGAATTAATAGCAATTAATTGCTCATTTATCCGATTAATTACCCGATTGGTCAATATAACTTCCAGACATCAATTATTATCGAAATAAATGTCGATTTCTGTGACGCCCCCAAAATAGGTCCAATCCATCCAACCTATTTTGAGTCGCCAAATACATGGCACAAAAAATAACTACAACTTTATTACTACAATTGTCGTGCAAAATACAACAACACATATGTTGTGAGTTTTGATACAAATATATACCAACTGTGACTCTCATCCCAACCTTGGATAGCACATCACAATGGCACCTTACATAAAGGTACAATCAATATTTGTTTTAGAAATTAAAATCTTTGGGAAGTGCTCAAGGAAACCTTCGTACATGGGAGGCCATGCGTCTAGGTTATGATAGATATCATATATCCACATAATTATCCTTGGTTGACCTAATAGACCCCAAAGTAAAACGAGAAGATTACTATCATGTTCTTTCCAATGGTGAGTCTTCTCTTAACATATAACTATATCCATTGTCTGCAATTGAAAATTATATTTCAACCAAACTCCCAGATTATATAGGTAGTGCTCGTAGATATACTCAGCAAGTGGATGTGCACAACCCTGTCTTATGATAACTCGTAGGTTATTAGACATCTTGTATGATAGTGGTAAAACACCCTATTGTTGTTCACCAAAATCAATTATTAAGTGACGTATATTATACGACACACACATCTTAGGTCCTCAATACAATTATATATTATATGTCATGTCGTTTTATAATGTGTTGAGAAACTTTGACAGTCTCGGACCATCACACTATTCCTCTTTTATCCCCGCTCGACCCAGCTACACTCTTATTACCTGAAAGGAATTGTGAAGCAAAAGGGTGAGCACAAATAGCCCAGTAAAGAACATCATAACTAAAGATAATTAAATTATCAATAGCCTTCATCAGTAATAAATCAGAGATTTAGAACATATGGTAGATGATAAAACTTTTCAACCATAGTTGCAGTGGAATGAGCAATCCATTAGAAGAGTCAAATAGACCATAAAGTCTATTATCTTCTCCATGTTAAAAGTCCACCAACAATGTTTTATCCCTATAACATCAATCAACAGTTCTTGTCCACAATCATGTGAATAACTCATAATCATAATTATAATTCTAAATTCCCCTTTTCATCCAGGAAGAAGATAATTTTCATCACATGTCTTTACCTGAAACATCAAAGATCGTGGTTATACCAAATCATAGTTCCTGTTCATAATCATACTAATAAATTCATCTTTGCACTACGGGCCAAAGATATTCATTAACAGTTCATCTTTGCACTACAGGCCAAAGATATTCAACAACAGGTCATCTTTGCACTACAGACCAAAGTATTCAACAACAGGTCATCTTTGCACTACAGGCCAAAGATATTAATACCTCAAAGAAATATATAATCATTTCAGAATTTATATAAACCATAATAATAACCATGTTGATCAATTCACCTTTGCATTTAAGCTAAAAATATGCAATTGTAAATTCAATGGTCATGATCATACCAGTCAACAATTTAACTTTGCACTACTAGCCAAAGAGAACCCATAGTCACGATCATACCAATAATCTACCCACCTTTACACTCAAATGAAAGAGAAATTTTCTTCACCAGGATTATAAAAATGTTATATATGATAATAAAAACAATATGATCAACAACTGCATTTAATTTTAAGAGTAAGATTCATAAATCAATGATAATTTGGTCAGAAAAAGAAATCAATTTTGTCGTGAATAGTACTCCGTGAATAGTAACTCTTGAATAGTACTCTATATTCGTACATAGTACTGTATACGTAAATAATGTCATAAACATGAATACTGCCGTATACGTGAATAGTAACCCCGACATGAAAAAGTAAAAATTCCACAATCAAACTCATATCAATTATTCGGCATAATGATATTGAAGAAAATAATATCATTTAAGAAGAAAATAACATCCCTTTCAATCCCTTACCAATATAATGACAATATCACTTATCTCAAAAGAGCAGTACTTCTGACTGGAATATTGGATATGACGCTGAAGGAAACTTGCACTGATTAACAACTCTCAAAGTATCAAAATACTCACAAAATACGCTCGATAATATAGGGAGAGAAAACTTATATTTTTGGTGTGATTTTCAATTCTAACTCAGCATCCTATTTATAGGAAAATGTTAGAACGCCAAATCAGACTTGACCTGCTACCTGATGGCTTTACCTACTACTATTCCCACCCACAACTTTTGAAATAAAATTTGAGCACATTTCTTCACCAACCAAAGGTGGGGCCCACTCATTCTAGAATTTTCCATCAAAAATCATTTATAAGCATAATTTCTGAATCAGTCACCTCTTAAAATTCATAACAAATCATACGTTAATTTTTAACGGTTCAAAATTTGTGGACATATACTCAACTTATATATGTATAACATATCCAAAAATCACAACGATCCAACGATCGGATCAAAATTTATGACTCACGCAATATAGCTTAAGAACATTGATTTTTCGAACTATGAGTCCTTCGGACCAGTTTCATTCAAACAGTCACTACGAAAAATCCACAATGAATTTTTGGGTTATTCCAGTTTCTACGGTTAGCTTACTTCCAGGGGTTTCTTTTGATATATGGTTTATCTCCTAACTCATTATATACAAAGAGTTATAGATTTTACAAAATCAAGTAATAAACTAATTTTCTAAAAATTTCCAAATTTCATTCTTTATTTCGACAAAATACTAATAAAACACCCCAACATTAATTCCTTCATTTATAATCACATAAAATAAATATTTCCCCATCCTTCATTTATATCCACATAAAATAAATATTTTCTTATCATATAAATCAATAATTAATTATTCACAAATAATATTACAGAATCACAGTTATGACAACTAGGCCGTTCCAGGAAAGATGGGGCTTTCCAATAAGGATTTCTCCTTACTGGCGCATAATTAGGTGACCAAACCTCTTCTTGACAGAACTTTCTAGACATTGTCAATAATGTTATCTAATAATATTATTCAAATAATATGAATTATTGATCTGATAATGGGAAATAGTGTTCCGTGATAATTATTTAAATAACAATAATATAAAATATCAACGCAACAATTATTGAATCAATAAAATAAATATTGAACAGTAATTAATGTAACAATTATTGAGTAGTGCCTTCTTACGTAAAAAATCAATAATTCAAAAATACTGTGCAATACCATGTGCTACTGTGCAACCACACGTATTACTATATTTTAACCACCGGGTATTCCAACAGTGTTAACAGTAACGATTACGCCATTATTTATAAAAACTCAAATTTGTCGTTTTCTTCATTCGACCGTTATTTTGTTATGGGGCCCACAAATGGTTGCGCCGTCGTACGGATATTCCACGATAACAATAAGTTTTTTTATAGCCACTAGCTTATTTAGAAAAATTTATATATGTCACCCTTAACCTTACTTTTTATCAATTTAACCATTTACTGAATAATAATTATAAGAAAAATTGAATACTTTTATTTCATAAAATTCGGGGTCTTATAATTTCCACTAAGACTAATAATCCCAACACAACGGAACTATCAATTTTATTTTTAATCAACACGAACTTATTCATCACTAATATTATAACTCACAATATTTAACAACCAGATCGTTCCCAGGAAAGAGGGGTGTTTCCGATAAGAATTTCTCTTTATTGGCGTGCAATTAGGTGACCAAACCTCTCCTTGACCGAACTTCTAGACATTGTCAATATTGCAAATAATAATATGAATAACTTTGTCGTCTCAATTATTGATTTAATAATATAAAATATTATGCAGATGATACTGTGACAATAATTGTGACACCCCCAAAATAGGTATACATCACCCATTCTGAGTTGTCAATACACGGTTCAGAAACAACTACAACTTTATTATTACAACATGTAAACTATGAGTTTAAATACAGATATTGCCATCAAGACAATATCCACATACAAATAAATCCCCATCATAATTATTGATACATTATTTTACAAAAATGGTGAGGACTACTAAACAACTCTCCCTAGAACCTTCATTCCATACCCCGACTCGCACTCGCTATATTCTCGCCTCCTGAGAAGAAAAATGGAACAAAAAGGAAAAAGGGTGAGCTCAACTAGCCCAGTAAAGAATATTATGACTAAGATAATATACAACAAAATATCGTTAGTATTCAACAGGGAAAAATCTGATAGAATACAATAGACAACAAATGTTAAATCAATATTCGCAGCGGAAAATATTAATTCATAGAAGAGTTACGTAGAGGATGAAATCTACTAATGTCTATGAATTTAATAGTCCATCAACAGTATTTTTATCCCTGTAACATCAATCAATGCACCTCTTGAATCATATATTCATCCTTGCACTACAGGCCAAGGATATTCATCAGTTGGTCATGTTCATCTAAACATCTGTTCATCTTTGCACTACAGGCCAAAGATATTCATAACAAAATCAACCATCTTTGCACTACAGGCCAAAGATATTCAGTAACACCATCATTTAGGACTGAGGATGATGAAAAATATTTTTAAAGAAACGAATCCAGTGAAACAAAATGACAAGAATTAAGGATTAAGGATTCGTACTTTGTTTTATCCACGTCCAAAAATACCTCAAAAATAATCATAGTGGTGTAAAATTCAAGAATGATCAAAACATGGATACAATCAAAGCTAGTATCCGGAATAGATATTTTAGACGAAAAGAAGAAATTTCATTTTTTGGTGAATAGTGCCGTATTCGTGAGTAGTATCGTATACGTGAATAGTGTCGTATACATGAATAATAACTCCAACACCAAAAGATAGTAATTTCATAAAAAAACATCTTCACGCTTCGTGAATAGTACTCGTGAATAGTAACTCGTGAATAGTAACTCATGAATAGTAACTCGTGAATAGTAACTCATGAATAGTAACTCATGAATAGTAACTCCGACATGAAAAAGTTCCAAATTTGATAAAAAGTTCAGATCAATACTTCGGCATAATGATATTAGAAGAAATAATATCATTTTAAAAAAATAATATCCCTTACCTCGGAAGATCAGTACTTCTAGTTGAAACACCGGATATAGGCTATGACTTGAACTTACTCCGTATAGCAATACTCAAAGTATACTCAAAATACTCACAAGAATACGCTCGATAATATAGAGAGAGAAAACTTCAGTTTCTGGTGTGATTTTCAATCCTAACCTAAGCACCTATTTATAGGAAATTACTTAGAACACCAAAGCAGAAAATTTAATAAAATATATTATAAATTTCATACGCCTTCTTGAACAATCAGATTTCTAACACATCCCACATGCTCATCTTCTAGAAGAAGTGAAAAAAAAACGTTTTTGTTAAAGAAAATATTTAAAACTTCCAAAAATCAATTATTTCGGAGCTTCAGAACTTCAATAATTCATAATAAATAGCCCTTTTATCAGAAAATTCGAATCTCGCGAGTTTTTATAGGAAATTCAATTCTCTACAACTTTGCAGAAGGAAGTTTTTCCAAATTCCAAACATAAATTGACCAAAATCCACAAACGAGCGATTTTACAGGCTATAATCAAATTTCAGTCAAGAAATGGGGTCCACCGACATATTTAACATGTTTTAAATATTTTTGGTAACAAAAATACTCATCCTCCACATATACTCATATATCCCACATTCATCGTAAAAATACCATCATTATTATATTATTAAAATATAATAATATATTTAAATGAATTATTTTATCATAAAAAGATAAAATATTAATTTTCAACAATTGTCATATTAAAAATTTTCTCCATCTATATCCACATATAATCAATATTTTCCTCATCATATAAATCAATAATTTAATTATTCACAAATAATATTACAGAATCACAATACTGACAACCAGGCCGTTCCCAGGAAAGAGGGGGCTTTCCAATAAGAATTTCTTCTTACTGGCGCGCAATTAGGTGACCAAACCTCTCCTTAGACAGAACTTTCTAGACATTGCCAATAATGTTATCTAATAATATTATTCAGATAATATGAATTATTGATTCGATAATGACAAATACTGTGTAATGACAATTATTGAAACAACAACAATATAAAATATCAACGCAGCAATTATTGAATCAATAAAATAAAATAATGAACAGTAATTACTGTAACCATTATTGAGTAGTGCCTTCTTACGTAAGAGTCAATAATTGGTGCAATACCGTGTGCTATTGTGCAACAACGCGTATTACTGTGTTTTAACCACCGGGTATTCCAACAGTGTAAACGGCAACAACTACGCCGTTATTTTTAAACAACTTATATTTGTCGTTTTCTTCCTCCAATCGCTTTCCGTTATGGGGCCCACACATGGCTGCGCCGTCGTACGAATATTCCCCGACAGTACGAATATTCCACGACCAAACGAATATTCCCCGACAACAAAGAATATTTTATATTATTTTGAAATATTTACGTATTTTAGCCATAACTATCCACATTAATCACATCAACCCTTACTATTTCAAAATAATAATTAGAGGAAATTAAATTTCATTTATTAATTATTTGGGGTCTTATAACCTCCCCTCCTTATGAAATTTCGTCCTCGAAATTGACATACGTACCTGGTGTTTTGAAAAGATGAGAATACCTCGCTTTCA
Source organism: Panax japonicus (assembly GCA_020205505.1). Taxonomy (NCBI): domain Eukaryota; kingdom Viridiplantae; phylum Streptophyta; class Magnoliopsida; order Apiales; family Araliaceae; genus Panax; species Panax japonicus. The sequence goes on along the minus strand of CM035102.1, from coordinate 48,372,909 downwards.
TTTCTGTTTCCAACTCCCAGGTCATTTCCTCTATAGCATGATTCCTCCACAAAACTTTAACTTGTGGTATGACCTTTGTGCGTAGGACATGCTCCTTCCTATCCAAGATCTTGACAGGTACCTCTTCGTATGTTAAGTCTTCGGCTATCTCTTCTGGTTCTAACTCAATAACGTGGTTCGAGTCTTTCACATATTTACGAAGCACAGATATATGAAAAACATTATGAACACGAGACATACTTGGAGGTAACGCGAGTCTATAGGCTACATTTCCTACTCGGTCAAGAATTTGAAATGGGCCAATAAATCGTGGATTGAGCTTTCCTCTCTTCCCGAATCTTGTAACTCCCTTCCATGGGGCAACACGCAACAATACATGATCCCCAACACTAAATTCTACGTCCTTTCGATGAAGATCCGCATAACTCTTTTGTCGATCTTGTGCCGTTTGTATACGTTGTCGAATCATTTGGATCTTTTCGGTAGTCATACGTACTAACTCGGGTCCCAACAATGTTGCTTCACCCACCTCATTCCAACATATTGGAGAGCGACACTTTCGTCCATATAATGCTTCAAATGGAGCTACACCTATACTTGCTTGATAACTGTTGTTGTACGAGAATTCCACCAATGGTAAATACTTATCCCAACTGCCCTTGAAATCTAGGACACAGAGTCTTAATAGATCTTCAAGAGTTTGAATAGTCCTCTCTGATTGTCCCTCCGTTTGAGGATGGTATGCCGAACTGAATCGCAAATCCGTGCCCATAGCTTTTTGCAAGCTAACCCAAAATCTTGAAGTGAATCTTGGGTCACGATCCGAAACTATGGATACTGGCATGCCATGCAATCTCACAATCTCATTTACATACATTTGAGCAAGACGTTCAAGGGAATAAGTTTCCCGTATCGGCAAGAAATGAGCAGACTTGGTTAATCTATCAACAATAACCCAAATAACATTGATGCCTTGAGAAACCGTGGGAAGACCTGTAACGAAATCCATAGTAATATGTTCCCACTTCCATTTCGGAATCTCAAGTGGTTGCAATGGTCCCTTAGGCACTTGATGCTCCGCCTTTACACGTTGACAAGTTAAACATGTTGAGATAAACCTTGCAATCTCTCTCTTCATATTGTTCCACCAAAATGTATGTCGAAGATCACGATACATTTTGGTACTTCCAGGATGGATTGCAAATGGTGTATTGTGTGCCTCCATCATAATCTTGTACTTCAAATCAGGGTCGTTAGGAACACAAAGTCTAGAGTGGACTCGAAGTATTCCTTCTTCGTCAATTCTCGCTTCCGGAATAGCTCCTTCTTGTACTTTCATCTTCATACGCATCAGTTTCGGGTCGGTGGCTTGAGCAACCTTAACTTTTTCTATTAAAGTTGGCTCGATGCGTATACTTGACATCATCGCACTTGTTCCTGGATAGGATCTTCTACTCAACGCGTCAGCTACCACGTTTGCTTTTCCAGGATGGTATTGAATAGTGTGGTCATAGTCTTTTAATAGCTCGAGCCAACGTCGCTGCCGCATGTTGAGTTCTTTTTGAGTGAAGAAATATTTAAGGCTTTTATGGTCTGAATATATCTCCACTTTCTCCCCATATAGATAGTGCCTCCATATCTTTAGCGCGAAAACGACTGCTGCCAACTCTAGATCATGAGTAGTATAATTCCTCTCATACTCTTTAAGTTGTCGCGAGGCATAGGCTATGACTTTCCCATGTTGCATGAGAACACATCCTAACCCTTTTCCCGAAACATCGCTATAGATAACAAATCCATCCGTACCAGATGGTATTGTTAGAACAGGTGCCGAAATAAGTCTCCTCTTAAGCTCTTGGAAACTCTTCTCGCATTCTTCGCTCCAAACGAATTTTGTATCCTTCCGAGTTAGCTGGGTTAATGGAGTAGCGATTCGAGAAAACCCTTCCACGAATCTCCGATAATAACCAGCTAAGCCAAGAAAGCTACGAACTTCAGTCACCGTCTTCGGTTGCTCCCAACTCTGTATTGCTTCAATCTTCGCCGGGTCAACAGATACTCCATGTTTTGACACCACATGCCCAAGAAATGCTACTTCCTCAAGCCAGAACTCGCATTTCTTTAACTTGGCATATAGCTTGTTTTCACGAAGCCTTTGGAGTACCAGCTTCAAATGGTGCTCATGATCTTCACGGCTTTTGGAATATATGAGGATGTCATCAATAAAGACAACAACAAATTGGTCCAAATAATCCTTGAATACTCGGTTCATCATATCCATGAAAGCCGCAGGAGCATTAGTCAATTCGAAAGACATGACTAAAAATTCATAATGCCCATACCGAGTTCTGAAGGCAGTCTTTGGAATATCCTCAGTTCTAATTTTCAGCTGATGATATCCAGAACGAAGATTGATTTTTGAAAAGAATTGTGCTCCTTGCAACTGGTCAAACAAGTCATCAATACGAGGTAGAGGATACCTATTCTTGATAGTGACATGGTTCAATTCTCGATAGTCAATACAAAGTCGCATACTCCCGTCTTTCTTCTTTACGAATAAAACAGGAGCACCCCAAGGAGATGTACTAGGACGAATGAAACCGATGTCCAACAATTCCTGTAGTTGGACCTTTAACTCCTGAAGTTCAATAGGAGCCATTCGATATGGGGTTTTAGAAATGGGCTTTGTACCAGGTTCAAGATCAATAAAGAATTCAACTTCTCGTTCTGGGGGTTAACCGGGAAGTTCTTCAGGAAATACGTCAGGAAAGTCAATAACAACAGGAATATTATTCAATTTTGACGTGTCTTTATTTAAATCCATAACATGGGCTAAGAAAGCTTGACATCTGTTTTTCAATAAACGAATAGCTTTATGATTAGATATGACAGTGATTGATTTTAATGGTTTAGTTGCCTGAATTCGAACAACAGGTTGATTAGGAATATGAAAACTAACAACCTTACGAAAACAATCAATTTTGGCATGATGAGTTGTTAACCAATCAATCCCTATAATCACATCAAAAGCAAGTATCTTTAAAGAGATAAGGTCAACAGGTAAGGTGATGTTGCCAACTTGAATCAAACAAGATTTATAAACAGTGGATGTGATGAAAGTTTCTCCCAACGGAGTTTCCACAGATAGGTCAAAGTCTAATTTCTCCGGAGTCAAGTTTAAACGTTGAGCACAAGCAGGAGAGATAAATGAATGGGTAGCACCGGTATCAAGTAAGGTATAAACTTCGCAAGAATTTATAAATAGCTTACCCGTGATCACCTCATTTGGGTTCCTCGCATTTTGACCAGTCACAACAAACGCTCTTCCAGGAACCGTTGACTTTGACTTTTCTGGGACAGTCTTTTGAGTCATCGTCCCCGCTGGAATTGGTTTCGCTACCGTACAATCTCGAGCGATATGTCCTTCCTTTCCACAATTATAGTATAGCTTGAACTGTTGTGGGCAGTTTGGACTGATATGTCCCTCTTTTCCGCATTTGTAGCATACGACCGGTGGTCGTTCCCCTCCCTTGGAACCAGTTGCTGCTGGTGCTGCCATTTTCACATTGTCATTGTTGAATCTCCTCTTTTTAAAATCTCCTCTTGACTCGCTTCTTCTATTTTCGTGGCTATAATTACCACCAGAGTGGTTACCATTTTTGTCCGTCTTTTTCTTTCTCCACTGGTTATTGTTGTTTTGCTGACTGCTATCTCCAGTATGATCCTGATCGTGGTACCTCGGTTGACCGTACTCGTTATATCGCTCCAACAATTGAGCCCTGTTAACAACATCTGAATAGAGAGAAAATTTATGAGAGATGAGATATTGTCGTATGCCGGGTTTCAAACCTCTCAGAAACATCCGCGTCATACGTTCCTCATTCTCCACCAAATGAGGTGCAAACCTGGATAACTCTGCAAACTTTGCCTCGTACTGAGACACCGTCATGTTATTTTGTTCTAATCTGATGAACTCCACTTCCTTCATATGACGAACACTTTCAGGAAAGTATTTGTCATTAAATAGTTTTTGAAACGTCTCCCAAGACATGCTGAGTGCGGCTGGATGGGTACGCTTCACAGACTCCCACCAGTAGTCTGCCTCGCCACGGAACATAAAGGTGGCGAACGAAACCTTCTGCTCCTCCGTGCATCCCAAGACATCAAATATCTTGGTAATTTGCTTGACCCACGTTTCTGCCATGATCGGATCTGGCTTTCCTTTAAATTCTGGGGGTCCCAACTCTTTGAACTGCTTGGCTGTGACAACTCGTGAATTGCTATCATTTCCTCCTGTATTTTGAACACGAGTCTCCCTCGTCTGATTTTGCATGAACTGTAAAAAGCTTCTAAACATTACGTCGTTCATCGTCTGATCAGTGGTGTTGTTCACAGGAGGAACATTGCCAGCCCGTTGCACGTTCTCCTCGTTGGTAAGTACAGGCATCTCCACGGTCTCATTAACTCCACTGTTAACATTCTCGGTTGCCATTCTTAAATACTGCCATAAAACAAGGGTTAATTAAGCAAATCACATATCACATAATATCCCTAAATACTGACCAACTAACAAATAAGCTTAGGTAGGACACACTAGCGAAGGAATTATTCGTCTCTCCCCTCCTAGTTCTATTCCCCGATCTCCGCCAGAGATCATATCCCTAAGCTCTGATACCAACTGTGACACCCCCAAAATAGGTATACATCACCCATTCTGAGTTGTCAATACACGGTTCAGAAACAACTACAACTTTATTATTACAACATGTAAACTATGAGTTTAAATACAGATATTGCCATCAAGACAATATCCACATACAAATAAATCCCCATCATAATTATTGATACATTATTTTACAAAAATGGTGAGGACTACTAAACAACTCTCCCTAGAACCTTCATTCCATACCCCGACTCGCACTCGCTATATTCTCGCCTCCTGAGAAGAAAAATGGAACAAAAAGGAAAAAGGGTGAGCTCAACTAGCCCAGTAAAGAATATTATGACTAAGATAATATACAACAAAATATCGTTAGTATTCAACAGGGAAAAATCTGATAGAATACAATAGACAACAAATGTTAAATCAATATTCGCAGCGGAAAATATTAATTCATAGAAGAGTTACGTAGAGGATGAAATCTACTAATGTCTATGAATTTAATAGTCCATCAACAGTATTTTTATCCCTGTAACATCAATCAATGCACCTCTTGAATCATATATTCATCCTTGCACTACAGGCCAAGGATATTCATCAGTTGGTCATGTTCATCTAAACATCTGTTCATCTTTGCACTACAGGCCAAAGATATTCATAACAAAATCAACCATCTTTGCACTACAGGCCAAAGATATTCAGTAACACCATCATTTAGGACTGAGGATGATGAAAAATATTTTTAAAGAAACGAATCCAGTGAAACAAAATGACAAGAATTAAGGATTAAGGATTCGTACTTTGTTTTATCCACGTCCAAAAATACCTCAAAAATAATCATAGTGGTGTAAAATTCAAGAATGATCAAAACATGGATACAATCAAAGCTAGTATCCGGAATAGATATTTTAGACGAAAAGAAGAAATTTCATTTTTTGGTGAATAGTGCCGTATTCGTGAGTAGTATCGTATACGTGAATAGTGTCGTATACATGAATAATAACTCCAACACCAAAAGATAGTAATTTCATAAAAAAACATCTTCACGCTTCGTGAATAGTACTCGTGAATAGTAACTCGTGAATAGTAACTCATGAATAGTAACTCATGAATAGTAACTCCGACATGAAAAAGTTCCAAATTTGATAAAAAGTTCAGATCAATACTTCGGCATAATGATATTAGAAGAAATAATATCATTTTAAAAAAATAATATCCCTTACCTCGGAAGATCAGTACTTCTAGTTGAAACACCGGATATAGGCTATGACTTGAACTTACTCCGTATAGCAATACTCAAAGTATACTCAAAATACTCACAAGAATACGCTCGATAATATAGAGAGAGAAAACTTCAGTTTCTGGTGTGATTTTCAATCCTAACCTAAGCACCTATTTATAGGAAATTACTTAGAACACCAAAGCAGAAAATTTAATAAAATATATTATAAATTTCATACGCCTTCTTGAACAATCAGATTTCTAACACATCCCACATGCTCATCTTCTAGAAGAAGTGAAAAAAAACGTTTTTGTTAAAGAAAATATTTAAAACTTCCAAAAATCAATTATTTCGGAGCTTCAGAACTTCAATAATTCATAATAAATAGCCCTTTTATCAGAAAATTCGAATCTCGCGAGTTTTTATAGGAAATTCAATTCTCTACAACTTTGCAGAAGGAAGTTTTTCCAAATTCCAAACATAAATTGACCAAAATCCACAAACGAGCGATTTTACAGGCTATAATCAAATTTCAGTCAAGAAATGGGGTCCACCGACATATTTAACATGTTTTAAATATTTTTGGTAACAAAAATACTCATCCTCCACATATACTCATATATCCCACATTCATCGTAAAAATACCATCATTATTATATTATTAAAATATAATAATATATTTAAATGAATTATTTTATCATAAAAAGATAAAATATTAATTTTCAACAATTGTCATATTAAAAATTTTCTCCATCTATATCCACATATAATCAATATTTTCCTCATCATATAAATCAATAATTTAATTATTCACAAATAATATTACAGAATCACAATACTGACAACCAGGCCGTTCCCAGGAAAGAGGGGGCTTTCCAATAAGAATTTCTTCTTACTGGCGCGCAATTAGGTGACCAAACCTCTCCTTAGACAGAACTTTCTAGACATTGCCAATAATGTTATCTAATAATATTATTCAGATAATATGAATTATTGATTCGATAATGACAAATACTGTGTAATGACAATTATTGAAACAACAACAATATAAAATATCAACGCAGCAATTATTGACTCAATAAAATAAAATAATGAACAGTAATTACTGTAACCATTATTGAGTAGTGCCTTCTTACGTAAGAGTCAATAATTGGTGCAATACCGTGTGCTATTGTGCAACAACGCGTATTACTGTGTTTTAACCACCGGGTATTCCAACAGTGTAAACGGTAACAACTACGCCGTTATTTTTAAACAACTTATATTTGTCGTTTTCTTCCTCCAATCGCTTTCCGTTATGGGGCCCACACATGGCTGCGCCGTTGTACGAATATTCCCCGACAGTACGAATATTCCACGACCAAACGAATATTCCCCGACAACAAAGAATATTTTATATTATTTTGAAATATTTACGTATTTTACCCATAACTATCCACATTAATCACATCAACCCTTACTATTTCAAAATAATAATTAGAGGAAATTAAATTTCATTTATTAATTATTTGGGGTCTTACAATAATTGAATCAATAATATGAGAGATATGATGCAGCAATTATTGTAGCAATAATTGAGTATAACTGAGTGACTTCTTACGTAAGCATCAATAATCAATACTGTGTGCTACTATGCAACCACGCGTATTACTGTACTTTTACTACCGGGTAGTTCAACAGTTTAACGGTAAAACTTTTGTCGTTATTTTTATAAAAAAGATAATTCTGTCATTTTCTAAATACGATAATACTTCTGTTGTGGGGTCCACCAATGATTGTGCCATCGTACGAATATTTTCTGTTAAAATGAATATTCCCCGACCAATCGAATATTTTATAACAACTTGCATACTTTGCAAAATTTATAAATATTACCCACAACTATAACATTATTTCAAATCCACACCATAATTTAAAAAAAATATTTCGAGAAAATTAAATCTTTATTCATAAAATTTGGGGTCTTACAATCTCCCCTCCTTATGAAATTTTGCCCTCGAAATTTACGTACGTACCATGTATGTCGAACAGGTGAGGATACCTCGTCAGATTCTAACTCTTGAGGTATAACCTTTGAGCGTAGAATATGATCCTTCTTACACAAGATTTTAACACGTATCTCCTCATACGTTAAATCCTCTGCTATTTCGTCTAGTTCCAATTCAATATGTGGTTCGGGTCATCCACATATTTACGTAACATCGATACGTGAAAAACATTATAAACACGCAACATACTTAGTGGTAAAATGAGTCTATAGGCCACAGTTCCTACTCGATCGAGGATTTCGAATGGCCTAATTAAATCGAGGGTTGAGATTTCCTCTATTCATCGAGTCTTGCTTCTAGAATAACGCCTTCTTGAACCTTCTTCTTCTTCATATTCATCAGCTCCGGGTCTGTAGCTTGAACGGTTTTTAACTTTATTGATTAAAGTGGATTCTACTCGTATGTTCGATATCACCACGTGGGTCCTAAGAGTCTTTAACTCTATCTTCATCATTTGTAAGTTATACGAAATGGGTTTTTGTGTTAACAACGTCGCACGTGTAAACGTATATGATCTTCTACCTAATGCATCAGCTACCACGTTCGTTTTTTCCATGATAATATTGAATGGTATGGTCGTAATCTTCAACAGCTCGAGCCAACGTCTTTGGCGTATTATACGTTCGTTTTGGTTGAAAAAAATATTTAAGGGTTTTTAAAATGGGTTTTGTACTGGGTCAATACAAAATTTGATTTCACGCTCTAGGGTAGGTCAAGAAGTCTTTAGGGAATACATCAGGAAATTTATTAACAATAGAAATATTATTCAAAACTGTGACCCTCATTCAAGACTTGGATAACATGTCACATTGATACCTATCAACTTGCCATCGTCATTCACGGCGTCGCCTATAGAAAGTCTGGCTTCGGTACATTCCACACAAGGAAGTCACCAGCGAAAGGCTCAGGGCTCTTTACTTATAGCTTAATATAATAGTGATTAACTTTAGTGGTTTAGTTGCTTGAATTTGTATAACAGGTTGGTTAGGAATATGAAAGCTAACAACCTTACGAAAATAATCAATTTTGGCATGATGAGTAGTTAACAATTCAATTCCTAAAATCACATCAACGGCAAGTATTTTTAAAGAGATAAGATCGACAGGTAACGTGAAAGTGTCGATTTGAATCAACAAGATTTTTAAACAATGGAGGTAACGAAGGTTTCTACTAACGAAGTTTCAACCAATAAGTCAAAGTTTAAGTTCTCTAGGGTCAAATTTAAACGTGGAGCGCAAGCAAGAGAGATAAAATAATGGGTAGAACCGGTATCTAATAAGGTATAAACTTCGCAAGAATTTATAATTAACTAACCCGTGCTAACTTCGTTCGGGTTACTCGCTTTTTGAGAAGTCATGAAAAATGCTCTTCCTGAAACCACCGACTTTGTTGTGTCCGTATCCGCCTTTGGTGCCACTGTCCCAATTGGACTTGATTTCGCTACAGGACAAAATCGAGCTATATGACCGTCTTTTCCATAACTAAAACATACCTTGGAAGGCTGTGAACATTTTGGACTTATGTGTCTCTCCTCTCCGCATCTGTAGCATCTAACTGGCGGTCGTTCTCATCCCCTAGAATTTATTGCTGGTGTTGGTGCTGTTGCCAATGTCTTCCCATCAACGTTAAATCTTCTCTTCTAGAATTTTCCACTTCTATTATATTGGCTACCATTCTTGGAATGATAATTTCCCCCATGAAGGTTATCATTGTTCCGATGGCCGTTGCCACCGGTACGATTATTATCATGTTGTTGGTCGTTGCCTTTTGGTTGTGCTGACTTATTATCGCGCTCTAATAACTGAGCCCTATTCACAACATCTGAATATAAACAAAGTTTGTGAGAAATGAGGCATTGACGTATATCAGGTTTCAAACCTCTTAGAAACATTCACGTCATTCGCTCCTCATTATCGACAAAATAGGGTGCAAAACGGGATAACTCCGCAAATTTAGCTTCGTATTGCGACACAGACATATTGTTTTACTCCAACTTGATGAATTCCACCTCCTTCATGTGACGAATACATTCGGGAAAGTACTTGTCGTTGAACAACCTGGGTATGCTTTACAGATTCCCACTAATAATCTGCCTCTTCACGCGATATAAAGGTGGTGAAGGGAACCTTTTGCTCCTCGGAGCATCCCAAGACATCAAATATCTTGGTGATCTACTTTATCCGCGTCTCTGCCTTAAGTGGTTCTAGCTTTCCCAAAAACTGTGGTGGTCCCAGCTCCTTGAACTGTTTAGCATTGACCATCCGAGAGTTTCCAGTGTTTCCACCTGAATTTTGAACAGGAGTCTCTCCCGCCTGATGTTGCATGAATTGCATAAAGCCTCTGAACATCTCATTGTTCCTGTCTCTCCCCTCCTAGTTCCTGTCTCACATCTCAGCCAGGGATCATATCCCTAAGCTTTGATACCAACTGTGACGCCCCCAAAACAGGTATACATCACCCATCTTGAGTCGCCAAATACATGGTACATAACTCAAATACAAACTTAATTATACAACTGTCGTGTACAATACGACCAAACATAAGCTAAGAGTTTAAACAAGAATATTGCCTTCTAGACAATATCCACTCTCAATGGAGTCCTCATTACAATTATTATCACATTATTTCATAGAATAGTGAGGACTACTGAAGCCACTTATCCTGGACCATCACTTTATTTCCCAACTTGTCCCAGCTATATTCTCATTTCCTGAAGAGAACAATGAAAGAAAAGGGTGAGCTCAACTAGCCTAGTAAGAAATATTATGACTAAGATAATGCAGAATAAATTATCCTTAGCATTCAACAGTATAACAACTAATAGAATATAATAGACAACAAGTTTTAGATCAATAACTGCAGCGGAACAAGTAATCCATTAGAAGAGTTAAGTAGAGCATGATATCTACTATCTTCTATGATTTAAAAAGTTTTTCATCAAATGTATCGCTGAGACTCAGCTTAATAAATAAACCACATCATCGAATCATCTTTGCACTACGGGCCAAGGATATTCATGTAATCATTAATGGTCATGATTATACCGAATAATCCCTAGTCATGATCATACCAATAATTGTCCATCAATGCATTAGGGGCCAATGAGGACTTTTACAACATCATTTATAACATTATGTGTCATGATTATACTGAATGATCCCTGGTCACAATTATACAAATCAACAGTCCATCTATGCACGTAAGCAAAAGATGACTTTCATCACAATATAAGCATGATGATGATGACAATGATATAATCATTAATCAAACGAAATCAAGGATAAATTTTAAAGACTTTAAATTTATCCAGAGTTTAAAAATATCCAAATTATCAACATGATACTGCTTTCTGGAGTAAAATTCAAGAATAATATTCATGTACCAAAAAAAATTTGGACAGAAAAGAAATATATTTTTCGGGTAAATAGTATCCTGTGAATAGTACCCTATGAATAGTACCTCGTAAATAGTATCCCGACATAAAAAGTACCCCAAATACCCGAGTGAATAATATTTGGGTGAATAGTAATTGGGTGAATAGTAACCCATGAATAGTGACTAGTGAATAATACTCCGACATGAAAAGTGCCATGAATACCCGAGTGAATAATATTTGAGTGAATAGTAATCGGGTGAATAGTAACCCGTAAATAGTAACTCATGAATAGAATTCCGTCATGAAAAGATCAATAATTATCAAGAAAGCTCAGAATAATATTTCTATTAAAAGATACTGAATGAAGCGCAAATATCAACGATATTCTACTAATTTCATGGAGTATAGAAGCCAAAACTTCAACAAAATGAGTATAGAATTCAAAATCTGAAATGAAATAATATTACTTACATACTACAAAGTATGGAAGAAAATATTATTTCAAACGAATATTGAACAAAAATAACATCCCTTGAACGTAAAATAATATTCCAACGAATATTTAACGAAGATAATATTCCTACGAATATTGAACGAAGGTAATATTCTTTATGAATATTGAACGAAAATAATATTCATATGAATACGAAAAATAATATCTCTTCAAAATATGAAATAAATAATACCCCTTACCTCAGAATAAGACTGGATACTGGAGTAGTGAAGTAGCAGACTACTCTTCTTCTTTCTCTCTATAGATTCTCTCTCTATAATTGCTCTTGTGAGACTTAGTGAATTGGTGAGAATGAAGGAAGAATGAACTTCTATTTATAGAAAAATATAGTTTCGATAATTGTACGTTTTGGGGCTCAAAATATTATAGTATAATACCTTCATCTTTTCCTTTATTTTTAATTTAGTCCTGCAAGTATTATCAAACTTGCACCACATCCCCTAATAGTACATCATGTGAATCAATAGTTCAATCATGTGAATTAATAGTTCTATACATGTGAAAATATGAATTATAGTATAGTACCTCCATCTATACCTCCATTTTTAACTTAGTCATGCAAGTATTATCAATCTTGCACCACCTCCCCTAATAGTATATGAATGTGAATCAATAGTACATGTAAGACCCCAACTTATTATTAAATGAAATTGAATTTCCTCTATTTATTATAGTAAGGGTTGATTTGATTAATGTGGTTACTTATGGGTAAAATGCGCAAATATTTCAAATAAGCAAATGATTATAAAATATTCATTGTTGTCGGGGAATATTCGTTTGTTCGTGGAATATTCTTACTGTCGGAGAATATTCATACGACGGCGCAGCCTTGTGTGGGCCCCATAACGGAAAGCGATTGAATGAAGAAAATGACAAGCATAAGTTATTTTTGAATAACGACATAGTTGTTACCGTTAATACTGTTGAAATACTCGGTTGTTAAAAATATAGTAGCACACAGTATTGCACCAATTATTGATTCTTACGTAAGAAGACACTACTCAATAATTGTTACAGTAATTACTGTTCAATATTTTATTTTATTGATTCAATAATTGCTACGTTGATATTTTATATTATTGTTGTTTCAATAATTGTCACTACACAGTATTTTCCTTTATCGGAGCAATAATTCATATTATTTGAATAATATTATTAGATAATATTATTAGAAATGTCTAGAAAGTTCTTTATAAGGAGAGGTTTGGTCACCTAATTATGCGCCAGTAAAGAGAAATTCTTATTGGAAAGCCCCCTCTTTCCTGGGAACGGCCTAGGTTGCCAGTATTGTGATTCTGTAATATTATTTTTGAATAATTAATTATTGATTTATATGATAAGAAAAATATTCATTTTATGTGGATGTAGATGGAGAAAATTTTAAAGTGACAATTGTTGAAAAATTGATATTTTATCTTTTCTGATAGATAATTCATTTAAATATATTATTATATTTTACTAATATAATAATGGTGATATTTTTACAATAAATGTGAAATATATAAGTATATGAGGAGGAGGAGTATTTTTATTACTAAAAATATTTAAAACATGTTAAACATGTTTGTGGACCCCATTTCTTGACAGAAATTTGATTATAGCATGTAAAATCGCCGGTTTGTGGATTTCGGTCAATTTTTGTTTGGAATTTAGAAAAACTTAAATTTACAAAGTTGTAGAGAATGGAATTTCCTATAGACAAGATATAAGGTTCGAATTTTTTTGATAAAAAAACTATTTATTATGAATTATTAAAGTTTCGGAGTTCTAGAATAATTTATTTTTGAAGTTTTAAATATTTTTTTAATAAAAACATTTTTTACACTTTTGTGGGTCCCACTTGCACATGTTAATGGCTGAATTCAGATATTCAAAAGTGGGCATAGGAAAAATTTAATAAATAATATTATTTTATTAAATTTTCTGCTTTGGTATTCTAAGCATTTTCCTATAAATAGGGTGCTTAGGTTAGAATTAAAAATCACATCAGAAATTAAAATTTTCTCTCTCTATATTATCTAGCGTATTCTTGTGAGTATTTTGATACTTTGAGTGTTGCTATACGGTGCAAGTTCCTTCAGCATTATATCTGATATTCCAGCCAGAAGTACTATTCTTTTCGAGGTAAGGGATGTTATATTTTTTTTTAAAATGATATTATTTCTTCTAATATCATTATGTCGGATTATTGGTAAGATTTTTCTTGTGAAATTCTTATCCTTTAGTGTCGGGGTACTATTCACGTATACGGCACTATTCACGAATACGGCACTATTCACAGAAAAATTAAATTTTTATTTTTTGTCCAAAATATCTATTATGGATACTAGCTTTGATTGTATCCATGGTTTGATCATTCTTTAATTTTAATCCACTATATTTATTTATGAAGTATTTTTGAACTCGGATTGTTTAAAGTATGAATCCTTAATATTTGTTCTTTTATTTCATTGGATTCATTTTTTTAAAAATAATTTTTATCATCCTCAGTCCTAAATGACGATATTACTGAATATCTTTGGCCTGTAGTGCAAAGATGAATGAATTTTTTATGAATATCTTTGGCCCGTAGTGTAAAGATGAACAGGTGTTGAGATGAACATGACCAACTGATGAATATCTTTGGCCTGTAGTGCGAAGATGAATATTTGATTCAAGATGAATATTGAATGATGTTACAGGGATAAAATATTGATGATGGACTTTTAAATTCATAGATTATAGTAGATTTCATTCTCTACGTAACTCATTATGAATTATTATTTTCGCTGCGAATATTCATCTGAAACTAACGATAATTTATTCTATTGTATTTTATCAGATTTTTCCCTGTTGAAGACTAACGATAATTTGTTCTATATTATCTTAGTCATAATATTCTTTACTGGGCTAGTTGAGCTCACCCTTTTTCTTTTTGTTCCATTTTTCTTCTCATGAGGCGAGAATGTAGCGAGTTCTAGTCGGGGTGTGGAATAATGGTTCTAGAAAGTTGTCTCAGTAGTCTTCACCATTTTTGTAAAATAATGTATCAATAATTATAATGAGGACTTATTTGGGTGTGAATATTGTCTAGATGAAAATATTTGTATTTAAACTCATCGTTTATATGTTGTATTAATAAGGTTGTAGTTGTTTCTGTACCATGTTATTGACGACTCAAAGTGGGTGATGTATACCTATTTTGGGGGCGTCACAGTTGGTATGAGAGCTTAGGGATATGATCTCTGGCGAAGATCGGAGAATAGAACTGGAAGAGCAACGGTTCTTGAAAGAGCATTTGTCATGACTAGTCAAAATGCGAGGAACCCAAATGAGGTGATCATGCGTAAGCTAATCATAAATTCTTATGATGTTTATACCTTACATGATAGCGGTGCTACCCATTCATTTATCTCTCCTGCTTGTGCTCAACGTTTAAACATATCTCCGGAGAAATTAGACTTTGATTTACCTGTGGAGACTCCGTTAGGAGAAACTTTCATCACATCCACTGTTTATAAATCTTGTTTGATCCAAGTTAGCACCATCGCATTACCTGTTGAACTTATCTCTTTAAAGATACTTGATTTTGATGTGATTTTAGGGATTGATTGGTTAACTACTCATCATGCCAAAATTGATTGTTTTCGTAAGGTTGTTAGTTTTCATATTCCTAACCAACCTGTTGTACGAATTCAAGCAAGTAAACCACTAAAATCAATCACTGTCATATCAAATCATAAAGCTATTCGTTTATTAAAAAACGGATGTCAAGCTTTCTTATCCCATGTTATGGATTTGAATAAAGACACGTCGGATTTGAATAATATTCATGTTGTTAGTAAATTTCCTGACGTATTTCCTGACGTATTTTCTGAAGAGTTTCTAAGAGCTTAAGAGGAGACTCATTTCGGCACCTGTTCTAACAATACCATCTGGTTCGGATGGATTTGTTATCTACGGCGATGCTTCAGGCAAAGGGTTAGGATGTGTTCTCATGCAACGTGGGAAAGTCATAGACTATGCCTTGCGACAACTTAAAGAGTATGAGAGGACTTATCCTACTCATGATCTAGAGTTGGCAGCAGTCGTTTTCGCACTAAAGATCTGGAGGCACTATCTTTATGGAGAGAAAATGGAGATATATTCAGACCATAAAAGCCTCAAATATTTCTTCACCCAAAAGAAACTCAACATGCGGCAACGACGTTGGCTCGAGCTGTTAAAAGATTATGACCACACCATTCAATACCATCTTGGAAAAGCAAACGTGGTAGCTGACGAGTTGAGTATAAGATCATATGTAGGAACGAGTGTGATGATGTCAAGTATACGCATAGAACCAACTTTAATCGATGAAGTTAAAGTTTCTCAAGCTACAAACCTGGAGCTAATGCGTTTGAAGAAGAAAGTACAAGAAGGTGCTATTCCAGAAGCAAGAATCGATGAAGAAGGAATACTTCGAGTACACTCCAGACTTTGTGTTCCTAACGACTCTGATTTGAAGTACAAGATCATGATGAAAGCATACAATAGACCGTTTGCAATCCATCTTGGAAGTACCAAAATATATCGTGATCTTCGACATACATTTTGGTGGAATAATATGAAGAGAGAGATTGCAAAGTTTATCTTGAGGTGTTTAACTTGTCAACGTGTAAAGGTGGAGCATCAATTGCCTAAGGGTCCATTGCAACCACTTGAGATTTCGAAATGGAAGTGGGAACACATTACCATGGATTTCGTTACGGGTCTTCCCACGATTTCTCTAGGCATAAATGTTATTTGGGTTATTGTTGATAGATTAACCAAATCTGCTCATTTCTTGTCGATACGGGAGACTTATTCCCTTGAACGTCTTGCTCATAAGTATATAAATGAGATTATGAGATTGCATGGCATGCCAGTATCTATAGATTTAGATCGTGACCCAAGATTCACTTCACGATTTTGGGTTAGCTTGCAAAAAGCTATGGGCACATATTTACGATTCAGTTCGGCATACCATCCTCAAACAAACGGACAATCAAAGAGGACTATTCAAACTCTTGAAGATCTATTAAGACTCTGTGTCTTAGACTTCAAAGGGAGTTGGGATAAGTATTTACCATTGGTGGAATTCTCCTACAACACTAGTTATCAGGCAAGTATAGGTGTGACTCCATTCGAAACATTGTATGGATGAAAGTGTCGCTCTCCAATTTGTTGGGATGAGGTGGGTAAAACAACATTGTTGGGACCCGAGTTGGTATGTATGACTACGGAAAAGATCCAAATGATTCGACAACGTATACAAATGGCACAGGATCGACAAAAGAGTTATGCAGACCTTCATCGAAAGGACGTGGAATTTAGTATTGGGGATCAGGTATTGTTGTGTGTTGCTCCATGGAAGGGAGTTACAAGATTTGGGAAAAGAGGAAATGTGGCCTATAGACTCGCGTTACCTCCAAGTATGTCTCGTGTTCATAATATTTTTCACATATCTGTTCTTCGTAAATATGTGAAAGACCCGAACCACGTTATTCAGTTAGAACTGAACGAGATAGCCGAAGACTTAACGTACAAGGAGGTACCTGTCAAGATCTTGGATAGGAAGGAACATGTCTTACGCACAAAGGTTATACCACAAGTCAAAGTTTTGTGGAGGAATCATGCTATAGAGGAAATGACCTGGAAGTTGGGAACAGAAATGAAAGCAAGGTATCCTCACCTTTTCGAAACACCAGGTACGTACGTTAATTTCGAGGACGAAATTTCATAAGGAGGGGAGGATGTAAGACCCCAACTTATTATTAAATGAAATCAAATTTCCTATATTTATTATAGTAAGGGTTGATTTGATTAATGTGGTTAGTTATTGGTAAAATGCGCAAATATTTCAAATAAGCAAGTGGTTATAAAATATTCATTGTTGTCGGGGAATATTCGTTTGGTCGTGGAATATTCTTACTGTCGGGGAATATTCGTATGACGACGCAGCCTTGTGTGGGCCCCATAACAAAAAGCGATTGAATAAAAAAAACGACAAGTATAAGTTGTTTTTAAATAACGACGTAGTTGTTACCGTTAATACTTTTGAAATACTCAGTGGTTAAAAACATAGTAGCACACGGTACTGCACCAATTATTGATTCTTACATAAGAAGGCACTACTCAATAATTGTTACAGTAATTATGGTTCAATATTTTATTTTATTGATTCAATAATTGCTACGTTAATATTTTATATTATTGTTGTTTCAATAATTGTCACTACACAGTATTTTCCTTTATCGGAGCAATAATTCATATTATTTGAATAATATTATTAGATAACATTATTGGCAATGTCTAGAAAGTTCTATCTAAGGAGAGATTTGGTCACCTAATTATGCGCCAGTAAGGAGAAATCCTTATTGGAAAGCCCCCTCTTTCCTGGGAACGGTCTGGTTGCCAGTATTGTGATTCTATAAAATTATTTGTGAATAATTAATTATTGATTTATATGATAAGAAAAATATTCATTTTATGTGGATATAGATGGAGAAAATTTTAAAGTAACAATTGTTGAAAAATTGATATTTTATCTTTTCTGATAGATAATTCATTTAAATATATTATTATATTTTACTAATATAATAATGGTGATATTTTTACAATAAATGTGGAATATATGAGTATATGAGGAGGATGAGTATTTTTGTTACTAAAAATATTTAAAATATGTTAAACATGTTTGTGGACCCCATTTCTTGACAGAAATTTTATTATAGCATGTAAAATCTTCCGTTTTTGGATTTCGGTCAATTTTTGTTTGGAATTTAGAAAAACTTAAACTTCCAAAGTTGTAGAAAATGGAATTTCCTATGGAAAAAAAATAAGGTTCAAATTTTTCTGATAAAAGGGCTATTTATTATGAATTATTAAAGTTTCGGAGTTCCAGAATAATTGATTTTTGAAGTTTTAAATATTTTTTCAATAAAAACATTTTTTACACTTTTGTGGGCCCCACTTGCACAAGTTAATGGCTGAATTCAGATATACAAAAGTGGACGAAGGAAAAATTTAATAAATAATATTATTTTATTAAATTTTCTGCTTTGGTGTTCTAAGCATTTTCCTATAAATAGGGTGCTTAGGTTAGAATTGAAAATCACACCAGAAATTGAAATTTTCTCGCTCTATATTATTGAGCGTATTCTTGTGAGTATTTTGATACTTTGAGTGTTGCTATACGGTGCAAGTTTCTTCAGCGTTATATCTGACATTTCAGCCAGAAGTACTATTCTTTTCGAGTTAAGGGATGTTATATTTTTTTAAAAATGATATTATTTCTTCTAATATCATTATGCCGGATTATTGGTAAGATTTTTCTTGTGAAATTCTTGTCCTTTAGTGTCGGGGTACTATTCACGTATACGGCAGTATTCACGAATACGACACTATTCACAGAAAAATTAAATTTTTATTTTTTGTCCAAAATATCTATTATGGATACTAGCTTTGATTGTATCCACGGTTTGATCATTCTTTAATTTTACTCCACTATGTTTATTTATGAAGTATTTTTGAACTCGGATTGTTTAAAGTATGAATCCTTAATATTTATTCTTTTATTTCATTGGATTCGTTTTTTTTAAAATATTTTTCATCATCCCCAGTCCTAAATGATGATATTATTGAATATCTTTGCCCTGTAGTGCAAATATGAGTGAATTTTTATGAATATCTTTGGCCCGTAGTGCAAAGATGAACATGTGTTGAGATGAAAATGACCAACTGATGAATATTGAATTCAGGTTGATTTGGAATTTTCGTGAAGAAGAATAGTGAATTCAGGTTGCTGAAATGGAATCCAGGTTGCTGGATTAGTATTTGACTTACTAGGTGTTAACGAATAACTTATGAAATGAAAAAGCGAATGTTAAATCATATAAATGTGATTCTAAGTAATTGTTAAGTATTTAGGCAGAGTTTAATTGAAATTAAACTCGAGTATTGTCTGACTAGACTGTCGGGATGTTAGAATTGTGTCGGGTTCAACTCAGACTGAAATAGTTTTATCTGATACTAAGTCTTATGTGAATTATAGACTGATAGGCTTATGTGTTATGTGTTTAGGTTGTTCTGTGGATATAAATATAACAGTATTATACTGTGATGATATTATTCTAATTATTGGAGATCTATATTACTAATATTAGGTCTTCGGGGTAAAACGTTATTAAATTGTGTTGCGGTAATCAACAGTTCAGGCAAGTTTCTTTGTACTTAACTCTAATAAGAGTGTTTTATTCAAGCTTATGGTTAATCATTGCTGATTGCCACGAAAATTGTATTATGTACATCTTGCATGTATAAGTCAGGTATGAAAGGCTGATCACCTTCATTACCAGTTGGTTCAAAAATGTTTGTTCATGTATAATACTTGTTCAGTCAAAAATTTGTTCGTGCTAGTTCTCAATTATATTGATGAATTATAGCAAGCCCATTATTCATACTCTTCAATCATGATATATCGTTATATTATTGTATATAAATTTGCTGGGCAACTTTCATGCTCACCCTTGCTATATCATGATAAAACATTGCAGATAAGGCGAATGCGTTCGAATACAGGAAACGATTAAAGCCAAGTTCAGCTTGGGATATAAAGTGCAGATAATTTGTAATAGCGTATTTGATAAATATTGTTGTGTAATAGATATTTTATGAAATGTGTATTAAGTTAAGGTTACTCGACCTTGGGGAATAGTGTGTAATGTATTGTATAAACAATTTATGTTTATATCTTCCGCAAACAGTTATAGAAATAGTATACCGGATCCGCGGTGATTTGGGGCCCGGATTCGGGGCTACTACAGTTGGTATCAGAGCTATTGGTTATGAAGCTTAGGTAGGAATACCTGAGACCAATAACCGCAGTGATTAGGATAAGACTAACTCACATAGAGTTAGTTGGTCGGCAAGATTCAAAGACGAATCTCGGTAAGTTGTTAAGATACAGAGTTCCCTAACTTTGATAATAAAGTTGAACAGTAATGGTGAATAGATCGAGTCTAAAAGACTGAAAGTGCAGGGATAGGAGATCGTAAAACAAAAGGATCATAGGCATAGAAATAAATCGTAATATATACGATAAGATCACCCCGTGATCTGATAAGGTTATGACAGTCAGAAAGAATCAATCTTATGATTGAAAAGTTTACAGCAAGATGTTGTGTGTAAGTTGTACTATGAAAACTCATGAAAGAGTTATGGATTATGAATACGAATTGAATTCGTATGGAAAAAGGGGGTTAAGATTAGGTGGGGATTTCAATGAGTACTCGTGTCAGTAACTGAGTTGTATGATTCCTTGTATGGGCGGGGAATTGTACTTGGTGTAAAAACTACTTAGTTGGTGGCATTGGTAATAATTGAAATGTTGTGTCACGCTAGTTGTTATATACAGATAAATAGGTCATAGGTAGAGAATATAGGATTAAGTATGAGTTCTTAGAACTCATACTTATGTGACATTCTTGACTTATAGTTATATGAAATGTTTATGAGCCCCTCAGCGAACGGAAGCCAAAGGTCAGACTAGGGTAAGTTCGTAAACGCATATAATCGTGGTCAAGTTATGAACTCATAAGTGTGATTTTATAAACTGGGTATAGTTGTGTGTGAATGGAGTGTTAAGGATTATAGGAACAGATAGATTGTTAAGCAAATGATCATTAGTGGAGACTTAGGTTTTCCTAAACCCTAACTATGCTAAACCTCAATTTTTGACATCAAGCTAAATACGCACTATGTGCCTTTTAAAAAAAATTGTTTTTATTTATCACTTATGTACAATGTGACCTGGTGCAGAGATGATAAAAAAATGATGGAGTTATCAATGCAGAATTACTTGGTGTTGGATGTGATCTAAGGATCGTCAGCCCACTACAGTATGATGTAGTATGACAAAATCACCAAATGAAGAAATCCTCAACGGACTGTAAATACAGTGTGGAATCATGACGCCATTCTCAAAAATGTTTTATTGAAAGAAATTTCCCAAACCAAATTGTTTTGCTGTGGAATCAAATAAGACTGAGGTAAAAAATTTGTGCCTTTGGCAGTGATGGGAAAACAGATAAAATCAGTACTTGGCCAGTACAGGGCATATCGGGCTAATCACCCTTTGTATCCGTAAGTAATGACGGTTTGCGGATGAATTTCCATAAAACCTTTGCGAAAATAAAAAACAACCAGTCTATACGATTTCTCAGCACAGTTTTAAAATTTTTACCCTTGTGAGTGGTGTATTGGGTAGCATGTGAATTATGTGTGAATGGTGTAAGGTGCACGGTGTAAGGTGTAAGGTGAATTTCGGGGACGAAATTCTTATAAGGAGGGGTGAATGTGACAACCCGAGAAATTAGACAATTTATGAAAATCTTAAATGATTGATTTAAGGTTAAATAATAGACCTAGACAAGAAATGAGTGTATGCGTTTGATGTTATTGGGATTGAATTTTGAGGATTTCAAAATTCGGTGAAGGTTATAGGTGAATTATTCAGGATTAAGGATTTATGAGAATATGTTTTGTGTTTATGGTTGTGTATGTGTTCAGAATGTGGTTAAGGGTCAAGGGTTGACCAGATTAATTATATATGTGTCAAACCCTAATCGTATATTAAGAACGACAATGTTCAGTTCAAAAACCCTAACGTCTAATAAGAAACTCTAGAAATCGGTTCTGGAAACCCTAGTTTCTGTTCCGAGAATCCGAAACCCTAAATTCATGATATGAATATGGTGATTAAGTTAGAAAACTCTAGCGATATGTTCAGAAACCCTAATTTCAGTATCGAGAATTTAAACCCTAATTTGGGAATCCTAATACGGAGTATTAAACCCTAAGGGTTAAAAAGTTGTGTGTAAGGAATATGAACATTATGTGATGGTTTATATTTGTTTATTATATAAACAAACAAAAGAAACTAGTGTAACCCTAATTATATATTAGGAATGAAGGATTTAATAACTTAAGGGTTATGGAAAAAGAGAATTGTGGTATTTAGGATACTTGTTAATTCTAGGAGATTTATTTTATATATCTCAAATGATTAATTTTATAACCTAATTATAGCAAGTCTAATTGGGTTAAGGAAATAAGTGTGCATGAGTAAGGATTTGTGTTATAATTGAGGAAGTAAAAATCCTAATTAAATTATTTGGGTTGGATGAGAATTTAATGTATTGGATTATATATATTTTATAGCCCAAGTGTTGGCCAATGAAATTAGTTAGAGGCCCAAGCAATACATTAATTGAGTAGCTCGAATATTGTTATTGATAAGCCGAATTGAAGGAATGACATGATGGACATCTGATATTAGTAAAAGTGTTGGACTATGATTGATTTACATGGTCGGTGGATAGAGAATTAAAAAAGGAGGAAAGATTGAGCATGTGACAAAGATTTATTTTGGTATTTTATTTGTCTAAAGTTGGTTACCAACTCTTCCACCAACTCTCCACCAACTATCCACCAACTCCCACCTACTCCTCTTATGTGTCATCTTATTATTTTGCCAATACTTATGGACATTCTTGCAAGCAAAGCTTTAGTGGTTAGTGTGGAGAGAAAGAGCAAGAATTAGTGGGATCTAGTAATGCTACATGGCCGGTTATGGAAGGGAAGAAAAGAGAGGGTGGCATTTAATAAATTGAGCCACAATTTGTAAAGATATGTACAAGAATGCTAGGTGTCAAATGCATAAAGAAGCCACCTTATTTCACCAAGATTTCAAACAATCTAAGAGATATTGGAAGATATTGGGTCAAGTGGCAAGACTAGAAATAAAAGGAAATGTCATTTATACCATTTTGTCACATTTTTTAATAAGTTGGTGTAGATCTTGTCATTATCTTGGGTGGGTGAACTAACCCTAACCCTAACCTAAACCCTAAGAGTTTTTCAAACCCTAAATCCTAGATTGCTCAAAACCTAAACCCTAAGGGTTTGCAACAAATGGAAATTCACCAGTACAAAGTACCTAATAGACAACGTTTTTTATAAAAACGTTGTGGTTTTTTTTACAACGTTTTTAAATAAAACGTTGTAAATATACATGTAAAAACGTTATCTATTTAAAATGACATTTTTTTTTGTTTTTACTAGATAACGTTTTTAGGGGAAAACGTTGTCTATCCATAAAAACACGGAGCATGAACTGAAGACTTAAAATTAAAAATACGCTTTTTTCTCTCCAAGGGCTCGTCAGTGCAGAGAGCTTCGGTTTCCTTCGTGTAGATCTACTCTCTCTCTCTTTCGCTCACAAAATCAAACCCTAGTTACTCCTTCTCTTTGAATTTCCTTTCTCTGCTCTCTTTCGGCCCGTTTGTCAGTACAAGTTTGGTCCTTAGGTCCTTTGAAGTTCCGTTTGCAATTAGGGCTTTCAGCTTGTGAAGGTATGGGTTCTGCAACGACAAGTTCAGAAGCCGCCGTCGCCACAGACACAGGTGAGGAAAAGCCGGAGAGGTCCCAGGTCTCGAAGCTCGCAGTATCGTGGCGTTACATTTTATCGGAGAACTGGTCGATGGGAATCACATATCTGGTATGAATTGGTTGTATATATTTTTTGATCGAGATTATATATCATAATGTTTGTATATACAGAGGATTATGCTTATGATGAGATTTAGATTACATCTGTGCATACATCTAATAGATGTTGAATGGAATGCCCAAGTATATGATTGAATTTTAGATTAGGGTTTAATTTTGTAAATTTTGCTCAGATGATGTTCATTGATTTTGCTCAGATGATGTTCATTGATACTAACATCTGTTTTGGTAGGTTTGCTATTGCTGTTTATTTTTGTCATTCCATTTGTAGTCAGCTTTGTATTACTCTGCACATTATGGTAACTTGATTCTAAATTATTCTGCTCCATTTATTTGTCTATGACCTGAATCATTACGGAGCATATGCAACATCTGAGCAGGTACTATTATTTGTCTTTTTCTGGTCTGCCTTTTCCTACTGTTTCACTTCATTTTACTTCATGTAACCTGTTCTGAGGTGCTCTATGTTTTTGTGCTTGCGCTGCAGGTACTGTCGTGGACACAAAAATTATACACCCAAAAAACTATGATATTTACATGTGTGCTCAGGCGGGGATAATTGTGAGTTGCTACATTTTTTATTTTTTTCGTGTTGGCATATTCCAATGGTTGATTTGGTCTATGCTATTGGTTGATTTGGTTTTGTAGTATATAGTTGAACAACAGATGTAGCATTGTAATCTCAATCACACACACGATATTGAGTAATCCAGAAAGAGTTTATTACACTTTCAAACCTCAAAGTAATTGGTATATGTGATACCTAACTCTACATTTCCAGAACAAAAAGTTGTTCATAGAGTTTGTCTTTATTCACATGCTAGTTCATTAGACCTAGCTGTGCCTAGCGATTCAAGAAATATTTGGACAAGTATTTTTAACACTCTGATTTATTCTTTGGCATACTTACTCTGTTCCTCAGTCAAGTAATGTCCTCTAGACTGATACTACATGAATTCTCTTTATGTGTGAAGCTCAATACATTTGGCTCAAACTTCAAGGTGATAACGGTCCAGAAATTATTGAGACCACTGAAGCTATTTCTTCCCTGGAATAACAAGCAGAGTTACTTTTAGCAAATCTCTGAAATCCATGTGCTTTCCTTCCTTCCTTTATGGAGGAAATGCCTTGAGCTGGTGAATGGATGCTATTGAATCCTAGCTGCTGTATACCCAAAGAATGTCTTCTCTTTAGAGGCGCTGCATTGTTGAAACCTCCATTTATGCTTATGTCTGAATGGCGCCGACTGCTGGTGCTTGGCCTGGGCTCAAACAAATTTTCTTGTTCAATTGCCAGACTCTGAACCTTTTTCTTTTCCTACGAGAGAGAGAAGCAGGTAAATTAAGGACATTGTCAATTTTTATTTCTTTTTTCTTTTGTTATTCCTTTTTGTTAAATGTATATGCCAATCATCAAAAAACATTAAAAATAGGTCATAGTTTTCATTTTTCCAGTAAATAGATTTTAACAAGTATTTCTCAAAAACTTGATTAAACTTTATTGAGATGATACTAACCCGTTGCCTTTGCTTCTCCTCCTCCTTTTCTTGCCTCAACAAATTGTACTCTTCCAGCATTGCCAATAGAGGAATCTAGGTAAGAGTAGTTTTCAGTTTCTATTAACTTATTCTTTTCAAAGCAAAATACATAGTTGAATATAATCGTAGAGTGATTTTCATATTGTATTGTTTAAAAATTAAAACTAGTTCATATTAATTTTGAATTCAAAAATTTCTTAAATTAACTTTGGAAAGTATCTTCCTCTTCAGCTTTAGGATGAGGTGTTTATTCTAATTGTCTATTTGGGACACAGTTATAGTAGCCTTTGCCTTTTAGAGGAGTTGATGTTTCGAATGTGCAAATAGATTGGCATGTTGTACCTCATTAAGGATTTTTGTATATGGGTATATCTCATCCACATTATGTTTCTCTTCAGAGGAATTCTTGTCCTTCCCTATTTACTAGTTCTTCTTTCTAATAAACTTTAAGGATTACTCAAAAATAATAAAAATCTTAAGCTTTGCCTTTTAATTATTTTTTTTTACTGCACTACATATGTTTTCTTCCTTGAATTTTTTTTTGGAGTTGTATAGTGCTTTCCATGTTCAATTTAAGGAGGCAACTAATGGCTGATCCTTTTTATTCTTTATTTTTATGATTCTCTGCTATATGAGAGTTATGTTAAAAATCTAATATAAATTTTGGTTTCTGAACCATGTATTTATCTGGACATGCAATTCTTTGGTAGAAGTGAACTCATGAGAAATACTATTTTGCAGCTTGTTAAACTTCCTCGTTCTCCTAATGTTGATAATATACTTTCTAAGTACATGGAATACAGGTCAACAAAAGATGGGATATAAGTTTCATTTATTACCCTTCAAATTGCTTGTTAATTTATTTTATTATTTGGGAGTTTTTTTTTTATCTTGGTTAATGAATGCAGAGAATGAGAAAACCAAAATTTTTCTGGGCTTCAGCAGCTACTGCATTATCATCGGTTATATTCTCAACTCTTTTAGTCTTCCTCCTCAAATCAAAGCTTCACAAGATTTCCACAGTAAGAAATGGTTACTTGAGCTGGGTAAGTCTAGAGTTAAAGTTGACAACAGTAAGGTATGATTTTACCTGTTATAGTCTTTGTCAATTAACTGAAAGGATTTCATTCTAGTGGCTTTCAAATGAATTATTCATGGGTTTTTGATCCTCTGCAAACTCACTTAGCTATAGTTTTCGTTTAAAGTATGAATATCATATGCAGCAGCTCAAGTCTTTGTGATTATTTATGTTGTTCTGCAGATCATGGTAATAGACTACAAATTAACTTATCCCAAGTGATACTGCTACCGCAGTGCTCATAAACGGGTTTCATACTCCTAGTCGAGACAAGATGGCCAAGTATGCATTCATAATTAAATATATTCTCATTGTGAAATTCAAAGATTGATAGATGTACAAGTGCAGAACAATAAAATTATTTCATCATTGTTTTTGCAGGAAGCAGGTTCATGGGTGACGTGTGTTTTCACAGGGATGCCAAAATTCCTCGAATTGTGACGTGTGTTTTCACAAGGATGCAAATCTTTTTGGAAGGATTTCTGCCGACGCTGAAGTGTGTGATTGACTTGGCTTTTCATCATCTGGCTTCTGCTATTTTTATCAAACATGTCTATTAATCATCAACATGGGTGTCACATGCAGATCATAAATCATGCATTTGCTAGTAGCTAGTTTACTACCTGTGACTAAAGAGTAACTGTCACAATTCCATGTGTTACAATCCAGTTTTAGGTTCTCTGTATTCTTATATGTCCCCATGTATTAAAGGTATTGTATTTTGAATGGTTGATACATTTTGATTTTAAATTTAAATGAGAATTTAGACATTTTAGCTATATATCATGGCATTGCAGGTGCATTGTTAATATAGGTGAACCGTAATTTTTTTTCTTTTTTTTCTTTATCTACAACATTTTAAAAATGTTGTATAAATTGGTTTAAAACGTTGTCTGATATACTAAACAACAACATTTTTATCCAGAAAACGTTGTGGAATCATACATTCTACAACGTTTTTAAGCATCAACTAATTTTTTGAAAACAAATCTACAACGTTTTTTCCTAAAAAACGTTGTCTATTGTGCTTAACTACAACGTTTTAAAAACGTTGTGTAAGAGTGTCAAATAGACAACACCCTTAACCACTACGTTTTTCAGACAGAAACCACAACGTTTTTTCTGCGTTGTCTATTTACTGTTTTGTAGTAGTGATTCTAGAAATAAAAGGAAAAGTCCAAAATGACCCTCTTGTATTTAATTAAGTTGGAGTACAAATCTTGCATTACCTATGGTTGTTCACCAATCTTAAACCTAAACCTAAACCTAAACCTACCTTGGCATGTGACTTTTATAGAGCATGCCACCTTGCAATGAATAGATACATTGTATCAATTTAAAAGACTAAAAAGAGAGAGAAAAACTCCATTTTATTTTGCAAAACAACCAAGTCCCATCTCTCTATATATTTCGGATCTTGGAGTGTGAAATTGTGAGAAACCAAGTTAGGATCATGTAAAAACACATCAATAACAGATCATTCGGATCAGAAATCAAAATCAAGAGGATTATCACAAAAGGTATAAAATCCTAACTAGTTTATGTATTTGATTTTTGGTTATTTTGAACCATGAAGTTTATGATCTTGAACATGAGAACTATAGATCTACTTGTTAAATGGTGTGTTATGCTTAGATCTAACTATTTTGAGTATTAAAATTTTAATCAAAAAAAGAAAAGCAAAACAATTTTCAAACCTTAAAGAAAAAAAAATCTAGAGGACTGCTGTCTCTAAAAGGAAAATTCCGGATTTGTTAGGGTGCTCTAAAAATTCTGGACTTGTGATATGTTGTAGTACACTAAATAAACTTTCCATAGACTCCGGAACGGACTAATTCTGACTCCGGATGAAGTAGTTATGACGTTCGGAAGAAGCATGATCAAAACTGCGAAAAACAAAATTTTTGGAGAAACCAAGCACGATATGGAAATGATCTTATCTCTCATTCTACTTTGAATTTTCGAGTATGGTCAGTTTGTGGAGCTAGATATATGTGTTAGGGATAAAATCCCTTTGGAATTACTTAATTAGGTTGAATATTGAACAAGTTATGGGATTTCTCCCAAACTATTCAAAGATAATAAAAACTGTTAGAAGGACAGTTTTTAACAGCCATTTTCGGGCTGAATTCCGGGAGTTTAACATGTCCAAATATGGATTGTGATAGATGAAAACAGTATTTCAGAAAGATACGAACCCAAAAAAATTGGCGGATCATTAATCGGAGTTATAGATTTCATTCTATTTAAGTTTTGGTAAAGGACTCCAAAACTGCCAAAGTGCAAAAAGTTGCTGCCTATATTTTCCGGGGGCTGTTTCAGACATTTATTTAATGAGAAAAATTCTAGGCTTTTGGAAAATGAAAATATATGGTATTATGTAGCTCGTGTCCAAAAATGAGTTAATTCCGAGTTAAAACGACCAAGTTATGACTATTACAATTTTTGTGATTTTCCGACGGAAATCGCTATAAACGGAGTTCTACAACTCCGATTGCCACAAAATTTAAAATAGAGCATCACGTTAACATATATAAGGTTATACCAAGAGATGGGAATGTTTGGAGTTAAGCACGAGGTAGCTAATTTCTTAAGCTACGCACTAGAATTAATTTTTGAAAAATATCAAAGGAAGTTGGAAAATTATGGAAAAATAATTTTTGTGTATGAAATACATGTATATATGTTTGACCAAAGGATAGAAAAATAATAAGTTGATTTGGAATTTTCGTGAAGAAGAATAGTGAATTCAGGTTGCTGAAATGGAATCCGGGTTGCTAGATTAGTATTTGACTTACTAGGTGTTAACGAATAACTTATGAAATGAAAAAACGAATGTTAAATCATATAAATGTGATTCTAAGTAATTTTTATGTGTTTAGGCAGAGTTTAATTGAAATTAAACTCGAGTATTGTCTGACTAGACTGTCGGGATGTTAGAATTGTGTCGGGTTCAACTCAGACTGAAATAATTTGATCTGATACTAAGTCTTATGTGAATTATAGACTGATAGGCTTATGTGTTATGTGTTTAGGTTGTTCTGTGGATATAAATATAACAGTATTATATTGTGATGATATTATTCTAATTATTGGAGATCTATATTACTAATATTAGGTCTTCGGGGTAAAACGTTATTAAATTGTGTTGCGGTAATCAACGGTTCAGGCAAGTTTCTTGTACTTAACTCTAATAAGAGTGTTTTATTCAAGCTTATGGTTAATCATTGCTGATTGCCACGAAAATTGTATTATGTACATCTTGCATGTATAACTCAGGTATGAAAGGCTGATCACCTTCATTACCAGTTGGTTCAGAAATGTTTGTTCATGTATAATACTTGTTCAGTCAAAAATTTGTTCATACTAGTTCTCAATTATATTGATGAATTATAGCTAGCCCATTATTCATACTCTTCAATCATGATATATCGTTATATTATTGTATATAAACTTGCTGGGCAACTTTCATGCTCACCCTTGCTATATCATGAAAAAATATTGCAGATAAGGCGAATGCGTTCGGATACAGAAAACGACTAAAGCCAAGTTCAGCTTGGGATATAAAGTGCAGCTAATTTGTAATAGCGTATTTGATAAATATTGTTGTGTAATAGATATTTTATGAAATGTGTATTAAGTTAAGGTTACTCGACCTTGGGGAATAGTGTGTAATGTATTGTATAAACAATTTATGTTTATATCTTCCGCAAACAGTTATAGAAATAGTATACCGGATCCGCGGTGATTTGGGGCCCGAATTCGGGGCCACTACAGTTGGTATCAGAGTTGTTGGTTATGAAGCTTAGGTAGGAATACCTGAGACCAATAACCGCAGTGATTAGGATAAGACTAACTCACATAGAGTTAGTTGGTCGGCAAGATTCAAAGACGAATCTCGGTAAGTTGTTAAGATACAGAGTTCCCTAACTCTGATAATAAAGTTGAACAGTAATGGTGAATAGATCGAGTCTAAAAGACTGAAAGTACAAGGATAGGAGATCGTAAAACAAAAGGATCATAGGCATAGAAATAAATCGTAATATATACGATAAGATCACCCCGTGATCTGATAAGGTTATGACAGTCAGAAAGAATCAATCTTATGATTGAAAAGTTTACAACAAGATGTTGTGTGTAAGTTGTACTATGAAATTGTACTATGAAAACTCATGAAAGAGTTATTGATTATGAATACGAATTGAATTCGTATGGAAAAAGGGGGTTAAGATTAGGTGGGGATTTCAATGAGGACTCGTTTCAGCAACTGAGTTGTATGATTCCTTGTATGGGCGGGGAATTGTACTTGGTGTAAAAACTACTTAGTTGGTGGCATTGGTAATAATTGAAATATTGTGTCACGCTAGTTGTTATATACAGATAAATAGGTCATAGGTAGAGAATATAGGATTAAGTATGAGTTCTTAGAACTCATACTTATGTGACATTCTTGACTTATAGTTATATGAAATGTTTATGAGCCCTCAGCGAACGGACACCAAAGGTCAGACTAGGGTAAGTTCGTAAACTCATATAATTGTGGCCAGGTTATGAATTCATAAGTGTGGTTTTATAAACTGGGTATAGTTGTGTGTGAATGAAGTGCTAAGGATTATAGGAACAGATAGATTGTTAAGCAAATGATCATTAGTGGAGACTTTGGTTTTCCTAAACCCTAACTATGCTAAACCTCAATTTTTGACATCAAGCTAAATACGCATTATGTGCCTTTTAAAAAAAATTGTTTTTATTTATCACTTATGTACCATGTTACCTGGTGCAGAGATGATAAAAAAATGATGGAGTTATCAATGCAGAATTACTTGGTGTTGGATGTGATCTAAGGATCGTCAGCCCACTACAGTATGATGTAGTATGACAAAATCACCAAATGAAGAAATCCTCAACGGACTGTAAATAAAGTGCGGCATCATGACGTCATTCTCAAAAATGTTTTATTGAAAGAAATTTCCCAAACCAAATTGTTTTGCTGTGGAATCAAATAAGACTGAGGTAAAAATTTTGTGCCTTTGGCAGTGATGGGAAATAGATAAAATCAGTACTTGGCCAGTATAGGGCATATCGGGCTAATCACCCTTTGTATCCGTAAGTAATGACGGTTTGCGGATGAATTTCCATAAAACCTTTGCGAAAATAAAAAACAAACAGTCTATACGATTTCTCAGCACAGTTTTAAAATTTTTACCCTTGTGAGTGGTGTATTGGGTAGCATGTGAATTATGTGTGAATGGTGTAAGGTGCACGGTGTAAGGTGTAAGGTGAATTTCGGGGACGAAATTCTTATAAGGAGGGGTGAATGTGACAACCCGAGAAATTAGACAATTTATGAAAATCTTAAATGATTGATTTAAGGTTAAATAATAGACCTAGACAAGAAATGAGTGTATGCGTTTGATGTTATTGGGATTGAATTTTGATGATTTCAAAATTCGGTGAAGGTTATAGGTGAATTATTCAGGATTAAGGATTTATGAGAATATGTTTTGTGTTTATGGTTGTGTATGTGTTCAGAATGTGGTTAAGGGTCAAGGGTTGACCAGATTAATTATATATGTGTCAAACCCTAATCGTATATTAAGAACGATAACGTTCAGTTCGAAAACCCTAACTTCTAATAAGAAACTCTAAAAATCGGTTTTGGAAACCCTAGTTTCTGTTTCGGGAATCCGAAACCCTAAATTCATGATATGAATATGGTGATTAAGTTAGAAAACTCTAGCGATATGTTCAGAAACCCTAATTTCAGTATCGAGAATTTAAACCCTAATTTGGGAATCCTAATACGGAGTATTAAACCCTAAGGGTTATAAAGTTGTGTGTAAGGAATATGAACATTATGTGATAGTTTATATTTGTTTATTATATAAACAAACAAAAGAAACTAGTGTAACCCTAATTATATATTAGGAAT
Organism: Panax japonicus; assembly: GCA_020205505.1. Taxonomy (NCBI): domain Eukaryota; kingdom Viridiplantae; phylum Streptophyta; class Magnoliopsida; order Apiales; family Araliaceae; genus Panax; species Panax japonicus. Next base: position 48,339,972 of record CM035102.1, on the reverse strand, counting down.
GAAGGATTTAATAACTTAAGGGTTATGGAAAAAGAGAATTGTGGTATTTAGGATACTTGTTAATTCTAGGAGATTTATTTTATATATCTCAAATGATTAATTTTATAACCTAATTATAGCAAGTTTAATTGGGTTAAGGAAATAAGTGTGCATGAGTAAGGATTTGTGTTATAATTGAGGAAGTAAAAACCCTAATTAAATTATTTGGGTTGGATAAGAATTTAAGGTATTGGATTATATATATTTTATAGCCCAAGTGTTGGCCAATGAAATTAGTTAGAGGCCCAAGCAATACATTAATTGAGTAGCTCGAATATTGTTATTGATAAGCCGAATTGAAGGAATGACATGATGGACATCTGATATTAGTAAAAGTGTTGGACTATGATTGATTTACATGGTCGGTGGATAGAGAATTAAAAAAGGAGGAAAGATTGAGCATGTGACAAAGATTTATTTTGGTATTTTATTTGTCTAAAGTTGGTTACCAACTCTTCCACCAACTCTCCACCAACTATCCACCAACTCCCACCTACTCCTCTTATGTGTCATCTTATTATTTTGCCAATACTTATGGACATTCTTGCAAGCAAAGCTTTAGTTGTTAGTGTGGGAGAGAAAGAGCAAGAATTAGTGGGATCTAGTAATGCTACATGGCCGGTTATGGAAGGGAAGAAAAGAGAGGGTGGCATGTAATAAATTGAGCCACAATTTGTAAAGATATGTACAAGAATGATAGGTGTCAAATGCATAAAGAAGCCACCTTATTTCACCAAGATTTCAAACAATCTAAGAGATATTGGAAGATATTGGGTCAAGTGGCAAGACTAGAAATAAAAGGAAATGTCATTTATACCATTTTGTCACATTTTTTAATAAGTTGAGTGTAGATCTTGTCATGATCTTGGGTGGGTGAACTAACCCTAACCCTAACCTAAACCCTAAGAGTTTTTCAAACCCTAAATCCTAGATTGCTCAAAACCTAAACCGTAAGGGTTTGCAACAAATGAAAATTCTAGAAATAAAAGGAAAAGTCCAAAATGACCCTCTTGTATTTAATTAAGTTGGAGTGCAAATCTTGCATTACCTTTGGTTGTTCACCAACCCTAAACCTAAACCTAAACTGTAACACCCCAGTCCCACATCGAAAGATGGGGGAAAAATTTGTGTGCATATAAGGAATTAAGTAACTACCAATAGTACCTTCAAGTCATGACCTTTTGGGAGCCTGTGGTGGGCTAGATGACCAAAGAAGATACTATTGGGACAGTGGTTTGAGGCCTTATTTGGATGGATTTGATTCGATTCGGACTTGGGATTTGACCCAAGATTTGTTCCGGACTTGGGATTTGACCCGGGTTGTTTCATATGGTATCAGAGCCGACTCTCGAAAGCTCGGGTCGGGTCATCCGATCGGGTTGCCGGAGGTGGGGACACGAAGGCTGGTGGTATTATCCCACAATGGAGAGATGAAGGTCCGGAGGTGGGGACACGAAGCCAGCCGGTATTATCCCACAATGGCTAGAGAGGCAAAGATCTTTGGACCGTGTGTGTGATCGGTTCTGACGGGGACGTCAGAAATTTAAGTGGGGGAGTGTGTAACACCCCAGTCCCACATCGAAAGATGGGGGAAAAATTTGTGTGCATATAAGGAATTAAGTAACTACCAATAGTACCTTCAAGTCATGACCTTTTGGGAGCCTGTGGTGGGCTAGATGACCCAAGAAGATACTATTGGGCCAGTGGTTTGAGGCCTTATTTGGATGGATTTGATTCGATTCGGACTTGGGATTTGACCCAAGATTTGTTCCGGACTCGGGATTTGACCCGGGTTGTTTCATAAACCTAAACCTAAACCTACCTTGGCATGTGACTTTTATATCTAGCATGCCACCTTGCAATGAATAGATACATTGTATCAATTTAAAAGACTAAAAAGAGAGAGAAAAGCTCCATTTTATTTTGCAAAACAACCAAGTCCCATCTCTCTCTATATTTCGGATCTTGGAGTGTGAAATTGTGAGAAACCAAGTTAGGATCATGTAAAAACACATCAATAACAGATCATTCGGATCAGAAATCAAAATCAAGAGGATTATCACAAAAGGTATAAAATCCTAACAAGTTTATGTATTTGATTTTTGGTTATTTTGAACCATGAAGTTTATGATCTTGAACATGAGAACTATAGATCTACTTGTTAAATGGTGTGTTATGCTTAGATCTAACTATTTTGAGTATTAAAAGTTTAATCAAAAAAAGAAAAGCAAAACAATTTTCAAACCTTAAAGAAAAAAAAATCTAGAGGACTGCTGTCTCTAAAAGGAAAATTCCGGATTTGTTAGGGTGCTCTAAAACTTCTGGACTTGTGATATGTTGTAGTACACTAAATAAGCTTTCCATAGACTCTGGAACGGACTAATTCCGACTCCGGATGAAGTAGTTATGACGTTCGGAAGAAGCATGATCAAAACTGCGAAAAACAAAATTTTTGGAGAAACCAAGCATGATATGGAAATGATCTTATCTCTCATTCTACTTTGAATTTTCTAGTATGGTCAGTTTGTGGAGATAGATATATGTGTTAGGGATAAAATCCCTTTGGAATTACATAATTAGGTTGAATATTAAACAAGTTATGGGATTTCTCCCAAACTATTCAAAGATAAGAAAAACTGTTAGAAGGACAGTTTTTAACAGCCATTTTCGGGCTGAATTCCGGGAGTTTAACATGTCCAAATATGGATTGTGATAAATGAAAACTGTATTTCAGAAAGATACGAACCCAACAAAATTGGCGGATCATTAATCGGAGTTATAGATTTCATTCTATTTAAGTTTTGGTAAAGGACTCCAAAACTGCCAAAGTGCAAAAAGTTGCTGCCTAAATTTTTCGGGGGATGTTTCAGACATTTATTTAATGAGAAAAATTCTAGGCTTTTGGAAAATGAAAATATATGGTATTATGTGGCTCGTGTCCAAAAATGAGTTAATTCCGAGTTAAAACGACCAAGTTATGACTATTACAATTTTTGTGATTTTCCGACGGAAATCGCTATAAACGGAGTTCTACAACTCCGATTGCCACAAAATTTAAAATGGAGCATCACGTTAACATATATAAGGTTATACCAAGAGATGGGAATGTTTGGAGTTAAGCACGAGGTAGCTAATTTCTTAAGCTACGCACTAGAATTAATTTTTGAAAAATATCAAAGGAAGTTGGAAAATTATGGAAAAATAATTTTTGTGTATGAAATACATGTATATATGTTTGACCAAAGGATAGAAAAATAATAAGTTGATTTGGAATTTTCGTGAAGAAGAATAGTGAATTCAGGTTGCTGAAATGGAATCCAGGTTGCTGGATTAGTATTTGACTTACTAGGTGTTAACGAATAACTTATAAAATGAAAAAATGAATGTTAAATCATATAAATGTGATTCTAAGTAATTGTTAAGTGTTTAGGCAGATTGAATCTAAACTCGAGTATTGTCTGACTAGACTATCGGGATGTTAGAATTGTGTCGGGTTCAACTCAGACTGAAATAGTTGATCTGATACTAAGTCTTATGTGAATTATAGACTGATAGGCTTATGTGTTATGTGTTTAGGTTGTTCTGTGGATATAAATATAACAGTATTATACTGTGATGATATTATTCTAATTATTGGAGATCTATATTACTAATATTAGGTCTTCGGGGTAAAGCGTTATTAAATTGTGTTGCGGTAATCAACGGTTCAGACAAGTTTCTTTGTACTTAACTCTAATAGGAGTGTTTTATTCAAGCTTATGGTTAATCATTGCTGATTGCCACGAAAATTGTATTCTGTACATCTTGCATGTATAAGTCAGGTATGAAAGGCTGATCACCTTCATTACCAGTTTGTTCAGAAATGTTTGTTCATGTATAATACTTATTCAGTCAAAAATTTGTTCGTGATAGTTCTCAATTATATTGATGAATTATAGCAAGCCCATTATTCATACTCTTCAATCATGATATAACGTTATATTATTGTATATAAACTTGCTGGGCAACTTTCATGCTCACCCTTGCTATATCATGATAAAACATTGCAGATAAGGCGAATGCGTTCGGATACAGGAAATGATTAAAGCCAAGTTCAGCTTGGGATATAAAGTGCAGCTAATTTGTAATAGCGTATTTGATAAATATTGGTGTGTAATAGATATTTTATGAAATGTATATTAAGTTAAGGTTACTCGACCTTGGGGAATAGTGTGTAATGTATTGTATAAACAATTTATGTTTATATCTTCCGCAAACAGTTATAGAAATAGTATACCGGATCCGCGGTGATTTGGGGCCCGGATTCGGGGCTACTACATTGTTTCTGTACCATGTTATTGACGACTCAATGTGGGTGATGTATACCTATTTTGGGGGCGTCACAGTTGGTATCAGAGCTTAGGAATATGATCTCTGGAGAATATCGGGGAATAGAACTGGAAGAGCAACGGTTCTTGGAAGAGCGTTTGTCGTGACTAGTCAAAATGAAAGGAACCCAAATAAGGTGATCACGGGTAAGCTAATCATAAATTCTTGAAATGTTTATACCTTACTAGATACCGGTGCTACCCATTCATTTATCTCTCCTGCTTGTGCTCAACGTTTAAACTTCACTCCGGAGAAATTAGACTTTGATCTATCTGTGGAGACTCCGTTAGGAGAAAATTTCATCACATCTACTGTTTATAAATCTTGTTTGATCCAAGTTAGCACCATCACATTACCTGTTGACCTTATCTCTTTAAAGATACTTGTTTTTGATATGATTTTAGGGATTGATTGGTTAACTACTCATCATGCCAAAATTGATTGTTAACTACTCATCATTCTTTTGCTGAGGGGTCAAATCGACCATGAACTTATACTAGGCTATATAGCCTCTACCGTAAACCTTTATTACTCGGTAAGTTTACAATCACAAAGAAGATAAACTACCTCTTCCATACGTAGGTGATCAACCTAACGTATCACCCCATTTTACGGTATGTTCACCTCAGACTTAGATTCCGCACCAAAGCAATTTGGTTTGGCATAGCTCATCAAAGAAAGTTCAATTTTCTTTTAATCATGGCATACCATTCGTCTTAGCCAAATCAAGTAGCTTAGACCATACCAATAAATTGGACATCAACTTGAATCATTCGTCTAGTTAACTTGCTAGACATCGACTACTTCTTTGAATTCTTTCATAATACATCAAAACATTCCATGACGTCATGATACCGCACTTTTCACAGTACGTTGAGGACTTCGTCAGTTTATGACTTCATCATTATGCATCATACCATGGTGGGTTGTTGATCCTAAGATCAAATCGAACACCAGGTTCAATTACATTAATAACTTCATCCTTTTACCATCTTTGCATCAAATGCACTGATGATATAAAATTCATTTTAATATTTTAAATTAATTTCTGTCTAGCCGAATCAACTAGCATAGACATATCAAGAATAGTTCTTTTAAAATCCATTGGTTCCAAAAATTGAACCAATTCTTTCATTTTCCAAAACGCGCATACATAAGCACAATTTCAAGAAATTTTGAAATCCAGCATAGCTAGATGACTTGGAATATCCTATTCCCCATCTTACTTCATTGTCTTACTTGCGATAATACTTAATCTTCTCTAGCACCTTCAATGCTAAATCTACTGAAAATACTTACTTTCAGTCTAAACATTCCTATACCTTAGTATAGTTCATCAACTTACCACACTTTATGTGTTTAGAAACTTTCCACAACCATATGTGTTTAAGAACTTATCTTCGCAATATGTAATCTAAGAACAAATCAATGACTATCCATATGCTTAGGGCTCAGAAACATTGCATATAACTATGAGTCACAAACTTTTCATAAGTATGAGTTTCAAGAACTCGCACCTACCTTAACGTTCTCTACCTATCAAGTATATACATGAGAAAAGATTCACCTTCTCGTCACATACATCTTGATAGTGTGACCAATTTCAATGATTATCACTGTAATAAACTGAGTGGTTGTTACACCAAAGCATAAACCTCTTCCCATACAAAGATTCATACAACTCAGCTATCACATGAGTCCTCAATAGAAATCTTACAACTTTTAACTTTCTCTTTACTTAATACGAATTTTCTTTAATTCGTATACTATCCTTTACAACTCAATCTGAGTTCTTCTTCCCGTACTACTTCGTAGTACCATTCATTCATAGCATTCGCTATAAATCATCCATCGTTTAACAGATCATCTGTTACTACGATTTACTATGATCACGTGGTGATCTTCTTATCCTTCTCTCTAAGATTATAGTCTTAGGTACTCATACCTAAGATTTATAACCTATCAGCTCTGATACCAACCTGTAACGCCTCGAAATCCGATCTATCTTCACACCCGAATTCCGTACGTCATGAGTACATCATTCATCCAAACATACATCATTATATACTGAAATATAATAACATACATTCAAAATTCCCAGGTTCTAAAACATTATAACCTTTCTCATTACAAATAATGATAATTACATTATTTCTTTCATCTTACAAGAGTGACTTTTATCCGCCACCAAGGATACATAACAATTCATTAAACTAGTCTATAGTTTAATTTTCATCTTTCTACATTACAAGTCTTTACTTGATCTTCTTGATCATTCACATTCTGAATGACACATCATCTGGATACTGTCAGCTTGATCCTTACGGAATCCTTAAGTTCTTCTAAGATCGTTCGCTGAAAATGTTTTTATTTAAAGCAAGTGTGAGCATTCAATTGCTCAGCAAGTCTTAGCAGTTGAATAAACAACTTCAAGAGTTAAACATTCCTTTGGAATTTTGATAACCGAACAAAGGTTATGAAGCTGCTTGAACAATAGGAATAATCTTGATTCCTATCATTTTAAAACATTAGTCGCATTCACTTTGAAATACTTTCATTCTCTACTATCTTTCATACACATTATGTCTTGCTAGAATCAATAGCACAGACATAACAATAACGATTCATGTATAAACAGAACATTCTCTTATTGAACAGTTCAATCATAGAACAATTCATATCATAGAAACACCAAAGTGTTCACATTGTGGCACCAGGCCTCATACATTCTACCACCTTGTACAAATATCACACATTTGCACATAGACAGAACTTCTCAAGTTCAACATCTGAGAAGTTTTAGAAACTAGCATTCATTTAAAATATGAATGAAGTTAGGAAACTTGCCTTACGCACAGCTACAGCTTACGCTGAACTGCTCATTCCAATCCCTATAACACATAAGGAAATAACACATACACCAATTAGTCATATACTTGACTTATGTATTGGTTTACTTAACTTTACTTCTTAGGGTTCGTGTTCTTACAAACTAAGTTTACGCGACCAACTTCCTTTACTGGTTAACGGCTTCATGACATACGGAGATGTCTTACTCAAAACATTCATCATCTTTGATGATTTACATTTTTATCTTCTTCTTATAACTTCTCTAGGACTCAGCACACATCGCTTCTCTGCTGGTAGTCCATATGGTACTCTGAGTGGTTTCCCACAAACAACCAACAAACAAGTTCCCTTCTCATCTACACTACTATCACAGTGAGTTAGATCGGTTGCCAGTTTCATATATACCTTCGCTCTCTGAAGGAATTGTTTAGCCCAGCTCCCATATGTCAACCATCAAAGGTTACGATTGTACTACAACCTAACTCATCTTAACTTATCCGAACTATCAAACTATAATGTTCGTTAAGTCAAATTCTTATTCCTTATGGCTTTCTGACAATCAATGTCATACCTCAGGATTCATTCATCATTGTCTAAGTCATACAGACTTTTTTATACTCAGAACAATCATTCAATATTCATTCTACGCATATATAGCGTTAAGCATTTTACGTCACCTTATTCTTATCTCACAACGTCTGGTTCATTCGACTCGGAACGTCATCCAAGTTATACACATTAACTCGGCTTTTTTACGTTATACGTACTTGTCTTTAATTAAGCTTCTTTACCATTCACGGGTTTAATCATTGGTCTTGATTATCCTACGGTCAAACCATACACAGAGTGTAGGTTTTACCCATTTAGTATTCGCGTACACTCAACCTTCACGTCGGTTAAAGTGTTCAACGCCTACATTTCATTCTAACATTCTCATCCGACTCACGTTCGACTTTCATTAATCTTATTACCGTTCACTACGGCATTCTTGATAATTCATATCTTAATTACTACCTTCGTCAACGTCTAAGTCATATAACCAGGGTATGCTTAGAACGTTCGTCCAACGCGAATACGATTTACGAGAATCGTTTACGTATTCAACGTTCACGTTGCTTCTCTCCTAACTTCTCATTACCATGTCATAACATCAAAATGTTATACATTACTATCGTCCATTAACGTCTAAGGAATCACCATCATAGCAATCTCTCACGTTCGATTCATTGCAACTACGGTCCCCGGCCATCGTTTCCGTAACCCGTAATTACATTCTTTTAATCTCGGTTAATCTTTTTGTTCGACCTTCATCAAAGGTTTAATACACTTGATTAAGTGTTACATTAGTTGAACATTATGTTCTTATTTCTTTCTTGCACATCCCCCAGAAATTGAGCATTTAAATCTCATTTCTGGCATTGCTTTGCACCGGCGTTGCGGCGCCACCTTCAACACTGATTCTCGCTCGTATTTTACAAAATTGTCGCCATAACTTCGTTATAGCTCCATTTTAATCCGTTCTTCATGAACGTTTCTACCGATCCCAACCAAGCAATAAGCATCTAACTTATACGCGATGGTTTTAAACTTGTCCATCAACAACAATTATACTACGATGATTTTAAATTTGTCCATCAACAACGTTCTTCGTGTTCTTTGCATGTTCTTCGTTCGTTCTTCATTTTTAATCGATATTTTGGATTATGATTTTACTTTTTCTTGGAATTTGATGTTATAGAACATCATTTCTTACTTATTTAACCTACTCATTCATAAGATTCATTCGGATCGCTCAAAATCCTTACGAATCTTATACTTCCTTAAGAAATTTATAAAATAAACTTTTAATTCTTATTTCTTCATTTTCTTACGATTTCAACCATATGAAATCATTATTAACCTCTTTTCCTCCTTATTCTCATTAAGTTATGTTTTGAACATATTAAACTTAAAGAAAATTTAGAAGAAACTAGGATTCGGATTACCGTTCATCCTTAAATTCCTTCCGTCGGACAAAGTTTGCTCACGAGCCAACTTTTCCTCTTTCTTCTCCCTTTCATCTTCCATCCAAACTCTCTCTCTTTCTCTTTCAAGTATAGGATTTTCAAGAATCCAAATAAATGAGTTTAAGCTTCCTATTTATAGATTTTCAAAGCTAGGGGCATTTTGGTCTTTTCACACCCTAACCTCCTTACTATTCATTACTTAAGGACTAAGTTAACTAAGCCCTCAAGTTTTCTTAGCCCTTAAGTTTTGTAGTTCCGTCTTTCGAGTTTCGTCCGACAGTTTTAGAAACTGCGATTCTCGGAATCCATATATTTTTGGATATTTCGTCTTTCCTTTACCGATTGAATATTACGTATTCTTCGGATTACTGAAAAACTGAAAAACACTTTTCTGACGTTAAGTATTTTCCTTCACGTTTTACCCTAACGTAGCTAAACGAGTGAAAAGTACATAACAGTACTTTTTCGTCATTTTTATTTTATCCGACTTCTGCACGTTTTTCGAGAAAAACTTTTATCGGTTTACTTAACTTTTCACGATATATTATCGTTAAATCTTTCGATGGAATGTCATTTCGACATACCGAACTCTCAGAACGGCTTAGGTTATTCAAACCCAACCCTTAGGGTTTCGTCGGGTGAATAGTGCTTATTTCGTCTTTTTCCCCGAAAATATTTTGTTCCCGAAAAATTTTCATTTTCGTCTAGAAAATTCTTACTCGTTCAGTCTAGCTCGTAGCCAGAATCCTCCCGATTAATAATCATTCTAGGTTATAGAACGATTAATAAACACATAGCACAGAATAGTATTAATAAAAATTCATTTTATTAATAACTAATTCTTTAACTCTTAAATTCTGGACAATCCGATTTTCCGAGTTGTCACAACTTACCTTTGACTCCTTAATATTGTAAATTAAATGATAGCTGATGATTAATTATATTTATCTAAAATAAAAATATTTGGCATATTAGATAGAATTAGAGGGAAAGTATATCGGAGAGGAGCCAAATATAATTTTCCAGAAAAAAAATTAAAAAGTTATTGAATTTTTCCACCTAAACAAACTTAAAAAAATTAACAAAAAAAGACGCTTCACAAAAAAAAACACCAAAATTACATGCCCTCCCTCAAGTATGCAAAGTTGCATGTTATTTTTTTTAAAGAACTTATAAAATTATAATTTAATTTTAAAGATACATTTCATCGAATCCGGTTAGCATGAAATTTATTTTTTTGGAAGTTGGTCAATTGACCAATAGAATACTGACACACATAGAGTCTCACCTGCGTGTCAGCACTCTATTGGCCAATTGACCAACTTACCTAAAAATAAATTTCATGCTAGCCATTTCTCATTTCATCTGACAGCTAAGTACGAAAAAGAGTCGAAAAGAGAACTAGGTGAGAAGCTAAAAAAATTTACTTTCAATCTGCAGTGCCGGCTGAAAATTTGTCTTTAAACTTGTATCTAAAATTTGTCTTTCAAACTCATATCTAATGCAACTAAAATTTTGATGTATTTTCCATCTCCATATCACCATATGCTCAGTAGTTATACAGACTCATGCTTCCTCTATCCCTCCAAATTCCAATCTCCATTAAAGAGTACTTTTTCTTTCTTTCTTCTTTACCCATTTTTATTTTTTTTGAATGTTTTCATTATGCATGCATACATAATGTTTTCTATAAATTGATAATATGGGTTTCAAAATTCAACAGCAATTACAAGAGCATACATATTATTGCCTCATGATGACAGAACAAAAAAATCTCATAATCTACATGCGTTCCTCTACATTACAAAATATTTCTTCTAATTTATACATCTTTTATCAATTTTTATCTGCATTCGAATATATTTCGTCACGCCCCGTGCTTAAAAATCTTGCTAGAAGATTTGCAACGAATAATCTGCTGCAACGGAAATTTCAGGCGTTTGCTGTAATTAATCCCGGAATATTGGTTGTGCAGTCCACTTGAGATGCAAATTTAGTTTTCCCGATTTAGTCCCATCTACATGGAAGGTCTCTGTGAATTCCCCTTCTAATATAACCCTAGTAAGTGTCATGATACATCTTCCCATTTTATCCTGAGACATTTAACTGAGGTTAGTACAACTGCAGGACAACAAAAAATATTCTATTCTATGAAGTTATCACACCCTTGATATCATATATAAAGTCCAAAGTTTTTGTTACATTTGTTATAGTAAATGTTACATGCGCCCTAGTCATGGTTGCCAGGAAGGCTGATTAACTTGGTACGCAGAACAAAATTGATTACGTGGTGTAGTGAAATTGTACGATTCATCCCATACATGTGTAAATTGGCCCAATAAGTATGTTGGACTACCTCCTTACCTAAAAAGTTAACTTATTAAGTTGAGAATGCACAATACTTATTAACACATCTATACTCTTGAATTTATATGATATGAGATTGATGTGAAATATCTCAACAATCTCCACCTTTCATTTGAATACTCATCATAAGTATCATACTAGAGTAGTCACCACTAATCACACTTTTTTTGAATTCTTCTAAATCTCCGCTCGACTCTAATATTACTCCATCACGACCGAGACAAACGTGAGAGTACAACATTCGCTCCTTGTGAACCCTTCACCCTAAACAATTTTTTCAAAATCATCCTGAACAACTCCATCCGACTCAAATCATACTCCACCCGATTCAAATTATACTTAATCACAAATCCCATATATATACATACTCCCTGAATTCTAATTAAGTCGGCTTGGAAATTCGCGCCATCCCAACGTTTTCCATATAATATATATAATATGAATATATATTATATTCTGATTTAGGAATCTTAACAGCAAGTCCCTTTCCTAATCACAGCTTTCTTTGGAATTCTAATTCCTTTTCAATTTTAGAAAACATACCAAAATTAAAAATACTCTTAATTTAAATAAGATAATCTCATGGGTTTGGACCCCACAAACTTAACAATCTCCATCTCCAAATCTATGAGAGGAGACTTCCACTGTGACCCCGTCACTTAAGAGTCCATCATGACCAACTCCTTGCAAAACTCCATTTTATCGCGAGTTACAACCTTTGTCAACATGTCTGAGGGGTTCTCGTCGGTATGAATTTTTTTCACTTTCATTAATTCCTTTTCCATCACTTCTAGAAGCCAGTGATAACGAATATCAATGTGCTTGGTACGATTATGATAAGTAGCGTTCTTAATCAAGTCAATTGCACTTTGACTATCTCAATAAACCACATACTCATCCTGCGTCAAACCCAACTCTTGGAGAAACTGTTTCAACCATAACATCTCTTTGCCTGCTTCTGTAGCGGCGATGTATTCTGACTCAGTTGTAGACAAAGCAACACACTTCTTCAACTTTGACTACCATGTTACAGCTCCCCCTGCAAAAGTAAACAAATACCCTGAAGTAGACATCTTCTCTTCAGAACTTGCCATGTCTGCATCTGTAAAACCCTCTAAGAATGGACTCGAACCACCAAACTCCAAACACAAACCGGAAGTAGCTTTCAAGTATCTAAGAATCCACTTAACTGTTTCTCAATGTTCTCTAGCAGGATTTGACAAATACCTGCTCACAAAGCCAACTACATGAGCAATATCTGGCTGTGTACAAACCATCGCATACATAAGATTCCCTACAACAGAGGAGTAGGGAACTGCAGCCATATCATCTCTCCCTTCTTTAGTAGAAGGACACATGCGCTTTGTCAACTTAATATGATTGACCAGTGTTGTGCTAACTGGCTTAGCATCACCTATGTTGAACGGGTTCTATGTTGAACCTTGCAAGCACCCATTCAACATATTTCTCTTGTGACAACCACAACCTCTTGGTTTTCCTGTCATGAACAATCTTTATGCCCAAAATCTGCTTAGTCGGGCTTAAGTCATTCATATCAAAGGACTTCAACAACTCACCCTTGAGCCTGCGAATCATGTTAGTATCTTGCCAACTATCAACATATCATCTACATATAGCAACAAAATAACGAAGTTATCATCCGGGAACTTTTTGACATACACACAATTATATGCAACTGTTCTATTGTATCCTTGATCCATCGTGAATGAATCAAATTTCATGTACCACTACCATAGGACTTTTTTCAGGTCGTACAAACTTTTCTTCAACCTGCAAACTGTGAGCCCCTAAATTCAGGTCCCTTCGAACCCCGGATCTAGTCCGCCATGATATTACTATCGTTAAACTATTTATATCTTTTATTCATAACTTAATGAATATAACTTTGCTTATTACAATTTAAAAAATAAATTCTTTCCATTTCCAGGATCTGTATAATGACCCCAAACTTTTTTTAAGTTTCAAATCTTGGTCATTTACCATTCCTGTCTTACAACATATTCGATGTTATAAAAAATATGCAGAATAATTTAAACTTTTTCAATCTCCTTTGAAAAAAATATTTTATAGATTTCTTAACTTAAATCAATTACATATCCTTGAATCAAATTATGTTATAATTCATTCTATTTGAATTACTGTATAAATTTTTACATCTCGATTCGAATTCCTCTATGCATCACATAGTACAACTTTACAACTCAACATGTATTACACATCGTAAACTACTATCATGTACATCTCCTAGAACCTAAACAAGGTTCAAGAGCATATATTTAAATAAATCAATCAATCTCCTTCGATACTATTGAACTCTATCAATCAAGTAGCACGTAATCTTTACCGTGAGTCCTTAACCTGCAAAAATGGTTATTTGCAAGAGTGAGCTCGACAGCTCAGCGATTCTAACAGTTTTCATTCATCACATAGCATATAATAACATACTCAGTTCATGCATTCATAATCAATTAATATTTACTATTCATGTTACTTCTCACATAACAAGCATAGAGATTTACTTCACAAGCGTATCCTCAAAGATCAACTTTCAAGTTTCATACATATCTCATATGCATTTCATATATATACATCAACATTCTCATAGCATAATATAGCTCAACTAACAGTTATCGAATTCATATATCAAATAGTTACTAAAAGACTTGTCTGGCTCGTAGTTTATCAACTACAACTTAACTACTTATAGTTATCTGCACTTCGTGTATTCCTACATAGTTATATAATCATGGATTTATATCCATCAGTCATACATTTCATATGCTCTTAATATAATAATAAATATTAAATCGTTTCCTAACTAGGTTTGTAAAACCTTCATTTCACTTTCTCATCATACTCTTAGATTAGCTAGGTATGTATAGGTATACCTTAACCACCCGTACTTGACATCAACATTCATATACATTTATCACACACTTGACTCGCTATGTGTTCGACACATATTTAAAGTTTATAGTTGCGTGATTTGTATTTTGCAAATCTTAATAAAACTTAACTCCTCCAGGTTTTATATAACCATTACATGCTTATATACTTAAAACATCAATTACGTCAAGTATTATAACTTAAGATATTTATGCACACGTGTTTTAAGGTTCAGGTTAAAATTTGAAACAGTCAAGTAACACTGCCCTGCAGCGCAGCTGCGCTACAGTTTGGCCTAGGATGGGCGCAGCTGCGCAGTCCCCTGGCCAGACCAGATTGGAAACTTTATTTTCTAGTTTACACCTCATTACTTATCACGCTAACACATAACACATACACCCGTTAAGAGGTCTTGGTCCAAGTTTGGTGCCTCTTGTGTTTACTTCAAGTTGTTTTTACACTTTATAGCTTTATTGTCATTTATTTCACGACTAAGATTTCATGCAACAAGGGTCTAACAACGTACTCCTCAAACCATATAACGATGTTAAACAACTTTCAATACGCATGCTCACATGTATTCATGTGACTAACATGGTTTATCATTTGAAAACTTACTTTTCAAACATGCTTGAATGACTTTTATTTTGTCAAACTAGGTGAGTGCACTTATCGGCCATGTTTAGTGACCTAAAAGATACTAACATGAAATCCTTATAAGTCCAAAATGTGAACAACACAATACTTATTGATATAAGTTTGCAAAAAATATTCGAGTTTGCCTTTAAAATCGTTTTAAACCAAATCAAAGCAATCTAACACATACGATACAACTTTGAATCTTATATCATACATAATTAGACCTCATATATATGCTATCAAGAATTAAAGGTACACAAGTTTCGTCAAAGTTTGTTTTCAAAATCTTTATATATCTTCGGAAAATAATCATCTAGGTAACTCATGGTATGCAAAGGTACTCAAGACCATATGTCATACTTATTTATATGCATGACTAAGCCATTTAAACAAGCTACAAATATCATAATTCAAAAGACTCGAGGTTTGTCTAAACTTATTTTTAAAATTTAAAGTTTTCTTAAAAAATATACTAAATCATGCTAAGGCAATTCCTTATAAGTAAGACAGCCTTAAACCACATGTAATACCTTTTGTTATCTATAACCAAGTTAAATCATCATGCTTGGAATAACATAAAGTTAGTACATCATTCTAGTGCATGGCGCAGCTGCGCTATATTATACTATGGGAGCGGCGCAACTGCGCTGCCCCATAACATTCTCAGAAACTACATCTAGCACAGCTGCGCTGGGATGACCTACAAAATGGGCGCAGTTGTGCCCTTCCTAGACATTTTCAGGAATGGCTCTGCTTCTACAGAATCCAAACCCAAATGCAAAATTCTTCATGCAACATACTTAAAATCAGCCACATGACTTTTATACATGCATATAACACTTAACTAACATGACATCAATTCTCAAATCACATAAACAACCAATTTGATTACTCAAATTCAAGATTTTTGTTATTTTTCCATAACTTCACATGTTTAGTGAATTTCATCACCACATATTCGTTTATAAACCAAATTGGTCTGTTTAACTTCTGGTGTTATCACATTTAACTGTGTTATCAATATCTAACAACAATTAATGGATTACAACAATCTTTAGCCACCAATTTTTTGACTCAAAAGCAACTATTTCTTGACATTTCTAAGAAATTGTAAAACTTAGGAATCAAGAGCATATATGTTAGCATTATTACCTCTTGAATGCTTGCAATTATTAATTATAGCTCCCCAATTCTCCAATTGCTCCTCAATTCTCCAATTCTACTAACTCTCTATAACAAATGTTCAGTCACTCAACAAATGGGAAAAGAAAAGAAGGAGCTCTATTTATAGAGAATCATTGACCAAACAATACCTTTATCCTTTAATTTAAACTAAAGGGAAGAAGAAGAAGCCATTATGTATTGAAGAGTTGGTCACCAACTCTCTCTTCCTCCATTTCTCTCTTCATCATCACCTCTACCAACAGTAATTGTGAGTAGGATAGGCCAATGGCCTATACACGGCTGTTATAATTAAAGAGACTAATATTGGGACAATCTCTATTCCTTCCTTACTTATTAGTAAAATGGTCCCCATTCTACTAAAGTTAATTCCTTTTTTGGCTTATTAAATCAATTGTAATGTGACTTATCATTACTATATTAAATTAAGGTATGGGTACATATACACACTGTCTTGTATGTATCCCCACATATAAATGAGTATACTCATATCTTAAATATACTCCAATACATATAATCATGTACCTCAGGTACACTGAGTTAATTCAAATAATATTTTAATTGGGCTAAATATAATTCAATTGGGTGTTTTTAACCCATTATTTCTTATCACACATAAATATCACAATGATCAATATCAATCATTTATTCTCTTTCCATTAATTCTCTTTAATAATACCAGTTAAACCTCTAGTCTTGTTTAACTTTAATATTCCTCCCACACAAGGCTCATTTATCCCCCTTACTAGAGTTAAATAACTCAAGCTCATAATCTTAACAATAAAGTGTTAGGTGTCTAGGCCACATTTGGTTTTTTTCCGATTCCACATTATTTTAATATTCATTTAATATAAAGTTTGGGTGACACACTTTACCTTAATGCTAAATTATTTAGCTTACTTTAAATAATTGCACACGTGTAATATGTGGAACTACTATATTAGGTTTTATGAATTTTATACTCATAACACCTTTATTTAAGATAACCATTTTCCTTAAAATAATTAGTAGGTACAAAACTAGTTATTATACTATAATTCTTCAATTCCTTTTCTTCCATAAATTGCCCCAACACATTTTCAGTTAGCCATAACTTAAATTTTAACTTAATGCATAAATCTCTAACCAATATCTATTTATAATTATATTGGTTCTCTTCTTTTATTAATCACTTATGTATCAAATATTGACCCTTTTATATATTACAATACTATGTAATATATGTAAAATATCAAATTTTAATTAACATATTCCTTCCATCATCTTATGTAAGACACATATATTAATTCAACGTCTTATGTAAGTGAATTAATTCTTTTTATTCAATTTGCCAACCTGCCACTGTCACACAAAATTTAATAATATAATATTCCATAATATCACTTAATTAACCAATATCCATTCCGGGTTAATTAATTAACTCTTATTCAAATCATGTTTTTGCTAACTTAATCCATTCATGGACAACTTAATCACCAATTATGACTTTTATTACACATATGAGTCCTTAATATTCATTTCTTGAAATTCAAATTCCACAACTTACTCATAACTTTCTACAGACCGGCGCAGTTGCGCTGGTCATAAGCTTGGAAGTGGCGTAGCTGTGCCTTCTCAAATCCAGAGGCAGACAAGTTCAGCATTAGCAGAAATAGAATCTACACTCCTAAATACTTTACATATACTTCATAAATGATAACTCATATAAAATCAATCTCTTCTTTGATTCCACCTCATCGATTACTATTCTCTTTAATAATTTAAAGATCAAGCTTCAAGTTTTAAACTCTACTTTTCCTTAATAGTTTAACCAACTATAAAATCTTATTTATGGGTTTCTTTCCACCAATAACAAAAATTCAATATATAACACACACACACACACACACACACACATATATATATATATATATATATATTCTAATCTAACACATCCTATAATAAGAATTCTATTTACTAAGTACTTATTTTAATAATTTCTGCAAATTCGGGTTATCACACAAACCAAGCGCTATTTCCCTTTAACTTCAAATCCCTCTGGCTACCCCATGTAGATTTCCTCATTCAAATCACCATGAAGGAATGTAGTTTTCACATCTAGTTGCACAAGCTCAAGATTCATACTAGCTACTAACCCCAATACCGCTCAAATATAAGTTATCTTCACAACTAAAAAAAAAATCTCATCGAAGTCAATACCTTGCTATTGAGAAAAACCCTTGACGACCAACCGAGCCTTGTACTTTACTAGTTTTTCACTATCCTTTTTTAGCTTGAACACCCATTTATTCTTCAATGCTTTCCTGCCCTTCGGAAGTGTAGTCAACTCATAAGTGTGATTCTTCAATGGCACACATTCTCTCATGGATCTTCTTAGGTGTGGCTCTTCAATATCAAGATGAGGGGGCTGCCCCCTTGCTCAACACTCTCTGCATCTGACCCATAATCATCGTGCAAATCTATATCAGTCACATCTTCATTTTGACCTCCCTCTCTAATTATGGCATTCTGTAATGGCGAAGGAACTCCATTGAGGTATGGAACCTCTATTATCTCTGGGCTGTGTAATATTATCATAATTCTGGTGCTCATAAAACACCACATCTCTGCTTCTGAATAATTTTCTCTGAACTGGATCCCATAAATTGTACCTAAATTTTGCATCTCCATAGCCAACAAACACACATGGAGTAGATTTGTCATCAAGCTTCGATCTTTGTTCCTTGGGGATATGTTCAAAAGTTTTGCACCCAAATACCCTCAAATAAGAATACGCTACAAGAAAATTAAGATATAGCGACGGTCGGCGACCGTCGCTGTGAGACCCCAAATTTTATGAATAAAGATTTAAATTTCTCGAAATATTTTTTTTAATATTATGGTGTGGATTTGATATAATGTTATAGTTGTGGGTAGTATTTATAAAATTTGCAAAGTATGTAAGTTGTTATAAAATATTCTTTAAATCGGTGAATATCTGTACGACGGCACAATCATTGGTAGACCCCACAACGGAAGTATTGTCGTAGTTAAAAAATGACATAATTATCATTTTATAAACTGCGAATATGTTACCGTTAAAACTGTTGAACTATCCGGTAGTAAAAGTACAGTAATACGCGTGGTTGTATAGTAGCACACGGTATTGATTATTGATGCTTACGTAAGAAGTCACTCAGTTATACTCAATTATTACTACAGTAATTGTTGCATCATATCTCTCATATTATTGATTCAATTATTGTCACAGTATCATCTGCATAATATGTTATATTATTAAATCAATAATTGAGACTGCAAAGTTATTCATATTATTATTTACAATATTTACAATGTCTAGAAGTTCTGTCAAAGAGAGGTTTGGTCACCTAATTACGCGCCAGTAAGGAGAAATCCTTATTGGAAACCACCCCCTCTTTCCTGGGAACGACCTAGTTGTTAAATATTGTGAGTTATAATATTAATGATGAATAAGTTCGTGTTGATTAAAGATGAAATTGATAATTCCATTGTGTGGGAATTATTAGTGTTAGTGGAAATAGACATTTATTTCGATAATAATTAATGTCTGGAGGTTATATTGACCAATCGGGTAACTAACCGGATAAATGAGCAATTAATTGCTATTAATTCACATGCTTATATAACTATTATGGGAGTTGGTGCAAGATTGATAATACTTGCATAACTAAGTTAAAAATGGAGGTATAGATGGAGGTACTATACTGTAATTCATATTTTCACATGTATAGAACCATTGATTCACATGATGTACTATTAGGGTAGGTGGTGCATGTTTGATAATACTTGTAGGACTAAATTAAAAATGAAGGAAAAGATGAAGGTATTATACTGTAATATTTTGAGCCCCAAAACATGCAATTATCGAAACTATATTTTCCTATAAATAGAAGCTCATTCCTTCATTATTTTTCACCAATTCACTAAAACTATAGAACAATTATTATAGAGAGAAAGAAGAAGAGAAGTCTGCTACCTCACTATTCCAGTATCCAGTCTTCTTTTGAGGTAAGGGGTATTATTTCTTTCGTATTCATGAAGAGAGCTTCTCTTATTCCATTCTTTATTATTATATTGGACTAACTTGTCTATGCGAAGTACCGTATACATGGTGAAATTCTTCTATTATTCCATTCTTTATTATTCTGTTGGAATAACCTGTCTATGCAAAGTACCGCATACATAGTGAAATTCTGTTGTTATTCCATTCTTTATTATTCTGTTGGAATATCCTGTCTGTGCGGATTATGTATGACCTGGTTTTCTTTATTATTCTGTTGGAATATCCTGTCTATGCGTATTACGTACCTGGTTCCATTATTTATTGTTATGTTGGAATAACCTGTCTGTGCAGTCTATCGCATACCTGGTGAATTCTTCTGTTATTCCATTCTTTATTATTCTGTTGGAATAACATGTCTATGTGGATTACCGCATGCATGGTGAATGATCCTTCGTATTCATTGTTTACTAAATTATGGAAATGATCTGTTTACGTGGTTACCGCATGACGGGTGAAAATCTTTTTGCAGTTTCGTATATTCTATTATACTCGTATGAGATATCATTTCTTTTGTACTCGTCACGAAAAATCATTTTCTTTGGTATTTTTTTACGAGTTACTATTTACCTAGTTACTATTCACTCTAGTATTATTTACTTGGATATTCGGGGCACTTTCGTGTCGGAGTACAATTCATGAGTTACTATTCATCCAAATTACTATTCACTCGGGTATTTGGGGTACTTTTTATGCCGGGATACTATTCATGAGGTATTATTCTCGAAGTACTATTCACGGGATACTATTCACAGGGTACTATTTACCTGAAAAATATATTTCTTTTCTTTCCAAATTACTTCTGGTACATGAATATTATTCTTGAATTATACTCTACAAAGCAGTAAAATATTGACAATTTGGACGTTATTGATTTCTGGATAAATTAAATTATAAATCTTTAAAATTTATCCTTGAACTTGTTTTATTGAATTATTATGTCATTGTCATCATCCTCATGCTTATATTGTGATTAAAGTCATCTTTGGCTTACGTGCATAGATAGACTTGGCATGATTATGACCAGAGAATATTCGGTATAATCATGACCGTAATGTAACGAATGATGTGGTAAAAGTCCTCATTGGCTTTAGTAGTCCTCACTATTCTACAGAATAATATGATAATAATTGTAATGAGGACTCCATTGAGTGTGGATATTGTCTAGATGACAATATTATTGTTTAAACTCTCAGCTATGTTTGTCGTATTTTTACACGACAGTTGTATATAATTAAGTTTGTATTTGAGTTATGTACTATGTATCTGGTGACTCAAGATGGGTGATGTATACCTGTTTTGGGGGCGTCATAGTTGGTATCAAAGCTTAGGGATATGATCTCTGGCTGTGATGTGAGACAAGAACTAGGAGGGGAGAGACGGAAAATTCCTTCGCTAGTATGACCTACCTAAGTATATTTGGTATTTAATTGGTCTGTCAGAGTATAAGGATAATATGTGATATGTTAATTAACCCTTGTTTTGTGACAGTGTTTGAAAATGGCATCTGAAAATATTAAGATCAGCAATGAAGCATATGAGACCGTTAAGTCACCAACGATCAATACCCAGGATAATGTGCAACAGGAAGACAATAATCCTCAAGTAAATAACAACACCGATCAAATGATGAACGATGAGATGTTCAGAGGCTTTATGCAATTTATTCAACATCAGGTAAGAGAGACTCCTGTTCAAAATATAGGTGGAAATAATGGCAACCCACGGTCCGTCACCGCTAAACAGTTCAAGGAGCTGGGACCACCAGAGTTTTTGGGAAAGCCAGAATCACTTAGGGCGAAGACGTGGTTAAAGCAGATCACCAAGATATTTGATGTCTTGGGATGCTCCGAGGAGCAAAAGGTTCCCTTTGCCACATTTAGGTTGCATGAAGAGGCAGATTACTACTGGGAATCTGTAAAACGTACCCAGCCTAACGGACTCAAGATGTCTTGGGAGAAGTTCTAAGAGCTGTTCAACGACAAGTACTTTCCCAAAAGTATTCGTCACATGAAGGAGGTGGAGTTTATCAAGTTGGGGTAAAACAATTTGACCGTGTCGCAATACGAGGCTAAATTTGCGGAGTTATCCCGGTTTGCATCCCATTTGGTCGATAATGAGGAGTGAATGACGTGAATGTTTCTAAGAGGTTTGAAACCCGATATACATCAATACCTCATTTCTCACAAACTTTGTTTATATTCAGATGTTGTGAATAGGGCTCAGTTATTGGAGCGCGATAATGAGTCAGCACAACCAAAAGGCAACGACCAACAACACGATAATAATCGTATCAGTGGCAACGGCCATCAGAACAATGATAACCATCGTGGGGGAAATTATCATGCTAAGAATGGTAACCACTTCGGTGGTAATCATGGCCAAGATAATAGGAGTGGAAATTTCAAGAAAAGACGGTTCAACAACGATGGAAAGACAGCAGCACCAACACCCATTTTCAAGGAAAGAGAACGACCACCAATTGTATGCTTCAAATGCAGAGGGGAGGGACATATCAGTCCAAACTGCGTGATGCAGTCCAAAGCATGTTACAATTGTGGAAAAGAAGGTCACCTAACACGATTTTTTTGTGCACCAAAGTCAAGTCCAGCTGGGACAGTGGCACCAAAGGCTGATACGGACAAAACAAAGTCGGTGGTTTCAGGAAGAGCGTTTTTCGTGACTTCTCAAAAAGCGAGTAACCCGAATGAAGTTAGCACGGGTTAGTTAATTATAATTCTTGCAAAGTCTATACCTTATTAGATACCAGTTCTACCCATTCTTTTATCTCTCTTTCTTGCGCTCAACGTTTAAATTTGACTCCAGAGAAATTAGACTTTGACTTCTTGGTTGAAACTTCGTTAGTAGAAACCTTCATTTCATGTGTTATCCAAGTCTTGGATGAGAGTCACAGTTTTTAAATGATATTTCTATCGTTAATAAATTTCCTAACGTATTCTTGAAGACATCTTAGCCTACCCCTAGAGCGTGAAATCGAATTTTATATTGACCCCAGTACAAAACCCATTTCTAAAACCCTTAAATATTTCTTCAACCAAAATGAACGTATAATGCGCCAAAGACGTTGGCTCGAGCTGTTGAAGATTACGACTATACCATTCAATATCATTGTGGAAAAGTGAACGTGGTAGCTGATGCGTTGAGTAGAAGATCGTATGCATTTATGAGTGCGATGTTGTTAACACAAAAACCCATTTCATATAACTTACAAATGATGAAGATAGAATTAAAGACTCTAGGGACCCACGTGAAGATAACAAATATATGAGTAGAATCGACATTAATTGATAAAGTTAAAATCGTTCAAGCTACACACCTGAAGCTGATGAATGTGAAGAAGACGGTTCAAGAGGGTGTTATTCTAGAAGAAATAATCGATAAAGAGAGGAATTCACACATCTCGATTTTATTGGCCCATTTGAAATCCTTGATCGAGTAGGAACTGTGGCCTATAGACTCGTTTTACCGCCAAGTATGTTGCGTGTTCATAACGTTTTTCACGTATTGATGTTACGTAAATATGTGGATGACCCGAACCACGTTATTAAATTAGAACTAGACGAGATAGCAGAAGATTTAACGTATGAGGAGATATGTGTTAAAATCTTAGATAAGAAGGATCGTATTCAATACTCAAAGGTTAAACCTCAAGAGTTAGAATCTGAAATGAAGTCAAGGTATCCTCACCTCATCGGCATACCAGGTACGTACGTAAATTTCGAGGGTGAAATTTCATAAGGAGGAGAGATTATGAGACCCCAAATTTTATGAATAAAGATTTAAATTTCTCGAAATATTTTTTTTAATATTATGGTGTGGATTTGATATAATGTTATAGTTGTGGGTAGTATTTAGAAATTTTGCAAAGTATGCAAGTTGTTATAAAATATTCTTTTTGTCGGGGAATATCCATACGACGGTACAATCATTGGTGGACCCTACAACGGAAGTATTGTCGTAGTTAGAAAACGACAGAATTATCATTTTATAAACGGCGAATGTGTTACCGTTAAAACTGTTGAACTACCAGGTAGTAAAAATACAATAATACGCATGGTTGCATAGTAGCACACGGTATTGATTATTGATGCTTACGTAAGAAGCCACTCAGTTATACTCAATTATTAATATAATAATTGCTGCATCATATATCTCATATTATTGATTTAATTATTGTCACAGTATCATCTGCATAATATGTTATATTATTAAATCAATAATTGAGACGGTAAAGTTATTCATATTATTATTTGCAATATTGACAATGTCTAGAAATTCTGTTAAGGAGAGGTTTGGTCACCTAATTGCGCGCCAATAAGGAGAAATCCTTTTCGGAAAGCCCCCTCTTTCCTTGGAACGACCTAGTTGTTAAATATTATGAGTTATAATATTAATGATGAATAAGTTCGTGTTGATTAAAGATGAAATTAATAATTCCATTGTGTGGGAATTATTAGTTTTAGTGAAAATAGACATTTATTTCGATAATAATTGATGTCTGGAGGTTATATTGACCAATCGGGTAATTAACCGGATAAATGAGTAATTAATTGCTATTAATTCACATTCTTATAACTATGTGTTCACATGTGTGTACTATTGATTCACATGATTTACTATTAGGGGAGTTGGTGCAAGATTGATAATACATGCATGTCTAAGTTAAAAATGGAGGTATAGATGGAGGTACTATACTATAATTAATTTTTTCACATGTTTAGAACTATTGAGTCACATGATTTATTATTGATTTGCATGATTTACTATTAGGGGAGGTGGTACAAGTTTGATAATACTTACAGGACTAAATTAAAAATGAAGGAAAAGAGGAAGGTATTATACTGTAATATTTCGAGCCCCAAAACGTGCAATTATCGAAACTATATTTTCTTATAAACAGAAGCTCATTCCTTCATTATTTTTCACCAATTCACTAAAGCTATAGAGCAATTATTATAGAGAGAAATTATAGAGAGAAAGAAGAAGAGAAGTCTGCTAACTCACTATTCCAGTATCCAGTCTTCTTTTGAGGTAAGGGGTATTATTTCTTTCGTATTCATGAAGAGAGCTTCTCTTATTCCATTCTTTATTATTATGTTGGAATAACCTTTCTATGCGAAGTACCGCATACATGGTGAAATTATTCTGTTATTCCATTCTTTATTATTCTATTGGAATATCCTGTCTGTGCGGATTACGCATGACCTGGTTCCATTCTTTATTATTCTGTTGGAATATCCTATCTGTGCGTATTACACATGACCTGGTTCCATTATTTATTGTTCTGTTGGAATAACTTTTCTGTGCGGTCTATCGCATGCCTGGTCAATTCTTCTGTTATTTCATTCTTTATTATTCTATTGGAATAACATGTCTATGTGGATTACCGCATACATGGTGAATGATCCTTCGTATTCATTCTTTATTAAATTGTGGAAATGATCTGTTTACGTGGATTACCTCATGGAGGGTGAAAATCCATTTGCAGTTTCGTATATTCTATTATACTCGTATGAGATATCCTTTCTTTTGTACTCGACATGGAATATCATTTTCTTTGGTATTTTTTTTACGAGTTACTATTCACCCGGTTACTATTCACTCTAGTATTATTTACTTGGATATTCGGGGCACTTTCGTGTCGGAGTACTATTCATGAGTTACTATTCATGGGTTACTATTCATCCAAATTACTATTCACCCGAATATTATTTACTCGGGTATTTGGGGTACTTTTTATACCGGGATACTATTCACGAGGTACTATTCCCGAAGTAATATTCATGGGGTACTATTTACCCGAAAATTATATTTCTTTTCTGTCCAAATTATTTTTGGTACATGAATATTATTCTTGAATTATACTCTACAAAGCAGTATCATGTTGACAATTTGGACGTTATTGATTTCTAGATAAATTAAATTATAAATCTTTAAAATTTATCCTTGAACTTGTTTTATTGAATTATTATGTCATTGTCATCATCCTCATGCTTATATTGTGATTAAAGTCATCTTTGGCTTACGTGCATAGATAGACTTGGTATGATTATGACCATGGATTATTCGGTATAATCATGACCGTAATGTAACGAATGATGTGGTAAAAGTCCTCATTGGCCTGTAGTTCATTGATGGACAGTTGATGGTATGATTATGACCAGGGATTATTCGGTATAATCATGACCATTGATAATTACATGAATATCTTTGGTCGTGGTGCAGGGATGATTCAATTTTATTTATTAAGTTGAGTCTCAGCGATAAAGTTGTTGAAAAACTATTTTAATCATAGAAGATAGTAGATTTTATGCTCTACTTGACTCTTCTAATGGATTGCTTATTTCCGCTGCAGTTGTTGATCTAAAACTTGTTGTCTATTGTATTCTATCAGTTGTTATACTGTTGAAGGCTAGGGTTAATTTTTTCTGCATTATCTTAGTCATAATATTTTCTTACTGGGCTAGTTGAGCTCACCCTTTCTTTCATTGTTCTCTTCAGGAAATGAGAATATAGCTGGGACGAGTCGGGGAATGGAGTGATGGTCCAGGATAAATGGCTTTAGTAGTCCTCACTATTCTATGGAATAATGTGATAATAATTGTAATGAGGACTCCATTGAGTGAGGATATTGTCTAGATGACAATATTCTTGTTTAAACTCTCATGCTATGTTTGTCGTATTTTTACACGACAGTTGTATATAATTAAGTTTGTATTTGATTTATGTACCATGTATCTAGCGACTCAAGATGGGTTATGAATACCTGTTTTGGGGGCATCACAGTCACTATAGATGAAAAGACCGTTGCTATATCCTATAGCGACGGTCAGATACCGTCGCTATAGAAGTCGTCGCTGAAACCTATAGCGACGGTCTTTTTTCTTATAGCATCGCCCGAAAACTCCACAAAAATGCGCTTGAATCTTTTTTACCGATGGTCAGAAAGTCGATATAGCGACGGTCGTGGCCGTCGCTACAGAAGATTTGGCGCGAATGGCTGTGATCTACTGCGACGGTCGGCGACCGTCGCTATAGGTGAGATTTGGCGCGAATGATCTACTACGACGTTCTCCGACCGTCGCTATAGGTGAGTTTTGGCGCGAATGTGAGGTGTTTTGCTACGGTCGTGGCCGTCGCAATAGATGTTTTGGTGCCAAAAACTTTTGCCTTTAACAACAGTCCTGTTCATCGCTATATCTTTTCCAAAATTTTAAAGAACTTGATGTTTTTATACAATATTTCTTATTTAATTTTACCTGTTAAGCATAACTACATTCAACCATCCAATATGAATATAACATTTACAACTAAAAGAACAAAACAAATAAAGTCTATTAATGTATAATATCATCTAAATATACATTACCATCCAAAATACTGTTACTATGTATCAAAACAGTACATAACCAATAAGACATTTAACATATTTTCAGTATCACATATAACAAATTTTCATCCAAAATAGTGTTACATATAACAAATTTCCAGCAGCACATGTAACATATCTCTAACAGCACGAGACATGTCACAAGTCTTTTATAGGATTATTTGATCCACTAATGTCACCATTATCTCCTTCTAGGAATCGATCCTACAACTTAATTATCAAGTGGATTTGTTAATCCATACAAACAAAGTGATAGCGCAAAAATTTCAAGTATAAATAGAGTAAGAGAGCAACACCTGATTGTTGGAATGAGCATTTGGAACTGATGACGACTTCATAAATTCTGTCATCATTGATAATATTTCATCAATTTCCTTGCAGTATCGTCTCCTTTTTCCCGCACCTTTTTCAACTCAGCTTTCAATTCTTGATTCTCACGTTGTACCTCATTATTCATAAAAATTATCAGGCAAGTTTGCAAATGATGGAAATGATGACTTGAACTTACGGAGCAAACCATCAAAGGACACATCAGTCCATTTGCTAACATTTTTATGATTGAAAATCCATACAACGAATGAAAGGACTGTCTCATTTTCACATCCAGGATATAAAGGTTGATTGGCATGTGACATGTACTTTTGGTATTTTGAAGGTTCAGCCGACGATTCCACACCGTGATCCCTAAATATATCATTTATCATCTCAGGCATACGATGATCATCTTCGGATTGTGATGGTTCGTCGTGAACATCATCATTGCTCACATCCCTAACAATCTCATCTTCCCCTGGATGCACCCAATTCGTGTAACCAAACATAAATCCATCACAAATCAAACGTTCACGAATAGTTGTTCGAATCTGGTATCTTCCATTCACGCAATTCTTATATGGACAAGGAATTCTTCCCGTAACCATGCCCACTTTTTCAAAACCAATGTTCAAAAAACTTTCTAGGCCTGCAAGATATTCTCTAGAATATCTTGGTAATTCTATCCACCCCTTATCCATGATATTGTGTCCCTAATTCAAATTGAACAACCATATCATCTCTAACTAATTAATACTATGATTATAATAAATAGTATTTGAAACTATGAAATAAGACACATAGTGTAAGAATGCGTTGGAAAAATTTTTGTGAATATCTTAGAATGTTTTCGGCCTGTTGTTGTGAAACTACGAATTCAAAAAAGAAGAAATATATACAAAATTCTAACACGTACAGTTCAAATTTTAGTAAGTAGAGTCGCACAATAATCTAATTTCCTAAAATATATACTCTATATGGTAATCCCTATGGTGATGTTCTTTCCAATAAAACACATGCACACCCTAGTGAGATGGATATGCATTATTACATAATAAAATATTTGCATAAGAGGCAACAATTATTAATGTTTAGCAATTAAGAAAACTAAAAACAAACAACAAATTAAGAAAAAAGAAACAGAAAAGCGTCAGTGATGCAAGCAGGCCTATATATACTATACATACTTTTCTTGCTAATACTAAGAGCCACTTGTTACAGTAGTTTCCGCACTAATAACACAACTACAGAATAAAACATCATGTTCTAAGTCCCAAAAAAAGTTGAGTTACTCATACATTACTCATCATAATCATAAGATAACATTATGTTCAGCACCATAACAGAATTATCTAAGAGAGATATTAACAGTCAAATTGGAACTTCATAGACAATACCAAAACACCTTTCAGAATGCATATTGAATTGAACTATCATTTTTTAAATAAAATACAGATATTAATTCACAACTAGAACTAAATAAAGCAAATGACAAAAAGATATTGAAAGAATGTTAATGGACTAGCTTGACTAACTCCAACATGATAGGCTAACAGTAAGTGTCAATGATATTGTTGTTTAACCCACACATTTATTACTTATCAGACTGCCTGCTAAACAAAGTCATAAAGCATCTGATAAATAACTTGAATTAAATAAAAACAATTATACATGAAGACATAAATTATTTGTGATAACGCAAAATTGAAGCTCCAACATAACTCAAATAAGTTTCAAATTAGCTCCAAAAGTAGGAAAACAAAAGAAAGTTATTTTGTAAAATAATATATATACTATTCACAAACACTGCAAATGCAGATGAAAAACAAAAAAAGACCTAAACAAAAAAAACATGTCTACTCACACCAAAAACTTAAATTACTCAATTTGAAACCAATATCAGAAACCAATTGTTGCTTTGAATTATTTTCTAAAATAAATCCATATGAAAAACTGATTTTTTTTTCTTTTCCAAACAACAATAAAATCAAACTAATCAAACTAGGGATTGGGGAACAGATGATATGCAAATAGCATTGAACATAGCAATTAACCCAAACAATAAATTGATATATTTGGCTTCCATGCACAGTCAATACAGTCACGTAGTGAGCCAGAAAATAGGGAAAATAGGGAATCACCTACAGTCGTACGAGTCACTAACGGAGGGCTCGAGAAGGCGACCAGATCGTGTGAGAAGGCGACTAGATCGTGTGAGAAGGCGATCAGAGAATCAATCTTGTGAGAATGGGTGAGGAGATGGCTGATTTAACTGAGGAAAGAGATGGCTGATTTAACTGAGAATGGATGAGGAGCAGAGAAGAGGAGGAGAAGATACAACCTTTGTAATCGGAGGAGCAGAGGAGAAGATAGAAAAGAATATGGGTTCAAATCAAAATAAGGGTTCATATACGACCGTATAATTTGGGGCGACGTAATTGGGGGAAATCACTGGGAGGGATTTGTACGCGTCAAACTAAGCCCAAAAATGATCTGTAACTGACGGACAAAGTATGACCCTCAGAATAAAAGACCTATACCGACGGTCAAAACATGACCGTAGCTATTGTCACACTATAGCGACATTTCTGCCTCGACGTCGCTATAGGGCGTCGCCTTTTTTTGATTTTCTAGTAGTGATAGGACACATCCTTACCACTCTAAATCTTCTCTAGAATTTGAAAATCCAACGGTGTTGATGGAGATCTGTTAATCAGGTAACAAGCAGTACGAACATCTTCACTCCAGAATGACTTAGGCAGCTTAGCCATTCTCAGCAACCATTGGACTTGCTCAATAATAGTGTGGTTCATTCTCTCAGCCACACCATTATGTTGTGGGGTGTCAGAAACTGTATGTTCATGTCGAATACCGTGTTTATCATAATATGCCGTAAACTCCTTTGAAGTGTATTATCATCCGTTGTCACTGCGAAGACACTTCAATAATTTTTCAATCTCTCTCTCAACCATAGCATGAAAATTCTAAAAATGTTGGAATACATGGTCTTTTGTTTTCAACAAAAATACCCACACCTTACGTGAAACATCATAAGTAAAAGTAACAAAATATTTATTGCCACCTAATGACTCAATCTCAATGTGACCACATACATCAGAATATACTCTCTCAAGCAACTTAGATTTTTTTTTAGAGGAGCTACTAAAAAAAACTTTATTCTGCTTACCAAACAAACAATAATCACAAGGGTTTAACACATTACTTTTAGCAAAAGGAACGAGGGACCTCTTTTCTAACATCTGTAACCCTTTCTCACTCATGTACCCAAGCCTTTTATGCCACATATTCGGAAAAAAAATCATCTTCAATTGCATTCAACTCGCTCGAACACACCTTCACATAATTTTTGTATAATGAGAAACAAGCAGTACCTCTAGCGACTACCATCGAACCCTTGGTAAACTTCCACTTTTCATTCTCAAAGTGATTCTCATAGCCTTTCCTGTTCAAGGCTATACCAAAATTCAAGTTGAGGCACAAATTTGGGACATGTCTAACATCCCTCAAAGTAATAGTGCAACATACATTTGTCTATATGCAAACATCACCAATTCCAAAAATCTTAAACTGATTAGTGTTACCCATTCTTACAAACCCAAAGTTTCCAGCTTTGTACGTCTTGTAGAATTATCTCTTGGAGTAGCGTGACACAAAGCACCTGTATCAATAACCCAATCAATCTTCTGATCAACAACATGTAAGAATTCTTCTTCCCCGAACAAAAGAAGTACATCATCCTCAGTAACTATAGCTACAGTATTCTTCTCCTCAACCATCCCTTACTAACTAGATTTCTGCTTGTCTAACCAGATCTTGTAGTTTCTTTTGAAGTGAGTCTCCTTGTTGCAATGAAAACACATGTATGTAGTGCCTTCTCTAGTCTTTGACTTGCTCCTATGATTTCTGGAATTTTTGCTTATGTTGTGATTCATGTTTCCCTTGCGAGATCCCCTGAAGTTACTTCTACCCCTGTTCTTTGCTATAAGTGATTGTGTCTCAAAATTCAAACCCTGTTTCTTTCGCCTTGTTTCCTCGTTCTGTATGTTGTCCTTGACCATCTACATGATTATCTTTCCTTCTAGAGCTGAACTGCTTAATGACACAACCAAAGTTTCCCAATTGTTAGGCAACAAATTGAGAAGCAACTATGAGACCCCAAATTTTATGAATAAAGATTTAAATTTCTCGAAATATTTTTTTTAATATTATGGTGTGAATTTTATATAATGTTATAGTTATGGGTAATATTTATAAATTTTACAAAGTAAGCAAGTTGTTATATAATATTCGATTGGTCGAAGAATATTCGTTTTAACAGGGAATATTCGTACGACGGTACAATCATTGGTGGACCCCACAATGGAAGTATTGTCGTAGTTAGAAAATGACAGAATTATCTTTTTATAAAAATAACAGCGAAAGTGTTACCGTTAAAACTGTTGAACTACCCGGTAGTAAAAGTACAGTAATACACGTGGTTGCATAGTAGCACACGGTATTGATTATTGGTTCTTATATAAGAAGTCACTCAGTTATACTCAATTATTGCTATAGTAATTGCTACATCATATCTCTCATATTATTGATTTATTTTTGTCACAGAATCGTCTATATAATATGTTATATTATTAAATCAATAATTGAGACGACAAAGTTATTCATATTATTATTTGCAATATTGACAATGTCTAGAAGTTCTAGTCAAGGAGAGGTTTGATCACCTAATTGCGCGCCAATAAAGAGAAATCCTTATTGGAAAGCCCTCTCTTTCCTGGGAACGTCCTGGTTGTTAAATATTGTGAATTATAATATTAATGATGAATATGTTCGTGTTGATTAAGGATGAAATTGATAGTTCCATTGTGTTAGGATTATTAGTGTTAGTGGAAATCGACATTTATTTCGATAATAATTGATGTCTGGAGGTTATATTGACCAATCGGGTAATTGTAACATTCTAGAATTTTAATTGTTATATTAAATATTTATTGAATTATTCAAATATTTAATGGATGTGTTTATTGTTGAATAAATAATTGTTCAAATTTGAATTGATGTGGTTAATTAATTGTTAAATAAATAATTAAGAAAAATTAATTATTTTGCTAATTTAATTTAATTATTAAGTTAGGGAATTGTGATTAATTGAATTACTATTCTTTTTATTGGAATTTGTAAATTTAAAAGGATGTGTTAGTTGATTAAATAAAGTGATGAAGTGATTTAATAAATTGTTATTATTATTAAATTAATTAAATTAATGTGTGACAAATAACCTTGTTATAAAGGAGTTATTAAAATAACTTAAAGAAGTTTTAATTCAGTTTTGCCAAACAAGGCTTAAGGCCTATTAAGTCTTTAATTTATTTGAGTTTTACCAAACAAGGTGTTAGGATTAATGGGTTATTTTGTTAGTGGTTAACCAAACAAGCCTTATAGCTTTTGATTTTTAAAACTTATATAACTGATATCAGTTATATGTTTTGTATTTATATTATATAATCAATATATATTATATTCTATATACGTTATTTGTTAAGTACGTTAGATAGAGAGAGAGAAGAAAAGAAAACACAGAGGAAGAAGGGAAGAAGAAGAGAAGAGAAAGAGAAGAGAGGAAGAAAGGCTAGAGAGTGGGAAGAATGAGCTTGAGAATAGAAAGGATAGTCATCATCTTCTTCTTCAAGGTAACCTATTCTTTTCAAGTTTTAAAAGTTTTAGTTTCTCTTCTCCTATTTCTCTGTAAAATTTTTGTGATAGGATAATTATTAATTTTATGTGTGTTCATATCATAAACTAGTGCTGTAAAGTTATTTTCATAGGTTATATATGATTATAATCAATTTATTATTGTTATGAATGAAGTTTATGAAGAAAATCTTTTTACAGAGAGTTTTTGGTGATTATATATTGTTTAGTTAAAATAGAAATTAAGGGTTAATTAGTTGTTTAGTTGATAAATTGACCATTTAATTTGATAGAGCATGTATAATTGTTGATAAAAATGCTTTGAATTAGTGGTTTTGGTTGAGAAATAAAATTACAGTGTTTATTTTCATTGAAATATATAAAAATATGAGTTTTAGCCAAAAACAGTGAATTTGGGTGTGTTAATTTTGTTGTTTATGTTGTTGTATAGGTAGAATCATGTTTAGAGTTTTTGAAATATATTTATATGAAGTCTCTATATGATTTATGTGCTAATTAGTCTGTTAGAAACGAGCTTGTAGGCCAAAATTGGCTTTTTCTGTGCTGTTGTCGAGGCTGTCTGTCAAGGTATGCAATTCGGTGCCGCGGCGCGGACTTGAAGTACCTTTGTGGCATCGCAGCGCCATGCTCACGCTGCAGCGCGGCCTTGTAGCCTTGATCTCTGCGCCGCAGCGCCATTCCCACACCGCAGCGCGACCCACAGTGTAAATTGTGGCGCCGCGGTGCGAGTTAGCAGAATGGTCTGACAGTGTTGATTTTGTACTTGAAATTTTAAGAAAAGTTATGTGATGATAGTAGGACTTCTAAATGTTGATTTTAGTATTTCTACACTATGAATAAGTATGTTATTAACAATTAACTTGTGTTATAACTCGATTATGTGATTAAAAATCTAATTTTAAATGATGAACATACTTAGTTATGTTTGTAAGATGGTAATGACTAATTATATCATGATGACATATGTTTATAGGATATTGTGATTCGTATTGATTTGGTTTAGTCTACGAGTAAGGCAAGTTCTCTAACTCTACCTTTGTAATTGGAATCAATTATTGTTCCCAATATAGTAATGCAAGTTTTTTTAATTCTGTATCTTGTTGAACT
The DNA here is from genome assembly GCA_020205505.1 of Panax japonicus. NCBI lineage: Eukaryota > Viridiplantae > Streptophyta > Magnoliopsida > Apiales > Araliaceae > Panax > Panax japonicus. The sequence continues at coordinate 48,304,973 of CM035102.1, read as the reverse complement.
ATTTATTTAATTTGATTACTTTATAAATGATGCAAGCTTCCTAAACTTTGGTTTGATGTTGACAAGTTATTCTTGTATTTAACTTGTTGTTTAGCATGCACAACTATTTATACTAATGTTGAGCAATTTTATCGTTCAAACTGTTATGCATGCTTAGTATTCAATTCTAATTAACCTTGACTTAATATTGTTCAAGCAAGGCATGTTATAGTTATTCAAAGTATATGCTATTAGATAATTCCTAAAGCATGATTTTGGTTTACCATGTTGATTCTATTACGATTATTCTGTAATATGATGTTATCAATTCAACTAGTCCTCTAGTTGATGTTAGTTGAACTTCAAATTACCCTTGAAAGCTTATCCAAACCAAACTCTCTTTGGCGCAGACTTGTACTCCAAATACTGAGATGAACAACCCTATTATTATTAGGGGATAACTTACGCGTAGCGTTTAATATTTATGCACAATACATGGTACGAAGGGCTGATCCCCCTAAGTACGAGGAGTCCTTATAGTCTTATGACTGTTAAAGTTGGAGTTGAAAGATTACTCGCAACTGTGGACATAGTTCATGGTCTTATGACCCTTAGTTATAGTTATTCCATATTTTGGATTTCAGTTTCTGATTATTGATGATAGAGTATTATTCATTGTTGATGAGCCTAGTATTGGCAGTTATTATTACTATACTCCTGTTGATTTCATATTGTATCCAGTGAGCAATTGTTTTGCTCACTCTTGCATATTTTAAAACTCATTGCAGCTAAACAAGAGAAGGTAGATGAACCTTCGTCTAGCAAAGGAAAGGGGAAAATGTGCAAGTGATGAAGACTTGTAATTTTACTTTGATTGAGATGTTAGATTTTTATTATGATGATCTTAGACTTGGTTTTAATGAAGTTTATTTAATTTCCGCATTTGAATTATTGTAATTAAAGGTTAGATAACCTGGGAGATTTTATTATGTAACCCTTTAATGGGAAAGGTTTTATTTATCCAGTTTTATTGTGATTAGGTAGTTAGATATGAATGTTTGATTAAGTGAACATCAAATCCTGTGGGAATGAAGTACCTGGATTTGGGGGTGTCACAGTAATTCATCGGATAAATGAGCAATTAATTGCTATTTATCCACATGTTTATAACTATGTATTCACATGTGTGTACTATTGATTCACATGATTTACTATTAGGAGAGTTGGTGCAAGATTGATAATACTTGCATGACTAAGTTAAAAATGGACGTATAGTTGAAGGTACTATATTGTAATTAGTTTTTTCACATGTTTAGAACTATTGAGTCACAAGATTTTACTATTGATTCACATGATTTACTATTAGGGGAGGTGGGGCAAGTTTGATAATACTTGCACGATTAAATTAAAAATGAAGAAAAAGAGGAAGGTATTATACTGTAATATTTCGAGTCCCAAAATATGCAATTATTGAAACTATATTTTCTTATAAATAGAAGCTCATTTTTCCTTCATTTCTCACCAATTCACTAAAGCTATATAGAAATTATTACAGAGAGAAATTATAGAGAGGAAGAAGAAGATAAGTCTGTTACATCACTATTCTAGTATCCAGTTTTCTTCTAAGGTAAGGAGTATTATTCTTTCGTATTCATGAAGAGAGTTATTTTCTTTCAATACTCGTAAGGATTGTTATTCCATTATTTATTATTATGTTGGAATAACCTGTCTATGTGAAGTACCGCATACATGGTGAAATTCTTCTATTATTCCATTCTTTATTATTCTATTGGAATAACCTGTCTGTGTGGTCTATTGCATGCCTGGTGAATTCTGTTGTTATTCCATTCTTTATTATTCTGTTAGAATATCCTGTCTGTGCGAATTACGCATGACCTGATTTCGTTCTTTATTATTCTATTGGAATATCATGTCTATGCGGATTACACATGACCTGATTCCATTCTTTATTATTCTGTTAGAATAACTTGTCTGTGCGGTCTATCGCATGCATGGTGAATTCTTCTGTTATTCCATTCTTTATTATTCTGTTTGAATAACCTGTCTATGTGGATTACCACATGCATGGTGAATGATCATTTGTATTCATTCTTTATTAAATTGTGGAAATGATCTGTCTACGTGGATTACCGCATGGCGGATGAAAATCCATTTGCATTTTCGTATATTCTATTATACTCGTATGAAATATCATTTCTTTTGTACTCGTCATGAAATATCATTTTATTTGGTATTTTTCTGTTACGAGTTATTATTCACGGGTTACTATTTACCCGGTTACTATTAACTCTAGTATTATTCACTCGGGTATTTGGGGTACTTTTCATGCCAGAGTACTATTCATGAGTTACTATTCATGGGTTACTATTCACCCAAATTACTATTCACCCGAATATTATTCACTCGGGTATTTGGGGTACTTTTCATGTCGGGGTACTATTCACGAGTTATTATTCCCGAAGTACTATTCACGGGGTATTATTCATAGGGTACTATTTATCCGAAGAATATATTTCTTTTCTGTCCAAATTATTTTTGGTTCATGAATATTATTCTTGAATTTTACTCCACAAAGCAGTATCATGTTGACAATTTGGACGTTATTGATTTCTGGATAAATTAAATTATAAATCTTTAAAATTTATACTTGAACTTGTTTTATTGAATTAGTATGTCATTGTCATCATCCTCATGCTTATATTGTGATTAAATTCATCTTTGGCTTACGTGCATAGATGGACTTTGTATGATTATGACCAGGGATTATTCGGTATAATCATAACCGTAATGTGACGAATGATTTGGTAAAAGTCCTCATTGGCCTATAGTTCTTTGATGGACAGTTGTTGGTATGATTATGACTAGGGATTATTCGGTATAATCATGACCATTGATGATTACATGAATATCCTTGGACGTGGTGCAGGGATGATGTGGTTTATTGATTAAGCCGAGTCTCAGCGATAAAGTTGATGAAAAACTTTTTAAATCATAGAAGATAGTAGATTTTATGCTCTACTTGACTCTTCTAATGGATTGCTTATTTCCGCTGCAGTTGTTGATCTAAAACTTGTTGTATATTGTATTCTATCTGTTTAACATTGTTGAAGGCTAATGATAATTTATTCTGCATTATCTTAGTCATAATATTTCTTACTAGGCTAGTTGAGCTCACCCTTTCTTTCACTATTCTCTTCAGGAAATGAGAACGTAGCCGGGACTAGTCGGAGAACAGAGTGACGGTCCAGATGATAGCAATAGTAGTCCTCACTATTCTGTTAAATAGTGTGACAATAAATGTAATGAGGACTCCATTGAGTGTGGATATTGTCTAGATGACAATATTCTTATTAAAACTCTTAGATTATATTTTGTCGTATTTTACACGGCTGTTGTATAATTAAGTTGTATTTGAATTTATATAATGTGATATATGGCGACCCAAGATGGGTGATGTATACCAGTTTTGGGTGGTGTCACAGTTGGTATCAAAGCTTAGGGATATGATCCCTGGCTGAGATGTGAGATAAGAGCTAGGAGGGGAGAGACGGGGAATTCCTTCGCTAGTATGACCTACCTAAGTTTATTTGGTATTTAATTGGTAGGTCAAAGTATATGGATAATATGTGACATGTTAATTAACCCTTGTTTTGTGGAAGTGTTTGAAAATGGCGGCTGAAAATGTTAACAATGGAGTGAATGAGAACGTTGAGACGCCTTTAATCACTAACCAGGTTAATGTGATGTCAGATGAAGAAGAAATTAGAGATATCTACGTGGTAAGTGAAGAACTAATAGTTTCACCCGAGCTAGTCGAAAAGGTAGCAGCTGAGAGTGAGGAAGAAGAGGAAGAAGAAGAACCTGAGGAGAATTTATTAGAAGAATTTTATGATCAAAATTTAGAATTACAAAATTGTATTCATGAGTTAGAAGAGCAGGTTGAAGAACGGTAGGCGGTCGTGGAGCAAAGAGATGCAACAATTCAAAATTGTGTTACCTGATGTGCGATGCTTGAACAGAAGCACTCTTTGGCAGAGTATAAGATATTAGAGCTAGAATTTGAGAATTCTATGATCAAAGTTCTGATGAAAGAAGAAGCAACTGAACGAAGGAGAATAAATGATGCATGGGTAAGAGCCGCATGACGCGTTGATATTGTAGAAAAAGACGTCTGATCCAATAAGGCCAAAATAGATGAAATAGATTTTGCTTTTTGGACAACAATTGGGAGAATCCAACATCGAGTTCGGAATTACCCTGTGCAGAGCGGTCAACCCCAATTCGATATGGATCGGAGAGTAATGATTCGAAACATGGATCAAGAATGTGACAAAGAAATTAAGGGTGGAATGTACTCTATAGCAAAGTTAAGTCCAACTGGGATGGTGACACCAAATGATGTCCCAGACAAATCAAATTCGGTAGTTTAAGTGAGAGCGTTTATCGAGGAACCCAAACGAAGTTATCACGGGTAAGTTAATCATAAACTCTTGTGAAGTCTATACCTTATTCGATATCGGTTCTACCCACTCTTGTATTTCACCTAGTTGTGTTCAACGTTTGAACTTGGCTCTTGAAAAATTAGACTTTCACTTATCTGTTGAAACTCTGTTAGGAGAAACCTTCGTTACATCCATTGTTTATAAATATTGTTTAATTCAAATCGACACTTTCACGTTACCTGTTGATCTTATCTCTTTGAAAATACTTGCATTTGATGTGATTTTAAGAATCGATTGGTTAACTACTCATCATGCCAAAATTGATTATTTTCGTAAGGTTGTTAGCTTTCATATTCCTAACCAACCTGTTATGCGAATTCAAGAAACCAAACCACTAAAGTCAATCATTGTCATATCAAGCCATAAGTAAAGAGCCCTGATCCTTTCGTTGTTGATTTCCTTGTGTGGAATGCACCGAAGCCAGACTTTCTGTAGGCGACGTCGTGAATGACGATGGCAAGTTGATAGGTATCAATGTGACTTACTATCCACGTCTTGGATGAGAGTCACAGTTTTGAATGATATTTCTATTGTTAATAAATTTCCTGACGTATTCTTGAAGACTTCTTAGCCTACCCCTAGAGCGTGAAATCGAATTTTGTATAAATATTTCTTCAACCAAAACGAACGTATCATGCGCCAAAGACGTTGGCTCGAGCTGTTGAAGATTACGATTGTACCATTCAATACCATTGTGAAAAAGCGAACGTGGTAGCTGACATGTTAAGTAGAAGATCGTATGCATTTATGAGTGCAACGTTGTTAACACAAAGTCCCATTTAGTATAACTTACAAATGATGAAGATAGAGTTAAAGACTCTAGGGACCCACGTGAAGAAAATGAATATACGAGTAGAATCGACTTTAATCGATAAAGTTAAAGCCGCTCAAGCTACACACCCGAATCTGATGAATGTAAAGAAGAAGGTTCAAGAGGGCATTATTCTAGAAGCAACAATCGACGAAGAGAGGAAATCTCAACCCTCGATTTAATTGACCCTTTTGAAATTCTCGATCGAGTATGAACTGTGGCCTATAGACTCGTTTTACCGCCAAGTATTTCGCGTGTTTATAACTTTTTTTTCACGTATCGATGTTACGTACATATGTGGACGACCCGAACCACATTATTGAATTAGAAATAGATGAGATAACAGAAGATTTAACGTATGAGGAGATACATGTTAAAATCTTGGATAAGAATGATCGTATTCAACACTCAAAGGTTATACCTCAAGAGTTAGAATCTGAGATGAAGTCAAGGTATCCTCATCTCTTCGGCATACCAGGTACGTACGTAAATTTCGAGGGCAAAATTTCATAAGAAGGGAGATTGTGATACCCCAAATTTTATGAATAAAGATTTAAATTTCTCGAAATATTTTTTTTAATATTATGGTGTGGATTTGATATAATGTTATAGTTGTGGGTTATATTTATAAATTTTGCAAAGTAAGCAAGTTGTTATATAATATTCGATTGGGCTGGGGAAATTCATTTTAACAGGGAATATTCGTACGACGGCACAATCATTGGTGGACCCCACAACGAAAGTATTGTCGTAGTTGGAAAATAACAGAATTATCTTTTTATATAAATAACGGCGAAAGTGTTACCGTTAAAACTGTTGAACTACCCGGTAGTAAAAGTACAGTAATACGCGTGGTTGCGTAGTAGCACACGGTGTTGATTATTGATGTTTACTTAAGAAATCACTCAGTAATACTCAATTATTTCTACAGTAATTGTTGCATCATATCTCTCATATTATTGATTCAATTATTGTCACAGTATCGTCTGTATAATATGTTACATTATTAAATCAATAATTGAGATGACAATGTTATTCATATTATTATTTGCAATATTGACAATGTCTAGAAGTTCTGTCAATGAGAAGTTTAGCCACCTAATTGTGCGCCAATAAAGAGAAATCCTTATTGGAAACCACACCCTCTTTTCTAGGAACGACCTAGTTGTTAAATATTGTGAATTATAATATTAATGAAGAATAAGTTCGTGTTGATTAAGGATGAAATTGATAGTTCCATTGTGTTGGAATTATTAGTGTTAGTGGAAATCGAAATTTATTTCGATAATAATTGATGTCTGGAGGTTATATTGACCAATCGGGTAATTCACCGGATAAATGAGCAATTAATTGCTATTTATTCACATGCTAATAACTATATGTTCACATGTGTGTACTATTGATTCACATGATTTACTATTAGGGGAGTTGGTGCAAGATTGATAATACTTGCATGACTAAGTTAAAAATGGAGGTATAGTTGAAGGTACTATACTGTAATTAGTTTTTTCACATGTTTAGAATTATTGAGTCACATGATTTACTATTGATTCACATGATTTACTATTAGGGGAGGTGGTGAAAGTTTGATAATACTTGCAGGACTAAATTAAAAATAAAGAAAAAGAGGAAGGTATTATACTGTAATATTTTGAGCCCCAAAATGTGTAATTATTAAAAATATATTTTCCTATAAATAAAAGCTCATTCTTCCTTCATTTCTCACCAATTCACTAAAACTATAGAGCAATTATTATAGGGAGAAATTATAGAGAGAGAGAGAAGAAGAGAAGTCTGGTACCTCACTATTCCAGTATCCAGTTTTCTTCTAAGGTAAGGGGTATTATTCTTTCGTATTCAAGAAGAGAGTTATTTTCTTTCAATACTCGTAAGGATTGTTATTCCATTCTTTATTATTATGTTAGAATAACCTGTCTATGCGAAATACCGCATACATAGTGAAATTCTTCTGTTATTCCATTCTTTATTATTCTGTTGGAATAACCTGTCTATGCGGTTTATCGCATGCTTGGTGAATTATGTTGTTATTCCATTCTTTATTATTCTGTTGGAATATCCTGTCTGTGCGGATTACGCATAACCTGGTTCCGTTCTTTATTATTCTGTTGGAATATCCTGTTTGTGCAGATTACGCATGACCTGGTTCCATTCTTTATTATTCTGTTGAAATAACCTGCCTGTGCGGTCTATCGCATGCATGGTGAATTCTTCTGTTATTCTATTCTTTATTATTCTGTTGGAATAACCTGTCTATGTGGATTATCACATGCATGGTGAATGATCATTTGTATTCATTCTTTATTAAATTATGGAAATGATCTGTCTACGTGTGTAAGACCCCAAATAATTAATAAATGAAATTTAATTTCCTTTAATTATTATTTTGAATAGTAAGGGTTGATTTGATTAATGAGGATAGTTATGGGTAAAATACGCAAATATTTCAAAATAAGCAAGTGGTTATAAAATATTCATTGTTGTCGGGGAATATTCGTTTGGTCGTGGAATATTCATACTGTCGGGGAATATTCGTACGACGGCGCAGCCATGTGTGGGCCCAATAACGAAAAGCGATTGGAGGAAGAAAACGACAAATATAAGTTGTTTAAAAATAACGGCGTAGTTGTTACCGTTTACACTGTTGGAATACCCGGTGGTTAAAATACAATAATACGCGTTGTTGCACAGTAGCACACGGTATTGCACAGTATTTTGAATTATTGATCCTTACGTAAGAAGGCACTACTCAATAATTGCTACAGGAGTTACTGTTCATTACTTTATTGATTCAATAATTGCTGCGTTGATATTTATATTATTATTGTTTTAATAATTATCATTGCACAGTATTTTCCATTATCAGATCAATAATTCATATTATTTGAATAATATTATCAGATAACATTATTGGCAATGTCTAGAAAGTTCTGTCAAGGAGAGGTTTGGTCATCTAATTGCGCGCCAGTAAGGAGAAATCCTTATTGGAAAGCCCCCTCTATCCTGGGAACGACCTGGTTGTCAGTACTGTGATTCTGTAATATTATTTTTAATAATTAATTATTGATTATTATGATAAAGAAAATATTTATTTTATGTGGATATAGATGGAGAAAATTTTTAATGTGACAATGGTTGAAAACTAATATTTTATCTTTTTCTGATAAAATAATTCATTTAAATATATTATTTTAATAATATATTAACGATGATATTTTTATAATGAATGTGGGATATATGAGTGTATGAGGAGGTAGAGTATTTTGTGACATTAAATGTTTAACACATGTTTTGTGTGTCGGTGGACATAATTTTTGACCGAAAATTGAGTATAGACTGTAAAATCGTCCGTTTGTGGATTTCGGTCAATTTCTATTTGGAATTTGGAAAAATTTTCTTCTGCAAAGTTGTAGAGAATGGAATTTCCCATGGAAAGTCGTGAGTTTCAAATTTTTCTGATTAACAGACTATTTTCTATGAATTATTGAAGTTACGAAAAATAAAATAATTTTTTTTTATTAATTATGGTGGGACCCACTTTTTGGTGGGTGTTGAATACACATGGGCTGCTGAAATTTTCAGCATTGAGGGGCTGAAGTTGTCAACAAGCATGCGTAGGAATGTTGATTAATAATAATATTATTTTATTATTTAGTCTCCTTTGGCGTTCTAACATTTTCCTATAAATAGAGGGCTAAGTTAGAATTGAAAATCACACCAGAAACAAAGTTTTCTCTCTTTCTCTCTCTATATTATCGAGCGTATTCTTGTGAGTATACTTTGAGTGTTGCTATACGGTGCGAGTTTCTGTCAGCACTATATCGAAATTCAGTCAGAAGTACGGTTATTTTGAGGTAAGGGATGTTATTTTCTTCTCAAATGATATTTTTTCTTCAATATCATTATGCCGGAATATTGGTTAACTTTTTTATCAAATTTAAAACTTTTTGTGCCGGAGTTACTATTCACGTATACGGTACTATTCACGTATACGGCACTATTCACGAATACGGCACTATTCACAAAAAAATTATTTTTTTTCTTTTCGTCCAAAATATCTATTGTGGATACTAGCTTTGATTGTATCCATGTTTTGATCATTTCTTGAATTTTACACCACTATGATTATTTTTGAGGTATTTTTGGACATGGATAAAACAAAGTACGAATCCTTAATCATTAATCCTTGTCATTTTGTTTCACTGGATTCGCTTCTTTAAAAATATTTTTTTTAACATCTTCAGTCTTAAATGATGTTACTATTGAATATCTTTGGCCTGTAGTGCAAAGATGAATGATTTCTGATGAATATCCTTGGCCCGTAGTGCAAAGATGAACAGGTGTTTAGATGAACATGACCAACAGATGAATATCCTTGGCCTGTAGTGCAAGGATGAATATATGATTCAAGATGTGCATTGATTGATGTTACAGGGATAAAAATACTGTTGATGGACTGTTAAATTCATAGACATTAGTAGATTTCATCCTCTACGTAACTCTTCTATGAATTAATATTTCCGCTGCGAATATTGATTTAAAACTTGTTGTCTATTGTATTCTATTAGATTTTTTCCCTGTTGAAGGCTAACGATAATTTGTTGTATATTATCTTAGTCATAATATTCTTTACTGAGCTAGTTGAGCTCACCCTTTTCCTTTTTGTTCCATTTTTCTTCTCAGGAGACGAGAATATAGCGAGTACGAGTCGGGGTATGAATTGATGGTCCTTGAGAGAGTTGTTTAGTAGTCCTCACCATTTTTGTAAAATAATATATCAATAATTATATTGAGGACATAGTTGGGTATGTATATTGTCTAGATGACAATGTTTGTATTCAAACTCATATTTATGGGTTGTAAAAGTTGTAGTTGTTTTTGTACCATGTATTTGGCGACTCAAAATGGGTTGGATGGAATGGACCTATTTTGGGGGTGTCACAGTTGGTATCAGAGCTTAGGGATATGATCTCTGGCGGAGATCGGGGAATAGAACTTGGAGGGGAGAGACGAGTAAATCCTTCGCTAGTGTGTACTACCTAAGCTTATTTGCTAGTTGGTCAGTATATAGGGATATTATGTGATATATTGATTTCCTTAATTAACCCTTGTTTTATGACAGTATTTGAGAATGTCGACTAAGAATATTAACAGTGGAAATGAGACCGTGGAGACGCCTGTACTCACCAACGAGGAGAACGTGCAACAGGCTGGCAATGTTCCTCCTATGAACAACACCACTGATCAGACGATGAACGACGCAATGTTTAGAAGCTTTTTGCAGTTCATGCAAAATCAGACGAGGGAGACTCGTATTCAAAATACAGGAGGAAATGATAACAATTCACGGGTTGTCACAGTCAAGCAGTTCAAAGAGTTGGGACCACCAGAATTTAAGGGAAAGCTAGATCCGCTCATGGCGGAGACATGGGTCAAGCAAATTCCCAAGATATTCGATGTCTTGGGATGCACGGAGGAACAGAAGGTTCCATTCGCCACCTTTATGTTCCGTGGCGAGGCAGACTACTGGTGGGAGTCTGTGAAGCGTACCCATCCAGCCGCACTCAGCATGTCTTGGGAGACGTTTCAGAAACTATTTAATGACAAATACTTTCCTGAAAGTGTTCGTCATATGAAGGAAGTGGAGTTCATCAGATTAGAACAAAATAACATGACGGTGTCTCAGTACGAGGCAAAGTTTGCAGAGTTATCCAGGTTTGCACCTCATTTGGTGGAGAATGAGGAACGTATGACGCGGATGTTTCTGAGAGGTTTGAAACCCGGCATACGACAATATCTCATCTCTCATAAATTTTCTCTCTATTCAGATGTTGTTAACAGGGCTCAATTGTTGGAGCGAGACAACGAGTACGGTCAACCGAGGTACCACAATCAGGATCATACTGGAGATAGCAGTCAGCAAAACAACAATAACCAGTGGAGAAAGAAAAAGACGGACAAAAATGGTAACCACTCTGGTGGTAATCATAGCTATGAAAATAGAAGAAGCGAGTCAGAAGGAGATTTTAAAAAGAGGAGATTTAACAACGACCATGTGAAGACGAAAGTGCCAGCAGCAACTGGTTCTAAGGGAGGAGAAAGACCACCGGTCATATGCTACAAATGCGGGAAAGAGGGACATATCAGTCCAAACTGCCCACAACAGTTCAAGGTATGTTATAATTGTGGAAAGGAAGGACATATCGCTCGAGATTGTACGGTAGCGAAACCAATTCCAGTGGGGACGGTGATTCAGAAAGCTGTCCCAGAAAAGTCAAAGTCAACAGTTCCTGGAAGAGCGTTTGTTGTGACTGGTCAAAATACGAGGAACCCAAACGAGGTGATCACGGGTAAGCTATTTATAAATTCTTGCGAAGTTTATACCTTACTTGATATCGGTGCTACCCATTCATTTATCTCTCCTGCTTGAGCTCAACGTTTAAACTTGACTCCAGAGAAATTAGACTTTGACCTATCTGTGGAAACTCCGTTAGGAGAAACTTTCATCACATCCACTGTTTATAAATCTTGTTTCATTCAAGTTGGCACCATCACCTTACCTGTTGACTTGATCTCTTTAAAGATACTTACTTTTGATGTGATTTTAGGGATTGATTGGTTAACTACTCATCATGCCAAAATTGATTGTTTTCGTAAGGTTGTTAGTTTTCATATTCCTAATCAACCTGTTGTTCGAATTCAGGCAACTAAACCATTAAAATCAATCACTGTCATATCTAATCATAAAGCTATTCGTTTATTGAAAAACGGATGTCAAGCTTTCTTAGCCCATGCTATGGATTTGAATAAAGACACGTCAAAATTGAATAATATTCCTGTTGTTATTGACTTTCCTGACGTATTTCCTGAAGAACTTCCCGGTCTACCCCCAGAACGTGAAGTTGAATTCTTTATTGATCTTGAACCTGGTTCAAAGCCCATTTCTAAAACCTCGTATCGAATGGCTCCTATTGAACTTCAGGAGTTAAAAGTCCAACTACAGGAGTTATTGGACATCGGTTTCATTCGTCCTAGTACATCTCCTTGGGGTGCTCCTGTTTTATTCGTAAAGAAGAAAGACGGGAGTATGCGACTTTGTATTGACTATCGGGAATTGAACCATGTCACCATCAAGAATAGGTATCCTCTACCTCGTATTGATGACTTATTTGACCAGTTGCAAGGAGCACAATTCTTTTCAAAAATCGATCTTCGTTCTGGATATCATCAGCTGAAAATTAGAACTGAGGATATTCCAAAGACTGCCTTCAGAACTCGGTATGGGAATTATGAATTCTTAGTCATGTCTTTTGGATTGACTAATGCTCCTGCTGCTTTTATGGATATGATGAACCGAGTATTCAAGGATTATTTGGATCAATTCGTTGTTGTCTTTATTGATGACATCCTCATATATTCCAAAAGCCGTGAAGATCATGAGCACCATTTGAAGCTGGTACTCCAAAGGCTTCGTGAAAACAAGTTATATGCTAAGTTGAAGAAATGCGAGTTCTGGCTTGAGGAAGTAACATTCCTTGGTCACGTGGTGTCAAAAAATGGAGTATCTGTTGACCCGACGAAGATTGAAGCAATACAAAGTTGGGAGCAACCGAAGTCGGTCACTGAAGTACGTAGCTTTTTGGGCTTAGCTGGTTATTATCGGAGATTCGTGGAAGGGTTTTCTCGAATTGCTACTCCATTAACTCAGCTAACTCGGAAGGATACAAAATTCGTATGGAGCGAGGAATGCGAGAAGAGTTTCCAAGAGCTTAAGAGGAGACTTATTTCGGCACCAGTTCTAACAATACCATCTGGTTCGGATGGATTTGTTATCTACAGCGATGCTTCAGGCAAAGGGTTAGGATGTGTTCTCATGCAACGTGGGAAAGTCATAGCCTATGCCTCGCGACAACTTAAAGAGTATGAGAGGAATTATCCTACTCATGGTCTAGAGTTGGCAGCAGTTGTTTTCGCGCTAAAGATCTGGAGGCACTATCTATACGGGGAGAAAGTGGAGATATATTAAGATCATAAAAGCCTCAAATATTTCTTCACTCAAAAAGAACTCAACATGCGGCAACGACGTTGGCTCGAGTTGTTGAAAGATTACGACCACACTATTCAATACCATCCTGGAAAAGCGAACGTGGTAGCTGACGCATTGAGTAGAAGATCATATGCAGGAATGAGTGAAATGATGTCAAGTATACGCATAGAGCCAACTTTAATAGAAAAAGTTAAGGTTGCTCAAGCCACCGATCCGGAGCTGATGCATATGAAGACGAAAGTACAAGAAGATGCCATTCCAGAAGCGAGAATTGATGAAGAAGGAATACTTCGAGTCCACTCCAGACTTTGTGTTCCTAACGATTCTGATTTGAAGTACAAGATCATGATGGAGGCACACAATACACCGTTTGCAATTCATCCTGGAAGTACCAAAATGTATCGTGATCTTCGACATACATTTTGGTGGAACAATATGAAGAGAGAGATTGCAAAGTTTATTTCAACGTGTTTAACTTGTCAACGTGTAAAGGCGAAGCATCAAGTGCCAAAGGGTCCATTGCAACCACTTGAGATTCCGAAATGGAAGTGGGAACACATTACTATGGATTTCGTTACGGGTCTTCCTACGATTTCTCAAGGCATCAATGCTATTTGGGTTATTGTTGATAGATTAACCAAGTCTGCACATTTCTTGCCGATACGGGAGACTTATTCCCTTGAACGTCTTGCTCAAATGTACGTAAATGAGATTGTAAGATTGCATGGCATGCCAGTATCCATAGTTTCGGATCGTGACCCAAGATTTACTTCAAGATTTTGGGTTAGCTTGCAAAAAGCTATGGGTACGGAGTTACGATTCAGTTCGGCATACCATCCTCAAACGGACGGACAATCAGAGAGGATTATTCAAACTCTTGAAGATTTATTAAGACTCTGTGTCCTAGACTTCAAGGGCAGTTGGGATAAATATTTACCATTGGTGGAATTCTCCTACAATAACAGTTATCAGGCAAGCATTGGTGTGGCCCCATTTGAAGCATTGTATGGACGAAAGTGTCGCTCTCCAGTATGTTGGGACGAGGTGGGTGAAGCAACATTGTTGGGACTCGAGTTAGTACGTATGACTACGGAGAAGATCCAAACGATTCGACAACGTATACAAACGGCACAAGATCGACAAAAGAGTTATGCGGAACTTCATCGAAAGGACGTAGAATTTAATGTTGGGGATCATGTACTGTTGCGTGTTGCCCCATGGAAGGGAGTTACAAGATTCGGGAAGAGATGAAAGCTTAATCCACGATTTATTGGTCCATTTCAAATTCTTGATCGAGTAGGTAATGTAGCCTATAGACTAGCGTTACCTCCAAGTATGTCTCGTGTTCATAATGTTTTTCATATATCTGTGCTTCGTAAATATGTGAAAGACCCGAACCACGTCATTGAGTTAGAACCGGACGAGATAGCCGAAGATTTAACGTATGAGGAGGTACCTGTCAAGATCTTGGATAGGAAGGAGCATGTCCTACGCACGAAGGTAATACCACAAGTTAAAGTTTTGTGGAGGAATCATACTATAGAAGAAATGACCTGGGAGTTGGAAACGGAAATGAAAGCGAGGTATCCTCACCTTTTCGAAACACCAGGTACGTATGTCAATTTCGAGGACGAAATTTCATAAGGAGGGGAGGTTGTAAGACCCCAAAGAATTAATAAATGAAATTTAATTTCCTTTAATTATTATTTTGAATAGTAAGGGTTGATTTGATTAATGAGGATAGTTATGAGTAAAATACGCAAATATTTCAAAATAAGCAAGTGGTTATAAAATATTCATTGTTGTCGGGGAATATTCGTTTGGTCGTGGAATATTCGTACTGTCGGGGAATATTCGTACGACGACGCAGCCATGTGTGGGCCCCATAACGGAAAGCGATTGGAGGAAAAAAATAACAAATATAAGTTGTTTAAAAATAACGGCGTAGTTATTACCGTTTACACTGTTGGAATACCCGGTGGTTAAAATACAGTAATACGCGTTGTTGCACAGTAGCACACGGTATTGCACAGTATTTTGAATTATTGATCCTTACGTAAGAAGGCACTACTCAATAATTGCTACAGGAGTTACTGTTCATTACTTTATTGATTCAATAATTGCTGCGTTGATATTTATATTATTATTGTTTTAATAATTGTCATTGCACAGTATTTTTCATTATCAGATCAATAATTCATATTATTTGAATAATATTATCAGATAACATTATTGGCAATGTCTAGAAAGTTCTGTCAAGGAGAGGTTTGGTCATCTAATTGCGCGCCAGTAAGGAGAAATCCTTATTGGAAAGCCCCCTCTATCCTGGGAACGACCTGGTTGTCAGTACTGTGATTCTGTAATATTATTTTTAATAATTAATTATTGATTATTATGATAAAGAAAATATTTATTTTATGTGGATATAGATGGAGAAAATTTTTAATGTGACAATGGTTGAAAATTAATATTTTATCTTTTTCTGATAAAATAATTCATTTAAATATATTATTTTAATAATATATTAACGATGATATTTTTATAATGAATGTGGGATATATGAGTGTATGAGGAGGTAGAGTATTTTGTGACATTAAATGTTTAACACATGTTTTGTGTGTCGGTGGACATAATTTTTGACCGAAAATTGAGTATAGACTGTAAAATCGTCCGTTTGTGGATTTCGGTCAATTTCTATTTGGAATTTGGAAAAATTTTCTTCTGCAAAGTTGTAGAGAATGGAATTTCCCATGGAAAGTCGCGAGTTTCAAATTTTTCTGATTAACAGACTATTTTCTATGAATTATTGAAGTTACGAAAAATAAAATAATTTTTTTTTATTAATTATGGTGGGACCCACTTTTTGGTGGGTGTTGAATACACATGGGCTGCTGAAATTTTCAGCATTGAGGGGCTGAAGTTGTCAACAAGCATGCGTAGGAATGTTGATTAATAATAATATTATTTTATTATTTAGTCTCCTTTGGCGTTCTAACATTTTCCTATAAATAGAGGGCTAAGTTAGAATTGAAAATCACACCAGAAACAAAGTTTTCTCTCTTTCTCTCTCTATATTATCGAGCGTATTCTTGTGAGTATACTTTGAGTGTTGCTATACGGTGCGAGTTTCTGTCAGCACTATATCGAAATTCAGTCAGAAGTACGGTTATTTTGAGGTAAGGGATGTTATTTTCTTCTCAAATGATATTTTTTCTTCAATATCATTATGCCGGAATATTGGTGAACTTTTTTATCAAATTTGAAACTTTTTGTGCCGGAGTTACTATTCACGTATACGGTACTATTCACGTATACGACACTATTCACGAATACGGCACTATTCACAAAAAAATTATTTTTTTTCTTTTCGTCCAAAATATCTATTGTGGATACTAGCTTTGATTGTATCCATGTTTTGATCATTTCTTGAATTTTACACCACTATGATTATTTTTGAGGTATTTTTGGACATGGATAAAACAAAGTACGAATCCTTAATCATTAATCCTTGTCATTTTGTTTCACTGGATTCGCTTCTTTAAAAATATTTTTTTTAACATCTTCAGTCTTAAATGATGTTACTATTGAATATCTTTGGCCTGTAGTGCAAAGATGAATGATTTCTGATGAATATCCTTGGCCCGTAGTGCAAAGATGAACAGGTGTTTAGATGAACATGACCAACATATGAATATCCTTGGCCTGTAGTGCAAGGATGAATATATGATTCAAGATGTGCATTGATTGATGTTACAGGGATAAAAATACTGTTGATGGACTGTTAAATTCATAGACATTAGTAGATTTCATCCTCTACGTAACTCTTCTATGAATTAATATTTTCCGCTGCGAATATTGATTTAAAACTTGTTGTCTATTGTATTCTATTAGATTTTTTCCCTGTTGAAGGCTAACGATAATTTGTTGTATATTATCTTAGTCATAATATTCTTTACTGAGCTAGTTGAGCTCACCCTTTTCCTTTTTGTTCCATTTTTCTTCTCAGGAGACGAGAATATAGCGAGTACGAGTCGGGGTATGAATTGATGGTCCTTGAGAGAGTTGTTTAGTAGTCCTCACCATTTTTGTAAAATAATATATCAATAATTATATTGAGGACATAGTTGGGTATGTATATTGTCTAGATGACAATGTTTGTATTCAAACTCATATTTATGGGTTGTAAAAGTTGTAGTTGTTTTTGTACCATGTATTTGGTGACTCAAAATGGGTTGGATGGAATGGACCTATTTTGGGGGTGTCACAGTTGGTATCAGAGCTTAGGGATATGATCTCTGGCAGAGATCGGGGAATAGAACTAGGAGGGGAGAGACGAGTAAATCCTTCGCTAGTGTGTACTACCTAAGCTTATTTGCTAGTTGGTCAGTATATAGGGATATTATGTGATATATTGATTTCCTTAATTAACCCTTGTTTTATGACAGTATTTGAGAATGTCGACTAAGAATATTAACAGTGGAAATGAGACCGTGGAGACGCCTGTACTCACCAACGAGGAGAACGTGCAACAGGCTGGCAATGTTCCTCCTATGAACAACACCACTGATCAGACGATGAACGACGCAATGTTTAGAAGCTTTTTGCAGTTCATGCAAAATCAGACGAGGGAGACTCGTATTCAAAATACAGGAGGAAATGATAACAATTCACGGGTTGTCACAGCCAAGCAGTTCAAAGAGTTGGGACAACCAGAATTTAAGGGAAAGCCAGATCCGCTCATGGCGGAGACATGGGTCAAGCAAATTCCCAAGATATTCGATGTCTTGGGATGCACGGAGGAACAGAAGGTTCCATTCGCCACCTTTATGTTCCGTGGCGAGGCAGACTACTGGTGGGAGTCTGTGAAGCGTACCCATCCAGCCGCACTCAGCATGTCTTGGGAGACGCTTCAGAAACTATTTAATGACAAATACTTTCCTGAAAGTGTTCGTCATATGAAGGAAGTGGAGTTCATCAGATTAGAACAAAATAACATGACGGTGTCTCAGTACGAGGCAAAGTTTGCAGAGTTATCCAGGTTTGCACCTCATTTGGTGGAGAATGAGGAACGTATGACGCGGATGTTTCTGAGAGGTTTGAAACCCGGCATACGACAATATCTCATCTCTCATAAATTTTCTCTCTATTCAGATGTTGTTAACAGGGCTCAATTGTTGGAGCGAGACAACGAGTACGATCAACCGAGGTACCACAATCAGGATCATACT
The DNA here is from genome assembly GCA_020205505.1 of Panax japonicus. NCBI lineage: Eukaryota > Viridiplantae > Streptophyta > Magnoliopsida > Apiales > Araliaceae > Panax > Panax japonicus. The sequence continues at coordinate 48,286,367 of CM035102.1, read as the reverse complement.
GGAGATAGCAGTCAGCAAAACAACAATAACCAGTGGAGAAAGAAAAAGACGGACAAAAATGGTAACCACTCTGGTGGTAATCATAGCTATGAAAATAGAAGAAGCGAGTCAGAAGGAGATTTTAAAAAGAGGAGATTTAACAACGACCATGTGAAGACGAAAGTGCCAGCAGCAACTGGTTCTAAGGGAGGAGAAAGACCACCGGTCATATGCTACAAATGCGGGAAAGAGGGACATATCAGTCCAAACTGCCCACAACAGTTCAAGGTATGTTATAATTGTGGAAAGGAAGGACATATCGCTCGAGATTGTACGGTAGCGAAACCAATTCCAGTGGGGACGGTGATTCAGAAAGCTGTCCCAGAAAAGTCAAAGTCAACAGTTCCTGGAAGAGCGTTTGTTGTGACTGGTCAAAATACGAGGAACCCAAACGAGGTGATCACGGGTAAGCTATTTATAAATTCTTGCGAAGTTTATACCTTACTTGATATCGGTGCTACCCATTCATTTATCTCTCCTGCTTGAGCTCAACGTTTAAACTTGACTCCAGAGAAATTAGACTTTGACCTATCTGTGGAAACTCCGTTAGGAGAAACTTTCATCACATCCACTGTTTATAAATCTTGTTTCATTCAAGTTGGCACCATCACCTTACCTGTTGACTTGATCTCTTTAAAGATACTTACTTTTGATGTGATTTTAGGGATTGATTGGTTAACTACTCATCATGCCAAAATTGATTGTTTTCGTAAGGTTGTTAGTTTTCATATTCCTAATCAACCTGTTGTTCGAATTCAGGCAACTAAACCATTAAAATCAATCACTGTCATATCTAATCATAAAGCTATTCGTTTATTGAAAAACGGATGTCAAGCTTTCTTAGCCCATGCTATGGATTTGAATAAAGACACGTCAAAATTGAATAATATTCCTGTTGTTATTGACTTTCCTGACGTATTTCCTGAAGAACTTCCCGGTCTACCCCCAGAACGTGAAGTTGAATTCTTTATTGATCTTGAACCTGGTTCAAAGCCCATTTCTAAAACCTCGTATCGAATGGCTCCTATTGAACTTCAGGAGTTAAAAGTCCAACTACAGGAGTTATTGGACATCGGTTTCATTCGTCCTAGTACATCTCCTTGGGGTGCTCCTGTTTTATTCGTAAAGAAGAAAGACGGGAGTATGCGACTTTGTATTGACTATCGGGAATTGAACCATGTCACCATCAAGAATAGGTATCCTCTACCTCGTATTGATGACTTGTTTGACCAGTTGCAAGGAGCACAATTCTTTTCAAAAATCGATCTTCGTTCTGGATATCATCAGCTGAAAATTAGAACTGAGGATATTCCAAAGACTGCCTTCAGAACTCGGTATGGGCATTATGAATTCTTAGTCATGTCTTTTGGATTGACTAATGCTCCTGCTGCTTTCATGGATATGATGAACCGAGTATTCAAGGATTATTTGGATCAATTCGTTGTTGTCTTTATTGATGACATCCTCATATATTCCAAAAGATCATGAGCACCATTTGAAGCTGGTACTCCAAAGGCTTCGTGAAAACAAGTTATATGCTAAGTTGAAGAAATGCGAGTTCTGGCTTGAGGAAGTAACATTCCTTGGTCACGTGGTGTCAAAAAATGGAGTATCTATTGACCCGACGAAGATTGAAGCAATACAAAGTTGGGAGCAACCGAAGTCGGTCACTGAAGTACGTAGCTTTTTGGGCTTAGCTGGTTATTATCGGAGATTCGTGGAAGGGTTTTCTCGAATTGCTACTCCATTAACTCAGCTAACTCGGAAGGATACAAAATTCGTATGGAGCGAGGAATGCGAGAAGAGTTTCCAAGAGCTTAAGAGGAGACTTATTTCGGCACCAGTTCTAACAATACCATCTGGTTCGGATGGATTTGTTATCTACAGCGATGCTTCAGGCAAAGGGTTAGGATGTGTTCTCATGCAACGTGGGAAAGTCATAGCCTATGCCTCGCGACAACTTAAAGAGTATGAGAGGAATTATCCTACTCATGGTCTAGAGTTGGCAGCAGTTGTTTTCGCGCTAAAGATCTGGAGGCACTATCTATACGGGGAGAAAGTGGAGATATATTAAGATCATAAAAGCCTCAAATATTTCTTCACTCAAAAAGAACTCAACATGCGGCAACGACGTTGGCTCGAGTTGTTGAAAGATTACGACCACACTATTCAATACCATCCTGGAAAAGCGAACGTGGTAGCTGACGCATTGAGTAGAAGATCATATGCAGGAATGAGTGAAATGATGTCAAGTATACGCATAGAGCCAACTTTAATAGAAAAAGTTAAGGTTGCTCAAGCCACCGATCCGGAGCTGATGCATATGAAGACGAAAGTACAAGAAGATGCCATTCCAGAAGCGAGAATTGATGAAGAAGGAATACTTCGAGTCCACTCCAGACTTTGTGTTCCTAACGATTCTGATTTGAAGTACAAGATCATGATGGAGGCACACAATACACCGTTTGCAATTCATCCTGGAAGTACCAAAATGTATCGTGATCTTCGACATACATTTTGGTGGAACAATATGAAGAGAGAGATTGCAAAGTTTATTTCAACGTGTTTAACTTGTCAACGTGTAAAGGCGAAGCATCAAGTGCCAAAGGGTCCATTGCAACCACTTGAGATTCCGAAATGGAAGTGGGAACACATTACTATGGATTTCGTTACGGGTCTTCCTACGATTTCTCAAGGCATCAATGCTATTTGGGTTATTGTTGATAGATTAACCAAGTCTGCACATTTCTTGCCGATACGGGAGACTTATTCCCTTGAACGTCTTGCTCAAATGTACGTAAATGAGATTGTAAGATTGCATGGCATGCCAGTATCCATAGTTTCGGATCGTGACCCAAGATTTACTTCAAGATTTTGGGTTAGCTTGCAAAAAGCTATGGGTATGGAGTTACGATTCAGTTCGGCATACCATCCTCAAACGGACGGACAATCAGAGAGGATTATTCAAACTCTTGAAGATTTATTAAGACTCTGTGTCCTAGACTTCAAGGGCAGTTGGGATAAATATTTACCATTGGTGGAATTCTCCTACAATAACAGTTATCAGGCAAGCATTGGTGTGGCCCCATTTGAAGCATTGTATGGACGAAAGTGTCGCTCTCCAGTATGTTGGGACGAGGTGGGTGAAGCAACATTGTTGGGACTCGAGTTAGTACGTATGACTACGGAGAAGATCCAAACGATTCGACAACGTATACAAACGGCACAAGATCGACAAAAGAGTTATACGGAACTTCATCGAAAGGACGTAGAATTTAGTGTTGGGGATCATGTACTGTTGCGTGTTGCCCCATGGAAGGGAGTTACAAGATTCGGGAAGAGATGAAAGCTTAATCCACGATTTATTGGTCCATTTCAAATTCTTGATCGAGTAGGTAATGTAGCCTATAGACTAGCGTTACCTCCAAGTATGTCTCGTGTTCATAATGTTTTTCATATATCTGTGCTTCGTAAATATGTGAAAGACCCGAACCACGTCATTGAGTTAGAACCGGACGAGATAGCCGAAGATTTAACGTATGAGGAGGTACCTGTCAAGATCTTGGATAGGAAGGAGCATGTCCTACGCACGAAGGTAATACCACAAGTTAAAGTTTTGTGGAGGAATCATACTATAGAAGAAATGACCTGGGAGTTGGAAACGGAAATGAAAGCGAGGTATCCTCACCTTTTCGAAACACCAGGTACGTATGTCAATTTCGAGGACGAAATTTCATAAGGAGGGGAGGTTGTAAGACCCCAAATAATTAATAAATGAAATTTAATTTCCTTTAATTATTATTTTGAATAGTAAGGGTTGATTTGATTAATGAGGATAGTTATGAGTAAAATACGCAAATATTTCAAAATAAGCAAGTGGTTATAAAATATTCATTGTTGTCGGGGAATATTCGTTTGGTCGTGGAATATTCGTACTGTCGGGGAATATTCGTACGACGACGCAGCCATGTGTGGGCCCCATAACGGAAAGCGATTGGAGGAAAAAAATAACAAATATAAGTTGTTTAAAAATAACGGCGTAGTTATTACCGTTTACACTGTTGGAATACCCGGTGGTTAAAATACAGTAATACGCGTTGTTGCACAGTAGCACACGGTATTGCACAGTATTTTGAATTATTGATCCTTACGTAAGAAGGCACTACTCAATAATTGCTACAGGAGTTACTGTTCATTACTTTATTGATTCAATAATTGCTGCGTTGATATTTATATTATTATTGTTTTAATAATTGTCATTGCACAGTATTTTTCATTATCAGATCAATAATTCATATTATTTGAATAATATTATCAGATAACATTATTGGCAATGTCTAGAAAGTTCTGTCAAGGAGAGGTTTGGTCATCTAATTGCGCGCCAGTAAGGAGAAATCCTTATTGGAAAGCCCCCTCTATCCTGGGAACGACCTGGTTGTCAGTACTGTGATTCTGTAATATTATTTTTAATAATTAATTATTGATTATTATGATAAAGAAAATATTTATTTTATGTGGATATAGATGGAGAAAATTTTTAATGTGACAATGGTTGAAAATTAATATTTTATCTTTTTCTGATAAAATAATTCATTTAAATATATTATTTTAATAATATATTAACGATGATATTTTTATAATGAATGTGGGATATATGAGTGTATGAGGAGGTAGAGTATTTTGTGACATTAAATGTTTAACACATGTTTTGTGTGTCGGTGGACATAATGTTTGACCGAAAATTGAGTATAGACTGTAAAATCGTCCGTTTGTGGATTTCGGTCAATTTCTATTTGGAATTTGGAAAAATTTTCTTCTGCAAAGTTGTAGAGAATGGAATTTCCCATGGAAAGTCGCGAGTTTCAAATTTTTCTGATTAACAGACTATTTTCTATGAATTATTGAAGTTACGAAAAATAAAATAATTTTTTTTTATTAATTATGGTGGGACCCACTTTTTGGTGGGTGTTGAATACACATGGGCTGCTGAAATTTTCAGCATTGAGGGGCTGAAGTTGTCAACAAGCATGCGTAGGAATGTTGATTAATAATAATATTATTTTATTATTTAGTCTCCTTTGGCGTTCTAACATTTTCCTATAAATAGAGGGCTAAGTTAGAATTGAAAATCACACCAGAAACAAAGTTTTCTCTCTTTCTCTCTCTATATTATCGAGCGTATTCTTGTGAGTATACTTTGAGTGTTGCTATACGGTGCGAGTTTCTGTCAGCACTATATCGAAATTCAGTCAGAAGTACGGTTATTTTGAGGTAAGGGATGTTATTTTCTTCTCAAATGATATTTTTTCTTCAATATCATTATGCCGGAATATTGGTGAACTTTTTTATCAAATTTGAAACTTTTTGTGCCGGAATTACTATTCACGTATACGGTACTATTCACGTATACGACACTATTCACGAATACGGCACTATTCACAGAAAAATTATTTTTTTTCTTTTCGTCCAAAATATCTATTGTGGATACTAGCTTTGATTGTATCCATGTTTTGATCATTTCTTGAATTTTACACCACTATGATTATTTTTGAGGTATTTTTGGACATGGATAAAACAAAGTACGAATCCTTAATCATTAATGCTTGTCATTTTGTTTCACTGGATTCGCTTCTTTAAAAATATTTTTTTTAACATCTTCAGTCTTAAATGATGTTACTATTGAATATCTTTGGCCTGTAGTGCAAAGATGAATGATTTCTGATGAATATCTTTGGCCCGTAGTGCAAAGATGAACAGGTGTTTAGATGAACATGACCAACAGATGAATATCCTTGGCCTGTAGTGCAAGGATGAATATATGATTCAAGATGTGCATTGATTGATGTTACAGGGATAAAAATACTGTTGATGGACTGTTAAATTCATAGACATTAGTAGATTTCATCCTCTACGTAACTCTTCTATGAATTAATATTTTCCGCTGCGAATATTGATTTAAAACTTGTTGTCTATTGTATTCTATTAGATTTTTTCCCTGTTGAAGGCTAACGATAATTTGTTGTATATTATCTTAGTCATAATATTCTTTACTGAGCTAGTTGAGCTCACCCTTTTCCTTTTTGTTCCATTTTTCTTCTCAGGAGACGAGAATATAGCGAGTACGAGTCGGGGTATGAATTGATGGTCCTTGAGAGAGTTGTTTAGTAGTCCTCACCATTTTTGTAAAATAATATATCAAGAATTGTATTGATGGTAAAACTGAATTTATTGTGAGATACAGATTGTAATTCCTTGCAGATTCTCTCGCAAAAAGTTAAAACACTATAGGCTGTTAAGAAAATAATACTACCTCCGTTCTAAATTATAAGATCACTACTGACTTTGAAAGCCAAATTGAAATATTTCCAAACTAAAAATTGAGATGATTCGTCAAAATTATGAAACAATAAGTCTAACAATGAGTAATACTTTTTAGATAGTTTACAGTATTCATCATTTAATTGATTAAAACTAAAAGAATTCATGTCAATTTTGAGCTTGAAAATGCCATAAGTTGATTTTAAAAAGTCAATAATGATTTTATATTTTGGAACGGAGGGAGTAGCTCAATAGATTTTCATCATTCGATCCTATAATATCATCACAAGAGCAAAAAAATCTACATAATTTAGAAAAATTATTTCTTGTTGAGATTGTTATTTAAAATGGATGATTAACATATTTTGGAAATTAAAAAAAATTAAATTTGAAAAGGCAAGGGAGAAATTTTGCAAACAGAAGCACAAGATTCACATATTTGATAAAGTCATCACTAGTAGAGAAAATCTTATCATGTTTAAACTTTTAGTTGAAATGCGAAATGACAGTTGTTTGAAACAAACTTCATAGATTTCAGAAAAATAGGGGGAAAATTTAGTAGACAGAACCGGCCAGTAGATCCACATCTTGAAAAAATTCTGTATCTATTTCAGATATTCTATTGTACTTATCTTATATTGTTGTTACTGGTTTTCAAGCAATTCTGCTTTTAATCATTTGGTGAAAATCTTTGAAACTATATAATTAAAACACGGATTGCTTATGTGCTGTGATAATATTATCGGAAGAAACTATATAAGGTTAGGAGATTGTGGAATGAGCTGAAATTATTGCATACATTAACTAAAAGGAAAAACAGGATTCTGACATCTGCGCGCGCGGCACGGGGGGTGGGGAGGTTGAGGTGGGGGCTGGGGGTGGGGGTGGATATAATTTGTAAACTATGAATCGCATATAAAGGGCACTTAACTTATTTAATTCGGAGAATACATTTTGTTTCTTATTTGTTTTTACAATATTTCAGAGTGAGTACTCACTTAGAAGTTAGAACCAAATCATGCATTTGTGGTATGTTTTGACCTTCTTTGTAGACATGCACAAGGGGCTTTAAATATTATCATTGTTAAGGTAAACCATTTTGTTGTGTATATGCATGTTAAACACTTCTATTAAAAAAAATAAAAAAGTTCTCAAACCTCAATAGCATCGGAAATTCCTGGAATTGCTGATATTTCCCCACCGATGACTTTTAGCATAAACTCTAGATTTCTCTGCAGGCAGAAACATAGAATATTAGTTAAGAACTCGCTCAATATAACAAAAAAAAGTATCATTTTATAATCTTTGGGTAAATCTCTCCTATAAAATAATTTCACTACGAATACATGAAAGTCCGTTTATATTGTTTATTACTTGAAGTTTCACATATGAACCAAGCACTTAAAGAGAAAATGCATTCTTTAGTAGTGAATCCGTGAAGATTGTCCTGTGATTCAGTTATTTATATATGAAATAGTTCATTTAGATGAATAAGAAAAACAAAAAAAAGATGAGAACTCACATTTTCTCTCAAAGAAAAACAAACAGCTCCAAAACAGGGAAACTCATTGACTAGTGGTTTGAAGATTAACCTGAAAACCCCAGTGAATCCGATGTTTTTGACCTGCAATTACAACAAACCTAAAATTTATATAAATTATAAGGGATAAATCATACACTTTAGTAGATGTCATGACTCCAACTTCAAATATTTATCCAATGACTGAAAATACTTTGCATATATTATCAAAATAAACTTTAATGTCATTACGGAAACCATTGGAAAAGAACTGAAACATTTAAATAGAGTGTAAAATGTTGGTTGAAAGGTTGTTTGCATGCCATCATGTTGGAAAAAGCATGGATACCACAGAGCATAGTTTTCCCTCTGTAGCAGACTAGCAGATGATATTAGTGAAAATACTGTCTACATATATCGTAGCAGACTTGAAGATTGCGGTAACAATGACGGTTCAGGTGGGGAATTAAGGTGGGATTGGAGAATTTGGGGCTAAGGTTTGCGGCGGCAGTAGTGGTGGTTCAGTAGTGGAGTTAAGGTTTGTGGGGATTGCTTGGATTTCTTTGGAGTTTTAGCCATGGATGATGTCGTCAAGTTCATAGAGAAGGTGGTCGTCGAGAAGAGAAAGAAAGAGGAAACGCTGTCGGGAAGAGAGAAAAATAGTTTGATGTGTTTTAGGGGGGGTGTATTCTATTACGATTTTTAAAGACTTTTAAAGATTTTAAAAGTTTGGTTGTATTCAATCAAGACATTTAAATATTTTATAAAGGTTTACTAGTATTCAATTATAACTTTTTTAATGTCTTTAAAAGTTATGTGATATTGAATTAAGATTTTTACAAAATCTATAAAAGTATTTTACTATTCAAAAAGTCATAGATTTTTCAGATTTCTATCAAATGGTAGAGTTTGACAGACTTTAGAAGAAGAATTATAACTATCAACCTATATCTAAAGTCTGACCTCATCTCTAAAGACTTCTAAATACTTACAAATATTAAACACAAAGGTGAAAATTCGGATCGCTAGTAAAGAGGGAACCCGGTGTCGCTACTCGTCGTGCTTCTGTTGCATCTACTGGCCGTGTCAAGCTCTGCTACAATCGTAACCGGTACTCCTTTTTTCCTTCTAATACATGACTTCTTTTTTTGTTCGAAGGATTTTTGCTTAAAATTAGGGTTTTTAAGGAGCAAAAGTAAAGGGTTTTAGGATATGATAATTTCTTGAAAATTTGAAGAAGAATTTCGTCTGTCAAAACAATGAAATGATTCATTTCTTCATGTAATTGTGATATTGTTTATTGCTCTGCGATTATTTATATTTGTTTATTCGGGTTTGTTATGCTTCTGTCTATTGGACATGGAGAGGAAAGTAAAAAGAACAGAAAGGTCTCTCTTTTGATTGAAAATTCATAGAAAGGAAAAAAAGAAGGGATTTAATATTATATATATAAAGAGATAAAATCAGCTTCATTTATGGACTAGGTATATACAAATTCGCTGTATAATACCCATAAAAATAATAATAAAGAAATAAAATAAAATAAATAAATAACATTTAAATTTATATTTTAAATAATTTAATTGGACTTTGTCTTTTATTGGTTCAAACTAGTTATTTATTTTATAAGTGTTAATATGTGATGTATAAATTAATTTGGTAAAATTTGAGCCTTAAAACTAATTGAATTTAATTTATATGTGGATAAAATTAAACTATATTATAATTAAGAGAATTAACAAGATATATTAATAAGTAAACAAATAACTAAAGACCTAATCTGTGTCGTGATACGTAATCGAGGAAAGAGGAAAAAGGCACAGTAAATTGGTAAGGGATAAAGCGGCAGTTCGAAAGCTTCCAATATAAAGAGGAAAAAAATTTGTTTAACAAAGGTGAGATAAAAATCACGAAACTCTCAGATCAATTGCGAAGATTATATATGTATATATGTTTAAAGCTTTTGTCTTATTATTAATTATAATGCATGATTTGGTAAAGAGATGGATTATATATATATATATATATATATATATATATATATATATATATATATATTGTCCGGATCCAGTCAGGGATCCCAGACTTTATAAAAATACGAACTTTTTTTTTTGCTTTTTTTAAAAAATTACTAAAATAAAAATTTATGGAACTTTAATTTTTACATAATACAGTGTTTTTTGTGTGATTTGGATACATATAACAAAACATGTTTGTACAGACATGTTTTGTTATATGTATCCAAATCACATACATGTTTTGTACAGACATGTTTTGTTATATGTATCCAAATCACATAAAAAATACTGTATTATGTAAAAATTTAAGTTCCATAAATTAATTTTTTTAGTTATTTTAAAAAAAATTAAAAAAAAGGGGTCCAGATTTTGGTCAGGTTCGAGAGTCCGGACATGATCCTGACTGTATATATATATATATATATATATATATATATATATATATATATATATATATATATATATATATAGTAGTAAAGCAACATATGCTTAGTTCACACGCTCACACAAGAGTGTGGATTTTGTTTTCTGCGAAGGAAAAAAAATGAAATCATGGAGCCAATAATTGAATGATCAGAAGCCATGTAATAAATATATTATAATATATATGTATTTTAATGCTTAAATAAAATAATATTGTCAGAACCTGAAATTTTTGTATAATATATTTTTTGAAAGTTATTATCATATGCAGTGAATTATTATTTATAATATATGCACTAAAAAATATAATAAATAATTTAACTTTGTAGCAAATTTTTAATCTTAAATCTAATAATATTTCATTTTTATAGTTTCCTAAACATCATGCTTAACGCGGAGCACCACAATATACTTTTCTACATAAAAATAATACATAAAGTTAGGTGAAGTAGGAATCACACTGTATTTATGTAGATATTACCAATTTATGCATACTTTTCTTAAGCTGGCACGCATATTCAGGGTGGTGTGATTGGGTTTTTTGTATGATAGTTCTGTAATATGTAGGATGTATGTATTTTTCTGTTCTTTTTGTTTCCCCGACTAGAACTTGGAAAGTAAGAGGGAAAATTTCTTGGACCTTTATTAACCATCCATTACACTACACTTTAATTCCATAATTATTTATATTGGATTTTTATAGAAGTATTATTATATGGATCCAGGTTCATAATACGAATGTTTTTTGTTTATTATTTATTTTATATACCCTCCTAAGGATTTTGATGTTAGTATTCATTCTTTGAGGAGTCATATGCTAGAGATGAAAGATTATCTTTCTGATTTGGAGATTTTTGAAACTAACTGATGCATTTTGGTGGAGATGGTCATCAATTCACTTTTCTTTAAAGGAAAGATTGAAAGAGTACTGATTTATACTTTATGACCACATCACAAGGAACTTTCATTAGTGGCTCCTTTTGAAGCTGGTATTGGTAATTTGTGCATGCTGTAAAATTTCATGGATGTGAATGTTCTCATAATCATAGAATTTGACTCTTTTCCTAAACTATTCAAATGTTAGAGGTCTTGATTATAATATAAATTTCATAAAATTATTCAGTTGATTCACAATTTAAACTTTTCTACATGAAGAATTTAACTAATAACATGTCACATTATTCATGTCTCATTGTGTTTAGACTAGTAAACTACTAAAGGAAATTCTATGATAGATATGACATAGTAATTACAAATGGGAGATTCTCAATAAGGAAATAACAAAGGAAATGGAAAAAATGTTAGAACTTATAACCCGTGGACATTAGAATGTATCCAGATGTATTTCGTAAACTATGCAATATTATTAGGGAGAAAGCAGTTTTACAAGATACAAGATTTATTTGTATTGAAGAAATGGTTGCAACTTTTCTACTTATTGTCGGTTAAAATTCTCGATATTGTTTAACTCGTGAGACTTTTGGTCGATCCCATTTTGTTACTAGTAGAAATTTTAACAAAGTCTTGAAGGCTTTGAACACACTAGCACATCAAATGATGGCTAAACCTGGAACCACAATGTGAAGCCCTAAAAATAGGTCCACACAACCCATTCTGAGTTGCCAAATACATGGTACATAAATCAAATACAACTTCATTAATACAACTGTCGTGCAAAATACGACAACACATACACTGTGAGTTTTAATACAAATATTGTCTCGTAGACAATATTCAAACTCAAATAAAGTTCTTGCTACAATTATTGTCACACTATTTTATAAAATAATGAGAAATACTATAATAACTATCTTGGACCATTATTCCACTCCTCGACTAGTCCTAGCTACATTCTCGATTCTTGAGAAGAACAATGGAATCAAAAGGAAAAGGGTGAGCTCAACCAGTCCAGTAAAGAATATTATGACTAAGATAATGAAAAAAAATTATCCTTAGTCCTCAACAGTGAAAAATCTAATATAATACAATAGATAACAAGTTTTAGATCAACAACTGTAGTGGAAATAACAATCCATTAGAAGAGTCAAGTAGAGTATGATATCTACTATCTTCTATGATTTTAAAAGTCCATCATCAATATTTTAGCCCTATAACACCAATAAATAAATGTTTCAAATCAACAAATTATCCATTCACTACGGGCCAAAGATATTCATTTATATCACAACTGTGACGCCCCCAAAATAGGTATACATCACCCATCTTGAGTCGTCAAATACATGGTACAGAAATCAAATACAAACTTCTTTAATACAACTGTCGTGTAAAAATACGACAAAACACAGTTGAGTTTTTACATGAATATTATCTTCTAGATAATATCCAAACTCAAATTCAATCCTCATTACATTTATTATCACACTAAGTAGTGAGGACTGCTAAAACAACCATCTCAGATCATCACTCTGTTCCCCGACTAGTCTCGGCTACGTTCTCATTTTCTGAAGAGAACAATGAAAGCAAAAGGGTGAGCTCAACTAGATAATGCAGAATAAGTTATCATCAGCCTTCAACAGTGTTAAACTGATAAAATATAATAAACATCAAGTTTAACTGCAACGAAACAAGCAATCCATTAGAAGAGTCAAGTAGAGCATGATATCTACTATCTCCTACGATTTAAAAAAGTTTTTCATCAACTTTATTGCTGAGACTCAGCTTAATAAATAAACCACATCATCGAATCTTGACGAACGAATTGTTTGAGTTGTGATTCTTGGGACAGAATCCTTGTAAGGAGGGAAGGATGTAACAATCCAAGATTTTATTTATAATTTAAAATATTTATTAAATTAAATAAATATTTTATTGATGAATTTGTTGTTTTGTAATTTAAAATATTTCTTAAATTAAATAAGTGTTCTATTTATGTGGTTGTTATTAGTAGGTATGCGTGAATTAAATTTATTAGATAACACTCTAATAAATAATTTATTGATGTGATTGTTGTTATTAAATATTTATAAATTAAATTTATTAGATAATATTCTAAATTAAATTAATTTATAATTTAGAGAGTTGTAATATAACATGAGATGTTATATTGTTGTTTTAATTTAATAATTTAAAGTGGTATGTTAAATTATTAAGTAAAGTTATAATGAGATTATAATTATGAGATATTTGTTTAAGTGAAATATGTATTTACAATATAGTATGTGTAATTAATTTATTTGACTAATGTTGGATATGGAAATTTTTATTAAAATAAATTAAAGGAGTTTAATTTAGTTTTGACCAAACAAAGCTTAAAAATATTAAGTCTTTATTTTAAAGATTTTTTGCCAAACAAAGTCTTATGACTTTTAGATTTTTAAATTTTAAATTTTAATTATAATAATAATATAAATAAAATAATAAATATAATATATTTATAACCTAAGCGTTATATCTATAACTGATATTCTAATAACTAGACGTATTAAGGTTATCAGTTTTTTTTATGTATACACTTAAGTGTGTATTAGTTTTGCGTGAATTGTCTTTTAGCCTAAGAGGAGGAGAAGTTCAGAGAAGCTTGAGAGGGTTGAGAGTATTGAGAGAGACCTATGGATTTCTAAGCATTTTCAGTGTTTAACATAGAGGATTACAAGCTAAGTGAAGGTAATTTTACATAACCATTAGAATTATATATATATATATATATATATATATAAGTTTACGACAAAATTTTATACTATGTGAATTTCATTTGTTTTTCGAATTGTTGTTATATAACCTGTTTATGGTGATTGCATATAATTATGATGCTAGAGTATATAGTTAGGCAAGAATTCGTATGCTAATTACAGTTAAAAGTAGAAAATTTTGACAGTATATGTGTGTTCTTATACATGACTTATGACAGTAACAAATTTGATGGTTAAAGTGTAAATGAATTGTAAAAAAATTGAACTGTGAATTGTTAATTGGGTATGAAATAAAGAGAACTTAGTTCAAAAGAATCGAAGTGGTGTATCATTATGATTATAGTGTTCTCTGTGTCAAGAAGTATCAAAAATGGAGTTTTTGGTTTTAAAATATGCTATTCTAGTATTTAATTTTTCTAGAATTATGGTTTAAGTTGTGTTAATTTAGTGTTTGTATGCTTGATGAAGTTTATGTGTAATTTGCATAAGTTATACATGTTAATTGGTGTTAGAAATTAAGACATAACTTTGTTCTGTGTTTTATTTTAGGGTGTTCTGTAATTCGGAGCCCCAACACCAAATTTCGCGCCCCAACGCCAAATTTCACGCCTCAGTGCCAAAAATAGGCCAGAAGTTCGCGCCCCAGCACTAGAAAAGTGGTTTGGGTCGGACAATTTTGACCTCTTGTAATAAAATGGCCATAACATTTTCATATGAACTCTGATTGAGGTGATTCAAGATGATTTAGAAAGAGGACGAATAGACCTATAACTTTTATTCTTTAAGGTTTTCAATTTGAAATCGTTATTAAAAGTCAAAATGGTCATCTTTAGGACTATTATGTATTTGGAATCAATAGGAGGGCGTCGCGATGCGCGAATGCAAGTGCAATCCTTTGTGTATTAGTATAACTTAATGTTAACATGTTGGACATGTAATAGGATGTTGTATCAAGTTGTTAATGTGTATGTGGTGCAATGACATGATCACTTAAGTAGTTTTAATAAAGCTAAAAAGTAATGTTCATGAAAAGATGCGATGTTATTTAAACTTAAACTTACTTAGTAGCTATACTAAAAGTAAGAAAGCAACTCATGAAGGTAATGTTAGTGTAACTAATGTGTATTGTCAATACATATGGTATGTGTAGGACTTGGGGTGAACGTGAGTAGTGATTGTTTAACCTACACACGAGGCAAGTTCCCTAACCTTTGCTACTATATTATTCAGCAAGGTTACTTTTCACTGTTATGTTATACTTATGCAAATTCTCTATTTCTAATATCTTGTTTAACTATTTATTGTCATGCAAGTTCTTTAACCCTCATTTATTGTTGAGCAAGTTAGTTAATCTTTGTTTATTTATTCCAATCGAGATTACCTTGGTTATTCAAAGTCTGTACTCATTTATTGTTGAGCAAATTTGTTAATCTTTATCTCTTTATTCAAAGTTTGTATTATTATTGTAAGAAGTGTGTTAATTCAGCTACTAATAACTGTTGTTTGATCTTCGTTCTTCAATATCATTGTATTATCTTACGTTATTGTACCGAACTCTAAGTTGCTTAGCGATTCTTTACCAATTCAACTAATCCTTAGTTGATGAATGTTCTAAATTCTAAATTACCCTTGAAGTCTACCCAAACCAAACTTCATTTGGTTTGTTTATGTACTCACACAACTTTGAAAGCATGTTGTCAATGATAACATTTGTTCAACTTAGAAATTATTATTACTCTAGCCCTTATTGTTTCACCGATATACCTTGTTCATGAAGATATTATAATCAAACCCTTGAATAGTTATTGGTTCCTATTTGATTCAACCAGTACTTGGTTGATGAGCGTTCTAAAAATCTAGACTTCCTTTGAAGTTAATTCCCAACCAAACTTCCTTTAGTTCGGAACCTGATAATCTAAGTTGAGATGAACAACCCTATTTCTGGGGATTATTTTAGAGCTTCGCAATAGCGTTAAAATGTTTGCGTTATACATAGTACAAAGGGCTGATCACCTAGAGTACGGAATGATGGTCCATATAGTCATTTAGACTATTAAAGGTTACAGTAGAAACACCTGTGAACCTAGGACATATATGATGATTATAGTCTTTTAGACTGTTAATGGTTAAAGTAGAAATACTTGTAAACCTAAAATAGAGTTCGTGGTCTTGTGACCCTCAATATATTCTTTGATGTTGTTATCTATTGTTAACTTAAACATTCATTATTCCTTTGAACTCGTAGTTGTTGAATTAATTTTCTAGTTCCGGTAAGAATACTTTACCATTGAAAGCTCAGTTAATTGTCATTCATAAAACGTTATTGTATATTATCCTTCTTGTGGACAATTGTTTGCTCACTCTTGCACAAAAAATTGCAGATGAAGTTACGAAGTTTGAAAAGCTTTATACAAGCAAAGGCAAGGACAAAGTGCTTGATTAGACGACAAAGTTTAATTTATATTTTATTTATGAAACTTATGTAATGGATTTAGTTATAATCATGTTTTAATTTTTTGTGAATGATTGTAATAAAGGTTAGATGACCTGGGATTTATTTTAGATGATGTAACCCTTTAATGGGAGATTAATTGTTTAAACTTTTGAGTTTAATTATATCCTTTGTTTATGGGTAGTTAGTTATGATTTATTTGGACAGTGAACACCAAATCTGTAGGGTTGAAGTGCCCAGATTTGGGGGTGTCACAAGTTGGTATTAGAGCCTTAGATTATAAACCTTAGGTTACCAAATCTTAGGCTATAACCTTTTAGGAGATCGAAAATATAGAGGTGATAAACTCTTATCGAGTTGTTAAGAGGAAGTAATAAAATACTTATGTGTTTATGTGTTAATGATTTATGTGCTCACAAGTACTTAGGAGTAGCAAGTATTATACACATTTAAGTCGTGGGGTTGTTAAAATTTGTTGTTGAGAAATGAGAAGGTCTAGCGGTAAAGCACCAATGCCACATTAGCGCAAGAAGATGTCGCGACTCAAGACCTTACTGCATAATTTGCAGATGTAGAGTGGATATTAGCTCATTCAGAATATTAAAGAGGATAATTATTAGCTGAGAATGAGATTGCGTAGGAATGACTGGGAAAAAAAGTCAGCAAAGCATGCGAGAGCTGAAGACACGAGGGTGAAGGCTTCTAAACGAATAGATCGTGTTGAAGACAAGTTGAAGAAGGCCAAGTGAATGATGGAACTTAGAATTTAGTATTCTATTTTCTATATAGGTTGAGATTTATTTTTGGTATGTGATAGATCGTCAATGGTTCATATCATGGAGCAAGATCGCAATGAAGTTATACAATGTGGAATGTTCTTGTAGATTGCAAGAAAAACATTAAGATTATTTATAAATCACGATGAAAATTAATAAAATATAAATCCTGACTTTTGAAATAAATTGTGAGATATGATGAAGTAATCCTAAAATTTTATTATTACAGTTATAAATAGCAGTGAGGTTATTTTATGATGTGGCGATGTAATAAATGAATAAATACATTGTTATTTATTGTCTATAAGTGGTTAAGATAAGTTTGAAAATTTTAATATGTGTGTGAACGATGATCTAATGGTATAAGTTTTAAACAGTAAGATGCCGCCTAGAAGAAGATAACAACGTCAGCAGGGACCCAAGGAATATGCATACAATAGGGAAGCTAACACAAATCCAGTGCCACAATTGGTGAATTTTTTGGTGGGAGCACTGGCAAATCAACTGAATTTCTGGCTATACAATCAAATCTCGATGTTCCAACCAAATTCGTTTACAACAGAGCTGGAAAGAACGATTGATGTAGACGAGGAAGGTAATACGCTGGCATACAATCAAGAGCAGAGGAGAAGGAAGAGTGCAGATGATAAGGTGGATGATAGTTATACCGGTAACACCTGGAAAAGAAAGTGGGACAATAATATTAACGCTGAAAATCAGCAAGGGAAGGAAAAGAAGAAGGTGGAGGCGTGTAGCAACTACGGAAAGAAACATGTAGGTGTTTGTTTGAAGGGAAAAAGGGTGTGCTTTAATTGTGGTTTGAAGGGCCACATTGCACCAAAGTGTTCAAGACCGAGGAAGGAAGCCTGCTTCACGTGTGGATCGAAGGAGCACTTGGCTCGAGAGTGCCCAAAGAAAGCAGTAGGAAAAGCAAGTGGAAACAAAGGGGGCAGTGGTAAACTGGTTATTGTAGAATCAGCTCCGCTGAGTCGACCAACTGAATAATCAACCAACATGACAATCCAGGAAGTAATGCAAGGTATGGTTCCGATTAGTTATCTATACGGTAACGTGTTATTTAATTCATGTGATACTTGTTAATTTATGCCTGATGATTTAGTTTAGAAACTAGATTCGCTTCGAGAAAAGTTAGATTATTCCCTAAATATAGAAAGTGTGAATATTGATTCTTTTAAGTTGATGTGTAGAATTTATGTATTGGAATTAATATGGCACCTGTGATGTCTCTACCAGATAATACAGGAATGTTGTGTTGTATAGCAACACATCCTATAATATACTATGCTGTGTGTTTAGGCAGAGCGATAGAGTCATTTCTTATGTATCGTGTCATTTAAAATTTTTATGTCAAAGGATATCCGACTCATGATTCGGAGCTAGAGCTGATAGTGGTTGCCCTGAGGATTTAATGATATTACTTTTGGATAGTAGTGTGAGATATAAACAAACCATAAGTGTCTAAAGTATATAGGGGTATTTAAGCCTGCATTGAAGTGATAGTAGGAGTTGATCACGGATTGTGAATGCAAAATCCTAAACGATCGTGGTTGCTGACGTCTTAAGAAAAAAAAAGTAGTAGTTATTCTTGTTAACTGTGCAAGATGGGTTCATAATAGAAATGACTAATTTGTGGTAGGAGGTAAGATATATGAAAAGTCAGAGGAGAAGCTATTCAGATGGAAAATCGTACAGCTTTGTTGGATAGGGTAAAGGAAGAGTAGCTCCAAGATGAAGTTGTCAAATTCATAATCGATACTGAAAGATAGTTGAAAGTAGAAGGAAGAAACTAGGTTTCGCTAATGATAGGAATTGAAAATGAAGTTTTGCATAAAATTTATATATTGAATAAACTAGGAAGCACGAAAATATATACTGCCATCGATAATACTATTTGTGGCATGATATGGTGATAGAGTTTATAGTATGTCAAAGTTATCATATTACTTATCGATCAGTGTGCGAAGTTATATGTTAACGAAATTGTTTTAAGACACGGTGTTTCAGTGTCAATTGTGTCAAATTTTCACGATTCATATCGAATTTTCAAAAAGGGTTTGCAAGAACGTATGGAACGCAATTAGAAATAAGTATGTCATATTGTTTGCAAATCGATTGTCAAACTAAAAAGAAATCCGGACATCGGAAGGCATGCTAAGCGCACGAGAAGTTTTTGATAACGTCATACGAGGAATCCACATTGAGCAAGTTATGGGCAAGTTAAAAATAATTGAAGAATAAGGTAATGTTCAGTGGGATTTCAACTGAGGACTCATATGGTGACTAAGTCGTACAAACTTTTGTATGGGAAAAGATTTTGTGCATATACTTGGTTTATCACATTGATAATCATTGGAATATTGGTATCGCGCTATCCATGTATATATGGTGGAAAGGTGATTCTTTTCTCATGTATATATTTGATAGTTAGATGTTATTAGGATTAGGTTCGGTTCTTAAAACTAAAGCATATGGTAAGTTCGTGACTCATAATCATATGGTATGTTTTGAACCCTTCAGCGAATGGACACCTATGGTCTGACTAGGATAAGTTCCTAAACTCATATGCTTGTGGCAAGTTCCTGAATTTCTAAAGTGTGGTAAGTTTGATGAACTATAGTGGGTATAAAGCGGTTATAATATTGGAAGCATTGATGAACTTGAAAAGATAGTTTAGAGGTAGCCTTACCTCTACAGTAGAGCGCATTCGCAATGTTTTTCATGTTTCGGTGATATGATCAAACAAGCTCGACTCCAATCATGTGAGCAAGTACGAACCGTTATGGTTGTTCTACTAGGAGATTACTATCCAGATAGTCGATATGAAAGAACAAGTGCTCAGGGATAAGGTGATACCTTCTGTGAAGGTGATTTGGAGAAACCACAATGTCGAAGAGGCAACGTGGGAACTCGAAGCTGAAATGATGAAGAATTACCCTAAGTTATTTGTTTAGTCTGTGTCTTCGATTCTGGGGACATAATCTTTGTAAGGAGGGAAGAATGTGACGATTTGATTGTTTGAGTTGTGGTTCTGGGGACAGAATCCTTATAAGTAGGGAAGGATGTAACAATCCGAAAATTCAAATTATAATATTAAATATTTATTGAATTATAAAAATATTTATTTGATGTGTTTATTATTGAAATTGATGAAATAAAATTTTTATTATTGATGTGGTTATTATTATTAAATATTTATGAATTAAATTTATTAGATAATATTCTAAATTAAATTAATTTATAATTTAGAGAGTTGTAATATAACATGAGATGTTATATTGTTGTTTTAATTTAATAATTTATAGTGGTATGTTAAATTATTAAGTAAAGTTATAATGAGATTATAATTATGTGATATTTGTTTAAGTGAAATATGTATTTAAAATATAGTATGTGTAATTAATTTATTTGACTAATGTAGGATATGTAAATCTTTATTAAAATAAATTAAAGGAGTTTAATTTAGTTTTGACCAAACAAGGCTTAAAAATATTAAGTCTTTATTTTAAAGACTTTTTGCCAAACAAAACCTTATGACTTTTGGATTTTTAAATTTTGAATTTTAATTATAATAATAATATAAATAAAATAAATTAAATAATAAATATAATATATTTATAACCTAAGCGTTATATCTATAACTGATATTCTAATAACTAGACGTATTAAGGTTATTAGTTTTTTTTATCTATACGCTTAAGTGTGTATTAGTTTTGTGTGAATTGTCTTTTAGCCTAAGAGGAGGAGAAGTTCAGAGAAGCTTGAGAGGGTTGAGAGTATTGAGAGAGATCCTAAGGATTTCCAAGCATTTTTAGTGTTTAACAAAGAGGATTGCAAGCTAAGTGAAGGTAATTTTACATAACCATTAGAATTATATATATATATATATATATATATATATAAGTTCACGACAAAATTTTATACTCTGTGAATTTCATTTGTTTTTCGAATTGTTGTTATATAACCTGTTTATGGTGATTGCATATAATTATGATGTTAGAGTATATAGTTAGGCAAGAATACTTATGCCAATTACAGTTAAAAGTAGAAAATTTTGACAGTATATGTGTGTTCTTATACATGGCTTATGATAGTAACAAATTTAATGGTTATACGTATTGTAAAAAATTGAACTGTGAATTGTTAATTGGGTATGAAATAAAGAGAACTTAGTTCAAAAGAGTCAAAGTGGTGTATCGTTATGATTACAGTGTTCACTGTGTCAAGAAGTATCAAAAATGGAGTTTTTGGTTTTAAAATATGCTATTCCAGTATTTAATTTTTCTAGAATTATGGTTTAAGTTGTGTTAATTTAGTATTTGTATGCTTGGTGAAGTTTCTGTGTAATTTGCATAAGTTATACATGTTAATTGGTGTTAGAAATTAAGACATAGCTTTGTTTTGTGTTTTATTTTGGGGTGTTCTGTATTTCGGAGCCCTAACGCCAAATTTCGCGCCCCAGCGCCAAATTTCACACCTCAGCGCCAAAAATAGGCCAGAATTTCACGCCCTGGCGCTGGAATTCGCGCCCCAGCGCTGGAAAAGTGGTCTGGGTCGGATAGTTTTGACCACCTGTAGTAAAATGGCCATAACTTTTTCATACGAATTCCGATTGAGGAGATTCAATATGATTGGGAAAGAGAACGAATAGGAATATAACTTTTATTCTTTAAGGTTTTCAATTTGAAATCATTATGAAGGTTCAAAATGGCCATAATTAGGACTGTTGTGTATTTGGAGCCAATCGGAGGGCGTCGAGATGCACGAATGCAAGTACAATCCTTTGTGTATTAGTATAATTTAATGATAACATGTTGGACATGTAATAGGATGTTGTATCAAGTTGTTAATGTGTATGTGGTGCAATGGCATGATCACTTAAGTAGTTGTAAAAAAGCTAAAAAGTAATGTTCATGAAAATATCTGATGTTATTTAAACTTAAACTTAGTTAGTAGCTATACTGAAGTAAGAAAGTAACTCATGAAGGTAATGTTAGTGTAACTAATATGTATTGTCAATACATATGATATGTGTAGGACTTGGGGTGAACGTGATTAGTTATTGTTTAACCTACGCACGAGGCAAGTTCACTAACCTTTGCTACTTTATTATTCAACAAGGTTACTTTTCACTGTTATGTTATACTTATGCAAATTCTCTATTTCTAATCTCTTGTTTAACGATTTATTGTCATGCAAGTTCTTTAACCCTCATTTATTGTTGAGCAAGTTAGTTAATCTTTGTTTATTTATTCCAATCGAAATTGCCTTGGTTATTCAAAGTCTGTACTCATTTATTGTTGAGCAAGTTAGTTAATCTTTATCTCTTTATTCAAAGTTTGTATTATTATTGTAAGAAGTGTATTTATTCAGCTACTAATAACTGTTGTTTGATCTTCGTTCTTCAATATCATTGTACTATCTTACGTTATTGTACTGAACTCTAAGTTGCTTAGCGATTCTTTACCAATTCAACTAATCCTTAGTTGATGAATGTTCTAAATTCTAAATTACCCTTGAAGTCTACCCAAACCAAACTTCCTTTGATTTGTTTATGTACTTACACAACTTTGAAAGCATGTTGTCAATGATAACATTTGTTCAACTTAGAAATTGTTAATACTTTAGCCCTTATTGATTCATCGATATACCTTGTTCATGAAGATATTATAATCAAACCCTTGAATAGTTAGTCGTTTCTATTTGATTCAACCAGTACTTGGTTGATGAGCGTTCTAAAAATCTAGACTTCCTTTGAAGTTAATTCCTAACCAAACTTCCTTTGGTTCAGAACCTGATAATCTAAGCTGAGATGAACAACCATATATCCTGGGATTATTTTAGAGCTAAGCAATAGCGTTAAAATGTTTGCGCAATACATAGTACAAAGGGCTGATCACCTGGAGTACGAAATGATGGTCCATATAGTCGTTTAGACTGTTAAAGGTTACAGTAGAAACACCTGTGAACCTAGGACATAGATGATGATTATAGTCTTTTAGACTGTTAAAGGTTAAAGTAAAATACTTGTAAACCTAGAATAGAGTTCGTGGTCTTGTGACCCTCAGTATATTCTTTGATGTTGTTATCTATTGTTAACTTAAACGTTCATCGTTCCTTTGAACTCGTAGCTATTGAATTAATTTTCTAGTTCCGGTAAGAATACTTACCATTGAAAGCTCAGTTAATTGTCATTCATAAAACGTTATTGTATATTATCCTTCTTGTGGGCAATTGTTTGCTCACTCTTGCACAAAAAAATGCAGATGAAGTTACGAAGTTTGAAAAGCTTTATACAAGCAAGGGCAAGGTCAAAGTGCTTTATTAGACGACAATGTTTAATTTATATTTTATTTATGAAACTTATGTAATGGATTTAGTTATAATCATGTTTTAATTTTCCGCGAATGATTGTAATAAATGTTATATGACCCGGGATTTATTTTAGATGATGTAACCCTTTAATGAGAGATTAATTGTTTAAACTTTTGAGTTTAATTATATCCTTTGTTTATGGGTAGTTAGTTATGATTTATTTGGACAGTGAACACCAAATCTGTGGGGTTGAAGTGCCCAAATTTGGGGGTGTCACAAGTTGGATGTAACAATCTGAAAATTGAAATTGTAATATTAAATATTTATTAAATTATATAAATATTTATTTGATGTGTTTATTATTGAAATTGATGAAATAAAATTTTTATTATTGATGTGGTTATTATTATTAAATATTTATGAATTAAATTTATTAGATAATATTCTAAATTTAATTAATTTATAATTTAGAGAGTTGTAATATAACATGAGATGTTATATTGTTGTTTTAATTTAATAATTAAAAGTGGTATATTAAATTATTAAGTAAAGTTATAATGAGATTATAATTATTTGATATTTGTTTAAGTGAAATATGTATTTAAAATATAGTATGTGTAATTAATTTATTTGACTAATGTTGGATAGGGAAATCTTTATTAAAATAAATTAAAGGAGTTTAATTTAGTTTTGACCAAACAAGGCTTAAAAATATTAAGTCTTTATTTTAAAGACTTTTTGCCAAACAAAATCTTATGACTTTTGGCTTTTTAAATTTTGAATTTTAATTATAATAATAATATAAATAAAATAAATTAAATAATAAATATAATATATTTATAACCTAAGCGTTATATCTATAACTGATATTCTAATAACTAGACGTATTAAGGTTATTAATTTTTTTTATCTATACGCTTAAGTGTGTATTAGTTTTGTGTGAATTGTCTTTTAGCCTAAGAGGAGGAGAAGTTCAGAGAAGCTTGAGAGGGTTGAGAGTATTGAGAGAGATCCTAAGGATTTCCAAGCATTTTCAGTGTTTAACAAAGAGGATTGCAAGCTAAGTGAAGGTAATTTTACATAACCATTAGAATTATATATATATATATATATATATATAAGTTCACGACAAAATTTTATACTCTGTGAATTTCATTTGTTTTTCGAATTGTTGTTATATAACCTGTTTATGGTGATTGCATATAATTATGATGTTAGAGTATATAGTTAGGCAAGAATTCGTATGCTAATTACAGTTAAAAGTAGAAAATTTTAACTGTATATGTGTGTTCTTATACATGGCTTATGATAGTAACAAATTTGATGGTTAAAGTGTATACGTATTGTAAAAAATTGAACTATGAATTGTTAATTGGGTATGAAATAAAGAGAACTTAGTTCAAAAGAATCAAAGTGGTGTATCATTATGATTACAGTGTTCACTATGTCAAGAAGTATCAAAAATGGAGTTTTTGGTTTTAAAATATGTTATTCTAGTATTTAATTTTTCTAGAATTATGGTTTAAGTTGTGTTAATTTAGTATTTGTATGCTTGGTGAAGTTTCTGTTTAATTTGCATAAGTTATACATGTTAATTGGTGTTAGAAATTAAGACATAGATTTGTTACGTGTTTTATTTTGGGGTGTTCTGTAATTTGGAGCCCCAGCGCCAAATTTTGCGCCCCAGCGCCAAATTTCGCACCCCAGAGCCAAATTTCGCGCCTCAGCACCAAAAATAGGCCAGAAGTTCGTGCCCCAATGCTACTGTCTCGCGCCCCAACGCTGGAAAAGTGGCCTGGGTCGCACAGTTTTGACCTCTTGTAGTAAAATTGCCATAACCTTTTCATACAAACTCCGATTGAGGTGATTCAAGATGATTCAGAAAGAGGACGAATAGGCCTATAACTTTATTTTATAAGGTTTTTAATTTGAAATCATTATAAAGGGTCAAAATGGCCATCTTTAGGACTATTGTGTATTTGGAGCCAATCAGAGTGCGTCGGGATGATCGAATGCAAGTAAAATCATTTGTGTATTAGTTTAATTTAATGATAACATGTTGGACATGTAATAGGATGTTGTATCAAGTTGTTAATGTGTATGTGGTGCAATGACATGATCACTTAAGTAGTTGTAATAAAACTAAAAAGTAATGTTCATGAAAAGATGTGATGTTATTCAGCAAGGTTACTTTTCACTGTTATGTTATACTTATGCAAATTATCTATTTCTAATATCTTGTTTAACGATTTATTGTCATATAAGTTCTTTAACCCTCATTTATTGTTGAGCAAGTTAGTTAATCTTTGTTTATTTATTCCAATCGAGATTACCTTGGTTATTCAAAGTCTGTATTCATTTATTGTTGAGCATTTTCTTTAATCTTTATCTCTTTATTCAAAGTCTATATTATTATTTTAAGAAGTGTGTTAATTCAGCTACTAATAACTGTCATTATTGTAAGAAGTCTGTATTATTATTGTAAGAAGTTCCTGGAGGCACGACAAATATCTAGAAGGGGGGGTTGAATAGATAATTAAAACCTTTTCTTTTAACTTATTTAGGATGATGATAATCAGTGCACAACTGAATGAGTATTTAATTCGCCTTCTGTTAGATATCTTGAGTTAATGAGAGTGAGGTAGTTATGACATTTATAGCAGATATAGCAGTTATAATGAACACAGTAATTTTTAAGTGGTTCAGAGCACTTAAAGTTCCTAATCCACTCTTCTACTCCTTGAGTAGGAAATTTCACTAAGGATGTCTGTTACACTTCTTGAATCTCATAGATTCCTTCTAGACTAGCAGTCTAGGTACTTCTTAGTTCACTCTTGAACTCTTCAAGTCCAGCAGACTTGATTTCTCACAGTTCACTTAGAACTATTCAAGTCCTGCAGACTTGGTTCTCTTACTTCAGTTGATTGAAATGTTGTTTAGATCGTGACTGATGCTACTCAGTTGCTATTAAGCACTAGTTCGAAAGAACTGAGTAGCTGAGCAAGCTTTCCCTTTTTCTCAGATCGTAGAGTTGAGCGTTGAGTGTTCTTGTGTGTTTTTGGTCAATGCTTGTCTAATTTTCTGATCTGTCTTTGATCTGTATATATATGATCTTGAAATCTATCCGTTGAAGTCATCTGATGAGCCATTAAATGCGTTTGACATTTCTGAGCTTTGATGGAGACTTTTTTGTACATCTTCTGAATTGCACTCTGGCCCACTAACACAACAGACTGCTTTCTTACCTAACACCTCAAAAGGTGTTTTCCTCTGCCCAATGGTCCTTTTCTTAGCTTCTTGAATACTTCTCTTTTTGATCAATACTAAGGATATCTTTTGTACCGTTGGGACTGGTGAGAACTTCAACGCTCAAAACCCATTCCATATTTGTTGGAGTCTATCTTCAAATGAACGATATGGCTTGATGTTTCTGACCCAAGGCAGATGATACTCTACTATCCATATCGTAGTGTCTTGCTATATTTATGCTTGCTCTTAAAAGAACACTTTTGTTTCTCGTAAGAATTTGCATACTACAATCTTTTCACACGACGATCATCACTTGCTCGTCTTACAGACTCTGCATTTCCGAAAGCACACTACGATTTCTGAGTTAGCTTCGCCAAATGTCTGGACCACTCTATGATTTTCTGAAGAGGCCCTTCAAGGAAGATACACTATGATCATTTTAGCACTACGATCTTGCCTTCGATTCTTCATTCTGTTGATCAGCCAGATAGACTACTATTCTCTTCAAAGCCTATCTATTTCTTTTTAGCCATAGATCAACCTAACATATTTGATCTCTTTATCTATACAAGTGAATATTAAAGGCTAAGATCAACCTAACAATTTTGATCTATCACTAAGTCCTTGTACATATATTACTCGAAGGACTTTACACATAATCATGAGCATTTACTTTAAAAATCAAATCATAATATGCATTCTTACAACAATCTCCCCCTATTTGATGTTGACATAACCAAGGAGATTCGTTGTCATGATTATTAAATTTTATATGCGGTTGCAGTAAAGTAAACATGACTTAGTATTTAAGTGAGCATCTAAAATTTCTAGAGAATAAGCATGAATTTATTGATGTACGGAGACAGATATTACATTTAAGATTGACTACATCAATACAACTTGAAATCCAACTTATCTCTATTTCTTTGGTCTTTTGCTTGTTGGAGGATTTGCATATTCCTCAACTCTCCTCTTTCTGCTTGCTTCATCTCTTCTGGCCAAATCTTCCAGCTCACTTGGGCTTATTCTAGGATTGTGATCATGCTTATTCATGAATGCAGGATCTCCAATTGGCATTCTTAGGCCTGTTGTTGTCACCACATGAGAGTTGGCAGTTGTCCCTTGACTCCTTAATGGTTGAGCCATTAAAATTTCCTGCTGATCAGATCGTTTAGTCTGATGGCTGGATCTTGGAGTCTGCTGAGTGATTTGCCTTGCAGCAGGGTTCCTCAAGGCTTGAGTTTGTAATTGTCCTCTGCCTCTGCCCTTGCCTCCCTGATCTCCTTTGCCTTTATTCTCCCCCTTTATGTCAGTATCAAGGGTTCAAATGTCTTCGGAGAGGCGAGTCACTCCTTGGACAAGTTCGTGAAGTTGACTCTGAGTGTGAGCAATGTCTTCTCAATTTTTGATGATCAGAGCTTCATATCGAGCTTCCCGTTGTTGAAGAGCGGCCAGTATGTTATCAGTCTATTGACTTTGGCTGACGTAAAATTGTTAGAACTCTCTTACTGCAGTTTGCAGATTGAGGAAGCTCTCCATCATTAGTTTATTTTGGGCGTCCTGAGTGGACTGTAAAACAAGAACAACATCTCTATGTCTTTTGGCTGATAGAAAATGAATTTCATCCCTGTCCTTTATGCTCTGAACCATTTCCTTGATGATTTCTTCCAGTATTTTAGAAAGTTCAGAGCTTAGGGAGAGTGGAATATTGTTTGCAGCATTGATCATTGATGTTAATCTTAGCTGAATAAGAGCAGTATGATCTTCAAGACTTTCATCGAGTTCCTTGACCACTTTCGTAGACATTGTTGACAGATCACCCTTTGTGGACAATTCTGAAAGAATTTCATCCAATTGGGGAAATTTTGAGGAGGGAGGTGATGTGCCTTTGAATTTATCTTGCACAGAGTAGAGGGCAAGATCAAGATTGAAGAATTCGTTATTGGACGAGGAGGGAATATCCGAGGGAGGAGCCTGGGTTTGGATGTTTAATGTTGGTGGCTCTACGATATGAGGTATAGATTCTACAATGGGGTTAGAGTCAGTGATCGTAGAGATGATAGGTTGTAGGAGAATTAGGGAGTTGATCTTATTTGGTTCCTCAGTTACAGAATTTTGGGATTCTGCAACCGGAAATTAATTCAATGGATAAAGAATCACTTCCAACCATTGTGGGATTTCATAAAATTGATTGAATGAGGCTGATGGAAAATGATTAACTCTGAAAAGAGTTGGGATAGATAGTATCTCAAGTTTGTTCTTTGAGGAGGAATTGTTGGTGAGAAGATTCTTGGCAAAATTGAATTTTCCTGGGAATCCATTGGCTAGTACTGAGATAGCAGGATATTCTTTGAAACTCCAGAACATGTGATCCCAAGAGTTCAGAATTTGAGCTCGGTGGAAGGGCATCATAGGAAGATATGCAAATTGTTGCTCATAGTTAGCTCTTCTATGCCCATCAATGCCTACAACTATGATCTCAATCTCATCATCTTCTTCTCTGTTGTCACTGGATTATTCCATTATGTCAATGGCTTTATGATGTTCTTGCACTGGTTCTTCATTATCTCCTTCAGAAGTCTCTTTTTCTGCTATGGAGGTGTCATGATCCTCCCCCTCAGCTTGATCATCCTTGTGTAAAGTCAATAGCTCCCCCTCAACTGGAGCATCCTTTGGCAGGAGATCTTCAGGCATCTCCCCCTCAGCAGGGGTATCTTCTATCATCAAATCTTTTGGTGTCTCCCCCTCAGCTAGTTCCTTTTTAGCAGACAGTTCTTTGTCTTCCCTCTTTAGAGCTTTCTCATTGACAAGAATATACTTCTTGACCAGTTTCCTTCTTGGCCTTTTAGGCTGTGCCACAGCCTCAGGAATTTTTAGTTTTGTTTTTCAGATCAGCCAAAATATTTGATGCATCTACTTCCTTGTTTGGTCTGGGCTCTACAATCGGAAGAGACTCTACGATCGAAGAGACTGATGGCTTTTTGTT
Organism: Panax japonicus; assembly: GCA_020205505.1. NCBI lineage: Eukaryota > Viridiplantae > Streptophyta > Magnoliopsida > Apiales > Araliaceae > Panax > Panax japonicus. The sequence continues at coordinate 48,256,604 of CM035102.1, read as the reverse complement.
CTTGTGGTTGATCTTACTCATCTTCAGTAGTTGAGATATAGTTGCTCTATCTTCTTCTGCCTCAGCCTGCTGTTCCTTTTTTCTTAGGATCCTTAGAGTCTCAATATCTGAGGACTCTACAGGCTTGTTGGTAGAGGATCCCTGAGGTTCTTCTGTACTTCTAGCTTTCAGTTTTCTTTCACCCTTGTTTTTTCTTACCAAAGCAATGGGTTCTTCCTTGCTAGCTTCTTCCTCTTCTTCCTCAGTTTCTCTGATAACAAACATATTTCCTGGCACTCCTGTTCCCTTTATCTCACCAGTTCGACCACTGGATTCAGACATCATCTTCACATTTTCAGCTGGATTTCTTTTCCAGTTCTCAAATAACTGCTGGGTCATTCGATGATTTGGATTTATGGCTTCTCCTTCATCATCCTCAATTAGGTCACCAAGAGCATCTTGTGGGATAATGCTGATAAATCATCCATAGAGCATCTTCTGTGAGCTCTTTGTTTTTTTTGAGCTGATTAACCATTTTCCAATCCACTCAAGTAATAGAGCCCCATAGTTGAGTTGTATTTTATAACATATGACAGTCATGAGTTTGAGTTGTACCTCATTCACAGAGTTATAACCTGAGCTCTTACAGCATATGCATTTTCTAACAATATCAGCTAGAAACTCATACCTTTTTGGAAACTCCTTCTTTTTGTATCCTTTGACAGAGGGTGATTTCTTGTGATGCATCTTCTTGAGACCCTTATAGAAGTCTATGCCATCTAAGGAAGGATACCCTTTGAATTTGAGGCCTAGGGCTAGATTGATATCTTCAGCCTTTAGCCTGATTTGGACGTTCCTCACTTTTACCGTGATAGTTTTGTTTTCAAATACCTCGTTATTGTAGAACTCTTTTACCAGCTTTGGGTAGATCAATGTGTCCGTACCCAAGGTTTCTTCGAGACCTGCCTTCTTTAGTAGCGACGATGTCTTGTGAAATTGGGGTTCAGCTGATTTAAATTCGTTGAAACATAGTCTGTAGCTGGAGACAACACTGGAAGCTGCCATTGATTTCTTTGTAGGAAGTGAGACTTACTGAGCTTGATACTGATTTAGGGTTTTTGTTTGAGAGAGGAAGAGAGAGATGATCTTTTGAACTTCAAATTTCAAAAAAGACGATTTTAATTTGTACTTGAAACTTCCCTCTCTCTATTTTGCTTAGTGGGACAGGTGTCGAATTTTGCTTGGCTCTATGAATTTTGACAGAGGGATTGTACTGAATTGCCCTTAACTTCTTTTAGGATGATGTATTCTTTAGTGGGACTACGATCGTTGAGATGGTCCTTGGAGTCGTCGAGTCTGTTCTACCATCATTGAGTCTGTGTAGCAGTCGTCGTGTCTGAGCTGTAAACGTAGAGTCTAAATTGCGATCATTGAGTCTGATTAGTAATCGTAGAGTCTGATCAAGTTCTCGTTATGAACCTTTGGTTTAGCATTCTTCTTGGTTTAAGGTAGCTCAAGAAGGGCCAACCTATTGAATGAAACAAAGGTTAGGTTTGTCCTTGAGGCACTTATCAGAGAGAATGCTTTGATTTATGCTTGATCATCATGAGGTGCTCCTTTGGTTTTGTTGATGTAGCTCTGTTATCGTTGAGTCTGTATTATGATCGTTGATTCTGTTCAGCGTTTGTTGAGTTTTATGACACTTTGGCTCTACGATCGTGGACTTCCTTTGATCATGTCTTTGATTTTGAATGTAGCCCTTAAATCTGTATGGTTAGCACAAACTAGAGCACAATATTTCAGGTTTGTAAGTTAAGCATGCCTAGCTCACTTATCAATTTGTTGAATCTGGATTCATCTAGAGGTTTTGTAAAAACACCAGCAAGTTGATTTTCAGTAGGGATATATTGTAAAGATATATTTCCATTTTGTACATGATCCCTAATGAAGTGATATCTTATTTCTATATGATTAGTCCTAGAATGCATGACAAGATTATGAGTTATAGCAATTGCACTTGTGTTATCACAATGAATAGGTATGGATTTGAATTCAAACCCATAATTTGCTAATTGATTTTTCATCCATAGGATCTGAGCACAGTAACTGCCAGCAGCAATGTACCCGGCTTCTGCAGTTGAGGTAGATACTAAGTTTTGCTTCTTGCTAAACCAGGTCACAAGTCTGTTACCTAGTAGTTGACAAGTGCCACTGGTACTTTTTCTATCTATTTTGCAGCCTGCAAAATCAGCATCTGTGTATCCTGTTAGCTCAAATTAGGATTCCTTGGGATACCAAAGCCCTAAGTGGGGTGTACCTTTGAGGTACCTGAAAATCCTCTTTACAGCAGATAAATGAAATTCTTTAGGACAAGCCTGAAATCTAGCACAGATGAATGTTGCAAACATTATATCTGGTCTACTGGCAGTAAGATATAAAAGAGAGCCTATCATACCTCTGTATTGAGTTATATCAATACTTTTACATTTTCATCTTTGTCAAGCTTGGTTGCAGGAGCAATTGGGGTTTTCATGGGAGAAGCTGATTCCATGCCATACTTCTTGAGTAAGTCTTTAATGTACTTGGCTTGGTTTATGAAAATTCCTTCATCAGTCCGCTTTACTTGCAGTCCAAGAAAGAAGTTCAGCTCACCCATCATGCTCATTTCGAATTTGCTCTGCATAAGCTTGGAGAATCTCTTGCATAACTTTTCATCAGTAGAACCAAATATGATATCATCAACATAGATTTGAACTAATAGGACTTTGTCTTTATGCTTTCTAAGGAATAATGTGGTATCTACTCTACCTCTAGTGAACCCATTTTCAATAAAAAAAAAATTCAGTGTTTCATATCATGCTCTAAGTGCTTGTTTAAGACCATATAAGGCTTTGTCTAATCTAAAGACATAATTAGAAAGAGATGGATTGATGAAACTTAGAGGCTTGTCTATATAGACTTCTTCTTGAAGTTCACCATTCAAGAATGTATTTTTGACATCCATCTGGAAGACTTTGAACTTCATGTGAGCAGCAAAGGCAAGGAATATTCTGATGGCTTCTAGTCTAACAACAGGTGAAAATGTCTCATCATAGTCAATGCCTTCTTCCTGAGAGTAGCCCTTGGCTACTAGTCTAGCCTTATTCTTGGTTATCACCCCATCTTCATCCATCTTGTTTCTGAAAACCCACTTGGTTCCAATTACAGGATAGTTCTTTGGTCTTGGAACCAATCTCCAAACTTTTCTTCTCTCGAACTGATTAAGTTCTTCCTGCATGGCCTCTATCCAGTTAGAATCTTCCATAGCATCCTCTATCTTCTTCGGTTCTATTTAAGATAGGAAGCTTAGATAGAAGCATTCATTTTGAGTAGAAGCTCTTGTTTCGACTCTTGTATTCGAATCTCTAATGATTAGATCTTGAGTGTGATCTCTTGCCCATCTGCTTCCTGTTGGAACATCCATTCTTATGTCTTCTTGTCTTAGATCCTCAAGATCTATTTCTTTTTCTTGATGTGGAGGCTCATTGTCTTGCACAGGCCTCTCTATGATCTCATTCCCTTACCCAACAATTTCTCTATCTGGTACTACGATCGTAGTATTGAGCTTGATGATTTTGTTCGTAGTGTCTTCACTGTTGGTCGTAGTGTCTTGGAGCACTATTTTGTCTAAGTCTATTTCATCAAAGACGATGTGAATCGAGACTTCTACACTCAGTGTCTTCTTGTTGAACACTCTGTAAGCCTTGCTGTCTGTGGCATATCCAAGAAAGATTCCTTCATCTGATTTCGGTTGAAACTTTGTCAAGTACTGTTTTCCATTGTTGAGTATGTAGCATGCACAACCAAACACATGAAAGTAGCTGACATTTGGCTTTCTTCCTTTCCAAAGTTCATAAGGAGTCTTCTTAATCGTAGAGTGTATGAGTGATTTGTTCTGAGTATAACATGCAGTGTTGACTGCTTCTGCCTAGAAGTACTCCGGTAGATGAGCTGCAGCTAGTAGAGTCCTTCCAGCCTCTATTAATGTCTTGTTCTTTCTCTCAGCAACTCCATTTTGTTGGGGAGTTCATGGAGCTGAGAAGTTGTGACTAATCCCATTGTCTGTGCAGAACTGATCCATTTCTAAGAAATCGAATTCTCTGCCATGATCACTTCTTACGGCCTTGATTTTCTCTCCTTTCTCATTCATCACCAGCTTAAACATCTTGATCAGTTGGGGGGCTTGTTTCATCTTTTGAGGTTAGAAAGAATACCCATGTAAATCTGGTGTAGTCGTCGACTACGACCAGTGAGTATCTCTTTCCCCCAAGGCTCGTCGTTGGAATTGGTCCAAAAAGATCCATATGTAGTAATTACAGAGGCTTGTCAATTGAGTTGATGGTTTTGCTCTTAAATGAGCTTTTGGTCTATTTCCCAAGTTGACAGGCATTGCAGGGCCTTTCTTTAACGAAGTTGAATTTGGGTAGGCTTGCAACTAGATCTTTTGAAGCTAATTTGGACATGATTTTGAAGTTGAGATGAGATAGTCTTCGATGCCATAGCCAGCTCATTTCTTCAGATACTTTAGCCAAAAAGCATATTGTCTCGTCTGAGCTTAGTTGTCCAAGATTTACTGTGTAGACATTTCCTTCTCTTATTCCGGTTAGCTTTACTACAGATGTCTTCAGGTCTCGGACTTGACATTGATTGTTGATGAATGTTACTTGATGACCCTTGTCACAGAGTTGGCTAATGCTTAGAAGTTTGTGTTGTAGTCCTTCCACATAGGTTACTCTACTGAATGATACTGCACCATTTCTGGCTGAGCCATAGCCTCTTGTCTTACCAGTGCCATTATCTCCAAAGATGACCGAGGGACCCTTACTTCTTTATGTAGTTAGACAGAAGGGCTTTGTTCCCAGTCATGTGTCTTGAACATCCACTATCCAGATACCAGGTTGTGTTCGTGGAGCTCCTTTCCTGAGGTTATATTAAGCCTTTATTTTGGTACCCATATTTGCACGGGTCCTACTATGTTAGTACCCTTGGGGACCCAAATTTGCTTGATTTTGGGTCTCACGTGCATGGAATTATAATGAAAATTCGCAGCCTTGTGACCGACTCTGTGGCATTCAAAGTATTTTATATGATGCATGTTAGTGTGTGTGTGAAAGTTCTTCCTCCGTTTGGACTTTTGTGGGTTATTGGTCATCCTCCTACTAGGCTGATATTCCCTTTTCCATGTGTTCTCTTGTTTCATTAATTGAGAAGAGTATATCTTACTTCTACTGTATCTTCCTGGTTGGTTCGTAGAGTTAATTTTATTGGACTCTACGATCCTTCGAGGTTGATGAGTAGTAGCTAGACCAGCATGAGATCCCTTACTCCTGGGAATATGAATTGAATCAGCTGGGCAGGGTTTGACAGGCTCATCACTCTGTGAGGATTTCACAAATATAATGCCCCTACTTAACCTTGAGGCATCACTCATGCTATTTTCCTTTACTTTTTCCACACATGGCTCTGAGGTAGATTCCCCAAAGCCTAGCCCTGTTCTATCAGAGACGCTTCTCTGATTGGAGATTAAGGAGTCCATGGATGAAGAAGATTTATTCCATGTAGAGATGGTCTTTTCTAGATCCTCAATTTTTGAGGTTAGAATAGACTCTCGTTTTGCACTGAGCTCATTTATTTGTCTCAAGAGATTATTCTCAGCTTCAAGCTTAGAGAAAGAATTAGTACTGAGAAGGGCTGTTTCCAGTTCTTCTTGAACCTTTTCTTTCTCCTTTTGAATAAATGAATAATCCTTAGACAGAACTCTAAACCACTTTATGTATTGGTGTAGATCAGATGTTATGCCATGTAATGCAGTTCTAAGATCATCAATATCTACATCAGGAGAGTTAAAGTCAAATACCTCGTCGATACTTACTTCGTGTATGTTGGAGTTCTGTTTGTCCCTTGCATTTTTGGTCATTAAGCAGAGATTTGCTATTTGAGGATCTTCATCATCCCCAGATTCAGGAGTTGAGTCATTGTCTGAGTCACTCCACGATCCTCCAGCTACAAGGTCTTTTTCTTTCTTCTATGACCCTTTGTTGCCTTTGTATTCTTTCTTTGAATGAGATTTCTTCGTGAGTTCTTCTCTGAGAGGTTTGTTGCAATTTGCAATGAAGTGGTCTGGTTTCTTGCAATTGTAGCATATGTCATTTATTTATTCCTGGCTACTGTAGTTGCTGACTTTTTTCAATTTGTTGGTTTTGCCTCGTCGCATGAACCTTCTTAGTCTTTTCACTAGCATTGCAAGGTCCTCATCATCATCTTCATCGTAGTCAGAATCAACTTCAGTGCTGACTTTGGAGGCATTATTTGTTGCTTTAAGGGCAACACCTTTATCATTCTTTCTTCCTTTAGACAATATTTCTGCTCGCTGTGTCAGCTCCAGTTCGTACGTGAGGAGGTTGCCATATAACTGTTGAACAGTCATTTCATGTAGATTCTTTGATTCTCTGATGGTAGTGGTTTTGGCATCCCACTTGCTTGGTAAAGCTCTCATGAACTTTATGATAAGATCTTTATTTGGATAGACCTTTCCATAGGCTCGTAGAGAGTTGATCAGTACATTAAATCTTTCGTAAGTGGCAGTAACTTTTTCTCCTTGAACATGAGCGAATATCTCATATTGCTGAGTCAAAAGAGATTGTTTGTTTTCTCTGACTTCTTCTGTTCCTTCATGCATAATGAGCAGTGCTTCCCAAACCTCCTTTGCTGTTTTTCCGTTGACCACGTTTTCAAATAGATCATCTTCTAAAGATTGGAACAAGATGTTTTTGGCCTTTATGTCGAGCTGGACAACTCTCTTCTCGTTCTCTGTCCATTCTTCCTTAACCTTGATCTGTACTCTATTTGGGTCATCTGTAGTTGGTGCAGGCTTTGTAAGAACATAGGGCCCATTCTGAATAGTTTCAAATAGATTTTCATCTATTGCATCCATATAATCTTGCATCCTAACCTTCTAGTTAGCAAATTTTTCTTTGTTGCACATTGGTGGCTTGCTGCCTCCTCCAGTCTTTGATTCGCTTGGTAATGTGCAATTAGATCTACTCAAGCTTTTTAGGCTGTATTATAGAACCTTCTCTGATACCAATTGTTAGTTCCCGGAGGCATGACTGATATCTAGAAGGGGGGGGTTGAATAGATAATTAAAACCTTTTCTTTTAACTTATTTAGGATGATGATAATCAGTGCACAGCGGAATGAGTATTTAATACGCCTTCTGTTAGATATCTTGAGTTAATGAGAGTGAGGCAGTTATGACAATTATAGCAGATATAGCAGTTATAATGAACACAACAATTTTAAGTGGTTCAGAGCATTTAAAGCTCCTAATCCACTCTTCTACTCCTTGAGTAGGAAATCCACTAAGGATGTCTGTTACACTTCTTGAATCTCACAGATTCCTTCTAGACCAGCAGTCTAGGTACTTCTTAGTTCACTCTTAAACTCTTCAAGTCCAGCAGACTTGGTTTCTCACAGTTCACTTAGAACTCTTCAAGTCCTGCAGACTTGGTTCTCTTACTTCAGTTAATTGAAATATTGTTTAGATCGTGACTGATGCTACTCATTAAGCACTAGTTCGAAAGAACTGAGTAGCTGAGCAAGCTTTCCCTTTTTCTCAGATCGTAGAGTTGAGCGTTGAGTGTTCTTGTGCGTTTTTAGTCAATGCTTGTCTAATTTTCTCATCTGTCTTTGATCTGTATATATGTGATCTTGAAATCTATCCGTTGAAGTCATCTGATGAGTCATTAAATGCGTTTGACTTTTCTGAGCTTTGATGGAGACTTTTCTGCACATCTTCTGAATTGCACTCTGGCCCACTAACACAGCAGACTGCTTTCTCACCTAACACCTCAAAAGGTGTTTTCCTCTGGCCAATGGTCCTTTTCTTAGCTTATTGAATACGTCTCTTTTGATCAATACTAAGGATATCTTTTGTACCGTTGGGACTGCTGAGAACTTCAACGTTCAAAACCCATTCCATATTTGTTGGAGTCTATTTTCAAATGAATGATAGGGCTTGATGTTTGTGACACAAGGCAGATGACACTCTACTATCCATATCGTAGTGTCTTGCTATATTGATGATTGCTCTTAAGAGAACACTACGATTTCTCGCAAGAATTTGTACACTACGATCTTTTCACACGACGATCATCATTTGCTCGTCTTGCAGACTCTGCGTTTCCGAAAGCACACTACAATCTCTGAGTTAGCTTCGCCAAACGTTTGGACCACTCTACGATTTTCTGAAGAGGCCCTTCAAGGAAGATACACTAAGATCATTTCGGCACTTTGATCCTGCCTTAGATTCTGCATTCTGTTGATCAGCCGGATAGACTACTATTCTCTTCAAAGCCTATCTATTTCTTTCTAGCCATAAATCAACCTAACATATTTGATCTCTTTATCTATACAAGTGAACATTAAAGGGTAAAATCAACCTAACAATTTTGATCTATCACTAAGTCCTTATATATATATTCCTCGGAGGACTTTACACATAATCATGAGCATTTACTTTAAACATCAAATCATAATATGCATTCTTCCAACAGATTATACCGAATAATCCCTGGTCATAATCATACCAATAACTGTCCATCAATGCACTACGGGCCAATGAGAACTTTTACCACATCATTTATAATATTACGAGTCATGATTATATCGAATGTTCCCTGGTCATAATCATACCAATCAATAGTCCATCTATGTACGTAAGCCAAAGATGACTTTCATCACAATATAAGCATAAGGATGACGACAATGATATAAGAATTCAATTAAAAGAAAGCAAAGGATAAATTTTTAAAGATTGATAATTTAATTTATCCAGAATTCAATAATGATCAAATTGCCAACATGATACTGCTTTGTGGAGTAAAATTCAAGAATGATATTGTATCAAAAATGATTTGGACCGAAAAAAAATTAATTTTTGTCATGAATAGTACTTCGGGTGAATAATATCCCATGAATAGTACTCGTGAATAGTACTTTGTGAATAGTATCGTATAAATAAATAGTACTCATGGATAGTACTCCGACATGAAAAGCTTAAAATTTAACAAGAATGTGTAGAAAATATCCTTGTGAAACAATACTAGATGAAGCGTAAATTTCAAGGATATTCTACTAATTTCACAGAGTATAGAAGCAATACTTTAACAAAATGAGGGTATAATAAAAAATAAGAGATGAAATAATATTACTCACATACTACAGAGTATGAAAAAAAAATATTATTCCTATGAAAACTAAACAAAATAATATCCCTTAGCTCAGAAGAAGACTGGATACTGAAATAGTGAGGTAGCAGACTTCTCTTCTTTTTTCTCTTTATAGCTTCTCTCTCTATACTGAAATAGTGAGGTAGCAGACTGGATACTAAAATAGTGAGGTAGCTTCTCTTCTCTTTGTTATGTTATAACAAAGTAACATAATAACTTTGTCGTTCTCCGTCCTTAACAATAGGTGTTGGTGCTGACGTCTTTCCATCATTATTGAATCTCCTCTTCTTGAAATTTCCACTTCTATTATCTTGGTCATGATTACCACCGAAGTGGTTACCATTTCTGGCATGTTAATTTCCTCCACGTTTGTTGTCATCACTTCGATGACTGTTACCACTAGTATTATCGACTTGCTGGCTGCTCTCTCTTGGTTGGGTTAACTCATTATCGCGCTCCAATAAATGAGCCCTATTTACAACATCTAAATACAAACACAGTTTGTGAGAGATAAGGTATTGACGTATCTCGGGTTTCAAACCTCTTAGAAACATCCACGTCATTCTCTCCTCATTATCAACCAAGTGTGACGTAAACCGAGACAACTCGGCAAACTTAGCTTTGTACTGCGACACGATCATATCTTTTTGCTCTATTTTGATGAACTCTACCTCCTTCATGTGACAAATACTTTCGGGAAAGTACTTGTCGTTGATTAGTTCTTGGAACTTCTCCCAAGACATATTTAGTGCGGCAGGCTGAGTACGCTTTACAGATTCCCACCAGTAATCTTCCTCTCCTCGCAACATGAAGGTGGCAAAGGGAAACTTTTACTCCTCAGAGCATTCCAAGACATCAAATATCTTGGTGATCTGCTTTATCCACGTCTCCACCTTAAGTGGTTTTGGCTCTCCCAAAAACTCCAGTGGTCCCAGCTCCTTAAACTGTTTAGCAGTGACCATTCATGAGTTTCTAGTGTTTCCACCTGCATTTTGAACAGGAGCCGCTCTCGCCTGATGTTGCATGAATTGTATAAAGTCTCTGAACATCCCATCGTTCATCATTTGATCGGTGTTATTATTTACCCGAGGATTATTGTCTTTCTGTTGCACATTAGTTTGGGTATTGATAGTTGGTGACTCAATGATCTCATGTGCTTCATTACTGATCTCAATATTTTCAGATGTCATTTTCAAACACTGCCACAAAACAAGGGTTAATTGACATGTCACATATTATCCCTAAACTCTGATCGACCAATTAAATACCAAATAACTTAGGTAGGTCATACTAGCGAAGGAATTCCCCGTCTCTCCCCTCCTAGTTCTTATCTCACATCTCAGTCAGGGATCATATCCCTAAGCTTTAATAACAAATGTGACGCCCCCAAAATAGGTATACATCACCCATCTTGAGTCACCAAATACATGGTACAGAAATCAAATACAAACTTCTTTAATACAACTGTCGTGTAAAAATACGACAAAACATAGCTGAGTTTTTACATGAATATTGTCTTCTAGACAATATCCAAACTTAAATTCAATCCTCATTACATTTATTATCACACTAAGTAGTGAGGACTGCTAAAACAACCATCTTGGACCATCATTCCGTTCCCCGACTAGTCCCGACTGCGTTCTCATTTCCTGAAGAGAACAATAAAAGCAAAAGGGTGAGCTCAACTAGCCCAGTAAGAAATATTATGACTAAGATAATGCAGAATAAATTATCATTAGCCTTCAACAGTGTTAAACTGATAAAATACAATAAACATCAAGTTTAACTGCAGTGGAACAAGCAATCCATTAGAAGAGTCAAGTAGAGCATGATATCTACTATCTTCTATGATTTAAAACGTTTTTCATCAGCTTTATCGCTGAGACTCAGCTTAATAAATAAACCATATCATCGAATCATCCCTGCTCTATGGGCCAAGGATATTCATGTAATCATCAATAGTCATGATTATATCGAATAATCCCTGGTCATAATAATACCAATAACTGTTCATCAATACACTACGGGCCAATGAAGACTTTTACCACATCATTTATAACATTACGGGTCATGATTATACCGAATTATCCCTGGTCATAATCATACCAATCAATAGTCCATCTATGCACGTAAGTCAAAGATGACTTTCATCACAATATAAGCATAAGGATGATGACAATGATATAAGAATTCAATTAAAATAAACCAAATGATAAATTTTTAATGATTTATAATTTAATTTATCCAGAATTCAATAATGATCAAATTGCCAACATGATACTGCTTTGTGGAGTAAAATTCAAGAATGATATTGTATCAAAAATGATTTGGACTGAAAAGAAATCAATTTTTGTCATGAATAGTACTCTGGGTGAATAGTACCCCGTGAATAGTACTTCAAGAATAGTATCCCATGAATAGTATTTTATGAATAATACTTATGAATAGTACTTCATGAATAGTACTTTGTGAATAGTACTTTATGAATAGTATCGTATAAATGAATAGTACTCATGGAATGTACTCCGGCATAAAAAGCTTAAAATTTAATAAAAATATGCATAAAATATCTTTGTGAAATGATACTAGATAAAACGCAAATTTCAAGGATATTCTACTAATTTCACAGAGTATAGAATCAATACTTTAACAAAATGAGGATATAATCAGGAATACGAGACGAAATAATATTACTCACATACTACAGAGTATGAAAAATAATATTATTACTATGAATACTGAACAAAATAATATCCCTTACCTCAGAAGAAGACTGGATACTGGAATAGTGAGGTAGCAGACTTCTCTTCTTCTTTTTCTCTCTATAGCTTCTCTCTCTATAATTACTCTTGTGAGTCTTAGTGAATTGGTGAGAATGAAAGAAGAATAATTTTCTATTTATAGGAAAATATAGTTTCGATAATTGCACATTTTGGGGCTCGAAATATTACAGTATAATAACTTCATCTTTTCCTTCATTTTTAATTTAGTCCTGCAAGTATTATCAAACTTGCACCACCTCCCCTAATAGTACATCATGTGAATCAATAGTACATTCGTGTGAATCAATAGTTCTATACATGTGGAAAAAAATAGTTACAGTATAATACATTCATCTATACCTCCATTTTTAATTTAGTCATGCAAGTATTATCAATCTTGCACCACCTCCCCTAATAGTACATACATGTGAATCAATAGTACACACATGTGAACAAATAGTTATAAGCATATGAATTAAAAGCAATTAATTGCTCATTTATCCGATTAATTACCCGATTGGTCAATATAACATCCAAAAATCAATTATTATCGAAATAAATGTTGATTTACACTAACACTAATACTCCCAACACAATGAAACTATCAATTTCATCTTTAATCAACACAAACTTATTCATCATTAATATTATAACTCACAATATTTAACAACCAGATCATTTCCAGGAAAGAGGGGGCTTTTCATAAGGATTTCTCTCTATTGGCGCGCAATTAGGTGACCAAACCTCTTCTCGACAGAACATTCTAGACATCGTCAATATTGCAAATAATAATATGAATAACTTTATCGTCTCAATTATTGATTTAATAATATAAAATATTGATATTGTGACAATAATTGAATCAATAATATGAGAGATATTATGCAGCAATTACTGTAGCAATAATTGAGTATAACTGAGTGACTTCTCACGTAAGCATCAATAATCAATACTGTGTGCTACTATGCAATCATGCGTATTACTGTACTTTTACCACCGGGTAGTTCAACAGTTTAATGGTAAAACTTTAACCGTTATTTTTATAAAAAGATAATTCTGTCGTTTTCTAATTACGACAATACTTCCGTCGTGGGGTCCACCAATGATTGTGTCATTGTACGAATATTCCCTGTTAAAATGAATATTCTCCAAGTAATCAAATATTATATAACTACTTGCTTATTTTGCAAAAATTGTAAATATTACCCACAACTATAACATTATATCAAATCCACACCATAATATTCAAAAATATATTTCGAGAAAAATTAATCTTTATTCATAAAAGTTGGGGTCTTACAACCACTGGTCATGATCATGTCAAACATCTGTCCATCTATGCACTACGGGCCCAATAGGACATTCACCGCATCATTTGTTTGTAACATTACAGGTCATTATTATACCAATACATAATTCCTTGTCATAATCATACCAATCAACAGTCCATCGATGCACTATGGGCCAAAGATGACTGTCAGTACAATATAAGTATGATGATGATAACAATGATATAAAGAATCAATCAAGTGAGATCATAACATAGATTCAATTTCAAGAATAAGATTCATAAAGATAACTTGGACAAAGAAAAGAAATTAAATTCTGTTGTGAACAGTACTCATAAATAGTACAGTATGAATAATACCCATGAATAGTACTCCGACATGAAAAGATTAAAATTTAATAAGAATGTTCAGACCAATATTCCAACGAAATGATATTAGATGAAGCACAAAACTTAAGAAATTTCTAATCATTTTAGAAATTATAGAAGCAATACTTACCATTGTAAGTTTAAATTTAGGAATATGAAATGAAATATTATCACTTAAATGATATGGAGTATGAAAAAAATGATATCCCTTATGAGTATGGAAGGAAATAATATCATTTACGAGTATTGAAAGAAAATAACATTCTTTACGAGAAAAATAATATCCTTTACCTTAGTAGGAAAGTAGTTCTAACTGGAATAACGAAGATTAGGTTGAGGAAATCTGGCACTGCTATCAACACTCAAAATATCCTTATACTCACAAGAAATACGCTCAATATTATAGAGAGAAAATTTTCTGATTCTGGTGTGAGTTTCATTGTTTAAATAAGCAACCTATTTATAGGAAAATGCTAGCACACCACTTCTAACAAATTTTGCACACGGATGATTTAGCAGCACACACATTTCAAAACAAAGATGTTCAAAACCAACTTCCTCACTCCACCCCTTTTATCACATGTTATTTGAAATAAAAGAATTCAAATTCAATTTGCTCTCTTCCTCCTTATTTTATTCTTATACCATAAATTAATTATAATAATATTGTCATTTAAATTATAAAATTATACTATTATATTATCACATTATACTATTATAATGTAATATTATAATAATATATTTGAATGAATATTTTATCGGAGAAGATAATTAGGGTTTCATAGAAAAATATAACAACTTTCAGCAAATGTTTCATTCTAAAATTCCTCTATTTATATCAAAATTGAAGAAATATTTACTTATCATATTCATCAATTATTTACAATTCTTCAATAATTATTTTTAATTAATATTATAGATTCACAATACATGACAATCAGATCATTCCCAGAAAAGATGGATCTTTCCGATAAGGATTTCTCCTTACTGGCGCCCAATTATATAACCTAACCCCTTTCCTTAACAGAACTTTCTATACATTATCAACAATACTATCTAATAATATCATTTCAATAATATGAGTTACTGTTTCGTGATAATTATTGAATCAATAATGTAAAATACTATTCAATTATCATTGTAGCAATTATTGCATCAATAATACAAAAGACTGTGTAATTTTTACTGTATCAACTATTGAGTGACTTCTTACGTAAGAATCAATAATCAGAGATATTGTGCAATACCATGTGCTACTTTGCAACCACACGTATTACTGTACTTTTATCACCGAGTATTTTAACAGTTTAACGGTAAAAGTTTTGCCATTATTTTTTTATAAAAAGGTTATTTCTATCGCTTTCTATATCCGACAGTTATTCTGTTATGTGGTCCACCAATGATTGCACCGTTTTACAATATTCTCCGATAAAACGAATATTTTATGGTAACTTGTTTACTTTGTAAAATTTGCACATATCACCCATAACCATAACATTATATCAAATCACACCTTATTATTCAAAATAATATTTAGAGAAAATTAAATCTTTATTCATAAAAAGTTGGGGTTTTACAAACTCCCCTCCTTATGAAATTTCGTCCTCGAAATTGATGTGCGTACCTAGTATGTCAAAGAGGTGAGTACCTTGATTTCATTTCTGATTCTAACTCCCAGGTCATTTCCTCAATATCGTGGTTTGTCCATAAAACTTTGAGTTGAGGTATAACCTTTGAGCGTAGAATATATTCCTTCTTATCCAAGATTTTAACAGGTACCTCTAATTCAATAATGTGATTTGGATCTTCCATATATTTATGTAATATAGATATGTGAAAAACGTTATGAACACGAGACATACTTGGTAGTAAGGCGAGTCTATAAGCCATAGTTCCTACTTGATCGAGGATTTTAAATGGACCAATAAAGCGAGGGTTTGAGCTTTCCTCACTTCGTCGATTCTTGTTTCTGAAATAACACCTTCTTGTACTTTATTCTTCATATTTATCAGCTCCGGGTCTATAGCTTGAGCAACTTTAACTTTATCGATTAAATTCAGTTTTACTCGTATATTTGCCATCTTCACGTGGGTCCCTAGAGTCTTTAACTCTATCTCCATCCTTTATAAATCATACAAAATGGGTCTTTGTGTGACGCCCCTAAAATAGGTATACGAAACCCATCTTGGGTTGCCAGATACACGGTACAGAATTCAAATACAAACTTCATTTATACAGCTGTCGTGCAAAATACGACTACATATTTACTGTGAGTTTCAATACAAATATTGTAACGTATATATACGACAATATTTATACTCAAATTATTATAATGTCATAAAAAGTACAACAACAAATATTTCAAGTCTTCAAAGGAACAAGAGAAGATTTATGTCCTCCTCATTCTAATGGAGTGTATTTTCACGCTTTCAAAGTTGGGTTCTCATCACCCTATTGTTGTTCACCAAAATCAATTATTAAGTGATGTATAATATACAACACACCCATCTTAAGTCTTCAATATAATTATATTTTGCATGTCATGCAGTTTTATAATGTATTGAGAAACTTCCACAGTCTCAGACCATTACACTATTCTCCTGTTATACCTGCTTGACCCAGCTACACTCTTAATACCTGAAAGGAATTGTGAAGCAAAAGGGTGAGCACAAATAGCCCAGTAAAGAATATTATGACTACGATAATTAATTTATCAATAGCCTTCATCAGTAATAAATCAGATGTTTAGAACATATGGTAGATAATAAAAGTTTTCAACCATAATTGCAGCGGAATCAACAATCCATTAGAAGAGTCAAGTAGAACATAATGTCTACTATCCTCTGCAAATTAAAAGTCCATCATTAATATTTCATTACTGTAATACCCATCAACAATTTTTCTTGTACCCAGTACAAAGAGAACTTTAATCACATGTCTTCACCTGAACCACCAAAGATTATAGTTAAATTCAAAATTCATATTTATAATCATGTAAATCAACAGTTTCTCCTTGCCACAAAGGCTTAATATAATGTTCACTCATTATCCTTACCCGAAAGGCTAAATACGTTCAAATGTAATAACAATGATCATACCAATCAGTTGTTTATCTTTGCACTATGGGCCAAAGATATTCAACTATAAAACCAATGGTCATGATCATACCAATCAATTGTCTGTCAATGCACTACGGCCAAAGATATTCAACTGTAAGACCAATGGTCATGATCCTGCCAAGCACATCATCGAATTATCCATGCACTACGGGCCAAGAATATTCGTTAGTATCACCAGTGGTCATGATCATGTCATACACATGTCCATCTTTACACTACGGGCTAATGAGGATTTTTACCACATCATTTGTAACATTACAGGTCATGATTATACCGATACATAATTCCTGGTCATAATCATACCGATCAACAGTCCATCTATGCACTACGGGCCAAAGATGACTTTCATTACAATATAAGCATGATGATGCTGACAATGATATAAGCATTCAATTAAATGAGATCAAGGATAAATTTTAAAGATTTATAATTCAATTTATCTATAGTTTAAGAATGTCCAAATGGTTAACATGATACTATTTTTTGGAGTAAAATTCAAGAATAATATTCATGTAAAAAAAATTTGGACAGAAAAGAAATCAATTTTTATCGTGAATAGTACCTCGGGTGAATAGTGCCCAAGTGAATAGTACCCCGTGAAAATTACTTCATGAATAGTATCTCGTGAATAGTACCCCGGTATGAAAAGATTAAAATTTAACAAGAATGTTCAGAAAAACATCCTTGTGAAACGATGCTAAATGAAACGCAAATTTCAAGGATATTCTACTAATTTCAAGGAGTATAAAAGCAATACTTATCAACATGAGTGTAGAATTTGGAATACGAAACGAAATAATATTACTTACATACTACATAGTATGAAAGAAAATATTATTTCTTACGAGTATTGAACAAAAATAATATCCCTTACAAATATTGAACGAAAATAATATTCCTTACGAATATTGAACGAAGATAATATCATTATCCTTACGAATATCGAACAAAAATAATATTCCTTACGGATATTGAACGAAAATAAAATTCCTTACGAATACGAAAAATAATATCGTAAGAGAATATGAAATAAATAATATCCCTTACCTTAAAAGGAGAGTATTTCTGACTAGTATAACGAGGATATTCTTTAAGGAAACTAGAACTATTTTCTACACTCAAAGCTTCCTTAAACTCTAAAGAAATACGCTCAATATTATAGAAGAAGAATTCTCTAATTCTGGTGTGATTTTCAATTCTAAACTAAGCATCCTATTTATAGGAGAATGGCTCGCTACTATTTAGATAATAAAATCATGGACTACACAGTGGAGAAAATCACAGACGACGTTCGATGCGAATTCATTGAAATTTTTTAATTTTACTATGTTACACTATGCAACACTATTCGTCATCTACCACGTTCGCTTTTCCAAGAAGATATTGAATGATATGGTCGTAATCTTTCAACAGCTTTAACCAACGACTTTGGCGCATATTAAGTTCGTTCTAGGTGAAGAAATATTTTAGGCTTTTGGAGTATATTAGGATGTCATCAATAAAGACAACCACGAAATGATTCAAATATTTCTTGAATATTTGGTTCTGCATGTCCATGAAGGCAACATGGGCATTGGTCAATCCTAAAGATATAACTAGAAATTCATAATGCCCATATCGAGTTTTAAAAGCAGTCATTAGAATGTCATCAGTTTTAATCTTTAACTGATGATATCCGAAATGAAGATCAATCTTTGAGAAGAATTTAGCACCTTGTAATTGGACAAACAGGTCATCAATGCGAGGTAACAGGTACCTATTTTTGATGGTGACATGGTTTAACTCCCGATAGTTAATGAAAAGTCGCATACTCCCATCTTTCTTCTTTACGAACAAAACAGGCGCGCCCCAAGGAGATATACTAGGACGAATGAAACCAATGTCTAACAACTCCTGTAGTTGGGTTTTTAACTCCTGAAGTTCAATAGGAGCAATTCGATATGGGGTTTTGGAACTGAGTTTTGTACCTGGTTCAAGGTCAATACAAAATTTGATTTCACGCTCTGGGGTAGGCCATGAAGTTATTCGGGAAATATGTCAGGAAATTCATTAACAATAGAAATATCATTCAAATTTAACGTATTTTTGTTTAAATCCATGATATGAGCTAAGAAAGCTTGACATCCGTTTTTTAATAAACGAATGACTTTATGGCTTGATATGACAGTGATTGATTTTAGTGGTTTGGTTACTTTAATTCGCATAACAGGTTGATTCGGAATATGAAAACTAACAACCTTACGAAAACAATCAATTTTAGCATGATGAGTAGTTAACCAATCAATCCCTAAAATCACATCAAATACAAGTATCTTCAAAGAGATGAGATCAATAGGTAATGTAAGGGTGCTGATTTGAATCAAACAAGATTTATAAACAGTGGTTGTAATGATGGTTTCAATAGATAAGTCAAAGTCTAATTTCTCAGGAGTCAAGTTCAAACGTTAAACACAATTAGGTGAAATAAAAGAGTGGGTAGAACTGGTATCGAATAAGGTATAGACTTCGCAAGTGTTTATGATTAGCTTACCCGTGATAACTTCGTTCGGGTTCCTCACTTTTTAGGAAGTCACAAAAAATGCTCTCCCTTGAACCACCGACTTTGACTTGTCTAGGACAGCCTTTGGTGTCACCATCCCAGCTGGACTTGACTTCGTTGCATGACAAAATCGAGCTAAGTGACATTCCTTTCCGTAATTCTAACACACTTTTGGTTGTTGTGTACAGTTTGGACTGATGTGTCCCTCATGTCCGCATTTGTAGCATACGACCGGTAGTTGTTCTCCTTCCTTATACACGAGTGATGGTGATTCTGCCGATGTCTTTCCATTTTCATTGTTGAATCTTCTTTTCTTAAAGTTGTTCCCACTTAGTTCACCTCTCCTATTATCTTGGCCATGAATTACCATCGAAGTGGTTACCATTTCTGGCATGATAATTTCCTCCACAATGGTTATCATTGTTCCGATAGTTGTTGCCACCGGTATGATTATTATCGTGTTGTTTAAACCTGAAAAATGGGCGGGCTCAGCCCAAACGGGCCGGGCCAAAATGGCCCAGTTTTTTTTGGGCTAAAAATATGAGGCCCATGGCCCGGGTTGGGCTGGGTCGGGCCAGCCCACGGGATTTTTTTTAACAAAACAATTCTCCTTTTGAGAATCAAACTCTAAACCTCCCCACTCCTTAAACAAATGCTCAAACCAACTGAGCTACAAGGATTTTCATTTTAAAGTCACTATATACCTTACTACATCTCTTTTTAATACTTTTTGTTTTAAAATAAACCTTGTTTTTTGACTAAAAATGCAAATATCACCCCAAAAAATAACAATTTAAGATAACAAATAAATTGTTAAAAAACTTAACTGATCATCTCATTTTTTGGCGACATGGGATGGACTAAAGAGTATAAATGATCTAACAATCATTAATAATGAGAAATTGATGCATGTTAAATATATAACATACATATACATATATACTCCACTGTAGCTTATATATATATATATATATATATATATATATATATATATATATAAGCTTTAAATTGGTGGGTCTTCCTTCATCTTAGCATGAACTTTCGGTTTGCACGAAGGCTTGGATAGTTTATGCTAGTAGGAGTGCCGGATAAGTGACTTTATAATAAAAAATCCTTGTAGCTTAGTTGGTTTGAGAATTTGTTTAAGGAGTGTGAGAGGTCTAGAGTTCAATTCTAAAGGAGAGCATTATTTTTTTTAAAAAAAAAAGCCCGCAGGCCGGTGTAACAACCCGAGAATTTAGAAAATTATTTAAATCTTAAATGATGGATTAGAGGTTAAATAATAAACCTAGACAGAAAATAAGTGTATGGATTTGACATTTTTGAAGGATTTTTATGGATTTAAAAAATTTTGTGGTGAATTATTCAGGATTAAGTGTATATGTGTATATGTTCTGTGTGTATTGTCATGTATATGTACATAATGTGGTTAAGGGTCAAGGGTTGACCAGATAAACTATATCAGTGTCCAAACCCTAATATTATATTAAGAATGTCAATGTTCAATTAGAAAACTCTAGCGATTAATAAAAAACCCTGATACCGGCTCTAGAAACCCTAATTTCAGTTCTGGGAATCCAAAAACCCAATTTAGATCTCAAAGACTTAAGTGTATTGATTACGAGATTAATTAAGGGTAAAGCTTAAAGAATTAGTTAGAAAACCCTAATTTTAAAATTTGAAACCCTAATTGTTCCGTTAGAAACGCTAATATACAATTATGGACCTAATTGTTAAATTAAAAATTTTAATTAGGATATATTAATCCTAATTAGCAAGCTAGAATTTATGCATAGGAAATCTTAGTATAATTAGAGAATCCTAATTATAATTTAGAAATATTAATTTTCTATTTTAAAAACCTAAATTGGAAATCCTAGAGAATTGATTTTTAAAAACCTTAGGTTTTAACCCTAAGGGTTAAACCCTAAGGGATGAATCCTAAGGGTTTGCACAAGTTACCAATTTGCCATTAAAATTGGAAATCAAATGACTATTTTGCCATTTTTCACTACTACAAAACAGTAAATAGACAACGCAGAAAAAACGTTGTGGTTTCAGTCAGAAAAACGTCGTGGTTAAGGTTGTTGTCTATTTAACACCCTTACACAACGTTTTTAAAACGTTGTGGTTAAGCACAATACACAACGTTTTTTAGGAAAAAACGTTGTAGATTTATTTTCAAAAAATTAGCATATGCTTAAAAACGTTGTAGAAGATATGATTTCACAACGTTTTTTTGTTAAAAATTTTGTTGTTTAGTATAAAAGACAACGTTTTTAATCAATTTATACAACATTTTTAAAATGTTGTAGATAAAGTAAAAAAAAGAAAAAAAATATTGTGGTTCACCTATATTACCAATGCACCTGCAATATACTAATGTCATGATATATAACTAAAAAGTCTAAATTCTCATTTAAATTTCAAGCCAAAATGTATCAAGCATTCAAAATACATCCCAATAATATCATTCGTTTACAAAGTTAAGAACGCATTTACAGTAGGCACTACACAAATTATATATTAAACATCCAAACCACCTGTTTACAACTTACATATTAAACCACATGTTTACAACTTACATATTAAACCACCTATTTACAACCTGTTTGTCAACTTGTGAACCTGTAACAAATAAAAGAATACCTCCTGCAACATCACAACAATACAGCAACATCACAGCAACATAAACCAAACCTCAAAATTCTTTGTAATCATCTGCAAAACAATAACAAGCCATGTCATCCAAAAAATAAAGGCACCTGGATAGGACTTGGAGTTCTGATAATATTTAGTACAAGTACATTAGTGCACACTACTTCTATACTCAAAAAAAATTGAAGGTTACAAAGCATTGCCAAGGTAAAGTGGTATAAAAGTTGCGCATCATACATGGATGATACTATCATACTACCACAAGATGTCAATAGAACACCCACAAGCACACTACAAGCAAAAAATCGTAAAAAAATAGTTCTCTCAAATCCGGAAGCTTCTACAGTACAGGGTAATACTACAAGCATAAAAATTCGTCAAAAAATAGTTCTTTGCAGTAATTTGAAGAGAAAGCAATAATGACAACCCTGATTAGCATAAATAGCATAACTATGTCAACTTTATTTTGCTTTTCAATTTGTTTATCTTTGAAATGTCACGATTTAGTGAGAAGTCAGAGACAGGATCCCAAAAAAACATGTTAAGGGAATCAAACCAATATAAGAAAGCACTAAGTTGTTGTACAGCAGGTCACTGAGAAAATCAATCTGGGCACAGACCTAAATGGCATGTTCGACCAAGTACCAATCCTCGTGTTTGAACCAAACATCACTGATGTCAAAAAACTTTTCCCTTGCAATGGGTGAAGACCTCTACTACAATGCATTGCTATATATTAATTTCATAACTAAAACAGTATTGAATCTAACCTCCAGCGTACACTGAAAAGCAGCTTCAAATATGCAAGGGACATCCTCTATCATTGCACCCTTGTACCTAGGTAAAGAAGAGGTAAGCCAAAAATATATAACACAGAAGGAAATATATCATTACAGCTAGATTTTGAAAAGCACAATATATTAACTGCAAACTTAATACATACACAAGAACAGAGTGCCTAATAGTATTTGTTCAATACCACAAACTGAATTCACAGCATTCTCACAAGTCTCTTTTCATTCCACAACAAAATATTGCCATTGTCATGTGTCCTGACAGTTACCATCAGTTCAGTGCAAGCTTAACAACAGGTCATGACAAATATGACTATACAAGGAATATCAAAACCAAACAACTAAAAATAGAAACAATAAATATACGATAAGCAGACAAACCTCCTCCACGCTGAACTCGCAATACTCTTTGAGCTCCAATGTGTTTGCTAATTGGGCTAGTTCCTCCAAATATTTATTAGTGAAGTCTCTCTTATGTCTCTTTCTCCTGCTATTGCAGCCATACATGAACAAATGCAAGCTTAGCAATGCAAACATGCTGCAAACATACATTGATTTCCAAAATCTTAATTAGTTTAGCACAATGCTGCTA
The DNA here is from genome assembly GCA_020205505.1 of Panax japonicus. Lineage (NCBI taxonomy): Eukaryota > Viridiplantae > Streptophyta > Magnoliopsida > Apiales > Araliaceae > Panax > Panax japonicus. The sequence goes on along the minus strand of CM035102.1, from coordinate 48,233,235 downwards.
GTACTATAAATGAATATGATTATCTCAATCAAACAGGACACATTACTTTTCCAAAAATGCCTACAGGAACACATCAAAGTTAATAAAATAACATATACCTCCTGAACATCCTCAAGGAACACATCAAAGTCTCTTCTGAATTGCTCGACGAGGGAGTCACAATTCACCTGATAGTGATTCAAGCTACAAAACCATCAACAAAATGAACAAAAGAATTCTATAAAATGCAATCAGTTGTCAATAAAGGTTGTTTTTTCAAAACTGGAACTTAACAGCAACTGTTAACAAACTACTGAGCAATTATAAACTTATACTTTAAAACAAGAATATGGATGTAAGTGTATCAATAGTCAATACTGGCATCATTGTAATTGTCTAGAAACAGCTATGTAACATAATAAAATGCTAATAATAACAGTGCTGATAACTTGAGTTTTCAGGCTCCATAACAGTAAGTTCAATAAAATGTTAGTCTTGCAGGCAAGTCTTATAGTCACACTCACAAGAGAATCGAAAAAATTTATTACAGTTTTACACATAACAGCCCAAGTTAGGGAAGTGAGCAACATAGTACTGTAGACTAAAGAAAAAGCCCACTGCAGCATTTTGACAGAAACAAATTATAACAGAAAAAAGACCAAATTAAAATTTAAATCAGATAGAAACAACAAATAAAAGAAAGCAACAACGGTTGTTGTGGGGAATGCTTATAATTTACATATTTCGATAAACTAGTTAAATATTATTGAATAAAGATGAAAATAAATAAAAAAAATCATTGATAACCTCTCATCATTTGTAAGGAACAAAGAGTTTCGGAACATAAGTACATAACTTGCTTTAAAACTTAATCTTTTAGACATTTAACTCAGTACAGATCAAGCTTATGTACAAATTTGGCGAAATAAATAGAGGGTCTAACTAGAGCTCTGATACAATGTCAGAATACTACTTAAGCTAAAAATTTAAGAAATTAATGATTGGGTCTACTATATGACAAAGTATATCAAGCTCTCACAAAGAAAACTAAAATATACAAACACCCTTCAACATATCAGAAAATCATCTTCTCCTAGCATAGAACAGAGAGCAAACACAAATACACATATATGAATAAGTTATATATCTATCACTGACTTTCAAATTTTGTCAACCATAACAACTGAATCTAAAAAATCAAGATTAAAATTTAAAATTCTAAAATTAATTTTAAAGGCTAACTACAGTCCATTAAACCACGTTAAAGCAACTAGCACAATTTCAAACCCTAGATAGAGTATCAGAACAAACACAAATACACATATATAGAGAGATATAGGGACAGAAATTGATACCGGCAAGAGAGAGAAGGTCATAGAAGGTTGTGATTCGCCAGCCAATCATACAGAACGGGGACGAGATATTTCTACTGCATGTACTTCTCGTCTACCACAACCTTTTTATCACCGGCGCCACCGCCTCTCATCTTCACTGCTACTCCTTTTGTGCCGCTTTCTCTATCCTCCTTGGTTTTCAAACCCTTCGACCTCCCTCTCTTATTCGGCTGTGAAGCTAGAGATGTTGAATCCATGGAGATTTTTGAGTTGAACCCTGTCTTCACAGCTAAAATTTGAGCTGAACACACCACTCGACTTGCTCGTGGAAGCCGACGGCACCAGATTCTACTCCAATACCATCTACAAGCCGCGGGAGACTTCAGATCTGGCCTCTCAGAGACTGAGAGCGGCTAGGGAAAAATGGGAGAAAACATACCAACAGAGTAGTGTTATAAAATTATTTCAAGTTTTTACTTCAGCGTAATTTTAGAGCTCCGTGTTTTTCTTTATACACAACGTTTTTTAAAAAAAAACGTTATCTAATTAAAATAAAAAAAATGTCCTTTTAAATAGATAACGTTTTTGCATATATATCTACAACGTTTTTTAAAAAAACGTTGTAGAAAAAAATACCACAACGTTTTTATAAAAAACGTTGTCTATTAAGTGTTGTCTATTAGGTACTTTGTACTGGTGTTTGCAATTCTTTATTAGTTAGCTTGCAAATCTTGTCATATAATGGAGGTGGTGGCCTATAATAGATTGACTATGTGCTCAATATATCAGCTATACATTGAATCAAAAATAAAAGTCAAAAAATAAGAAAACTTTCTTAATTTACTTAGCAAACTATCCAAGACCTTCTTTCTCTATAATTTTCGAGATGGGGAGTGAGAATGAGTGAGAAGATAAGCTAACATCACCATTTAGCTTTTCAATAACAAATCAACAAGATCAGATTCAAAGATCTAAGCCTAGAAGGTATAAACCCTAAATTTTGTGATTTGATGTTATATGTTGTGTTTAGATGTTTAAAGTTTTGTATTAGGATGTCATTGAGTGATCTGGGTTGTTACTTCCTAGATCCATAACATATAGATGCACGAAAATCAAGTTTTCAAAGCTGATCTTGAACCCTAAAAATGTTGTCTGACAAGCATATGTCAGGGCCCAAAGATCCTTATCTGTTAATGATTTGTTGTGTTTTAAGTTATACACTTGTTCTATGCCATGTAGAATTTGATCTGAAACTTGAATCAAGCCCATATCATGTTTATATTGCAAGTTATTAAGGGTCAAAGTGCGTTGGCCGTCATTGACTAGTTGTTTTTGAGTTACCCAGATTTTTCCAGGAAGCCTCTCAACATCTTTATGATCACTGATCTTGTTGTTGTTAAGTGATTTGGCCATGTTTGTGTTATGGATTGGTAGATTGACATGAAAACTATATAGTAAAGCCCTTAGAACAAACAGATCTTAATCAGGATCTAAGTTATAAGAGGTCAAACTTGGGTTGACCATCTGCCTATGAACATTTCTGGGTTTTCCAAAAATGTTCAAGAACAGTTTTTCTGGCCTACTTTGATCGGCTTAAATTATAAGTTGGTGTTGTTATTTGACTGAACTAGTGTTATACTGTTGTTCTATGACATAAGTTGTGACGCCCCCAAATTTAGGTACTTGAAACCCGAATTCAGTGCTTCACGATACCATTTCTTTGAGCGGAATAATAATAATAATGTCATAAATATCAAACTTAATTTACATATCAGAGTTTTCTAAATCCTAGGTACGCGACCTTAAAACATTTCATTACATGATAGATAATAAATAACATCATCTTATTTAAGTCTAGCTATTACATAAGATAACACAAACTTATTCTGACAGCTTTCCTTTCCCTTTATTCCTGGCAGAGCCCTCTGGTTGGTCATACTTAACTGAAAACATTTAATTTAAGCAAGGATGAGCATTTGAGTGCCCAGCAAGTAATAACAATTATAATATTAGCTGGAAGGATTAAATGTTTTCTTTGTACTACCCTTCTACAACAAATCAAAAGTTGTGAAGTAATCTGAACCAATAATAATAACATAACAACTCTCTATCAAATTTTTAAAACTACGTACTGACTATAAATAGGGTTAAGGTGACATACTATGAACATTATTCTCAATTTTCGAATAGGTTTAGTAGAACTTCATTCGCAAACCGTCATAACTTACGGGCACGGGGGGTGATCAGCCCGTTATGCCCTGTATTGATCAATACTACATGCAAGAACGATATTATCGTTCACTTTGTCCGCCTTGGGCGCATAAAAATTTTCCCATGTTCAGGATGTTCATACTTAGTCTGGAATCCGAACCAAAATAATTTGATTGGATACAAAAAGGTTTTATCATAATCAACAACATTTCTAAATATGTGTTTAGCTGGTCAAATAGCTTAGACGACTCTTTGTTATCGTATATATACTGGGGTCAATAGGTATATATATATATATATATCTGAATTACAATATAGTACCATGTTGATAATCAATGATCAGGTATAATATATATAACAATAGGGTTAATAATCTAATACAATAAAAATATAATTCTGAAACTTTCTTACTCATGTCCATTGCATAAAGAAAATGCAAAGGTAAAGATACTTGCTCAATAATAATTGGAGTAAGTATAGGAAACTTGCCTGGTCTACTGTTTACACAACTTAGTTCTACCTTTAATTCAACGACCTATCATTTATAAGATAGTTCTATTGATTAGAATAACATATCATAACACATCATACTGTTATTTACAGTCAATATATAACCTAATCACATTGTCACATAGTTATATCAGTCATTAAGACACAAACAAACACTTATACAGTCAAACTATATAGGTTTGGATTAACTTCGGTAACATTTCGGTGTACCGACGGCTTTATCGGAAAATTATCGAGTTTAAAACTCTAGCCTGTATCTTAAATATTATTCTGGATACTTCAAATATCAACCATAGGACTTATAATAATTTTTAATTAATTATTATAATTTATCATAATTTTTCAAACTCTGGAATCATTATTAAATGATTTAAATATTAAATAATTCTATTATCATTAATATTTAAATAATATTAAAGTATTAATGCAACCCTTTCAAATTTATTTTATAATAACTCAAAATATTTTTAAAGTATTAATTATTACCCTTAAATGATTTTTAAAACATTTAAAAATCATTTTTAAACAATTACCATTAATATTTAAATATTAAGGTATTAATCCCTAAAATATTAAAAGTCATTTATAATAAATTAAAACATTTTTAAACCACTTATATCCTTTTTAAATAATTTTTAAATCAATAAAATCATTTTTAATCTATTTATTTAATATTATTATTAAATGAATTTAATATCATTAATAATAAATAATTAATAAAATTTATCTTAAAATATTGAAAGTTACATTCTATAACTTAAAATATTATTAAATACCTTATTATCATTTAAAATGATTTTAAATATAATAAAATCATTTTTAGTTAATTTATTTAATGCATTTATTAAGTAAATTAAATATTAATAATATTTAAATAATTACTAATATTTATGGAAAATATATCAAATTATTAAAAGTTAATTTTTATAACTTCAAATAATTTTCAAAACTGATTTTGTAATTTTTAGAATTTATTTCCTATTTTTAAATGATTTTTAGAAATTAAAATAATTAAATTTAATAAGTCTGTCGCTATAGCCTTTAGCGACAATAAGTGTCGCCTTAGATGTTCTTGAGGCTCAAGAACACTGACATGCAGTTATCGAGTGACCGACTTTGACCAGTGATCATTCACTGTGTAATGTGTTTCTGGGCTAACTATCGATCACAGCTTGTAGAACTAATGTAACACCACATCATTCAACAACAAACATGGCCAAATATCATAACACAAAAGAGATCTAAGCATTCAAAGTGGTTGTCAGACCTGTTCTTCATTTTTGGGTTACCCAGAAATAAAGAACAGCTTGAGCAGTCACTTTTAGGCTTCCACTACTTTCTGTTCATGCAATGTTTTTGTTATTTGATAGTTATAGATTGTAGACAACATGTAGTACTACAGATCTATTACAAAATATCAACAAAACATCAACAGAATCAACATTTAGAACCCGGCCAATCCATGTCAGTCTATATGTTCATATGTTTTCTGGGTTACCCAGAGAACAGAGAACATGCTCGACTTGGCTAGTTTGACCGGCCACTGAGTTCAATCAACTTGATTAATTAGTGATCTAAAAGCATGTATCCATAGTACACATAACCAGCTATAACTTAGATGCAATAAAACTAACAAACTATCAACAACAAGCAAGATCCGAGGACACAAAGTCATTGTCAGACGCTTCTTGGCTAATCTGGGTTACCCATAAAATCGAAAGTCATGGTCGGTCAATGGGGTTTGACCACCCATACTTTCATTATGTGCACGACCTGAGCTAGATTCAAGTTCCAGAATACAGACCACATGTCATATTACAAGTTTAAACGCTTAAACAACAAAAATGATAACCAGATAAAGATCTATGTGGTCTGACATTCGGTTGTTAGACCACTTTTGAAAATTTCCCAGATTTTGTAAAAACATAAATTCGAGTATCTGAGTGTTATAGATCTGAGTTATAACAAACCAGATCACTCAATAACATCCTATTACACTACTTTAAACATCTAAACACCAAGATTAACATGAATCAAAAGGATTTCTAAGTTTAGGGTTTTATACCTTTCTATGAACCAATCCTTGATTCTGGCTTTCTGATCTGCTAGAAGTGATAGTGGGGCTTGATTAGGGACTGGTCTAGCAAGGTCATTTCTGAGGTTTGAAGTTGAAAGAGTCTTGGTTGAGTGTTGGTGTATAAATGAGCAAGTTAGTAACCTTTCTCTCTCTTTGATCTTATATAACATGGTGTAATGCTCATGGTTGATCATGTCTAGCAGATTTTAATTGATTAAAGGCTATTAATAGACCACATGGCTAGCTAGAGTTGGTCACCAACTTAAGTTATGGCAAGTTTTACAAGTTATCTATTAAATAATGTAAGAAGGGCAATTTGGTAATTTGGCTTTTACTTTTAGTGGTAAGGTTGACAATTCATTTTAATCCTTAGGGTTTAACCCTAAGGTTTCCTAAGCTCTAAATCTAGAATTGTGTATTAGGAGCAAAATGGGAATCTTAGTTTCTAGAAATGTGAATTAGGGTTTCCTAATTGAATTAGGTTTCCTAATCACTTTAGGTTGCAAAATAGGCTTTGTAAAATATTAATTACCATTAAGCTTTCTAAATTAGTAATTAGGGTTTCTAAACATTAACTAGGGTTTACCTAATTAACATTAAACATAATAATGGTAATTATTTACATAACACATAACTTAACAAACATTGCAATCATATTTGACTCTGTATTATAGTTTATTAGTAGTGCTAGGATTTGTACTGTTTTACTATAACTGTTCCACACATTAACATTACATACATATAAGACATGTTTATATTACTGAAATATAAATAATATTATATTATTATTCTCATCCCTTATTCAAAATCCAGACTTAGGGTTTTGAATTCATATCTGACATAACCTTCATAGATACCATTATTAATTAAGTTGAAATAATTAACTTAATTAATATAATAAATACATATCATAATATCCATATCATATATACAATAATCATATCTTCGTGGAAAATAAATAATAAATATTTTATTACAAGATTAATTTATTATAAAAATATAATGTACTATGATCAATAATTCTAAAAAAGGACTTAGTTACATCTAATAAATTATTTTATTTATTAGATATATACATATTCTTTACTTTGCACATATTCCCACCCTTATCTATATATAAAAAAATTATTCGCAAAATTTCTTATTGAAAATTTTGGGTTATTACATAAGTACTACCACCAGGAATCATAAAACCACTTAGAACATGACCTGAGACCGGATTAATCAAGGTTCAAAAAGCAACCCTTGTAACTGCTTGAGTTTCTGGGCAACCTAGAAACTGAAGAACACCTCTGACAAGATTTTCTAGGGCTTTAATCTTGCTGTTATGATGCAGGATGGACATGAAACTTGTTAATTCTTATAGTATTACATAAGTACTATAACATTGATGTGCTAGACTACCCATAAAACATTAAGAACTAAGATCAAATCTTGGTCAAATATAGTCTCTCGGTGTATGACATGAAGTTCTAGGCTTTGCTCAAGAACACTCAAGAACACCTATAGCGACAGTTTTGTCGCTATAGGGCCCTTTAGCGATAGTTATTTTTCAAAAATTATTATTTTATTAAATAAATAGAAAAAATAGTTTTTAATTATTAAAAATACATAATAAATTTCTAAAAATTATTTTAAAGCATAAAAATGGGTTTTTAATAATTTTGAATATATTTCATAAATATTTAATATTTTTGGAATATTAATGGTAATTAATTTATTTAATTATAATATTAAATAAATTATTTAAAAATGATTTTAATACATGAAAAATTATTTAAAAATATGTTATGGTGTTAGAAAATATTTTAAGTTATTTTTGATGACTTTTAATATTTTGTTATGAATTTCATTAATAATTTATTACTAATGGTAATTAATTTATTTAATAAATGAATTAAATAAATTATGTAAAAATAAAATTAATGATTTAAAAATCATATAAAAATGAATTAAGTGTTATAAAAATATTTGAAGTTATAAAATATAACTTTTGATATTTTGTCATAAAAAAAATAATATTTTTAATAGTAATAGCAATTATCAGATAATGGATTTAACTGTTTAAAAATCATATAAATATGATTTTATGGTATTAAAAATACTTTGTAATATTATAAATATATTATAATATTATGTTATGATTTTCATTAATATTTAATATAAAATAAATATTAATGATAAAGTAATTATATGGTATTTAAATTATATAAATACGATATTAATGATTGAAAATCATGATAAATGGTAATAATTATCTAAAAATTATTACGAATTTTTGAAAAATATTTTTTTGACTAAAATAAATTATGTAAGGTAATTGTTAAGTGTTTAGACAGAGTCTTATGATTATTAGGCTCGATAATTATCCGTCTAGACCGTCGGAATGTCAAAATTGTGCCGGGTTCAACTCAGACTGAAATAGTTTGACTTGATACCGTGTCTTAGGTAGTTTATGAATTAATAGAGTTATGTGTTATGTGTTTAGGTTATTCTATGATTATATATAATAGTATTATACTGTGATGATATTATTCTAACTTGGAAATCAATATTATTAATATTAGGTCTTCAGTTAAAGCTAGATAAATCGTGTAACAGTAATCAATCGAACAGTCAAGTTTTCCTTAACTCATCTTCGAGTTGTTTATTTAATTATACTTATGGATAATCATTGTTGATTACCATGTCTATGAATTGTTAGATCGTACTCTGTGCATATTACATGTTATCATCAGGTATGAAAGGCTGATCACCTTCATTACCATTCGGTCCAGATATAATTGATATATTCATGTACAATGTTCGTTCAGCTATGAAAGGTTGTTCATGTTAGTTCACAATTATATTATAGAATTTTAGCTTGCTTATTGTTCAAAATCTTTCTATCATGATATATCCTTAATTTATTGAAGTTATACTTGCTAGGCAAACTTGTTGCTCACCCTTGCTATATCATGATAAACAGTTGCAGATTAGGCGAATACTTCGGATACAAGGAAAGGTCAAAGACAAGTACAGTTTGGGAATTATGTGTGCAGTTAGATTTGTAATAGTAATGTATGATAATAACTTTGTTTGTTAGATAGAATATTGATTAAGGTATTATGTGAAGGTTTTCAACCTTGGGGATAGTGTGTAATGTTTATCGTATAAACAATTTATGTTTATATCTTCCGCACTAGTTATAGAAATAGTATATCAGATCCGTGGTGATTTGGGACCCGGATCTGGGGATGCTACAGCCGGGCCGGGCCAAATTTGGGTCGGTCTATTTTCATGGGCTAAAAATGTTAATCCCAAAGCCCAATTTTTACGAGCCAGCCCGACCCGCGAACCCGAACCAATTTTTCCTGCTCTAGTGTTGTTGGTCATTCTCTTTTCGTTGAAAAGTCTCATTATCTCGCTCTAATAATTGAGCCATATTCACAACATCTGAATACAAACAAAGATTATGAGAAATGAGGTATTGACAAATTTCAGGTTACAAACCTCTCATAAACATTTATGTCATTCACTCCTCATTATCCATCAAATGGGATGCAAACCGGGATAACTCCGTAAACTTGGCTTCGTATTGTGATATAGTTATATTTTTTTGTTCCAGTTTGATGAATTCCACCTCCTTCATGTGACCAATACTTTCTGAAAAGTACTTTTCGTTGAACAATTCTTGGAACTTCTTCCAAGACATCTTAAGTACGGAAAGATGAGTATGTTTTACGAATTCCCACTAGTAATATGCCTCTTCACGTAACCTGAAGGTGGCAAAGGGAGCCTTTTGATCCGCTGTGCATCCCAAGACATCAAATATCTTAATGATCTGCTTAATCCATACTTCTACCTTAAGTGTCTCTGGCTATCCCAAAAATTCCGGCGGTCCCAACTCCTTGAATTGCTTAGCAGTGACCAGTTGTAAGTTACCATTGTTTCCACCTGTATTTTGAACATGAGTCTCTCTCGTTTGGTATTGCATGAATTGTAAAAAGCTCCTAAACATCTCATCGTTCATCATTTGGTCGATGTTGTAATTTACAGGAAGATTATTTCCTTCTTGATGCACATTATCCTCATTATTGATTGGCATTGACTCAATGGTAGCATGTGCTCTATTGCTTATCACAAAATTTTCAGATGTTATTCTCAAATACTGCCACAAAATAAGGGCTAATTAAAGAAATTAACATGCCATATATTATCCCTATATTTCGACCGACCAATTAAATAACAAATAAGCTTATGTATGACACACTAACGAAGAATTTACTCATCTCTCCCCTCCTAGTTCTAATCCCAAATCCCCACCAGAGATCATATCCCTAAGCTCTGAAACCAACTGTGACGCCCCCAAAATAGGTCCACACAACCCATTCTGAGTTGCCAAATACATGGTACAGAAATCAAATACAACTTCATTAATACAACTATCGTGCAAAATACGACAACACATACGCTATGAGTTTTAATACAAATATTATCTCGTAGACAATATCCAAACTCAAATAAAGTTCTTATTACAATTATTGTCACACTATTTTACAAAATAGTGAGAAATACTATAATAATTATCTTTGACCATTACTCCACTGCCCGACTAGTCCCAGCTACATTCTCACTTCTTGAGAAGAACAATAAAATCAAAAGGAAAAAGGTGAGCTCAACTAGCCCAGTAAATAATATTATGACTAAGATAATGAAGAAAAATCATCCTTTGTCCTCAATAGTGAAAAATCTAATAGAATATAATAGACAACAAATATTAGATCAACAACTGCATTAAAAATAACAATCCATTAGAAGAGTCAAATAGAGCATGATATCTACTATCTTCTATAATTTTAAAATTCCATCATCAATATTTTATCGCTGTAACACCAATAAATAAATATTTCAAATCAAAAAATTATCCATGTACTACGTGCAAATGATATTCGTTTGTATCACCATTGGTCATGATCATGTCAAACATTTCTCCATCTATGCACTACGGGCCAAAGAGGACATTCACCGCATCATTTTTCTGTAACATTACAAGTTATGATTATACCAATACATAATTCCTGGTCGTAATCATACCAATCAATAGTCCATCAATGCACTACGGGCCAAAGATGACTTTTAGTACAATATAAACATGAGGATGATGACAATGATATAAAGAATCAATCAAGTGAGATCATAACATGGATTCAATTTCAAGAATAAGATTCACAAAAGATAACTTGGACAAAGAAAAGAAATTAAATTCTGTTGTGAATAGTACTCATGAATAGTACCGTATGAATAGTATTCTGACATGAAAAGATTAAAATTTAATAAGAATTTTTAGACCAATATTCCAATGAAATGATATTAGATGAAGCACAAAAATTAAGGAATTTTTAATCATTTCAGGAATTATAGAAGCAATATTTACCGTAGTAAGTTTAAATTTAGGAATATGAAATGAAATAATATCACTTATATGATATGGAGTCTAAAAAATGACATCCCTTACGAGTATGGTAGGAAATAATATCATTCACGAGTATTAAAAGAAAATAACATTCTTTACGAGAAAAATAATATCCTTTACCTTAATAGGAAAGTAGTTCTAATTGGAATAACGGAGATTGTATTGAGAAAATCTTTCACTGCTATCAACACTCAAAATATTCTTATACTCACAAGAAATATGCTCAATATTATAGAGATAGAATTTTTTGATTCTGGTGTGAGTTTCATTGTTTAACTAATCAACCTATTTATAGGAAAATGCTAGCACACTACTTCTGACAAATTTTGCACACGGATGATTTAGCAGCACATATATTTCGAAACAAAGATTTTCAAAGCCAACTTGCTCACTCCACCCTTTTTTATCACATGTTATTTGAAATAAAAGAATTCAAATTCAATTTGCTCTCTTCCTCCTTATTTTATTCTTATACCATAAATTTATTATAATAGTATTGTCATTTAAATTATAAAATTATATTATTATATTATCACATTATACTATTATAAAATAATATTATAGTAATATATTTGAATGAATATTTTATCGGAGAAGATAATTAGGGTTTCATAGAAAAATATAACAACTTTCGACAAATGTCTCATTCAAAAATTCCTCCATTTATATCAAAATTGAAGAAATATTTACTTACCATATTCATTAATTATTTATAATTCTTCAATAATTATTTTTAATTAATATTATAGATTCACAATATTGACAACTAGATCGTTCCTAGGAAAGAAGGGGGTTTTCGATAAGGATTTCTCCTTACTGGCGCGTAATTATATAACCTAACCCCTTTCCTCGACAGAAATTTCTAGACATTATTAATAATACTATCTAATAATATCATTTCAATAATATGAGTTGTTGTGTCATGACAATTATTGAATCAATAATATAAAATACTATTCAATTATTACTGTAGCAATTATTGCATCAATAATATGAAAGACTGTGCAATTTTTATTGTATCAATTATTGAGTGACTTCTTACGTAAGAATCAATAACCAGAGATATTGTGCAATGTCGTGTCCTACTGTGCAACCACGCGTATTACTGTACTTTTATCACCGGGTATTTCAATAGTTTAACAGTAAAAGTTTTGTCGTTATTTTTTATAAAAAGGTTATTTCTGTCGCTTTCTATATTCGACAGTTATTCCGTTATGTGGTCCACCAATGATTGCGCCGTCGTACGGATATTCTCCGATAAAAAGAATATTCCCAGACAAAACGAATATTCCCTGACAAAATGGATATTTTATGGCAACTTGATTACTTTACAAAATTTGCACATATCACCCATAACTATAATATTATATCAAATCACACCTTATTATTCAAAAAACTATTTAGAGAAAATTAAATCTTTATTCATAATAATTTGGGGTCTTACACACAATACCTTCTAAAATAAGAGAAAGCACAAAATTTTTTCCTTACTTTAAGGTAAGTAATGAAAATTTCATTATTATCAGTGTTTTTGTTGTTATTTATCACCATTATATTGAATAAAAATGTCTATTAATTCATTTAAGGATTGCATTAAAGCTATTGATGGTACACACATTCTAGCGATGGTTAAAGGACATGATGTAAGCAGTTATCGTAATCATCATGGAAAAATATCGCAGAATGTATAAACAGTTTGGAATTTTGATTTTGAATTCATATATGTGCTTAGTGGGTGGGAGGGTTCATCTCATGATTCAAAAATGCTAAGAGACGCTTTAACAAGAAGGAACAGACTTAAAGTGCCACAAAGGTATGTACTTATCTTGTTTTTCATTTTATTTATTTGATATTAGATCCTACATTCCATAGTAATTTTTTTAAATGGCATATAATTAGGCAAATTTTTCTTGGTGGATTGTGGATTTCCAAATTGGCGCCAATTTTTAGCTCCTTTTCGAGGTGTTCGATGTCATTTTCAAGATTTTGCTGGCCAGGGTCGTGACCCCAAAAATGCAATCGAGTTGTTCAATCTGCATGCTTCCTTAAGGAACTTAATTGAGAGAATATTTGGTATATTTAAATTGTGATTCACAATTTTCAAGTCTGCACCTCTATTTCCTTATAAAACTCAAGTAGAGCTTGTACTAGCTTGTGTAGGACTCCACAATTTTCTTCGTAAGGAATGTCGTTCAGATGAATTTCCTGTTGAACTAGATAACGAGTCTTAACAATCTTCATCATTACCACTCAATCAAGGAGATAATTTAGAACAAGTTTTTTAAACTCAAGAGCAAAAACGAGAGAATGCTAATGAATGGAGGACTGGTATAGCTTCTGATATGTGGAGAGACGTCGATCATAATAATAACAATGGCCGGTAACAAGGGTAATAGTTTTAAAATTCTTAAAAATTTTGAATTATTTTGAGTTTATTTTGGTGATTATAAAGATGAGTGATTTTTGGTACCCAATTGTGATAAATTTTCTATAACTTGGTGGAAATTTATTCACATGTATGAAGTTTTGCGACTTTTGATCATATATATTTTCATTGTCATATTATTTTGTGAAAAATAGAGTTTGGTATTCCTACTAAAAAATGTACGCATATGCGTAAATTATATATAGCTCAATGAAAAGTGAGCTTAATTTTGTGTTGCGTCTGTAGTTTTATATGTATCCGAGTATCCAAATGTATCATGAAATGAGTAGAATAATATGAAGGCTTTCAACATATATAAAATCTCATACCACAATAATTTAATGAAATAATGAGATTTACTCTAGTTCATGAAAAAAGAGGGAGATATTGTACACATAGGCCAATTAACGATTGTTGCAAGATATATTAAAAGTATACAAAAGTCTATCACAGACTTGATAAAAAATTTATAAAAGTCTGTTACTTATTTAATGGAGTCTTTAAAAGTCATTAAAATCCACAAATTCTACAAAAGTCTGTCACTTAAAAAAGTCTTTAAAAATCTTAATTGAATACACCCCTCTAAATTCATTTGATATATTAGAGAAAGCGACAAATTTTTTTAATGGGAGGGACAAAGTTAACTTTAAATTTGTAACGTTAAGCTCATTTTTGAAAAAAAAAGAGTTCAGGGTGAAAATGGTATTTTACAAAAAATATCAGGGACATTTTTGGACTTTTACCTATTTTTTATCATGATAATATTTAATGCGTGTTTGAATTTGAACATTTGGTTAAGACTTGAAAGTTAAATAAATTGTATTTAAAATAATAATTTTCATTTTAAACAAATAAAATTTTATATTACGTTTAAAATTCTAACAAAAAGTCTAGGGGGGGCCGGTTTTGGGCGACCCACCAAATTTTTTATATTTTTATGACTCTTAAACAATTTATAATATTTATTGCAACATAAAATTTTACAGAATTCAGTGATTTAGGTGTCATTTGGATACATGTAAAAAATAGGGTTGCATAAACTGTACAACCCTATTTTTTACATATATCCAAATGACACCTAAATCACTAGATTATATAAAAATTCTAGTTCCAACAAATATAAAAATTGACCAATAGCTAGACCGGTCTCCCAAAATCAATCCCCCAAAACCGGACACACCAGAAAGACTGAAATTCTTGACACTTGTTGGGCCCTGATATTTCATATACATGGTGGACAGGACCGTTTGGGCCAAATCATTGAGTTGTATCCATTGGGTCTTAGAAGTATTGCGCCGACCCATTAGATAACTAAATATCTTCACCTGGACTTTGACCCGTGATGATGACAAAGATAACAGTTGACTGTTATCTCTGCCATGTATTAATGTGGATGGGATCTAGTCGGCCGACGGTGGAGAACAGTGATGGGATGGAGCAGGTGACTTGCTTGTAGTCGGCTAAGGTCACCAGTAGTGGGGGACTGTGTCAGATGGTAGTGGGTGGCACAAGAAATCGGACATGAGAGTATAAGTGGGCAAGGATATCACACAAGAAAAGGTAACTGATATTTCTCTCTCTCTAAAAATACTAGATATTATTTTCCTCCATTGTTAACCTTGTGATCGCCTGTACTGACTCTCACGCCGGAGCTATCCCCCAACGGTCGAAGCCATCAAGCTTTTGGTGTTGTCGTGTTTATTGTGCAGGATCGGACGTGTCTTACATGATTGGGACATATGGAAGGATCTTGGCTTTAACATTGGTGCTAGAAGGAGGGATTTTTTTAGTGTCTTGAGTTTTCAATCATAATTGTTCAGTTGTTCTACGTCGGAAGTTATGGTGAGGAGTAGAACAGTTACACCGGAAGGACAGCCGATGGCTGTTAGTTCGTCCATACAGTGAGTCTCTGTCAAGGATCGGTTGGGTCCTTCAAAAACTGCTCATGATAGCAATGCTTCCAAACATAACTCAGAAGGTTCTCGTTTGAGAGCCCATGGTGAAGCTAGAAGAAAAACTGGTTTTTGCTGCTGACAAAGGCCGTGACCATGATAGGAAACGGGTAGAAGGCACACCGCCTAGAACCCGACACCGAAGTGGTCAGGATGATAAGGCTTCCAAGATGGCGAAGATGGAAGATGATGCAGATAAAGCTTTGGAGGTTCTTCTGAAGTAGAGGGAGGACATAACTGAGCAGATGCTTCGTATGGCCGAACTGAAGCATGAGGCGTCAAGTTATGTTCAACCCGAAAAGCATAGCAAATTTAGAGACGAGCAACCAAGAGAAGGGAAGGAGTATGTACACTCTGTTCC
Organism: Panax japonicus; assembly: GCA_020205505.1. Lineage (NCBI taxonomy): Eukaryota > Viridiplantae > Streptophyta > Magnoliopsida > Apiales > Araliaceae > Panax > Panax japonicus. The sequence continues at coordinate 48,216,931 of CM035102.1, read as the reverse complement.
TGTATCTCGAGGCCGACCTAGGGATCGAAGGAGGTTAAGAAGTCGTACTCCTGAGGTATTGAAGAAGGCACCTCATCCTATTGGTTCACGAGGTCACGGTGGCAATAGACGAAGAAGTAGGTCCAGGGAGTACGCACCGGAGAATACAAAGAAGGTATTCCATCTTGATTATTCTCAACATGACGATAGGGTCCCACGCCGAAGTAGATCCAAAAGTCATACTCCCGAGAATCCACTTAAGGCACACCATTTTGTGGATACTCGTCAACGGAGAAGTCCATCGAGAGTAGTGGGTTCAGATGGAAGAGGTCGGTCCACTCACCAGAAGAGGATCTCTCCAGAGAAAGAAGTCTCATCGCAGCTAGAAGGAGTAGACTTTCTGGTTAGAGAGTTAAAAGAGCTTTGAAAGCAGTTGGCCGAAGTTCAACAAGTGAAGGATACCTCGGGAAAGAAGGCATCTCCTTTTTCCTCTGATATTCTTAAGGAGAAAGCTGATCCTACCAAGAAGTTGCCTCACATAGAGAGTTATGACGGATCTGGAGATCCCTATGACCATACTCAAGCGTTTGACAGGCTGATGGATTATTATAACTTAACCGATGCTGCTAAGTGTCATACATTCGTGACGACACTTAGGAAGGATGCAAGGTAGTGGATGGGTACTTTGCCTTCAGATTCAGTCTCGTCGTGGTCTGAGTTATGCAACAAATTTCATGCTTGTTTTGGGAGAAACAGAAGGAGAGGAAAGCCTACGGGTTATTGGCTCACGTTCGATAGTATTCAAATGAGTCCCTGGGGAAATATGTGAAGCGCTTTAGGGAAGCAGTCGGCCAGGTGACCGATCTCAATGATCTTCAGGTTGTTGGATTATTTCAGAATGGTTTAGATTTGGTGAAGTCAGAGAAACTGGTGTAGAAGCTGATATTTCACCATCCGAAGAGTCTGGCCGAAGCTTTTGATAAAGCTGAGGGTTATATTGTGGTAGAAGAAGCATGAATAGCTTAAAGCGTCCTTCTTTAGAAAAATTAAAGGAGACAGACAGAGAGAAAGCTGAAGGCGATTAGAGGAATGGGGAGGGAATAATGATCGACCAGGAGGCAACTCAAAGAAGTACAACAACAACTGGCGTAAAGGAGGGAATCGTCCACCTGCTCCCACCTAGAAGGTGAATAAGGTATACACCAAACTGAATACGGATAGGGCTATTATTTTGGATCATATTAGGAACCAACATTACTTTGAACCACCTCTTGACAAAATTAAGCCTGGGGCATGCAATACTCGCAAATATTGTGGTTATCATCAGGCAACGGGTCACAACATGAATGAATGTTGTAGTCTAAAGGTTGAAAGTGGTGTGTTGGTCCAGTATGTGGCCGGAAGGGATCATCAGCAGGAACAACCGACCGATGATCGGACTGTTCAAGTTGTTTAACCGGTTCAACCTGCGCAAGTCCTAATCAGCCACCAAGGCACGTTGTGAGACCCCAAATTTTATGAATAAAGATTTAAATTTCTCAAAATAATTTTTTGAATATTATGGTGTGGATTTGATATAATGTTATAGTTATGGGTAATATTTATAAATTTTGCAAAGTAAACAAGTTGTTATATAATATTCGATTGGTCAAGGAATATTCATTTTAACAGATAATATTTGTACGAAGGCACAATCATTGGTGGACCCCACAACGGATGTATTGTGGTAGTAAGAAAAAGACAGAATTATCTTTTTATAACGGCGAAAGTGTTACCGTTAAAATTGTTGAACTACCCGGTAGTAAATGTACAGTAATATGCGTGGTTACATAGTAGCACAAGGTATTGATTATTGATGCTTACGTAAGAAGTCGCTCAGTTATACTCAATTATTGCTATAGTAATTGCTGTATTATATCTCTCATATTATTGATTCAATTATTGTCACAGTATCATCTGCATAATATGTTATCTTATTAAATCAATAATTGAGATGGCAAAGTTATTCATATTATTATTTGAAATATTGACAATGTCTAGAAGTTCTGTCAAGGAGAGGTTTGGTCACCTAATTGCACGCCAATAAGGAGAAATTCTTATCGAAAAGCCCCCTCTTTCTTGGAATGACCTGGTTGTTAAATATTGTGAATTATAATATTAATGATGAATAAGTTCGTGTTGATTAAAGATGAAATTGATAGTTCCATTGTGTTGAAATTATTAGTGTTAGTGGAAATCGACATTTATTTCGATAATAATTGATGTCTGGAGGTTATATTGACCAATCAGGTAATTAACCGGATAAATGAGCAATTAATTGCTATTGATTCACATGATTATAACTATTTGTTCACATGTGTGTACTATTGATTCACATTCATTTACTATTAGGGGAGTTGGTGCAAGATTGATAATACTTGCATGACTAAGTTAAAAGTGGAGGTATAGATGGAGGTACTATACTGTAATTCATATTTTATGGTATAATCATGACCGTAATGTGACGAATGATGTGGTAAAAGTCCTCATTGGCCTGTAGTTCATTGATGGACAGTTGTTGGTATGATTATGACCATGGATTATTCAGTATAATCATGACCATTGATGATTACATGAATATCATTGGCCATGGTGCAGGGATGATGTGGTTTATTTATTAAGATGAGTCTCAGCGATAAAGTTGATGAAAAACTTTTTAAATCATAGAAGATAGTAGATTTTATGCTCTACTTGACTCTTCTAATGGATTACTTATTCCGTTGTAGTTGTTGATCTAAAACTTGTTGTCTATTGTATTCTATCAGTTGTTATACTATTGAAGGCTAAGGATAATTTATTCTGCATTATCTTAGTCATAATATTTCTTACTGGGCTAGTTGAGTTCACCCTTTCTTTCACTGTTCTCTTCAGGAAATGAGAATATAGCTGGAACGAGTCGAGGAATGGAGTGATGGTCCAGGATAAGTGGCTTTAGTAGTCCTCACTATTTTATGAAATAGTGTGATAATAATTGTAATGAGGACTTCATTGAGTGTGGATATTATCTAAAAAACAATATTCATTTTAAAAACTCTGCTATGTTTTTTCGTATTTTTACACGACAATTATATTAAAGAAGTTTGTATTTGATTTTTGTACCATGCATTTGGCGACTCAGAATGGGTGATGTATACCTGTTTTGGGGGCGTCATAGTTGGTATCAAAGCTTAGGGATATGATCTCTGGATGAGATGTGAGACAAGAACTAGGAGGGGAGAGACGGGACATTTCTTTGCTAGTATAACCTACCTAAGTTTATTTATTATTTAATTGGTCGGTCAGAGTATAGGGATAATATGTGACATGTTAATTAACTCTTATTTTGTGGCAGTGTTTAACAATTGCAGCTAAAAATGTTAACAATGGAGTGAATGAGACCGTTGAGACACCTTTATTCACTAACCAGGTTAATATGATGTCAGACGAAGAAGAAATTAGAGATATCTACGTGGTGAGAGAAGAACTAATAGTTGCACCCGAGCTAGTTGCAGAGGTAGCAACTGAGAGTGAGGAAAAAGAGGAAGAAGTAGAACCTGAGGAGAATTTATTAGAAGAATTTTATAATCAAAATTTAGAATTACAAAATTGTATTCATGAGTTAGTAGAGCAGGCTGAAGAACGGAAGACGGTCGTGGAGCAAAGAGATGTAACAATTCAAAATTATGTTACCCGATGTGCGATGCTTGAACAGAAGCACTCTTTGGCAGAGTATAAGATATTAGAGCTGGAATCTGAGAATGCTATGATCAAAGTTCTGATGAAAGAAGAAGCAACTGAACGAATGAGAATAGATGATGCATGGGTAAAAGCCACACGACGCATAGATATTATAGAAAAAGACGTTCGTTCCAATAAGGCCAAAATAGATGAAATGGATTTTGCTTTTTGGACAACAATTGGGAGAATCCAACATCGAATTTGGAATTACCCTATGCAGAGCAGTCAACCCCAATTCGATATGGATCGGAGAATAATGATTTGAATCATGGATCAGGAATGTAACGAAGCAATTAAGGGTGGAATGTACTCTATAGGAAAGTCAAAATTGGTAGTTTAAATGAGAGCGTTTGTCGAGAAACCTGAACGAAGTTATTACGGGTAAGTTAGTTATAAACTCTTGCGAAGTCTATACTTTATTCGATACCAGTTTTACCCACTCTTTTATTTCTCTTGTTTGCGCTCAACGTTTAAATTTAACTCTAGAGAAGTTAGACTTTAACTTATTAGTTGAAACTTCGTTAATAGAAACCTTCATTTCATGTGCTATCCAAGTCTTGGATGAGAGTCACAGTTTTGAATGATATTTCTATTGTTAATAAATTTTCTGACATATTCTTGAAGACTTCTTAGCCTACCCCTATAGCGTGAAATCAAATTTTGTATTGACCCCAATACAAAACCCATTTCTAAAACCCTCAAATATTTCTTCAACTAAAATGAACGTAACATGCGCCAAAGATGTTGGCTCAAGCTATTGAAGACTACGACTATACCATTCAATATCATTGTGGAAGAGCGAATGCGGTAGCTGACTCATTGAGTAGAAGATCGTATGTGTTTACGAGTGCAATTTTGTTAACACAAAAACCCATTTCATATAACTTACAAATAACGAAGATAGTTTTAAAGACTCTAAAGACCCACGTGGTGATATCAAATATACGAGTAGAATCAACTTTAATCGATAAAGTTAAAAGTCGTTCAAGCTACAGACGCGGAGATGATAAATGTGAAGAAGAAGGTTCAAGAAGGCGTTATCTCAACCCTCGATTTAATTGGCCCATTTAAAATCCTCGATCGAGTAGGAACTGTGGCCTATAGACTCGTTTTACCGCCAAGTATGTCGCGTGTTCATAACGTTTTTTACGTATCGATGTTGCGTAAATATGTGGATGAACCGAACCACGTTGTTAAATTAGAACTAGACGAGATAGCAGAAGATTTAACGTATGAGGAGATACGTGTTAAAATCTTAGATAAGAAGGATCATATTCAACACTCAAAGGTTATACCTCAAGAGTTAAAATCTAAAATAAAGTCAAGGTATCCTCATCTCTTCAGCATACCAGGTACGTACATAAATTTTGAGGGAGAAATTTCATAAGGAGTGGAGATTGTGAGACCCCAAATTTTATGAATAAAGATTTAAATTTCTCGAAATATTTTTTTGAATATTATGGTGTGGATTTGATATAATGTTATAGTTGTGGATAATATTTATAAATTTTGCAAAGTAAGCAAGTTGTTATATAATATTCGATTGGTCAGGGAATATTCATTTTAACAGGGAATATTTGTACGATGGCACAATCATTGGTGGACCCCACAACAGATGTATTGTCGTACTAAGAAAATGACAGAATTATCTTTTTATAACGGCAAAAGTGTTACCGTTAAAACTATTGAACTACCCGGTAGTAAAAGTATAATAATACGCGTGGTTGCATAGTAGCACACGATATTAATTATTGATGCTTACGTAAGAAGTCACTCAGTTATACTCAATTATTGCTACAGTAATTGTTGCATCATATCTCTCATATTATTGATTCAATTATTGTCACAGTATCATTTGTATAATATGTTATATTATTAAATTAATAATTGAGACGGTAAAGTTATTCATATTATTATTTGCAATATTGAAAATGTCTAGAAGTTCTGTCAAGGAGAGGTTTGGTCACCTAATTGCGCGTCAATAAGGAGAAATCCTTATCGAAAAGCCCCCTCTTTCCTGGGAACGACCTGGTTGTTAAATATTATGAATTATAATATTAATGATGAATACGTTCGTGTTGATTAAAGATGAAATTGATAGTTTCATTGTGTTGGAATTATTAGTGTTAGTGGAAATCAACATTTATTTCGATAATAATTGATGTCTGGAGGTTATATTGACCAATTAGGTAATTAACCGGATAAATGAGCAATTAATTGCTATTGATTCACATGATTATAACTATTTATTCACATGTGTATAATATTGATTCATATTTATTAACGTGCATTTATCGAAACTATATTTTCCTATAAATAGAAGCTCATTCCTTCATTATTTTTCACCAATTTACTAAAGCTATAGAGCAATTATTATAGAGAGAAATTATAGAGAGAAAGAAGAAGAGAAGTCTGCTACCTCACTATTCCAGTATCCAGTCTTCTTTTGAGGTAAGGGGTATTATTTATTTCGTATTCATGAAGAGAGCTTTTGTTATTCCATTCTTTATTATTAAGTTGGAATAACCTGTCTATGCGAAGTACCGCATACATGGTGAAATTCTTCTGTTATTTCATTCTTTATTATTATGTTGAAATAACCTGTCTATGCAAAGTACTACATACATGGTGAAATTCTTCTGTTATTCCATTCTTTATTATTCTGTTGGAATATCCTGTCTGTGCGGATTACGCATGACCTGATTCCATTCTTTATTATTCTGTTGGAATATCCTGTCTGTGCATATTATGCATGACCTGGTTCCATTATTTATTATTCTGTTAGAATAACATGTTTGTTCGGTCTATCACATGCCTGGTGAATTCTTCTGTTATTCCATTCTTTATTATTTTGTTGGAATAACTTGTCTATGTGGATTACCGCATGCATGGTTAATGACCTTTCGTATTCATTCTTTATTAAATTATGGAAATGATCTGTCTACGTGGATTACCGCATGGCGGGTGAAAATCCATTTGCAGTTTCGTATATTATATTATACTCATATAAGTTATCATTTATTTTTGTACTCGTCATGGAATATCATTTTCTTTGGTATTTTCTTTTAGGAGTTACTATTCACGGGTTACTATTCACCCAGTTACTATTCACTCTAGTATTATTCATTCAGGTATTCGGGGCACTTTTTATGTTGGAGTAAAATTCACGAGTTACTATTCACGGGTTACTATTCACCCAAATTACTATTCACCCGAATATTATTCATTCTGGTATTTGGGGTAATTTTTATGTCGGGATACTATTCACGAGGTACTATTCCCGAAGTAGTATTCACCCGAAAAATATATTTCTTTTCTGTCCAAATTATTTTGGTACATGAATATTATTCTTGAATTTGACTCTACAAAGTAGAATCATGTTGACAATTTGGATGTTATTGATTTCTAGATAAATTAAATTATAAATCTTTAAAATTTATCCTTGAACTTGTTTTATTGAATTATTATGTAATTGTCATCATCCTCATGCTTATATTGTGATTAAAGTCATCTTTGGCTTATGTGCATAGATGGACTTGGTATGATTATGACCAAGAATTATTCGGTATAATCATGACCGTAATGTGACGAATGATGTGGTAAAAGTCCTCATTGGCATGTAGTTCATTGATGGACAGTTGTTGGTATGATTATGACCAGGGATTATTCAGTATAATCATGACCATTGATGATTACATGAATATCCTTGGCCGTGGTGCAGGGATGATGTGGTTTATTTATTAAGCTGAGTCTCAGCGATAAAGTTGATGAAAAACTTTTTTTAAATCATAGAAGATAGTAGATTTTATGCTCTACTTAACTCTTCTAATGGATTACTTTTTCTGCTGCAGTTGTTGATCTAAAACTTATTGTCTATTGTATTCTATCAGTTGTTATACTGTTGAAGGCTAAGGATAATTTATTATGCATTATCTTAGTCATAATATTTCTTACTGGGCTAGTTGAGCTCACCCTTTCTTTCACTGTTCTCTTCAGGAAATGAGAATATAGCTGGGACGAGTCGGGGAATGGAGTGATGGTCTAAGATAAGTGGCTTTAATAGTCCTCACTATTCTATGAAATAGTGTGATAATAATTGTAATGAGGACTTCATTGAGTGTGGATATTGTCTAGAAGACAATATTCGTTGTAAAAACTCAACTATGTTTTGTCGTATTTTTACACGACAGTTGTATTAAAGAAGTTTGTATTGGATTTATGTACCATGTATTTGGTGACTCAAAATGGGTGATGTATACCTGTTTTGGGGGCGTCATAAATGTCGTTGATGTTATTACCGGGGGGATAGTTGGAAAGTTGGTAGGGAATAAGAGACGTGGATATTTGGATTCGGTTATGTCTGTGGCGGGTGTTCTCCCAAAGACCGACAGACCGTATCCAAGGACGGTCATATCCTTTATTGAAGAAGATTACCCTTCAGAGCCCATCGAACCCCACGAAGGAGTACTGGTGATTACTGCACAAGAAGAGAATGAGTATTGACAACGAGTCTTCTGTTGATATTCTGTATGCCCATGCTTATCAGAGGATGCATTTGGAAGGGCAAAAGATGGAGGTCGGACAAGAAGCTCCCTTATATGGCTTTAGCAATGATCCAGTCAAAGTTGCAGGAACTATCGAGCTACCGGTTATCTTCGGTACTGCTCCTCAACAGGTAGAAATAATATGCAAGTTTTATGTTATGAACGTAGATTCGGCTTACAACGCCATTTTAGGAAGACCTACTTTGACTGCTCTGCAAGCTGTGACGTCAATCCTTCATTTCAAAATCAAGTTCCCAACAGCACATGGAGTTGGAGAGGTAGCAAGGGACTTGGATTTGGCTAGACGTTGCTATCGGAATGCTGTGATTGCTTCGGGAGTAGGGGTCAGTAAGCAGAAATATACTATGGCGATAGAAATTGAGCCCTTTAATGAAAGCAGTTCGGAACCATTGGTCATGCCAGCTGGAGAGACAGAGGAGTTCGAGCTTGTTCATGGCAAGAAGGATAAAACGGTGAAGATAGGTTCAGGCCTGCCGAAACCTCTCCGGACAAACCTTATAGAACTTCTTCGATGTTATGCGGACATCTTCGTGTGGGAGCCTAATGATATGCCCAGGGTAAGTCGAAAGATTGCAGAGCACAAGCTGGAAGTGGACCCATCGAAGAAGCCAGTTTGGCAGAAAAGAAGAATTTTTGCACCCGAGCGTCAGAGGATCATTGATGAAGAAATTGTAAAGTTGTTAGCTGCAGATTTCATCTTTGAGATTGACTACCCGAAATGGATGGTGAATGTGGTGATAGTCCAGAAGCAGAATGGGAAATGGCGAGTCTGTATTGATTACATGGACTTGAATAAAACTTGCCCGAAGGACTTCTATCCTCTACCTCACATTGATCAGCTCATCGATGCGACTTCGGGGTATGCATTACTTAGTTTTATGGATGCTTTTTCAGGTTATCACCAGATCTCCATGTGCAAAGAGGATATACCGAAGACAGCATTCATTACGCATCGTTCAGTGTATGCCTATAAGAAGATGACATTTGGCTTGATAAATATTGGAGCTACCTATCAGAGGATGATGAACTTCATCTTCCAGAAGTAGTTGGGGAGTAACATGGAAGTATATGTTGATGACATGATAGTAAAGAGCATGATCGTTCAGAAGCACTTGGAATATTTAGAAGAATGCTTTCAGATGGTCCGTCATCATAACTTAAGGATAAATCTAACCAAGTGCACATTCGGGCTCGGTGCAGGGAAATTCCTGGGTTATCTAGTTAGTCAGAGAGGTATCGAGGCCAATCCAGAAAAGATCCAAGCTATTTTGAACATGAAGACTCCTCAATCATTCAAAGATATTCAGCGTCTAACAGGGAGGATTGCAGCTTTGAGGAGGTTCATGTCTAAATCAGCAGAAAGATGTTTGTCGTTCTTTGACACGTTGAAAGGACCGAAGAATGCAAAGACGTTTCAGTGGACGTCAGAATGTGAAGATGCCTTCCAAGGAATAAAGACGTATTTGTCTTCGGCACCTTTACTGGTGAAGCCAGTTCCTGCTGAGTTACTATACTTATATTTAGCAGCTAGTTCACTGGCAATGGGAACGGTGTTGGTTCGAGAAGTTAGGGGAAAGCAGCATCTGATTTACTATGTAAGCCATGTCCTTAGGGAAGCTAAGATTAGGTATCCGAATATTGAGAAATTCGCCTTTGCTTTTATGATAGCTAGTTGAAAGCTTAGGCAATATTTTCAAGGTTTGCTCTTGGTGGTTTACACGGATTAGCCTTTGAAGAAGGTTATGAGCAAGTCCTGAAGTTTCGGGGAGACTTGCTGCTTGAACAATGGAGTTGTCTCAATTTTTCATAAAATACCATCCCTGAACTTCTATAAAAGGTCAGGCTTTGACTGATTTTAAGGTAGAGTGTTCATTTTCAGAAGCTGATGACGGTCTGGCAGAAGCTGAAGTGTCTGACCGAGCAGTTGCAGTGCTTCAGCCCAATCAAAGTTCATGGATGTTGTATTGCAGATGGGTCTTCTACTTCAGACATCAGTGGGGCAGGGATTATTTTGATAAGTCCGAAGGGATTCAAAGTGCAGCAGACCATCAGATTTGGGTTCAGGGCAACGAATAACGAGGCAGAGTACGAAGCTGTGTTGGCAGGTTTACGACTGGCGAAGAGTCTGGAAGTTCAGAAGCTAATCATCTATAGTGACTCCCAGCTAGTCGTCAAGCAAGTCTCAAGGGAATATGAAGCTCGAGGTTCGAAAATGATCAAGTACTTGGTAGAGTTAAAGGATAGACTTCAATATTTCATCTCCTATGAGTTTCAAGGCGTTAAACGTAATGATAATTCTATTGCCGATGCATTATCAAATCTGGCTACTACGGATGCTAGTAATTTTGATGGATCAGTTATTTGGAGATTCTGCAGCAGCCTAGTATCCAACATGAATCGGTGATGTGTGTTGAGCGTTTTAACTATTGGCTGACTCCATATTTGGAATATCTGGCAGGTGGTCCTTATGAATTTGTTAGGCCCCGAGTGGTAAACAAATTTCATGGTGAAATGAGGTTCAGGTGGACTCACTGACCATTCGATGGTAGCTTATCTGGCAGGTGGTCCTTATGAATTTGTTAGGCCCCGAGTGGTAAACAAATTTCATGGTGAAAGGAGGTTCGGGTGGACTCGTTGACCATTCGATGGTAGCCTATCTGGCAGGTGGTCCTTATAAATTTGTTAGGCCCCGAGTGGTAAACAAATTTCATGGTGAAAGGAGGTTCGGGTGGACTCGCTGACCATTCGATGGTAGCCTATCTTTCAGGTGGTCCTTATGAATTTGTTAGGCCCCAAGTGGTAAACAAATTCCAAATGATGCAATGAGCTTCGGTTGGATTAATCTCTTATATGATCTGTCTCACACTTCGGTAACGATAAGTATTGCATTACTTTCTTACCTTATTTTGTTAAGTGTTGAGTTCGATTTGTGTTATTCTTGATCTTATATGTTATATGTCTTTCTTGATTAACAGATTAAGTTAAAATTGAAAGAAGCTTGTACATTTTTCAAGTTGATTGATATTGAATTATTAACAAGAAATAAATTACGCATAAGTCATAAGGAACAAATTTGATATTTCATTGATTAAATTGATTACATTAAAAGATAGAAAATTTTTTACAAAAGCCTAAATCTAGGAAGAAGCAATATCATTTTCAGGCATTGTCTTCACCGTCTGAAGAGTCGAGAAGGGCTTGATCTACCTTGGCTGTAACTAGCTTTGCTTTTCCCTGGCTTCGGTAGATCTCATACCTCTTAGAGTACATACGAACGATCTCTTCGTTCAGCTCATTCGACTTCCGGTACTCTTTTTGAATTTGTTTGAGAAGTTCTTCGGTTAGAGGAGGACCTATGTCTCGAAGGGCCCGAAGCTCCCGAAGTTCTTCTTCAAACTTTTGACGCCTCTTTAGATGACGTGCTTCTTTAGTTTCAAGCTTGTTGACTTGTTTGGCCAGGCTCTGATTGGTTGCAACTAACTTTTCATTCTTTTTCATCATTATTTCATCCCTTTGGACTAAGTCGACATTCATATTGACGATTTCGTGATGATTGGCCTTGGTAGTCTTCAGCTCTTCCTTGGTCTGCTCCAAGTCTTTTCAAAGACATTCGTTATTGAAAAGCTCAATATCACGGTCACTTCTCTCTTTCGCAAAAGCCGACTTCAATATGGCGTTCTCTTTCCTTGCAGCCTCCTCTTCGGCTTCGGCTTCTTTTTATTTGGGACGTAAACGTTCAAAGATAGCATTCGCCTGCATATATTCAGTATTAGTCAAAGAAGTTCATACATGGGTAGAAGACTACATGAATAATATATTAAGAAATTACCTTCGTCTGAAATTTCATTACTTCATCGATCAGATCCATGATTGAGCTGTTGTCGAATCGATTGTCATCAGTGTCCCGGACGAAGGTATCATACAAATGGAAGGGAAAATTAGCATTGAATTCAGGCCACAAAGTGGGGGAGACCATGGCTTCATTCTTAAATTCAGCAGATGAGGGTTTCAAAGGAGAGTGTATAGGCTGTTCGGGAGGCGGTGGTGTTTCAGTATAGATATTTTCAGGAGATGGAGATCGAGCATAAACTAGTTCTCGTGGAGGAGATGGGACAAATGTTGAGCTCGGTTGACTGTCAAAGGGTTGTTTTCTTTTATGACATAGTGCTGGAATGGGCTCGACTTGCTCATCATCATCAGAAACCTGTATTTCCACGGGGATTATTGGAGGGAGATCAGCTGAAGAAGAGGGCACTCGGAGGGCATCAGCAGTCAGAGGGGTAATTTTTGCTCTTAATTTCTTAACACGAAGGACTCGGGTCCGTTCGTTTAAGGGCATGTCAAGCAAGCTTCCTCTAGTTGGTGCAGGATTAGTGGTTGGTGCAGGTGCAGATGAAGGCTCAGTTTTTATGGGAATGACTCTGGGTTTTCGGATGGCTCTCCTCTTTCGGCGAGGTTGAGTAGACTAGTCGAGTTGATTGGGATCGTCTTCTTGTGGATCTATGGCTTGGGCTTCAGCAGCTGGTATCTCGGTGGTTGAGGTATCTACAGGTGGGGCTTCAAGTAATGGAGGTTCGGCCGTTGCTTTCGAAGACCTTCCGGATAAAAAGTCTTCCAAATCTCTTACATTTTAAGAGGTCGGTTTAATCAAAGATACTACAAAAGGCAAAAAACCACATGTCAGACATTTATACTATTGAAAAATTCAAATAATTGTACAGTGAAATAGTTCAGAACTTACATTTATGGTAGTATAGCCATGCTTGCTTGGTGAGGAGTCCATAATTCCACTACTCCTTCGGGAAATTCTCAAAGAGCTCTATCATTTCATTTACTCGCTCTTCAGGAATATCGCCAAAGTCTGCAGAGACTTTTTCTTGAATAGTCCAGTCCGACAGAGAAGCAATTTTTGGCCCCTTAATGAAGAACCATCCCTTATGCCATCCTTTGTTGCTTGAGGGGGTGGATACCAGAGAGCGTCTTTCAAATTTCTCACCTGTCTTCGGTGATTGTTTACTCAGAGCTTTAAATCCCTTTTCTCGGGATTGGCCGACTTTTTAGACAGTGAAGAAGAAGTCGAGGGTGGATTCGACACCTACTTCATGGCAGATGTGACAACCCGAGAATTTAGACAATTTAGTAAAATCTTTAATGATTGACTTAAGGTCAAATATTAGACCTAGATAGAAAATAAGTGTATGCGTTTAATGTTATTGGGATTGAATTTTGAGGATTTCAAAAATTCGGTGAAGGATATAGGTGAATTATTCAGGATTAAGGATTTATGAGAATATGTTTTGTGTTTATGGTTAATGATGTGTTCAGAATGTGGTTAAGGGTCATGGGTTGATCAGATAAATTACATCTGTGTTAAACCCTAATTATATTTTAAGAACGACCACATTCAGTTAGAAAACCCTAATGTCTAATAAGAAACCCTAGAAATCGGTTCTGGAAACCCTTGTTTCAGTTCCGGGAAATCCGAAACCCTAATTCAGTGAATGGAACCCTAGATTAGGAATGCAATGTTATGAACAAGGTTAAACGCCAATAATTTTAATTAATTAGGGAAAACCCTAATGAATTGTTTAAAATCTTAATTGATTATTTGGAAACCCTAATACCATATCTGAAAACCCTAAATTCAGATGCTGATAAAATGAAACCCTAATCTGGGTATATAACGGAGAATTTTAATGCTTAAGTGCTATTAATTAAGTCCAATTAGGGTAAAGCCTAATTAATTAACAAACCCTAATTTCCAATTTTTGGAACCCTAATTATTCCGTCAGAAACCCTAATGCTTAATTATGAATTTAATTGCTAAAATTAGCAATGTTAATTAGGAGACCCTAATCCTAATTATTAGTAATTAGAAAACCCTAATCTAATTACGAATATTTAATTTCTAAAATTAGAAAATTATTTTCTATTAGAAAACCCTAATTTGTGGGTTACAAACCCTAATCTGTGATTTTGACCCTAATTGCGTGATTAGCGATTGTAATTATGAAATGTTAATCCTAATTAGAAAGAATGAAAGTATGATTAAGGAATTTTAATATAATTAGTAAATCCTAATTATAATTTTGAAATGTTAATTTTCTAATTTCTATAACCGAAATTCGGAAAGGGTAGAAATTAAATTACAAAGTTAAGGGTTAAAACCTAAACCCTAAAATGATCCAAACCCTAAAGATTAAGGGATTCATCAATTTCAAATCCTAGAAAATAAATGGAAAAGTCCATAATGCCCCTTTTGTATATTATTTAAGCAACTTGCAAATCTAGCCAATATCTTGGGTTGGTGACCAACCCTAACCCTAACCTAGCCCTAGCATTTGACAAAATGTCCAACAAACCTCAGCAAATCAGCAGCTATGTAGCATCATGCATTGAATCTAAGTATTATAAGAGAATTAAAGAGAGAGAAATAAGCTACTTTACTCCCAATCAATCCTCTCTCTAAAATCCGAAAATTTGGAGTGAGGGAGAGTGAAAAGATGATCCATGATCAAGTTTTAGCAAGCCTAGATCAGAATCAAATAGTCAGAATTGAAAATCAAGCTAAAAAGGTATAAAATCCTAAATTTTGAAATCCTTCGATTTTATGATAATTGTTGCAATTGATTGGTTAAATATGTGTTATAAGGTGTCAAAAGATGACCTGGGTTGTCAAAACACAAACCCATAACATCAAAGTGCACGAATCTTGAATTTTTGGAAATCTGGAAATCTGGAAATTTATGGTCTGACAGTCGAATGTCAGTGGCTCTAGATCTGTCTATGTTATAGATATTTGATGTTTTATTGTTTGGATATATAGTTTGATATGTGGTCTTTGTTCTAAAACTTGAATCAAGTCCAGATCTTGTCTAGATCAAAAGTTATGATCGGTCAAACCTAGTTGACCGAACACGAAATTTGATTTCTGGGCAAACCCAGAAATTTCCAGAATTTCTGACAAGTTTTCTTTGGCCTCTGATCTTGCGTCTGACATGTGTTTTAGCCAAGTTGTTGATTGTTTATTGTAGTCTGGTATATAGATTACATGTTAAAGTAATTAGATCCCTTAGATCATAACTGGAGTGTAAGAAAATCACGGTCAAAGTAGCTTTGACCGTCTGTTTTGGGTAACTTTCTGGAAAACCCAGAAAGTTAAAGAGCAAGTTTTCTGACATGGTTTGACCATGCCAGATCTTTCTCATGTGGTAATGTTATTATGTTATAATGCTATGTAGTTGTAGTCTGACATGTTTTCTACACGATACAACTATTAGATCTCAAAAACAATGCATAGAATACAAGTTATAAGACATCAAATTAAGCACCTAAGGCTGTTCTTCAAATCTGGAAAACCCAGAATTTGAAGAACAGGTCTGACAACGTCTTATGAAGCTTAGATCTTGCTGTGATGTTGTGTTATGATTGAGATGTTGGTTGGATGTTGTAGTGTTACATACTTACTACACGATCACACTTCAAACGAACCCATAAACTGACCGGAACCTAGATTAATTGTTGGTCAAACGTGCACCCTAGAACTCGCGTCTGTCAGTGTTCTTGAGCCAAGAACACCAACGGCGACAGGCAAGTGTCGCTAAAGGCCTATAGCGACGGTTTATTTATTAATTTTCGGTAAATGATTAAAAATTAGAAAAAATGTTTTTAATTATTAAAAATACAAAATAAATTATGAAAAATTATTTTAAAGTCTGAAAAATAGTTTTTAACTATTTTGAGTATATTTCAAAAATATTTAGTATTTTTGAAATATAAATGGTATTTATTTATTTAATTATAATATTAAATAAATTATTTAAAAATAGTTTTTAATTCATAAAAAATCATGAAAAATAATATTATGATAAAAGAAAATATTTTAAGTTATTTTTTGATAACTTTTGATATTTTGTGATGAAATTCACTAATTAATCAATATTAATGATAATTAGTTTATTTATTAGATATATTAAATAAATTAAGGAAAAATGGAATTAATGATTTAAAAATTATACAAAAATGATTTAAGTGTTATAAAAATATTTTAAGTTATAAAATATAACTTTTGATATTTAGTCATGAAAATATTAATATTTTAATATTAATAGCAATTATCGGATAATGGATTAAAGTGTTGGAAAATCATATAATTATGATTTTAAAGTATTAAAAATACTTTGTGATATTATAATTATATTATAATATTATGTAATTATTTTCATTAATATTTTATATTAAATAAATATTAATGATTAAGGAATTATATAGTATTTAATTCATTTAAATACGGTTTTAGGGATTGAAAAATGTTGATAAATGGTAAAAATTATCCGAAAGTTATTACTAGCCTAGGAAAAATGTTTTGTCTGATAAGAAATTATCTGTGATAATTGTTAAGTATTAAGTCGAAGTTTAATTGAACTTAAACTCGATATTCGTCCGACTAGACCGTCGGGATGATAGAATTGTGTCAGTTTCAACTCAGACTGCAATAGTTTGACTTGATGCTATATCTTATGTGTTGTATAGACTGATAGGCTTATGTGGTAACGTGTTTAGGTTATTCTGTGTATAAATATAACAGTATTATACTGTGATGATATTATTCTAATATTGGAGATCTATATTATTAATATTAGGTCTTCGGATAAAGCGTTATTAAATTGTGTGCGGTAATCAACGGTTCAGGCAAGTTTTCTATCACTTAACTCTAATAAGAGTAGTTTCTTCAAGCTTATGGTTAATCATTGTTGATTGCCAAGAAAATTGTATTCTGTACATCTTGCATTTATAAGTCAGGTATGAAAGGCTGATCACCTTCATTACCAGTTGGTTCAGAAATGTTTGTTCATGTATAATACTTGTTCAGTCAAAAATTTGTTCGTGCTAGTTCTCAATTATATTGATGAATTATAGCAAGCCATTATTCATACTCTTCAATCATGATATATCGTTAGATTATTATATAAAAACTTGCTGGGCAACTTTCATGCTCACCCTTGCTATATCATGATAAAACATTGCAGATAAGGCGAATGCGTTTGGATACAGGAAAAGGTTAAAGTCAATGTAATAGTATAGTTTAATAAATGTGTTATATGTTAGAAAATTTTGTGAAATGTGTATTAAGTTAAGGTTACTCGACCTTGGGAAAAATAGTGTGTAATGTAATGTATAAACAATTTATGTTTATATCTTCTGCAAATAGTTATAGAAATAGTGTATCGAGTCCGCGGCGATTCGGGGCCCGGATTCGGTGATGCTACAGTTGGTATCAGAGCTGTTGGTTATGAAGTTTAGGTAGGAATACCTGAGACCAATAACCGCAGTGATTAGGATAAGACTAACTCATATAGAGTTAGTTAGTCGGTAAGATTCAAAGATGAATCTCGGCGAGTGTAAAGACACAGAGTTCCCTAACTCTGATAATAAAGTTGAACAGTAATGGTGAATAGATCGAGTCTAAAAGACTGAAAGTGCAGGGATAGAAGATCGTAAAACAAAACGATCATAGGCATAGAAATAAATCGTAATATATACGATAAGATCACCCCGTGATCTGATAAGGTTATGACAGTCAGAAAGAATCAATCTTATGATTGAAAAGTTTACAGCAAGATGCTGTGTGGAAGTTGTACTATGAAATGGTACTATGAAAACTCATAAAAGAGTTATGGATCATGAATACGAATTGAATTCGTATTGAAAAAAAGGGGGTTAAAATTGGGTGGGGATTACAATGAGGACTCGTGTTAGCAACTGAGTTGTATGATTCCTTGTATGGGCGGGGAATTATACTTGGTGTAAAAACTACTTGGTTGGTGGCATTGGTAATAGTTGAAATGTTGTGTCACGCTAGTTGTTATATATAGATAAATAGTTCATAGGTAGAGAATATAGGATTAAGTACGAGTTCTTAGAACTCATACTTATGTGACATACTTGACGCATAGTTATATGAAATGTTTATGAGCCCCTTAGCGAACGGACGCCAAAGGTCAGACTAGGGTAAGTTCGTAAACTCATATAATTGTGGTCAGGTTATGAACTCATAAGTGTGGTTTTATGAATTGGGTATAGTTGTGTGTGAATGGAGTATTGAGGATAATAGGAACAGATAGAATGTTTAAGCATATGATCATTAGTGGAGAATTAGGTTTTCCTAAACCTCTATCTATGCTAGATTTCAAAATTTTGACATCAAGCTAAATACGCACTATGTGCCTTTTAAAAAAAAATTGTTTTTATTTATCACTTATGTACCATGTAACCTGGTGCAGAGATGATAAAAATGATGGAGTCATCAATGCAGTATTACTTAGTGTGAATTTGACTTAAAGTCACTATTCCACTATGGTATGATGTAGCATGATAAAATCACCAAATGACGGAATCCTCAACGGACTGTTAAATACAGTGCGACATCATGACGTCATTCTCGAAAATGTTTTCAAAAACTCCAAGTGTTTATTGAAAGAAATTTCCCGAACCAAAATTATTTTGCTGCGGAATCAAATAAGACTGAGGTAAGAAATTTTGTGCGCCTAAGGCGGATAAGAGGAACAAATTGTTCCGACCAGCAGTACTTGGCCAGTACAGGGCATATAGGGCTGATCACCCTTGTGTCCGTAAGTTATGACGGTTTGCAGATGAATTTCCATAAAACCTTTGCGAAAATGAAAAACAACCAGTCTATATGATTTCTCAGCACAGTTTTAAAAATCTTTACCCTTGTGAGTGGTGTATTGGGTAGCATGTGAAATATGTGTGAATGGTGTAAGGTTCACGGTGTAAGGTGTAAGGCGAATTTCGCAGACGAAATTCTTATAAGGAGGGGTGAATGTGACAACCCGAGAATTTAGACAATTTAGTAAAATCTTTAATGATTGATTTAAGGTCAAATATTAGACCTATACAGAAAATAAGTGTACGTGTTTAATGTTATTGGGATTGAATTTTGAGGATTTCAAAAATTCGGTGAAGGATATAGGTGAATTATTCAGGATTAAGGATTTATGAGAATATGTTTTGTGTTTATGGTTAATGATGTGTTCAGAATGTGGATAAGGGTCATGGGTTGATCAGATAAATTACATCTGTGTTAAACCCTAATTATATTTTAAGAACGACCACGTTCAGTTAGAAAACCCTAAAGTCTAATAAGAAACCCTAGAAATCGATTCTGGAAACCCTAGTTTTAGTTCCGGGAAATCTGAAACCCTAATTCGGTGAATGGAACCCTAGATTGGGAATGCAATGTTATGAACAAGGTTAAACGCCAATAATTTTAATTAATTAGGGAAAACCCTAATGAATTGTTTAAAATCTTAATTGATTATTTGGAAACCCTAATACCATATCTAAAAACCCTAAATTCAGATGCTGATAAAATGAAACCCTAATCTGGGTATATAACGGAGAATTTTAATGTTTAAGTGCTATTAATTAAGTCCAATTAGGGTAAAGGCTAATTAATTAACAAACCCTAATTTCCAATTTTTGGAACCCTAATTATTCCGTCAGAAACCCTAATGCTTAATTATGAATTTAATTGCTAAAATTAGCAATGTTAATTAGGAGACCCTAATCCTAATTATTAGTAATTAGAAAACCCTAATCTAATTACGAATATTTAATTTCTAAAATTAGAAAATTATTTTCTATTAGAAAACCCTAATTTGTGGGTTACAAACCCTAATCTGTGATTTTGACCCTAATTGCGTGATTAGCGATTGTAATTATGAAATGCTAATCCTAATTAGAAAGAATGAAAGTATGATTAAGGAATTTTAATATAATTAGTAAATCCTAATTATAATTTTGAAATGTTAATTTTCTAATTTCTATAACCGAAATTCGGAAAGGGTAGAAATTAAATTACAAAGTTAAGGGTTAAAACCTAAACCCTAAAATGATCCAAACCCTAAAGATTAAGGGATTCATCAATTTCAAATCCTAGAAAATAAATGGAAAAGTCCATAATGCCCCTTTTGTATATTATTTAAGCAACTTGCAAATCTAGCCAATATCTTGGGTTGGTGACCAACCCTAACCCTAATCTAGCCCTAGCATTTGACAAAATGTCCAACAAACCTCAGCAAATCAGCAGCTATGTAGCATCATGCATTGAATCTAAGTATTATAAGAGAATTAAAGAGAGAGAAATAAGCTACTTTACTCCCAAGCAATCCTCTCTCTAAAATCCGAAAATTTGGAGTGAGGGAGAGTGAAAAGATGATCCATGATCAAGTTTTAGCAAGCCTAGATCAGAATCAAATAGTCAGAATTGAAAATCAAGCTAAAAAGGTATAAAATCCTAAATTTTGAAATCCTTCGATTTTATGATAATTGTTGCAATTGATTGGTTAAATA
This sequence comes from Panax japonicus, assembly GCA_020205505.1. Lineage (NCBI taxonomy): Eukaryota > Viridiplantae > Streptophyta > Magnoliopsida > Apiales > Araliaceae > Panax > Panax japonicus. The sequence goes on along the minus strand of CM035102.1, from coordinate 48,196,256 downwards.
TGTGTTATAAGGTGTCAAAAGATGACCTGGGTTGTCAAAACACAAACCCATAACATCAAAGTGCACGAATCTTGAATTTTTGGAAATCTGGAAATCTGGAAATTTATGGTCTGACAGTCGAATGTCAGTGGCTCTAGATCTGTCTATGTTATAGATATTTGATGTTTTATTGTTTGGATATATAATTTGATATGTGGTCTTTGTTCTAAAACTTGAATCAAGTCCAGATCTTGTCTAGATCAAAAGTTATGATCGGTCAAACCTAGTTGACCGAACACGAAATTTGATTTCTGGGCAAACCCAGAAATTTCCATAATTTCTGACAAGTTTTCTTTGGCCTCTGATCTTGCGTCTGACATGTGTTTTAGCCAAGTTGTTGATTGTTTATTGTAGTCTGGTATATAGATTACATGTTAAAGTAATTAGATCCCTTAGATCATAACTGGAGTGGAAGAAAATCACGGTCAAAGTAGCTTTGACCGTCTGTTTTGGGTAACTTTCTGGAAAACCCAGAAAGTTAAAGAGCAAGTTTTCTGACATGGTTTGACCATGCCAGATCTTTCTCATGTGGTAATGTTATTATGTTATGATGCTATGTAGTTGTAGTCTGACATGTTTTCTACACGATACAACTATTAGATCTCACAAAAAATGCATAGAATACAAGTTATAAGACATCAGATTAAGCACCTAAGGCTGTTCTTCAAATCTGGAAAACCCAGAATTTGAAGAACAGGTCTGACAACGTCTTATGAAGCTTAGATCTTGCTGTGATGTTGTGTTATGATTGAGATGTTGGTTGGATGTTGTAGTGTTACATACTTACTACACGATCACACTTCAAACGAACCCATAAACTAACCGGAACCCAGATTAATTGTTGGTCAAACGTGCACCCTAGAACTCGCGTCTGTCAGTGTTCTTGAGCCAAGAACACCAACGGCGACAGGCAAGTGTCGCTAAAGGCCTATAGCAACGGTTTATTTATTAATTTCCGGTAAATGATTAAAAATTAGAAAAAAATGGTTTTTAATTATTAAAAATACAAAATAAATTATGAAAAATTATTTTAAAGTCTGAAAAATAGTTTTTAACTATTTTGAGTATATTTCAAAAATATTTAGTATTTTTGAAATATAAATGGTATTTATTTATTTAATTATAATATTAAATAAATTATTTAAAAATAGTTTTTAATTCATGAAAAATCATGAAAAATAATATTATGATAAAAGAAAATATTTTAAGTTATTTTTTGATAACTTTTGATATTTTGTGATGAAATTCACTAATTAATCAATATTAATGATAATTAGTTTATTTATTAGATATATTAAATAAATTAAGGAAAATGGAATTAATGATTTAAAAATTATACAAAAATGATTTAAGTGTTATAAAAATATTTTAAGTTATAAAATATAACTTTTGATATTTAGTCATGAAAATATTAATATTTTAATATTAATAGAAATTATCGGATAATGGATTAAAGTGTTGGAAAATCATATAATTATGATTTTAAAGTATTAAAAATAGTTTGTGATATTATAATTATATTATAATATTATGTAATGATTTTCATTAATATTTTATATTAAATAAATATTAATGATTAAGGAATTATGTAGTATTTAATTCATTTAAATACGGTTTTAGGGATTGAAAAATGTTGATAAATGGTAAAAATTATCCGAAAGTTATTACGAGCCTAGGAAAAATATTTTGTCTGATAAGAAATTATATGTGATAATTGTTAAGTATTAAGTCAGAGTTTAATTGAACTTAAACTCGATATTCGTCCGACTAGACCGTCGGGATGATAGAATTATGTCAGTTTCAACTCAGACTGCAATAGTTTGACTTGATGCTATATCTTATGTGCTGTATAGACTGATAGGCTTATGTGGTAACGTGTTTTGGTTATTCTGTGTATAAATATAATAGTATTATACTGTGATGATATTATTCTAATATTGGAGATCTATATTATTAATATTAGGTCTTCGGATAAAGCGTTATTAAATTGCGTGCGATAATCAACGGTTCAGGTAAGTTTTCTATCACTTAACTCTAATAAGAGTAGTTTCTTCAAGCTTATGGTTAATTATTGCTGATTGCCAAGAAAATTGTATTCTGTACATCTTGCATGTATAAGTCAGGTATGAAAGGCTGATCACCTTCATTACCAGTTGGTTCAGAAATGTTTGTTCATGTATAATACTTGTTCAGTCAAAAATTTGTTCGTGCTAGTTCTCAATTATATTGATGAATTATAGCAAGCCATTATTCAGACTCTTCAATCATGATATATCGTTAGATTATTGTATAAAAACTTGCTAGGCAACTTTCATGCTCACCCATGCTATATCATGATAAAACATTGCAGATAAGGCGAATGCGTTTGGATACAGGAAAAGGTTAAAGTCAAGTTCAGCTTGGGATATAAAGTGCGGCTAGTATGTAATAGTATAGTTTAATAAATGTGTTATATGTTAGAAAATTTTGTGAAATGTGTATTAAGTTAAGGTTACTCGACCTTGGGGAAAATAGTGTGTAATATAATGTATAAACAATTTATGTTTATATCTTTCGCAAATAGTTATAGAAATAGTGTATCGAGTCCGCGACGATTCGGGGCCCGGATTCAGGGATGCTACAGCAGAAGGCGATGAAGGTCAGGATGTGAATATAGGAGTTCGGAACTAATTGGGTGAACCCAACACCAATAAACCCTAGGAGGGTAACAAGGAAGATATGGAGAGGGAATCGAATCCCCTTTTCAAAAAGAGTTACCAGAATGGTTGTCCAGCCTTCCGGACGCTGATACGTACGTTCATTTATGGTGGGAGCTTGTACCAAATGGGTGGCAGGAATCTGGTAACGGGTTCGAATGTTACGCAGTTCTATTTCAGTCACAGAAGAAGGAGTATTCGAATGGGGAAAATGCTCCTTACTCTTGAAGAATGAAGAAGGGCTAGGAAGAGGTTTCGGAGGAACAGATTTCTTATTTAGAGTAGAAGCCTTGGGGTTTGAGCTCGAAGCCTCTTTGGAAGGGCTTGGGATAGGTGAAACAGAGGTGATAGGATTTATAAGAATGGGAGTACTCTGATCAAAATCTTGGGAAACCATTGCTGGAGATTTGCAGAGAAGAGAAAGATTCGAGAGAGAAAGAAAGAGTACGAAGCGTTTGAAATTCAAATTAACAGGTAAAACTGTCAAATTTGGGGAAAAGGACCTTTTATACTGGCGGTTTATTCAACTTTTTGCGAAACTTAAGGGCAGCACGTTTAATGCTGGTAATGATGAAGATGAAGGGGTAACGTCTGATTTTGGTCTTAAGTATTAAATGGAATGGGCTTCCTGACTGGGCTTCCAGTTTTTATTTTTGAGATTATTTGAAATTCACCAGATTGGGCTTCGGTTAATTCCCTATTGGGCCTTTAGTTGGTCTTATTATGTTTCTGAACACTTTGGGCCATTTGCAGTCTTTCATTAAACATCATGTTTGAATAAAAGACCGGGGGGCAATGTTGAGCCCTGATATTTCATGTACATGGTGGGCCGGATCGTTTGGGCCAAATCATTGAGTTGTATCCATTAAGTCTTAGAAGTATTGGGCTGGATCATTGGGTCAACCCATTAGATAACTAAATATCTTCACTTGGGCTTTGACCCGTGATGATGACAAAGATAACAGTTGATTGTTATCTCTGCCATGCATTAATGTGGATGGGATCTAGTCGGCCGGCGGTGGAGAACAGTGATGGGATGGAGCAGGTGAGTTGCACAAGAAATCAGACATGAAAGTATAAGTGGGCAAGGATATCACACAAGAAAAGGTAACTGATATAGGTCATGATAAAATCGTGTAGTTTTTCTTTACCAATGGTCGTTGAAAGTTATCGCTACGGTCATGACCGTCGCTATAGATATCTATAGCGACGCTTGGCGACCATCGCTATAGGCTTGTGTTTTATAAAACACTATAGCTACGGTCGATGACCGTCGTTATAGACTTTTTAAATTTTAAAAAAAAATTAAGTACATTTATCCAACAAACACAAATACAATATAAAATAAAACATAAAAAAATATTGTATACATGATTTAAAATCATTCACATTACAACATTAAAATATAATAGTTGAATAATTCATCCCCTAAAATACGATTATCATTATTACAAGGAAAAAAAAGAGTTCTTTCCCCCCTTTGATATTGTTTATCGAGCTCCTAAACAGTTAATTCATTGCATAAGAAAGGACATGTTCTTCATGAATCTAATGCTCCAAAGACGAGTAAAAGAAATAAGAAATGTCAATCCAAATAAAATGATTTCCTACCATATGAAAAGGACAGAATCACCGGTAACAAGCCTCTTTGCACTTACAAACACACACCATCATGTTGTAAGTAAATGTCTCTTTGGTTGGCCTGTAAAAAGAATGAAATATAAATTTTCTTAAAATCATAAGGCATCTTTCCAAAATTATACCATTTCTAAAAGGTGCCATGTACAACTGGTGGAGTTAAATATCTTATAAATCCAATTGGCTAGCAACTTGGATTTGAAGGGTGCCAACACATTTTAAGAATTAAATTAGAGCCTCAAACCTAATGGAAGTTAACTGAACTTGGCACACATAATATTTCATTTAAGAAGGAACCTTGAAAGTTGACAATGGGTAAGATATGACAGAAAAAATAAGGTCAACTCAATACTATAATGGAGTAACATAAATCCTTGAAGAAAGAGAGAAAAATCTAGGTAACAACTGATAGTGAGCTTCTGTCAGGCAGTATCACTTCCCAGACATCTGTATAAGGCATTGCCACTTGCTTTTCTTATAAATTTTCAATATCACGACATATCAAATTGCATGCGAATTTAAGTACAACTAACTTGTTGCTTAATTAAAATTTCTAGGCAAATCTTTTCTCAAAGACTATTAAAAATATAAGTTTTTCATTTAATTAGTATAATCTCAATTACTCAAATGCAGAGACAGTAGAAAAAGTTATTTCTTCTAATTAGCACAAACAAACTCAGATGACATCCATCTAGTTTTCAAACATCAGAAAATCAACCAGAAAATGACTTCCAACTATTAAAACTGAAACAAAGAAAATTTTAGGAGCAAAACAATAAAAGAAGACAAATCCCAGATTGTCGTCTGCAACAGCTATACGTGACAGAAAACAAGGTCAGCTATACATGAGAGAAAACAAGGTGACTTAAAACCAATATAGACAGTGATAAAACTGATTGTAAATACATTACTACTGAAAAGGCCCACCACATTTTTATAAGTGATAATAACTGTGACGCCCCCAAAACAGGTTATTCCAACATAATAATAAAGAATGGAATAACAGAAGAATTTCACCATGTATGTGGTACTTCGCATAGACAGGTTATTCTAACATAATAATAAAGAATGGAATAACAGAAGCTCTCTTCATAACTACGAAAGAAATAATACTCCTTACCTTAGAAGAAGACTGAATACTGGAGTAGTGAAGTAGCAGACTTCTCTTCTTCTTTCTCTCTATAATTTCTCTCTATAATAATTGCTTTTGTGAGACTTAGTGAATTGGTGAAAAATGAAGGAAGAATGAGCTTCTATTTATAAAAAAATATAGTTTCAATAATTGCACGTTTTGGGGCTCGAAATATTACAGTATAATATCTTCCTCTTTTCCTTTATTTTTAATTTAGTCCTGTAAGTATTATCAAACTTGCACCACATCCCCTAATAGTAAATCATGTGAATCAATAGTTCTAGACATGTGAAAATACGAATTACAGTATAGTACCTCCATCTATACCTCCATTTTTAACTTAGTCATACAAGTATTATCAATCTTGCACTAACTCCCCTAATAGTAAATGAATGTGAATCAATAGTACACACATGCGAACAAATAGTTATAATCATGTGAATCAATAGCAATTAATTGCTCATTTATTCGGTTAATTACCCGATTGGTTAATATAACCTCCAAACATCAATTATTATCGAAATAAATGTCGATTTTCACTAACACTAATAATTCCAACACAATGGAACTATCAATTTCATCTTTAATCAACACGAACTTATTCATCATTAATATTATAATTCACAATATTTAACAACCAGGTCATTCCCAAGAAAGAGGGGGCTTTCCGATAAGGATTTCTCCTTATTGGCGCGTAATTATGTGACCAAACCTCTCCTTGACAGAACTTCTAGACATTGTCAATATTGTAAATAAAAATATGAATAACTTTGTCATCTCAATTATTGATTTAATAATATAGCATATTATGCAAATGATATTGTGACAATAATTGAATCAATAATATGAGAGATATGATGTAACAATTACTGTAGCAATAATTGAGTATAACTGAGTGACTTCTTACGTAAGCATCAATAATCAATATCGTGTGCTATTATGCAACCACGCGTATTACTGTACTTTTACTACCAGGTAGTTCAACAGTTTTAACGGTAACACTTTTGCCGTTATTTTTATAAAATGATAATTCTGTCATTTTCTAACTACGACAATACTTCCGTTGTGGGGTCCACCAATGATTATGTCGTCGTACAACTATTCCTTGTGAAAATGAATATTTCCCGACCAATTGAATATTCCTTGGCACAACGAATAACGACTTGCTTACTTTGCAAAAAAATTCAAATATCACCCTTAACTTTAACCTTTAATCAATTTAACCATTTACGAAATAAAATAATAATTATAAGAAAATTGAATACTTTCATTTCATAAAATTTGGGATCTCACAATCTCCCCTCCTTATGAAATTTCGCCCTCGAAATTTATGTACGTACCTGGTATTTGAAGAGATGAGAATACCTTGACTTCATTTCAGATTCTAACTCTTGAGGTATAACCTTTGAGTGTCGATTATAATCCTTCTTATCCAAGATTTTAACATGTATCTCCTCATACGTTAAATCTTCTACTATCTCGTCTAATTCAATAATGTGGTTCAGATCATCCACATATTTACGTAACATCGATACGTGAAAAATGTTACGAACACGAGACATATTTGGCAGTAAAACGAGTCTATAAGCCATAGTTCCTACTCGATCGAGAATTTCAAATGGGCCAATTAAATCGAGGGTTGAGATAACGCCTTCTTGAACCTTATTCTTCACATTCATCAGCTTCGCGTTTGTAGCTTGAACGGCTTTTAACTTTATCGATTAAGTCAATTCTACTTGTATATTCGCTATCTTTACGTAGGACCCTAGAGTCTTTAACTCTATCTTCATCATTTATAAGTTATACGAAATGGATTTTTTTTGTGTTAACAACATCGCACTCGTAAACACATACGATCTTCTACTTAAAGTGTCAGCTACCACGTACGCTCTTCCACAATGATATTTAATGGTATAGGTTTAGTCTTCAACAGCTCGAGCCAACATATTTGGCGCATTATACGTTCGTTCTAGGTGAAGAAATATTTAAGGGTTTTAGAAATGGGTTTTGTGTAAGACCCCAACTTATTATAAATGAAATTAAACTTCCTCTATTTATTATTTTGAAATAGTAAGGGTTGATTTGATTAATGTCGTTAGTTATGGGTAAAATGCGCAAATATTTCAAATAAGCAAGTGGTTATAAAATATTCATTGTTGTCGGGGAATATTCGTTGGGTCGTGGAATATTCTTACTGTCGGGGAATATTCGTACGACGGCGCAACCTTGTGTGGGCCCCATAATGGAAAGCGATTGGATGAAGAAAACGACAAATATAAGTTATTTATAAATAACGGCGTAGTTTGATATTTTATATTATTGTTGTTTCAATAATTATCACTACACAGTATTTTCATTATCAAATCAATAATTCATATTATTTGAATAATATTATAAGATAACATTATTGGCAATGTCTAGAAAGTTCTGTCTAAGGAGAGGCTTGGTCACCTAATTGGGCGCTAGTAAGGAGAAATCCTTATTGGAAAGCCTCCACTTTCCTGGGAACAGCCTAGTTGCTAGTATTGTGATTCTGTAATATTATTTGTTAATAATTAATTATTGATTTATATGATAAGGAAAATATTCATTTTATGTGGATATAGATGGAGAAAATTTTTAATGTGACAATTGTTGAAAATTGATATTTTATCTTTTTCGATAAAATAATTCATTTAAATATATTATTAAATTTTAATAATATAATAATGATGATATTTTTACAATGAATTTGGGATATATGAGTATATGAGGAAGAGTATTTTTGTTGCATTAAATGATAAACACATATTTTGTGTGTCGGTGGACCCCATTTCTTGACTGAAATTTGATTATAGCCTGTAAAATCACCTGTTTGTAGATTTCGGTCAATTTCTGTTTGGAATTTGGAAAAACTTTCTTCTGCAAAGTTGTAGAGAATTAAATTTCCTATAGAGTGGACATAAGATTTCAATTTTTCTGATAAAAGGACTATTTTTTATGAATTATTGAAGTTCCGAAGTTCCGAAATAATTAATTTTTGAAGTTTAAAATATTTTATTTATGAAAAATGTTTTTCTTACTTTTATTGAGTGGGTGACTGATGTTTGAACTCAATTAGTGTGCGTAGGAGGTTTTGGAAAAATAATAATAATATTTATTAAATTTTTTGCTTTGGTGTTCAAAGCATTTTCTTATAAATAGGGTGCTTAGGTTAGAATTAAAAATCACACCAGAAACTAAAGTTTTCTCTGTCTTTCTCTCTCTATATTATCGAGCGTATTCTTGTGTGTATTTTAATACTTTGAGTGTTGCTATACGGTGCAAATTCCTTCATCACTATATCCAGTAGTCCAGCCAGAAGTACTATTCTTTCGAGGTAAGGGATGTTATTTTTTTAAAAATGATATTATTTCTTCTAATATCATTATGTCAGATTATTGGTAAGATTTTTCTTGTGAAATTCTTGTCTTTTAGTGTCGGGGTTATTATTCACGTATACGGCACTATTCACGTATACGGCAATATTCACAAATAAGGCACTATTCATAGAAAAAATAAATTTTAGTTTTTTGTCCAAAATATCCATTATGGATACTAGCTTTGATTGTATCCATGTTTTGATCATTCTTGAATTTTTTTCACTATGATTATTTATGAAGTATTTTTGAACTCGGATTGTTTAAAGTACGAATCCTTAATATTTGTTCTTTTGTTTCACTGGATTCATTTTCTTTAAAATATTTTTCATCATCCTCAGTCCTAAATGATGATATTACAAAATATCTTTGGCCTGTAGTGCAAAGATTAATGATTTTCTGATGAATATCTTTGGCCCGTAGTGCAAAGATGAACAGGTGTTGAGATGAACATGACCAACTGATGAATATCTTTGGCCTGTAGTGCAAAGATGAATATTTGATTCAAGATGAATATTGATTGATGTTACAGGGATAAAATAATGATGATGGACTTTTAAATTTATAGATTATAGTGGATTTCATTCTCTACGTAACTCATCTATGAATTATTATTTCCGCTGCGAATATTGATCTGAAATTTGTTGTCTATTTTATCAGATTTTTCCCTGTTGAAGACTAACGATAATTTGTTATATATTATCTTAGTCATAATATTCTTTACTGGGCTAGTTAAGCTCACCCTTTTCCTTTTTGTTCCATTTTTCTTCTCAGGAGGCGAGAATGTAACGAGTTCTAGTTGGGGTGTGGAATGATGGTTCTAGAGAGTTGTTTTAGTAGTCCTCACCATTTTTGTAAACTAATGTACCAATAATTGTAATGAGGACTTATTTGGGTGTAAATATTGTCTAGATGGTAATATTTGTATTTAAACTCACAGTTTTTATGTTGTATTAATAAAGTTGTACTTGTTTCTGTACCATGTTATTGACGACTCAAAATGGGTGATGTATACCTATTTTGGGGGCGTCACATTTTGTACTTAGGTCAATACAAAATTCGATTTCACGGTCTAGGGGTAGGCTAAGAAGTCTTCAAGAATACGTCAGGAAATTTATTAACGATAGAAATATCATTTAAAAACTGTGACTCTCATTCAAGACTTGGATAGTACGTCACATTGATACCTATCAACTTGTCATCGTCATTCACGACATCTCCTACAGAAAGTCTGGCTTCGGTGCATTCCACACAAGGAAGTCAACAACGAAAGGATCGGGGCTATTTACTTATGGCTTAATATGATAATGATTGGCTTTAGTGGTTTGGTTGCTTTAATTCGCATAACAGGCTGGTTAGGAATATGAAAGCTAATAACCTTACGAAAAGCATGATGAGTAGTTAACCAATCGATTCCTAAAATCACATCAAAGGCAAGCATTTTCAAAGAGATAAGATCGACAGGTAACATGAGGGTGCCGATTTGAATCAAACAAGATTTATAAATAGTGGAGGTAACAAAGGTTTATCCTAATGGAGTTTCAATCAATAAGTCAAAGTCTAACTTATCTAGAGTTAAATTTAAACGTTGAGTGCAAGCAAGAGAGATAAAAGAATGGGTACAACCGGTATCTAATAAGGTATAGACTTCGCAAGAATTTATAATTAACTAACCCGTGCTAACTTCGTTCAAGTTACTCGCTTTTTGAGAAGTCACGAAAAACGCTCTTCCTGAAACCACCGACTTTATTTTGTCCGTATCTGCCATTGGTGCCACTGTCCCAGCTGGACTTGACTTTGGCGCACGACAAAATCAAGCTAGGTGACCTTCTTTTTCATAATTATAACATGCTTTGGACTTCATCACGCAGTTTGGACTGATATGTCCCTCCCCTCTGCATTTAAAATATACGACCGGCGGTCGTTCTCCTTCCTTTGAAACGGGTGCTGGTGCTGCTGTCTTTCCATCATTATTGAACCTTCTCTTCTTGAAATTTCCACTTCTATTATCTTGGCCATGATTACCACCGAAGTGCAAACCATTTCTGGCATGATAATTTCTTCCACGATGGTTATCGTTGTTCCGATGGCCGTTGCCACCGGTACGATTATTATCGTGTTGTTGGTCGTTACCTTTTGGTTGTGCTAACTCGTTATCGCGCTCCAATAACTGAGCCCTATTCACAACATCCGAATATAAACAAATTTTATGAGAAATGAGGTATTGACGTATATCGGGTTTTAAACCACTTAGAAACATTCGCGTCATTCGCTCTTCATTATCGACCAAATGGGATGCAAATCGGGATAACTCCGTAAATTTATCCTCGTATTGCGACATGGTCATATTCTTTTGCTCCAACTTGATAAACTTCACCTCCTTCATGTGATGAATACTTTCGGGTAAGTACTTGTCTTTGAACAACTCTTGGAACTTCTCCCAAGACATCTTGAGTGCGTCAGGCTGGGTACGTTTTACTGATTCCCACCAGTAATCTGCCTCTTCACGCAACATAAATGTTGCAAAGGGAACCTTTTGCTCCTCGGAGCATCCCAAGACATCAAATATCTTGGTGGTCTGCTTTAACCACGTCTCCGCCCTAAGTGGTTTTGACTTTCCCAAAAACTCTGATGGTCCCAGCTCCTTGAACTGCTTAGCGATGATCAACCGTGGGTTGTCATTATTTCCACCTATATTTTGAACAGGAGTCTCTCTTACATGATGTTGTATGAATTACATAAAGCCTCTGAACATCCCATCATTCATCATTTGATCGGTGTTGTTTACCCGAGGATTATTGTCTTCTTATTGCACATTATCCTGGGTATTGATCATTGGTGACTCAACGGTCTCATGTGCTTCATTACTGATCTCAACATTTTCAGATGCCATTTTCAAACACTGTCACAAAACAAGGGTTAATTAACATATCACATATTATCTGTATACTCTGACTGACCAATTAAATATCAAATAAACTTAGGTAGGTCATATTAGTGAAGAAATTCCCCATCTCTCCCCTCCTAGTTCTTATCTAACATCTCAGCCAAGGATCATATCCCTAAGCTTTGATACCAACTATTACGCCCCCAAAACAGGTATACATCACCCATCTTGAGTTGCCAAATACATGGTATATAAATTAAATACAAACTTAATTATATACAACTGTCATATAAAAATACGACAAAACATAGCTGAGAGTTTAAATAAGAATATTGTCATCTAGACAATATCCACACTCAATGGAGTTCTCATTACAATTATTATCACATTATTCCGTAGAATATTGAGGACTACTAAAGCCATTTATCTTGGACCATCACTCCATTTCCTGACTCGTCCCAGCTATATTCTCATTTCCTGAACAGAACAATGAAAGAAAAGGGTGAGCTCAACTAGCCCAGTAAGAAATATTATGACTAAGATAATGCAGAATACATTATTATTAGCCTTTAACAGTATAATAACTAATAAATTATAATAGACAACAAGTTTTAGATCAACAACTGCAGCGGAAATAAACAATCCATTAGAAGAGTCAAGTAGAGCATAAAATCTACTATCTTCTATGATTTATAAAGTTTTACATCAACTTTATCGCTGAGACTCAGCTTAATAAATAAAATCGAATCATCCCTGCACCACGGCCAAGGATATTCATGTAATCATTAATGGTCATGATTATACCGAATAATCCCTGGTCATAATCATACCAACACTGTCCATCAATGAACTACAGGCCAATGAGGACTTTTACCACATCATTCGTTATATTACGGTCATGATTATACCGAATAATCCCTGGTCATAATCATACCAAGTCCGTCTATGCACGTAAGCCAAAGATGACTTTAATCACAATATAAGCTTGAGGATGATGACAATGACATAATAATTCAATAAAACAAGTTCAAGGATAAATTTTAAATATTTGTAATTTAATTTATCCAGAAATCAATAACGTCCAAATTGTCAACATGATACTGCTTTGTAGAATATAATTCAAGAATAATATTCATGTACCAAAAATAATTTGGAGAGAAAAGAAATATATTTTTCAGGTAAATAGTACCCCGTGAATAGTACTTCGGGAATAGTACCTCGTGAATAGTATTCCAGCATGAAAAGTACCCCAAATACCCGAGTGAATAATATTCGGGTGAATAGTAATTTGGGTGAATAGTAACCTGTGAATAGTAACTCGTGAATAGTACTCTGACACAAAAAGTGCCCTGAATACCCGAGTGAATAATACTATAGTGAATAGTAACTAGGTGAATAGTAACCCGTGAATAGTAACTCATAAACAAAAATACCAAAGAAAATGATATTCCATGACGAGCACAAAAGAAATGATATCTCATATGAGTATAATAGAATATACGAAACTGCAAATGGATTTTCACCCGCCATGCGGTAATCTACGTAAACATATCATTTCCACAATTTAATAAAGAATGGATACGAAGGATCATTCACCATGCATGCGGTAATCCACATAGACAGGTTATTCCAACATAATAATAAAGAATATAAAAATAGAAGAATTCACCAAGCATGCGATAGACCGCACAGACAGGTTATTCCAATAGAACAATAAATAATGGAACTAGGTCATGCGTAATACGCACAGACAGGATATTCCAACAGAATAATAAAGAATAGAACCAGGTCATGCGTAATCCGCATAGACATGATATTCCAACAGAATAATAAAGAATGGAATAATAGAAGAATTTCACCATGTATGCGGTACTTTACACAGACTGGTTATTCCAACATAATTATAAAGAATGGAATAACAGAAGAATTTCACCATGTATGCGGTACTTCGCATAGACAGGTTATTCCAACATTATAATAAAGAATGGAATAATAGAAGCTCTGTTCATGAATACGAAAGAAATAATACTCCTTACCTTAGAAGAAGACTGAATACTGGAGTAGTGAAGTAGCAGACTTCTCTTCTTCTTACTCTCTATAATTTCTCTCTATAATAATTGTTCTTGTGAGACTTAGTGAATTGGTGAGAAATGAAGGAAGAATGAGCTTCTATTTATAGAAAAATATATTTTCAATAAATGCACATTTTGGGGCTCGAAATATTACAGTATAATACCTTCCTCTTTTCCTTTATTTTTAATTTAGTCCTGCAAGTATTATCAAATTTGCACCACCTCCCCTAATAGTAAATCATGTGAATCAATAGTAAATCATGTGAATCAATAGTTCTATATATGTGAAAATATGAATTACAGTATAGTACCTCCATCTATACCTCTATTTTTAACTTAGTCATGCAAGTATTATCAATCTTGCACCAACTCCCCTAATAGTAAATGAATGTGAATTAATAGTACACACATATGAACAAATAGTTATAATCATGTGAATCAATAGCAATTAATTGCTCATTTATTCGGTTAATTACTCGATTGGTCAATATAACCTCCATACATCAATTATTTTCGAAATAAATGTAGATTTTCATTAACATTAATAATTCCAACACAATGGAACTATCAATTTCATCTTTAATCAACATGAACTTATTCATCATTAATATTATAATTCATAATATTTAACAGCCAGATCGTTCACAGGAAAGAGGGGGCTTTCCGATAAGGATTTTTCCTTATTGGCGCGCAAGTAGGTGACCAAACCTCTCCTTGACAGAACTTCTAAACATTGTCAATATTTCAAATAATAATATGAATAACTTTGCCATCTCAATTATTGATTTAATAATATAACATATTATGCAGATGATACTGTGACAATAATTAAATCAATAATATGAGAGATATGATGCAACAATTACTGTAGCAATAATTGAGTATAACTGAGTGACTTCTTACGTAAGCATCAATAATCAATACCATGTGCTACTATGCAAACACGCGTATTACTGTACTTTTACTACCGGGTAGTTCAACAGTTTTAACGGTAACACTTTTGTCGTTATTTTATAAAATGATAATTCTGTCGTTTTCTAACTACAACAATACTTCCGTTGTGGGGTCAACCAATGATTATGTCGTCGTACGAATATTCCCTGTGAAAATAAATATTCCCCGACCAATCGAATATTCCCCGGCACAACGAATAACAACTTGCTTACTTTGCAAAAAAAATTAAAATATCACCCTTAACTTTAACCTTTTATCAATTTAACCATTTACGAAATAAAATAATAATTATAAAAAAATTGAATACTTTTATTTCATAAAATTTGGGATCTCACAATAACCATAACAAATAACAGATGTTGTTACTTCCTAATTCTGTAAAATAAGTTTTTGTTAATATAACTCACCACGAAATATATGTCTAAATTTGCATTTATTATCATGTAGATCTCTTGCAATCAACTCTTGAGTAGGAGGTTGTTGGGAGAAATCTTGTACGCCAAAAACATAATGTTACATTACAAGTAGTCAAATGAAGGGTATCTCAAAATAAACCATTTTTAGACTAAAGATGTACCAATGGAGGGAAAACTTTTTTAGTTGCGCGACGAGGGACTGGATTTTGAGATACCCTTCATTTGACTACTTGTAATGTAACATTATGTTTTTGGCGTACAAGATTTCTCCCAACAACCTCCTGCTCAAGAGTTGATTGCAAGAGATCTACATGATAATAAATGCAAATTTAGACATATATTTCGTGGTGAGTTATATTAACAAAAACTTATTTTACAGAATTAGGAAGTAGCAACATCTGTTATTTGTTATGGTTATTGTGAGATCCCAAATTTTATGAAATAAAAGTATTCAATTTTCTTATAATTATTATTTTATTTCGTAAATGGTTAAATTGATAAAAGGATAAAGTTAAGGGTGATATTTTAATTTTTTTTGCAAAGTAAGCAAGTTGTTATTCGTTGTGCTGGGGAATATTCGATTGGTCGGAGAATATTTATTTTCACAGGGAATATTCGTACGACGACATAATCATTGGTGGACCCCTACAACGGAAGTATTGTCGTAGTTAGAAAACGACATAATTATCATTTTATAAAATAACGACGAAAGTGTTACCGTTAAAACTGTTGAACTACCCGGTAGTAAAAGTACAGTAATATGCGTGGTTGCATAGTAGCACATGGTATTGATTATTGATGCTTACGTAAGAAGTCACTCAGTTATACTCAATTATTTCTACAGTAATTGGTGCATCATATCTATCATATTATTGATTCAATTATTGTCACAGTATCATCTGCATAATATGTTATATTATTAAATCAATAATTGAGATGGCAAAGTTATTCATATTATTATTTACAATATTGACAATGTCTAGAAGTTCTATCAAGGAGAGGTTTGGTCACCTAATTGCGCGCCAATAAAGAAAAATCCTTATCGGAAAGCCCCCTCTTTCCTGAGAACGATCTGGCTGTTAAATATTATGAATTATAATATTAATGATGAATAAGTTCATGTTGATTAATGATGAATAAGTTCATGTTGATTAAAGATGAAATTGATAGTTCCATTGTGTTTGAATTATTAGTGTTAGTGAAAATCGACATTTATTTCGAAAATAATTGATGTATGGAGGTTATATTGACCAATCGAGTAATTAACCGAATAAATGAGCAATTAATTGCTATTGATTCACATGATTATAACTATTTTTTCATATGTGTGTACTATTGATTCACATTCATTTACTATTAGGGGAGTTGGTGCAAGATTGATAATACTTGCATGACTAAGTTAAAAATAGAGGTATAGATGGAGGTACTATACTGTAATTCATATTTTCACATATCTAGAACTATTGATTCACATGATTTACTATTGATTCACATGATTTACTATTAGGGGAGGTGGTACAAATTTGATAATACTTGCAGGACTAAATTAAAAATAAAGAAAAAGAAGAAGGTATTATACTGTAATATTTCGAGCCCCAAAACGTGCAATTATTGAAAATATATTTTTCTATAAATAGAAGCTCATTCTTCCTTCATTTCTCATCAATTCACTAAGTCTCACAAGAACAATTATTATAGAGAGAAATTATAGAGAGTAAGAAGAAGAGAAGTCTGTTACTTCACTACTCCAGTATTCAGTCTTCTTCTAAGATAAGGGGTATTATTTCTTTCGTATTCATGAAGAGAGCTTCTGTTATTCCATTCTTTATTATTATGATGGAATAACCTGTCTATGCGAAGTACCGCATACATGGTGAAATTCTTCTGTTATTCCATTCTTTATAATTATGTTGGAATAACCTGTCTGTGCAAAGTACCGCATAATGGTGAAATTCTTCTATTATTCCATTCTTTATTATTCTGTTAGAATATCCTGTCTATACAGATTTCGCATGACCTGGTTCCATTCTTTATTATTCTGTTGGAATATCATGTCTGTGCGTATTACGCATGACCTGGTTCCATTATTTATTGTTCTATTGGAATAACCTGTCTGTGCGGTCTATCGAATGCCTGGTGAATTCTTCTGTTTTTCCATCATTTATTATTCTGTTGGAATAACATGTCTATGTGGATTACCGCATGCATGGTGAATGATCCTTCGTATCCATTCTTTATTAAATTGTGGAAATGATATGTTTACGTAGATTACCGCATGGTGGGTGAAAATCCATTTGCAGTTTCATATATTCTATTATACTCATATGAGATATCATTTCTTTTGTGCTCGTCATGGAATATCATTTTCTTTGGTATTTTCGTTTATGAGTTACTATTCACGGGTTACTATTCACCTAGTTATTATTCACTCTAGTATTATTCACTCGGGTATTCAGAGCACTTTTCGTGTCAGAGTACTATTCACGAGTTATTATTCACGGGTTACTATTCACCCAAATTACTATTCACCCGAATATTATTCACTCGGGTATTTGGGGTACTTTTCATGCTGGGATACTATTCACGAGGTACTATTCCCGAAGTACTATTCACGGGATACTTTTTACCTGAAAAACATATTTCTTTTCTCTCCAAATTATTTTTGGTACATGAATATTATTCTTGAATTATACTCTACAAAGCAGTATCATGTTGACAATTTGGACGTTATTGATGTCTGGATAAATTAAATTATAAATATTTAAAATTTATCCTTAAACTTGTTTTATTGAATTATTATGTCATTGTCATCATCCTCAAGCTTATATTGTGATTAAAGTCATCTTTGGCTTTCGTGCATAGATGGACTTGGTATGATTATGACCAGGGATTATTCGGTATAATCATAACCGTAATGTAACGAATGATGTGGTAAAAGTTCTCATTGGCCTGTAGTTCATTGATGGACAGTGTTGGTATGATTATGACTAGGGATTATTCGGTATAATCATGACCATTGATGATTACATGAATATCCTTGGTCGTGGTGCAGGGATGATTCGATTTTATTTATTAAGCTGAGTCTCAGCGATAAAGTTGATGTAAAACTTTATAAATAATAGAAGATAGTAGATTTTATGCTCTACTTGACTCTTCTAATGGATTGCTTATTTCCGCTGCAGTTGTTGATCTAAAACTTATTGTCTATTGTATTTTATTAGTTGTTATACTGTTGAAGGCTAAGAATAATTTATTATGCATTATCTTAGTCATAATATTTTTTACTGGGCTAGTTGAGCTCACCCTTTTCTTTCATTGTTCTCTTCAGGAAATGAGAATATAGCTGGGCCTAGTCGGGAAATGGAGTGATGGTCCAAGATAAATGGCTTTAGTAGTCCTCACTATTCTACGGAATAATATGATAACAATTGTAATGAGGACTCCATTAAGTGTGGATATTGTCTAGATGAGAATATTCTTATTTAAACTCTCAGCTATGTTTTGTCATATTTTTACACGACAGTTGTATATAATTAAGTTTGTATTTGATTTATGTACCATGTATCTGGCGACTCAAGATAAGTGATGTATACTTGTTTTGGGGGCGTAATAGTTGGTATCAAAGCTTAGGGATATGATCCCTGGCTGAGATGTGAGACAAGAACTAGGAGGGGAGAGATGGGGAATTTCTTCGCTAGTATGACCTACCTAAGTTTATTTGGTATTTAATTGGTCAGTCAGAGTACAGGGGTAATATGTGATATGTTAATTAACCCTTGTTTTATGACAGTGTTTGAAAATGGCATCTGAAAATGTTGAGATTAGTAATGAAGCACATGAGACCGTTGAGTCACCAACGATCAATACCCAGGATAATGTGCAATATGAAGACAATAATCCTCGGGTAAACAAAACCGATCAAATAATGAATGATGGGATGTTCAGAGGCTTTATGCAATTCATGCAACATTATGTAAGAGAGACTCATGTTCAAAATATAGGTGGAAATAATGGCAACCTACGGTCGGTCATCACTAAGCAGTTCAAGGAGCTGGGACCACCGGAGTTTTTGGGAAAGTCAGAACCACTTAGGGCGGAGACGTGGTTAAAGCAGATCACCAAGATATTTGATGTCTTGGGATGCTCCGAGGAGCAAAAGGTTCCCTTTGCAACATTTATGTTGCGTGAAGAGGCAAATTACTGGTGGGAATCTGTAAAACGTACCCAGCCTGACGCACTTAAGATGTCTTGAGAGACGTTCAAAGAGCTGTTCAAAGACAAGTACTTTCCCGAAAGTATTCATCACATGAAGGAGGTGGAGTTTATCAAGTTGGAGCAAAAGAATATGACCATGTCGCAATACGAGGATAAATTTGCGAAGTTATCCCGGTTTGCATCCCATTTGGTCAATAATGAGGAGCGAATGACGCGAATGTTTCTAAGAGGTTTGAAACCAGATATACGTTAATACCTCATTTCTCACAAACTTTGTTTATATTCAGATGTTGTGAATAGGGCTCAGTTATTGGAGCGCGATAATGAGTCAGCACAACCAAAAGGCAACGACAACAACACAATAATAATCGTACCGGTGGCAACGGCCATCGGAACAATGATAACCATTGTGGGGGAAATTATCATGCCAAGAATGGTAACCACTTTGGTGGTAATCATGGTCAAGATAATAGGAGTGGAAATTTTAAGAAGAGAAGGTTCAACAACGATGGAAAGACAACAGCACCAACACCCGTTTTCAAGGAAGGAGAACGACCACCAATTGTATGCTTCAAATGCAGAGGGGAGGGACATATCAGTCCAAACTGCGTGATGCAGTCCAAAGCATGTTACAATTGTGGAAAAGAAGGTCACCTAGCCCAATTTTGTCATACACCAAAGTCAAGTCCAGCTGGGACGGTGGCACCAAAGGCGGATACGGACAAAACAAAGTCGATGGTTTTCGGAAGAGCGTTTTTCGTGACTTCTCAAAAAGCGAGTAACCTAAACAAAGTTAGCACGGGTTAATTATTATAAATTCTTGCGAAGTCTATACCTTATTAGAAACCAGTTCTACCCATTCTTTTATCTCTCTTGCTTGCGCTCAACATTTAAATTTGACTTTGAAGAAATTAGACTTTGACTTATTGGTTGAAACTTCATTAGTAGAAACCTTCATTTCATGTGGTATCCAAGTCTTGGATGAGAGTCACAGTTTTTAAATGATATTTCTATCGTTAATAAATTTCCTGACGTATTCTTGAAGACTTCTTAGCCTACCACTAGAGCGTGAAATCAAATTTTGTATTGACCTCAGTACAAAACCCATTTCTAAAACCCCTAAATATTTCTTCAACCAAAACGAACGTATAATGCGCCAAAGACATTGGCTCGAGCTATTGAAGATTACGACTATACCATTCAATATCATTGTGGAAGAGTGAACGTGGTAGCTGACGCGTTGAGTAGAAGATTGTAAGACCCCAAATTTTATGAAATGAAAGTATTCAATTTTTTTATAATTATTATTTTATTTTGTAAATGGTAAAATTGATAAATGGTTAACGTCAAGGGTGATAAGTGAAATTTTTTGCAAAGTAAGCAAGTTGTTATAAAATATTCGTTTGGTCAGGGAATATTCTTTTTGTCGGGGAATATTTATACGACGATACAATCATTGGTGGACCCCACAACGGAAGTATTATCGTAGTTAGAAAACGACAGAATTATCTTTTTATAAAAATAACGACGAAAGTGTTACCGTTAAAACTGTTGAACTACCATGTAGTAAAAGTACAGTAATACGCGTGGTTGCATAGTAGCACGCGGTATTGATTATTGATGTTTACGTAAGAAGTTACTCAGTTATACTCAATTATTACTACAGTAATTGTTGCATCATATCTCTCACATTATTAACTCAATTATTGTCACAGTATCATCTGTATAATATGTTATATTATTAAATCAATAATTGAGATAAAAAATTATTCATATTATTATTTACAATATTGACAATGTCTAGAATTTTTGTCTAGGAGAGGTTTGGTCACCTAATTGTACGCTAATAGGGAGAAATCCTTATCGGAAAGCCCCATCTTTCATGGAAACGACCTGGTTGTTAAATATTGTGAATTATAATTTTAATAATGAATAAGGTTGTGTTGATTAAATATGAAATTGATAGTTCCATTATGTTGGAATTATTAGTGTTAGTGAAAATCGATATTTATTTCGATAATAATTGGTGTCTGGAAGTTATATTTACCAATCGGGTAATTAACCAGATAAATGAGCAATTAATTGCTATTGATTCACATGATTATAATTATTTATTCAAATGTGTGTACTATTGATTCACATTCATTTACTATTAGGGGAGTTGGTACAAGATTTATAATACTTGCATGACTAAGTTAAAAATGGAGGTATAGATGGAGGTACTATACTATAATTCATATTTTCACATGTCTAAAACTATTGATTCGCATAATTTACTATTAGGGGAGATGGTGCAAGTTTGATAATACTTGCAGGACTAAATTAAAAATGAAGAAAAAGCGGAAGGTATTATACTGTAATATTTTGAGCCCCAAAACGTGCAATTATCGAAACTATATTTTCATATAAATAGAAGCTCATTCTTCCTTCATTTCTCACCAATTCACTAAAGCTATAGAGCAATTATTATAGAGAGAAATTATAGAGAGAAAGAATAAGAGAAGTCTGCTACCTCACTATTCGAGTATCCAGTCTTCTTTTGAGGTAAGGGGTATTATTCTTTCGTATTCATGAAGAGATTTATTTTCTTTCAATACTCGTAAGGGTTGTTATTCCATTCTTTATTATGTTGGAATAACCTGTATATGCGAAGTACCGCATACATGGTGAAATTCTTCTGTTATTCCATTCTTTATTATTCTGTTGGAATAACCTGTCTGTGCAGTCTATCGCATGCCTGGTGAATTCTGTTGTTATTCTATTCTTTATTATTCTGTTGGAATAACTTGTCTGTGCGGTCTACCGCATGCCTAGTGAATTTTGTTGTTATTCCATTCTTTATTATTATGTTGCAATATCATGTCTGTGCGGATTACGCATGACCTGGTTCCGTTCTTTATTATTCTGTTGGAATATCCTGTCTGTGCGGATTACGCATGACCGTGTTTCATTCTTTATTATTCTGTTGGAATAACATGTTTATGTGGATTACCGGATGCATGGTGAATGATCCTTCGTATTCATTTTTATTAAATTATGGAAATGATCTGTCTACGTGAATTACCGCATGGAGGGTGAAAATCCATTTGCAGTTTCGTATATTCTATTATACTCGTATAAGATATCAATTCTTTTGTACTCGTCATGGAATATCATTTTATTTGGTATTTTCTTTTACGAGTTACTATTCATGGGTTACTATTCACTCTAATATTATTCACTCGGGTATTCGGGGCACTTTTCGTGCCGGAGTACTATTCACGAGTTACTACTCATGGGTTACTATTCACCCAATTACTATTCACTCTAGTGTCATTCACTCGGGTATTCGGGACACTTTTTGTGTCGAGGTACTATTCACAGGGTACTATTCTCGAAGTACTATTCACGGGGTATTATTCACCTGAAAAATATATTTCTTTTCTGTTCAAATTATTTTTGGTACAAGAATATTATTCTTGAATTTTACTCTACAAAGCAGTATCATGTTGACAATTTGGACATTATTGATTCTTGGATAAATTAAATAATAAATCTTTAAAATTTATCCTTGAACTTTTTTTATTGAATTATTATGTCATTGTCATCATCCTCATGCTTATATTGTGATGAAAGTCATATTTGGCTTACGTGCATAGATGGACTTGGTATGATTATGACCCGGGATTATTCGGTATAATCATGACCGTAATATGACGAATGATGTGGTAAAAGTCCTCATTGGCCTGTAGTTCATTAATGGACAGTTGTTGGTATGATTATGAGTAAGAATTATTCGGTATAATCATAACCATTGATGATTACATGAATTTCCTTGGTCGTGGTGCAGGGATGATTCGATTTTATTTATTAAGCTGAGTCTCGGCGATAAAGTTGATGAAAAACTTTTTAAATCATAGAAGATAGTAGATTTTATGCTCTACTTGACTCTTCTAATGGATTGCTTATTTCCGCTGCAGTTAAACTTGATGTCTCAGCTATATTCTCATTTCCTGAAGAGAATAGTGAAAGAAAGGGTGAGCTCAACTAGCCCAGTAAGAAATATTATAACTAAGATAATGCATAATAAATTATCATTAGCCTTTAACAATGTTAAACTGATAAAATACAAAAGACATCAAGTTTAACTGCAGCGGAACAAGCAATCCATTAAAAGAGTCAAGTAGAGAATAAAATCTACTATCTTCTATGATTTAAAAAGCTTTTCATCAACTTAATTGCTGAGACTCAGCTTAATAAATAAACCACATCATCGAATCATCCCTGCACTACGGGCCAAGGATATTCATAAATCATCAATGGTCATGACTATATCGAATAATCTCTGGTCATAATCATACTAAAAATTGTCCATCAATGCACTACAGGCCACTGAGGATTTTTACCACATCATCTGTCACATTACGGTCATGACTATACCGAATAATCCCTGGTCATAATCACACCAAGTCCATCTATGCACGTAAGCCAAAGATAACTTTTATCACAATATAAACACGAGAATGATGAGAATGATATAAGCATTAATCAAACGAAAACAAGGATAAATATTAATGACTTTAAATTTATCTAAATATTATCAATCACTTAATAAACTCATAAACTAATATTATTAATATTATAACAATATTTTAATCACTTCTTAAACTTATAAACAATTTATTTCAATTGTTTATACTTTACCAAATAATGCATTTAATCATTCAAAAATGCCATACTAATAAGATTTCATCACCAATGATCAAATCCCTTATAAAAAATATGCATATACCCTATATAGGATTCCCAAGCCATAAAATCTTATTTACTAATTTTTCAACTTCACATAACATATTTAACTCATATGTTCGTAACTAAACCATTTTCATGAAAAATTACCAAATCAACTTGATATTTTTCTATCCTTTGCCCAAACATATATAAATATATTTCATACACAACAAGTATTTTTTTTTATAATTTTTCAACTCCCTTAAGTATTTTTCAAAAATCAATTTCTAATTAATTCCTTAAGAAATTAGCTACCTCAAGTTTAACTCCAGAAATTTTCAAATCTTAGCAGGATCTTACAAATGTTAACGCGAGCTTCCAGTTTAAATTTCATGGTCATCGGAGTTATAGAACTCCGGTTATAGCGTTTTTCGTCGGAAAAACCTAAATATTGAAATACTCATAACTTGCTCATTTTAAGTCAAAATGAACTCATTTTTGGACAGGAGGTACTTTATACCATATATTTCCATGTCCCAAAAGGCCAGAATTTTTCTCACAAATTAAGTGGCCGAAAATGCCCTTTTAAATTTCTAGACAGTAGCCTTTTTGGTACTTTGCAGTTTTTGACTCCTTTGCTAAAATCAGTCCATAGAAAATCTACAACACCTTTTCCAGTGATTCCACTTGAATAAGTTAGAAAACTCATAGATCTAACTCTAGAACTTGACCACACTCAAAAATTCAAAATATAATAAGAGATATGGTCAATTTAATTTCATATTCCATTTTCACCAAAATCTGATTTTCAACCCTTTGTGATTTCTAAGAAACTTTCATGTTTTCACATAATAATCAACATAACTCATCATGACAATGACATAATAATTCAATAAAACAAGTTCAAGAATAAATTTTAAAGATTTATAAGTTAATTTATCCTGAACTCAATAATGTCCAAATTGTCAACATGATACTGCTTTGTGGAGAAAAATTCAAGAATGCTCAGAAGAATATTTCCACGAAAAGATACTGGATGAAGCGTAAATATCCAGGATATTCTACTAATTTCAAGGAATATAGAAGCCAAAGCTTTAACCAACTGTGTATAATAAAATATATGAAACTGCAAATGGATTTTCGCCCACCATGCGGTAAAACACGTAGCCAGATCATTTCCATAATTTAATAAGAAATGAATACAAATGATCATTCACCATGCATGTGGTAATCCACACAGACAGGTTATTCCAACAGAATAATAAAGAATAGAATAACAGAAGGATTCACCATGCATGCGATAGATCGCACAGACAGGTCATGCGTAAACACACAGACAGGATATTCTGACAGAATAATAAAGAACGGAACTAGATCAGGCGAAATTCGCACCGATAGGATATTCCAACAGAATAATAAAGAATGGAATAACAACAAAAATCACCATGCATGCGATAGACCGCACAGACAGGTTATTCCAACAGAATAATTAATAATGGAACTAGGTCATGCGTAAACGCACAGACAGGATATTCCAATAGAATGATAAAGAATCGAATAACAGAAGAATTTCACCATGTATGCGGTACTTCGCATAGACAGGTTATTCCAACATAATAATAAAGAATGGAATAACGGAAGAATTTCACCATGTATGCTGTACTTCGCATATACAGGTTATTCCAACAGAATAATAAGGAATGGAATAACAGAAGAATTTCACCATGTATACGGTACTTCACATATACAGGTTATTCCAACAAAATAATAAGGAATAGAATAACAGAAGAATTTCACCATGTATGCGGTACTTCACATATACAGGTTATTCCAACAAAATAATAAGGAATGGAATAACATAAGTTCTCTTCATGAATACGAAAGAAATAATACCCCTTACCTTAGAAAGAAGAGTATTTCGACTAGTAGGGCGAGGATATACTCGAAGAAAACTTGCACTACGCTCAAAGCTTCTTAAAACTCTAAAAAAAATACGCTCAAGATTATAGAAGAGAATTCTCTGAATTTCTGTTGTGATTTCAATTCTAACTAAGCATCCTATTTATAGGAAAATAGAAAGGATACTATGCAATAAAATATAATATATATATATATATATATATTTATATATTTTATTTAAAATCTAATAAAACAATTAACTTTATAAAAGTATTATGTTTTATATAAAAATATTTTACTATGCAAATACTATGCAGACACTATGCATAATAAAATATATTATATTCTAATTATTGTCTAATAAAACAAATAACTTTATAAAAATATTCTATTTTATATAAAAAAATTTTACTATGCAAAAACTATGCAGGCACTATGCATAATAAAATATAATATATTCTAATTATTGTCTAATAAAACAAATAACTTTATAAAAGTATTCATTTTACTATGCAAAACACTATGCATAATAAAATATATTATATTTTAATTATTGGCTAATAAAATAAATAACTTTATAAAACTATTTTGTTTTATATAAAAAACTTTTCTGTTTTATTAAATTAATAATACTAATAAAACAAAATTTATATATGTAATATATATATATATATATATATATATATATATATATATATAAACTTCCGTGACTTCATAAAAAGACACCTCAATATATTTAACAACATTTATCATCATTATTATAATTCACAATATTAATCGACCAGGTCGTTCCCAGGAAAGAGGGAACTTTCCAATAAGGATTTCTCCCTATTGGCGCGCAATTAGGTGACCAAACCTCTCCTTGGCAGAACTTCTAGACATCGTTAATATTGCAAATAATAATATTAATAACTTCTTCGTCTCAATTATTGATTTAATAATATATAAAATATCGACAATAATTGAATCAAATAACGTGAGATACTATGCAGCAATTACTGTAGCAATAATTAAACAAAACTGAGTGACTTCTCACGTAAGCATCAATAATCAATATCGTGTGCTACTATGCAACCACGCGTATTACTGTACTTTTACTACCGAGTAGTTCAACAGTTTTAACGGTAAAACTTCCGCCGTTATTTATATAAAAATATTTTTGTCATTTTCTCAATCCGACAATAATTCTGTTGTGGGGTCCACCAATAATTGTACGGTCGTACAGATATTCCCTGACAAAAAGAATATTCCCCAATCAATCGAATATTATACAACAACTTGCATACTTTGCAAAATTTATAAATACTACCCATAACTATAACATTATCTCAAATCCACACCATAATATTCAAAAAAATATTTCGAGAAAATTAAATCTTTATTCGTAAAATTTGGGGTCTCACATTGTTCTTGTATCTCGAGGTCGGCCTAGGGATCGAAAGAGGTCAAGAAGTCGTACTCCTGAGGTATTGAAGAAGGCACCTCACCCTATTGGTTCACGAGGTTACGGTGGCAACATACGAAGAAGTAGGTCCAAGGAGTACGCACCGGAGAATACAAAGAAGGTATTCCGTCTTGATTATTCTCAACATGACGACATGGCCCCACACCGAAGTAGATCCAAAAGTCATACTCCTGAGAATCCACTTAGGGCACACCGTTTTGTGGATACTCATCAACGGAGAAGTCCATCGATTGTAGTGGGTTCATATGGAAGAGGCAAGTCCACTCACCAGAAGAGGATCACTTCGGAGAAAGAAGTCTCGTCGCAGCCGAAAGGAGTGGACTTTCTAGTTAGAGAGTTAAAAGAGCTTCGGAAGCAGTTGGCCGAAGTTCAACAAGTGAAGGATATTTTTTACGTATATCCAAATGACACCTAAATCACTAGATTATGTAAAAATTCTAGTTCCAACAAATATAAAAATTGATCAATAGCTAGACCGGTCTCCCAAAAATTAGTCGCCCAAAACCGGACACACCAGAAAGACTGAAATTCTTGACACTCTAAACACATTGAATAAACCAAAACCCCCCAACTAATCAAAAATGCAATACTCCCTCCGTCCCTAATTATTTGACGTTTTAGATGTGGACACAAAAATTAAGATAATGATTTAAAAACATTAAATATAGTACTCAATTATCTATAATATCCTTAAATAAGGAGAGAGAAAGAGAGAAAGAGTTTATCAAAAAATAGGAAGAGTAATGAGTGGTACTTTTAGAAAAATTGTCATTAATTTTTTTAAATTTGAACAAACGTCAAATAATTAAGAACAAATAAAAAATTCTAAAACATTAAATAATTAAGGATGGGGGAGTAATAATTAATCATTGATGTATTTATTAGCAACAAAAATATGACATGTTTTTAAGCAATATAAATCTTTTTCCTAAAAAGTATATGTGCCAAAAAAATTCACCACGTACTTCCCGTAATTTTTGTAACCCATTACCAGAAAACACCGACTTAACTGTCTCGATCTTTATCTCTCTTCTCTCCATTTACTACTAATCACAAAACAGAAACTCCATTTTTGTTTTTTGAACGATTTGATCTCGTAGATATATACATATATAAAACATACAAGTATATTATACTTATATTCGTTCTGTACTGTACATACATTCTGTTTCCCTATCTAGGATTATTTATTTTGGAAAAATGGCGGGAAACGATTGGATAAACAGTTACCTAGAAGCGATCCTGGACGTTGAACCGGGAATCGGCGACGCAAAAACGTCGTCGTTGCTGTTGAGAGAGAGGGGGAAGTTCAGTCCCACCCGTTACTTTGTTGAAGAAGTAATCACTGGATTTAATGAGAATGATCTTCATCGTTCCTGGGTTCGAGTATGCATCCCTAAATTTTTCCTTCGAATTTTGAATTTTATGTTCAATCACTTAATTTTGAATTTTATATTTGAATCACTTAATGTTTGTTAATCATTATTAGATTCAATGGAAGTTGAAGTCAAAAGTTTTTCATTTGAATTGTGATTTGGTGTCTAATTTTCCTTGGAGTTCTCTACCTTATTGTATGTGTTAATCATTGTTAGATTCAATGTTATTTGAAGTATGTGGATCGGGAATCCGAAAATTTTAATTTGAAATGTGATTTGGTGTTTGGGTTGTGAGTATGTGGCCTATATTTTCCTTCAAATTCTCTCTCGTGCTTCAAGTGCGTAAATCATTGTTAGATTTAATGTTATATGAAGTATGAGAATTGTGTTAGAGAATAATAATGAAGCCAGAAATTGAAGGAAAAACGATACACAAAATTTACGTGGTTAGTCCACGGTAGGCGACGATCAATTTCACTGTCTTTAGGATTTTCATACATCATCCAACTCAGAATCCCCTTCTTATATAATACAATATAAGAAACCCTAATTCAACTTGAAAATACAAACTACCCCTCAAAATTTCAAAATTTGGGCCTAGAGTGTTGCCTCCAGACCCAACCAAATTATTCTTAGTGGCAAACAAAAGAAGATTACGCTATGGACCTACCGGCCCTCCTATCCAGGAATAGTCTCGAGTATCTTTTGGGTAGCTTTACAATCACCTCTAAATTAAAGTTAAATAATAGATCGAGAATCCTAAAAATTTATTTTAAATTGGTGTTTGGGTTTGAGTGTGTGCCTAAAATTTCCTTCGAACTCTCTCTCTCTCAATTTCAGTTATAAATCAATTATTAGATTTGATGTTACGTGAGGTATGTCGATCAAGAATCATAAAATTTTCATTTTAATTGTGAGTTTGCGTTTTCTTTCAGTTTTGATGTTAATTTAGGTGTTTGTTCCTATATATGCAAATTTGCAAAGCAATGGCATTGAAATATGTATTTATAGGCTTCTTCTATTCGGAATTCGGAGGAGAGGAATACAAGATTGGAGAATATGTGCTGGAGGATTTGGAATTTGGCTCGCAGCAAGAAGAAAAAGGTTTTCATTTTCTATCCTTCTCTTTTCAAAATAAATGTTTGTTTTATTTTTACTTCTTTAACATTGTTACTTAAGGCGCAAGGTAGACTGCTACGCAAAGGTCTCCTTGGGGCCTAGGCGCGAGGCGAGGCGAGGCGCCTCATAAAACTGAGGCACACATATTTTAACAAAATTAATATATATATATATATATATATATATATATATAGTCCGGATCTTAAGCTCACCCCTTATCCAACTCACCCAAGCTCACCCCTTTTAGCGACGGACCCGGCGACGGTTCGGTCATACAAACGTCGTCTATACTTTTAGCGACGGACAACATATAGTGTCGCTAAAAGTATAGACGACAGACCGAACCGTCGCCGTGTCCGTCGCTAAAAGGGGGTGAGCTCGGGTGAGTTGGATAAGGGGTGAACTTAAGATCCGGACCGTATATATATATATATATATATACACACACACACACACACACATTTAATCATTTATGTATCAAATTTATCAACCATTAAGTAATTTTACAAACAAATAAGCATGTATGTTGGATTGATCTAACGTGTACTTGATGTATTGCACCTTTGGAGTAATTTTCTTGGTAAATTACGGAATACTGTATTATTCATATCTCAATTATACTGACTATAGCATGCATATATAGTTGTTTGAACTAAATAGGTTTTATGCTCGAGATTATCTTTTCATCAGACGTGAATGATGAATGTTGTCTTTGTCGTGTCCTTATCTCACTTCTATGATTATCCACTACTTTCTAAACTCAACAAAGGGTAAGCAAAGTGAAGGCATTTGAGATATGAACCAAAAGTCATTATTGTCCAGTTGTCTGATCATCCATTTGGCCTTAGCCCAAAAATACCTTCATGATAGACTACGATAATCATTTGTTCAAGATCTGAATTCTTGTGAAATGCCACATTATTTTAACCTGGTAAATAAATTCAGCCATGCTTTAGATTATAATTAGTGTTGCTTCGCCTTTGCCTCTGGTTTGGTCATGTTTTTACTTTGGTTGCTGCGATATGTGAGATTAAAATACTCGATGTACTTTTAGCAGAAAGAGTACCACAAAACATTAATGTGTTGCTACAATGTTAATTGCAAGATTAACTCGCTTTGTTTTCGGGATTTATATGTTGTACAGTAAGTTGGAGTAACCGAATGTATGGCTCTGAAAATTTAGCTATCTATAGAGGTACAACCATCTTAGGATCTGAGTCTTCAAAACTACTTTATTAACACTAAAGTATTTATGCCGAGATTTCTTGTATGAGTACATACTTTTTTACCGTACACATAATAATCAAGAACTCAAGCATTTGTAGCAGGATTACTACAGAGAGGACGTGAACTATTGTCTGAAACTTGTTAACCAAAAGGAAAGAAATATATGATACTAATATTGAAGAAATAGACCCGTTCTGAAGAATGCTGGCTCGTAAAGCCTACTCCTGCACCTGTAGTTCTTAGACTTAGGATATTTAAAGTTATTGGATGAATTACTTTAATTAAATAAATCGTTACTAGTCTAAATATGGTTTTAGTTGAACCTCATACTTATTACACTATCTTGTCACAAAATCTTCCTTGAGATATAAACCATTGATAAAAAAGTTAGGATCTAGAATAACTCCCCTTATTGGCAGTTGATGTAAACATTTACTTTTCAAAATTAAGAGAATTTGCTGCTGATAGTCAGGAAGTAATTCATGAAAAGATCTAAAACTTGATTTATAGTATTTGACCTTCATGTATTTGACTTAAACTAAAGTTACAGTGTCTTATCCGACTTTCCGAACTTCAGTTTAAATGTTTAGCTAAACAGTCATGCATAACCTCCTGCTTTAACCTGCATATTCATGTTGGATTCCCATTACTCTTATTAACAATGAATCAGAAAATCTCTGCAAATCCGCACTGTTGCTCATTTAAAAGGTTGATTGATTTCTTGTTTCCGCTTTAAAATAATGTGGGTTTTATCAAATTTCAAAAATTGAATTCTCATGTATCTTCAATGGTCATTCTTCTTGGTGGTTGTGGACATACATATTTTAATGACTTTTATTTCACTGATTTTTTTATTTTATTTTTATTTTTATTACTGTGAAATGTTCTCCCATTCTTTTAAATTTATTTTTTTATGTAGCTTGAAGGTGAAGAATCTCAGCATAGGACTAAAAAAAGTCATAAACCTTTAAGAGGTCGCAAAGAAGTGATAGCTGAAATGTCAGAAGACTTATCCGAAGGAGAGAAAGGAGATACACTCAGTGACATTTCAACTCCTGGTGGTAGCAGAAGAGGAAAAATGACAAGGATCAGTTCAGTAAATATGTTGGAGAACTTGGCTAAGCAACAAAAGGAAAAGAAACTCTACCTTGTCCTAATCAGGCATGAATTTTATTCTCTTAATAAGACATAAGCAAATTCCTCTATGAGATTATCTAGATGTATTTATTCGAATAATGCATTCTACGAAAAAGGTTAACCGGATATTAAGTAGAAGCATCATATCTTGAAATTCATTGCCAAACATAGTGTTTTTGAATGATTAATCTTTATGTAGCCTTCATGGACTGATACGTGGTGAAGACATGGAGCTTGGTTGTGATTCTGATACCGGTGGTCAGGTATCATCTACAACAAAGTCCTATAAATTCTTGTTAACATGGTTTTGCATATAGTCAGCCAATTATTTGATTACACGTTTTGGAACTCAGGTTAAGTATGTTGTAGAACTAGCCAGGGCTTTGGGTGCGATGCCAGGAGTTTATCGGGTTGATTTACTTACAAGGCAAGTATCAGCATCAGATGTAGATTGGACGTATGGTGAACCAACAGAGATGCTGAATCCAGTAGATCCTGAAAATTCCAATCATGAAGCAGGGGAGAGCAGTGGTGCTTATATAGTTCGTATACCATTTGGGCCGAAAGATAAATATATTGCAAAAGAACATCTGTGGCCTCATATTCCTGAATTTGTCGATGGTGCACTTAGTCACATCAAACAGATGTCTAAAGTTCTTGGCGAGCAAATTGGTGTAGGGAAACCAGTTTGGCCAGTTGCAATTCATGGACATTATGCAGATGCAGGTAACTGTGCTGCTCTTGTATCTGGAGCTTTAAACGTGCCAATGCTTTTAACTGGTCACTCCCTTGGACGAGACAAGCTTGAACAAATCCTGAAACAAGGACGACAATCAAGTGAAGAAATAAATGTGACATACAGAATAATGAGGCGCATAGAGGCTGAGGAGATATCTCTTGATTCATCTGAAGTAATTATTACCAGCACTAGACAGGAGATAGAAGAGCAATGGCGTCTGTATGATGGATTTGATCCAATACTGGAGCGGAAACTTAGAGCAAGAATCAAACGCAATGTGAGCTGTTATGGCAGGTTTATGCCTCGCATGATTGTAAGTACCTCTAATCTTTTGTGTTTGATCAACAATGCTTTTTTTTTATACATCTAAAGAAAGTTTTTAATTTATTATTGTTGTGTCACTAATTTGTTCGTTCCAACTTCCAGCTTTATTAGTGCTATAATCTGTGTGATAATGCTATCAGGTTATTCCTCCAGGAATGGAATTTCATCATATTGCTCCACAAGACAGTGATATGGATGGGGAAGCAGAAGGAAATGGAGACGCTCCGTCAACTCCAGACCCTCCAGTTTGGTCTGAGGTTTTTATCATACATTTGCTCTCTAATTCTGTTCATTGTGACAGTAAAACAGCCACCAACCGTCTCCCTTCTTTCTTGATTTTTTCAGCTAATATGCTGTGGCAAAGAATTGGCTAAGAAATATATACTGGTTTTGCATTTAACTTGTTTTATGTAATTTGGCAGATAATGAGGTTCTTTACAAATCCACGCAAGCCTATGATACTTGCGCTTGCTAGACCGGACCCGAAGAAGAACATTACCACATTAGTCAAAGCTTTTGGAGAGTGTCGCCCATTGAGGGAGCTTGCAAACCTTGTATGTTTAAGTCCTTGAATTTCAGTTGCTGTTAACATATTTAGCATGACTTTCCAGTAGGCATAGAAGATAATAGTTTGACTACTTTTAGCTTTATGATGTTGCTGCAGACATTAATAATGGGAAACCGTGATGCAATCGATGAAATGTCTGGCACAAATGCAGCTGTTCTTCTTTCAATTCTTAAGCTGATTGACAAATATGATCTGTATGGTCAAGTGGCATATCCTAAACGCCATAAGCAATCTGAAGTTCCTGACATATATCGTTTGGCAGCAAAGACAAAGGTAGTATTTTCCTGATCTTTTTTAAATCGAAGGGAAAGAAGGTTATGTTTACATATGTCCTATTATTTGTTGGAATCAAATAAAGATGTCATATCAGCAGCAGACTAGACCCACATTATTAATGTGATAAACATGCTGTCAAATATACATTATTAATGGGTGATTCCAAGCATGCCATGTCAGCATATCGGTTGCCACTCATGAAAGAACACATGGCATGACATAGTGGCCTACCATCTCTTGTATGTTGTCTCCCATTTTCCCACTCGTGAGGGTATCTAGCCTAGTCCACACAGGTATAAATGAAAAGTGGGGAAAATGACACCTGGCTACCATCGACTGGTCCCAGCTAAGAGTTGGGGTGTGGCAACGGCTCAGCTCTTTAGCTGCCGAGCAAGTTCCTATGTCCCCAAATTCGTTTGGCAAGGCGGTATGGTAATGCCTTGTGAGTGCACCACCCTAGGTTAGCGTTGTGGCAATGCCTCAGCTCTTCATGCTTCGCGGCTTGACCATTCCAGGGAGTTCTTCTACTCTATAGGGCGGGAGCTGAGCAGCCATTTCTACTACTCTAGGAGTTGTTAATATTGAAGAAATTAAAATGAACACTTAATAATTGGAACAAGGATTTGACACGGGTAATCCCTGTCATTAAGGTGTTTATTGCCCCTTACCAAAAAGGTTTGCTAAAGGCTCCCAGCAATTCACCTTCAGGATATATGACAAGCCTATACTAATTCTCAGTGATAGAAACTCACTGATAAATCTCAATATATGCTACTTTGTAAAGATTGATGAGAAGGAAGAAGATACAAGACTGTTCAGTTTCAAAACTGATAAGACTGAATTGTGAATAAAGCATCAGTTTACAAAGTAAATGATGTAATAATCACAGATTAGTTTATGACAGTTTTAGAACTCTTTTGTATCCATAATGATTAAAGGTCTATTAATCTAGTTCAAGCTAAAAAATAGGCTCTTGGCTCGGGCGAGGCTCCTAGCGACGATTCGCACGTGCGAAGTGCAAAGTGCGACTAAAGAGCCAATGCGACGCGAACCCGCCCTTGGCCCCCGGGTCGCAGGACGCGAGCGCGGGCGGGTGGTTCTTTGCACCACGTGACAGTGATCAAATCCAAGTCTTTTCTTTAGTACCACTAGTGAATTAAACTATTCCACATATACTTATAAAGTATTAAATAGTTTTATTCCTACTCAATGTTGGACTTAAAGAAAATAGTTTTCTTAAACAACAATGAACCTTTTCATATACTCCACTTTGGATACAATTAAAACACTATATAATTCCTACTTTAACCATATATTGCTCTCTATTAATCTCCTTGTAATAAACTATCAAATGCACTTTTAATTTAATATAAATTCAATCAATTTATGGGTCTAAATTAATCCCAAAATTGATCAAAACTCGTATAAGAGAAGGTGCAATTAACAATCCCCCACTTGTTTGAAAAACTTCTT
This sequence comes from Panax japonicus, assembly GCA_020205505.1. NCBI lineage: Eukaryota > Viridiplantae > Streptophyta > Magnoliopsida > Apiales > Araliaceae > Panax > Panax japonicus. Next base: position 48,160,496 of record CM035102.1, on the reverse strand, counting down.
TTCTTCAAACAATTCTCTATCTATCAACTCTAACGTTTGTATGCATAATAGAAGGTGTGACGAACATTGAACCTTCTTTTAGTATAAACAACTCAAAGTCATATCAAAATAAATGTTGTCCGTAGATTGAACCTCTATTTCAAATGATATGACCGGAGCTATCATACACACACAAAACCTCCATTTACGGTGAGCATAATTATCACTTTGTGCTATTAAAGCCATGCGCAATATCCTGTTTCTTGAACCTCTAAGAGAGTAAATCATAACTCTCTATAAGAAGTGGCTTCACTTCAAGTTCATATAGGCAAAATGTTTCTCTAGCACTCCTGTTGCTATAAGTGCAACACTTTGTTAAAAGCATAGCTCATCCTCGGTCGTGCAATAGACGTTACTATCATATACTACATACTACATATGAGACCAAGTTGATAGTAACACAGCCAACAACTTTGACTTGTTTTTCCCATTGAACCTATAAACTAGGGGTAACCTAGTAATAGGTTGGGTTCCCATCACCCCTGGCTCAGAATGGTTTAAGTCCCATATCTCGTGTAGTCAAACTTATTAAATCTCTCGTCAGAGGCTTAGTAAGTGGATCAACCAAGTTTTTACTTGACTTCACATAGACAATAGTTATGATACCATCATGTATCAATTGTCTCACAAATTCATGTCTTAGACCAATATGTCTAGACTTACCATTATAGATACCACTATACGCTTTTGTAACCGTAGCTTCACTATCACAAAATAGTGAAATTGGAGGCATTGGATTTGGCCATAGATCTATGTTTCTAATCCAATCAGCCTCTTTTCCTACTTGAGCCAAAGCAATAAACACTAACTACATAGTTGAGTGAGAAATACAATTCTGTTTCTTGCTTGCCCAAAAAACAGCACCACTGGCAATAGTGAAAATCGAACCACTTGTAGATTTATTATCTCCCACACTATTAAATCCAGCTTGCATCAGAGTATCCCTCCAAAACACTAGGGAATTTAGAGTAGAACAATCCTAAACCACTGGTTCTTTTTAGATATCCAAGTATCATTCCAATAGCTTTCCAATGATCAATATTAGGGCTGCTCGTATATCTACTAAGTTTAGAAACTACAAAAGAAATATATGGCCGAGTACAATGCAAAGCATACATAAGGCTACCAATAGCACTTGCGTATTCTAGTTGTGCAATAGCTCTACCATCATTTTCTTTGAGTTTAACTTCATTCTCAAAAGGAGTATTCACCTCCTTAAACTCAAGGTGACTAAACTTAGTTAATATTTTTTCAATATAGTGAGATTGATTCAATACAAAACCCCCACTATACTTTTTAACTTTGATGCCTAAAATAGTATCTACTTCACCTAAGTCTTTCCATCTTAAAGACACAGGATAAATACTTTTTAGTCTCATTTACTCCAACCATATTCGTACTAATGATCAACATATCATCTACATACAAACAGACTATCACCATATAATCAGAAGTGGTTTTGGAGTATATGCACCTATTTTCACTATTATATTTAAACCCAAAGTTTAAAATAGCAACATCAAATCTCTCATGCCACTGTTTTGGTGTCTGCTTTAGACCATAAAGGGACTTAACTAATTTGCATACTTTAGCCTCATTTCCGGGAGCAACAAACCCTTCGGGTTGTTCCATATATACTTCCTCATTCAAATTGCCATTCAAAAATGCGGTCTTTACATCCATTTGATGAACGTAAAGATCAAACAATGAAGCTAAGGCAAAAAGAATTCGAATGAAAGTAACTCGTGCTACCGGTGCATAAGTATCAAAATAGTCAATATCCTCTACTTGTCTAAAACCTTTTGCTACTAATCTTACTTTAAAAGCAGAAATAGTACCATTAGTGTTATACTTTGTTCTAAAAACCCATTTGCAACCTATAGGTTTAGAACCTCTAGGTAAATCTGTCAATACCCAAGTACTATTTCTCAAGATTGAATTCATTTCATCATTTACAGCTTCCTTCCAAAAAGCAACATCCCTAGAAACCATAGCTTCTTTAAATGATTTAGGATCACTCTCTAGACTATATACATAGGGTATTTCATTTACCACCTTATTATTTTGGTCCCCTTCCACCAAAAATAATAAAGACTGAGAAGAAATGAAATCTTTATCTTTTCCAACTCTAGTACTCCTTCTAGGTCCACTTGGTTGAATTGGAACACTAGGTTTTTCAACCTCAACATTAGATCTTATAGGACCTCTAGGCTCATCAATTTTAGGCATATCCACATTCTCAACATCTCTTGAGAATTTATTTTCAAAAAATTCTACATCCCTTGACTCAGTTATAACATTAGACTAAATCAAGAAACCTGTATGTTTTACTATTCTCAGCATATCCAACAAATATACTTCTAATAGTTCTAACTCCCAACTTAGTCCTTTTAGGATCAAGAACTCGAAAATAAGCTATACACCCCCACACTTTAAAATAATTTATGTTAGGTCTTCTGCCTTTCCATATTTCATAAGGACTAGTTTTAATTACAGTATTAGGAATCTTATTTAAAATATGAAAAACAATTAGAAGTGCTTCACCCTATAAATTATTTGGCAAACAAGCATGATTTAACATACAATTAATCATATCATGAAACACACGATTTTTTCTTTCTACTAAACCATTTTGTTGAGGTGTATATGCTGCACTTGTTTGATATATAATGCCATTTTCTTCACAAAATGCATCAAAAACATTCAAACAATATTCCATTCCTCTATCAGAACGTAAAATTTTAATCTTCTTCTCAAGTTGATTTTCTACTTCTAATTTGTATTTTTTGAATGTGTTAATGCCTCATCTTTTGTTCTCAGCAAATACACATAACAATATCTGCTAGCATCATCTATAAAAGTAATGAAATATCGTTTCCCACCCCTTGTTAATATTCCATTTAACTCACAGATATCAGTATGTATTAAATCTAATAATTTTGATTCTCTATTATGCACATTTGGAAATGTTTTCCTCACAATTTTTGATTTAACACAAATTTCACATTTCTCGAGTTCAGTATTGCCAATATCAATCAATTTCATTGCATGCATGTTTTTCAAGTTCTTTGAATTTATGTCCTAAACGACTATGCCACAAAGAAATCGCACATGTGATATAAGCAGAAACACAACTATTTTTATTAATAGATAATTTGTACATTCCATTACAAGCATAACCCTTTCCAACAAAAACACCATTCTTTGAAAGAATGACCTTGCCGAACTCAACAGAAATTTTAAAGCCTTTCCTATCTAAAAGATCAACATAGATTAAATTCTTTCTAATTTCTGACACAAACAACACATTCAGCAAGGTTAACTTCTTCCCAGAGGTAAAATTAACTTTCACAATTCCTTTTCCATCAACTTTAGCCACTGAACTGTTTCCCATCTGAACTTTCTGTCCAATAATTTCTTCAAATGTTTTAAACATTTCTCGATTATTACAAATATGGACAATAGCTCCAGAGTCCAACTACCAACCATTCGGCTCACTTGCCATGTTAACCTCAGAAATCATAGCCACATCAAGACTAAGATCAGATACCATGGCAACAAGGTTCTCCTCAACCATGTTAGCGGAGCCGCTTTTGCGTTGTTTACATTCTCTGGCGTAGTGTCCAGTTTCTCCACAAACATGACACTTGCCCTTTCTTTTATTAGGATCAGATTTTTTATTTTTCTGTCCAAGATGCTTGAACTTATAATTATCTTTTTTTAACTCCAGGTCCTTTCCCTTTAAATGATCTTGCCTCCAAATAGTTTATACTAGATTGTCCTTGAATCAAATTCTTAGCATCGCGTTTTCGGGCCTCCTCCTCAATACGAAGATGCTTCTGAATTTGATCCAAGGAAAAGTCCTCAGATTTATGCATCAACTTTTTGGCAAAATCTTTCCAAGATGGAGGTAATTTTGTAATTATTTCTCCAACTTGAAAAGTTTCAAGCAAGATAATTTTAAGAACCCTCAACTTATTAACAATAATCTGGAGCTCATGCACTTGCTCCAAAATAGGTTTTTTATCAACCATCTTAAAATCAAAATATTTAGAAACTAAATATTTATTTGTACCTTCTTCCTCAGCCTTGTATTTGAATTCCAAAGTCTCCCATAACTCCCTTGATGACTGAATATTGCTGTAGAAATCATAGAGACGGTCCGACAGTGTGTTGAGGATAAGTAAGTTCCTCATCTTCAGTCCTTTTCCTTCTTTGCTCTTTCAGTGTTTCGATGGTATCTGTGACAACCCGAAAATTTGGGTAATTTAGTAAAATCTTAAATGATTGAATTAAGGTCAAATATTAAACCTAGATAGAAAATAAGTGTATGCGTTTAATGTTATTGGGAAGAAATTTTGAGGGTTTCAAAATTCTGTAAAGGAAATAGGTGAATTATTCAGGATTAATTGTTTATGTGATTAAGTTCTGTGAATGTGGTTAATGATGTGTTCAGAATGTGGTTAAGGGTCAAGGGTTGACCAGATAAATTATATCTGTAACAAACCCTAAGAATATATTAAGAACGACAATGTTCGGCTAGAAAATCCTAGCGTTTAGCAAGAAACCCTAGAAATCGGTTCTGGAAACCCTAGTTTCAGTTCCGGGAATCCGAAACCCTAATTCGGTGCATGAAACCCTAAATCAGGGACTTAATGGCATAAGTGTAAATAATTAAAAGATTAATTAGGGTTAATCTTAACAAATTGATTACAAAACCCTAATTCCAAATTTAAAACCCTAATTCCAGATCTGAAAACCCTAGTTTCAGATTCTGTTAAAGTTAAGCCCTAATCTGGGATTATAATGGAGAATTTTAATGCTTATGTGATATTAATTATGTATTAATTAGGGTAAATGTTGATTAATTAGCAAATCCTAATTTTCAAATTTGTGGAACCCTAATTGTTCCGTCGGAAACCCTAATGCTAAATTGTGGAATTAATTGCTAAAATTAGCAATGTTAATTAGGGAACCCTAATCCTAATTATTTCAATTTATAAGTAATTAGAAAACCCTAATCTAATTACGATATTTAATTTCTAAATTAGAAAATTAATTTTTCTATTAGAAACCCTAATTAGCGGTTTATAACCCTAATGACCATTTTGATCCTAATTGCGTAATTAGCAATTTTAATTAGAAAATACTAATCCTAATTAGTAAGTTTTTAGTATAAGTAAGGAATTTTAATATAATTAGTAAATACTAATTATAAGTTAAAATTGTTAATTTTCTATTTTATATCTAAATTTGGAAATTTTTAAAATCCAAATTGCTAAATATTTATGGATTAAAATCTAAACCCTAAATGGTTAAACCTTAAAATGTCCAAACCCTAAAGATTAAGGGTTTCATCAAAATACAAATTCTAGAAAATTATGGAAATGTCTAATATGCCCTTTAGTGTATTAAATTAAGTAACTTGCAATCTTGGCCAAATCTTTGGGTTGTTGAGCAACCCTAGCCCTAGCCCTAGCTAGCATTTGACAAATCTCAGCAACTTAGCCTCCAAGCAAGCCACATGCAATGAATCAAAGCATAATATAAATAGATTAAGAGAGAGAAAGGGGGTCACTTTATTTCATTTCTCCCAAACTCTCCTCTCTCTAGAAATTCGAAATTTGGAGTAAGAGAGTGAGATAAGATGATCTATAATCAAGAATCAGCAAGCCAGAAACAGATCAAAGGATCAGAAAATCGAAAATCAAGCATAAAAGGTATAAAATCTCAAATTTTGAAATCCTTCCATTCCTTGTTAATTGTTGTAATTGATTGTGCAATTATGTGTTATAAGGTGTCAATTAGAGATCTGGGTTGATGGATCATGGATCCATAACATCTAGATGCTCGAATTTAGCAATTTATGAAAACTGGAAAATGGGAAAAATGAGACCTGACAGTCAAATGTCAGGGCCTCTAGATCTTTTTCTGTTAATGTTTAGATGTGTTTAATGTTATATATCTGTTCTTTGTTGTTAGCTCTTGGATCTGAGACTTGAATCAAGACCAGATCACGTCTAGATTAAAAGTTACAAGCGATCAAACCTCGTTGATCACTCACGGAAACTAAAAATCTGGGCAACCCAGAATTCTATTAACGTCTGACAAGTTTGTTCATGCGTCTGATCTTGCTGTGTGTTAGCAGTTAGGCCAAGTTGTTGTTGTTTAGTTGTAGTCTGGTATGTATACTACACATTAAAACCTTTAGATCACTTAGATCATAACTGAAATAGCAGGAAATCGAGGTCAAACCACCGTTGACCGACTGTTCTTGACGAAATCTGGAAAACCCAGAAATCGTGAAGAACAGTGCTCGACCCGTACTTTGACCGGCTTGGATCGGGTGTATAAGTTGTTTTTAGACTTATGTTTTGCTTTATTAATGTACCTTAACATAATGACTATAGATCTGAACCTTAATATCATATGAAACATTATTGGATCATGTAGTTAATCGAGTTGCAAACTGACCACTCGAACCTGTCTGAGTTTCTGGGTAACCCAGAAAACCCAGCAGGCCTCTGACAGTATTTTTGAAGGCTTGGATCTTGCTGGTTAGTGATGTTATAGTTATAAAACTTGTTCATAATTGTAGTATTACATTTATACTACAACATTAGCACTTTATAAGGCCCAGAAATCGATCAGAATACAGTTTAAATTTCGGTCAAACAAGGACCCTCGCGACTGACATGAATCTTCAAGAACACCTGAAGAACACATTTAGCGACGGATGTGTCACCAAAGCTACCTTTAGCGACGGTTTATTTAATATTTTTCCGAAAATTAATTTAAATTAGAAAAAAAATGGTTTTTAATTATTAAAAATACAAAATAAATTATGAAAAATTATATTAATGTCTGAAAAATAGTTTTTAACTATTTTAAGTATATTTCAAAAATATTTAGTATTTTTGGAATATAAATGGTATTTATTTATTTAATTACAATATTAAATAAATTAATTAAAAATAGTTTTTAATTCATGAAAAATCATGAAAAATAATATTATGATAAAAGAAAATATTTTAAGTTATTTTCCATAACTTTTGATATTTTGTGATGAAATTCATTAATAATTTATTATTAATGGTAATTAATTTATTTAATAAATATATTAAATAAATTATGGAAAATTAGAATTAATGTTTTATAAATCATATAAAAATGATTTAAGTGTTATAAAAATATTTTAAGTTATAAAATATAACTTTTGATATTTTGACATGAAAATATTAATATTTTAATATTAATATTAATTATCGGATAATGGATTTAATGGTTTAAAAATCATATAATTATGATTTTAAGGTATTAAAAATACTTTGATATATTATAATTATATTATAATATTATGTAAGGATTTTCATTAATATTTTATATTAAATGAATATTAATGATTAAGGAATTAAGTGGTATTTAATTTATTTAAATACGGTTTTAAGGATTGAAAAATGTTAATAAATGGTAATAATTATTTGAAAATTATTACGAGCCTAGGAAAAATGTTTTGACTGATAAGAAAGTTATCTGTGATATTGTTAAGTATTAAGTCAGAGTTTAATTGAACTTAAACTCGATAAAAGTCCGACTAGACTGTCGGGATGATAGAATGGTGTCGATTTCAACTCAGACTTAAATAGTCTGACTTAATACTAGGTCTTATGTGTTGTATAGACTGATAGGTTTAAGTGGTAATGTGTTTAGGTTATTTTGTGGATATAAATATAACAGTATTATACTGTGATGATATTATTCTAATTATTGGAGATCTATATTATTAATATTAGGTCTTCGGGTAAAGCGTTATTAATTGAGTGCGGTAATCAACGGTTCAGGCAAGTTTTCTCATACTTAACTCTAATAAGAGTAGTTTATTCCAGCTTATGGTTAATCATTGCTGATTGTCATAAAAATTGTACTCTGTACATCTTGCATGTATAAGTCAGGTATGAAAGGCTGATCACCTTCATTACCTGTTGGTTCAGAAATGTTTGTTCATGTAAAATACTTGTTCAGTCAAAATTTTGTTCCTGCTAGTTCACAATCATATTGTTGAATTATAGCCAACCAATTATTCATACTCTTCAATCATGATATATTGTTATGTTATTGTATATAAACTTGCTGGGCAACTTTTATGCTCACCCTTGCTATATCATGATAAAACATTGCAGGTAAAGCAAATGCGTCGTATACAGGAAACGATTAAAGCTAAGTACAGCTTGGGATATAAAGTGCAGTTAGTTTGTAATTGTGTATATGATCAATATTGTTGTGTAATAGATATTTTAGGAAATGTGTAATAAGTTAAGGTTACTCGATTTTGGGTAATAGTGTGTAATGTATTGTATAAACAACTTATGTTTATATCTTCCGCGATTAGTGAAAGAATTTAGCGTACCGGATCTGAGGCGATTCGGGGTTGCTACAGTATCATTATCTAGCTGCTGACCTTCTGTTGGTTTAGGATCTTCTGGAATAGGTTGAAGATTAAGGTCCAATACATACGCAATCTTTAAAACTGTGAGTAAAAATTTCAGTTTATCTTGCCAACGACTGAAATTATTTCCATCAAAACGATTGAGCTTGACAAAATCTTGGTTCATGATTTTGAAAGACTCTGTATCCATTTAATAAACACCTTAAGATTAAAGAAATTAAAATGAACACAGAATAATTGGAACAAGGATTTGACACGGGTAGTCCCCGTCCTTTAAGGTGTTTATTACCCCTTACCAAAAAGGTTTGCTAAAGGCTCCCATCAATTCACCTCCAACATATATGTCAAGCCTATACTAATTCTCAATGATAGCAACTCACTGATAAATCTCAATATATGCTACTTTGTAAAGGTTGATGAGAAGGAAGAAGATACAAGACTGTTCAGTTTCAAAACTGATAAAACTTAATTGTGAATAAAGCATCAGTTTACAAAGTAAATGATGTAATAATCACAGATCAGTTTATGACAGTTTTAGAACTCTTTTGTATCCATAATGATTAAAGGTCTATTAATTTGGTTCAAGCTAAAAAATAGGCTCTTGGCTCGGGCGAAGTGCGCCTAAAGCGCCAATGCGACTTTGCGACGCGAGCCCGGGACGCGGGCGGGTGGTGCTTTACACCACGTTATAGTGATCAAATCCAAGCCTTTCCTTTAGTACCACTAGTGAATTAAACTATTCCACATACTTATAAAATATTAAATAGTTTTATTCCTACTCAATGTGGGACTTAAAGAAAATAAACAACAATGAACCTTTTCATATACTCTACTTTGGATACAATTAAAACACAATATATAATTCCTACTTGAACTATATATTGCTCTCTATTAATCTCCTTGTAATAGACTATTAAATGCACTTTTAATTTATTATAAATTCAATCAATTAATGGGTTTAAATTAATCCCAAAATTGATCAAAACTCATATAAGAAAAGATGCAATTAACAAATATGAGGGCACTTGATGGTTTATACTAATCCCCAAGTGTTTCAATATCTCATCAGAAATGTTTGTCACTTGGCTTGGGAGCAAAAATCCCAATGCACACGTCCTAAGCTGGTTGCATGGGCAAGACTCCACCAACAGGCTCAAAATTCTATACCAGATTGGCCTTGGGAGCGTTAGTTAATGAATAACTTACGAGGGACTTAGTTTGGAGTAGAGTTATGAGTACTCTTATTTTCCTAGCGAATTGCGTATTGGTACTTGCGTACCCAAACATGGTACTCTTATGTATTAATATTCTAAATTTAGCGTACCAAAAATTTTCATTGTTGTTTTACTTGTATTCTAAGTTAGTATTGGATGTTCAACATCACATTTTTACTAAATTATTTATAAAATAATCTAACATGTTGATTCAACTAATTATCTTCAATAAAACATAGGTTTATTATATTTAGATTCTAAGAGAATTCATAACTATGACCACTCATATAAAGATACCCCTAGCGTCCCGCGTAGGTTCCACGAACCGCGTTCCAAGTAACACTGGTTTGGAGGAATGGAGTTACCAACAAGTTGGTATCTCTCGTCAATGGCAAGTGCCCCTGGAAGGTTGTTGTTGGATGGATAGGTGTATTGACTGAAGTGAGTATCTGTGAATGCAGCTCACCTGCTTCACTTCACTTTATGTCTTTAGAATTTAATGTGACTCACCTTGTATTAAATGCAAACCAGTGATTTACCTTAGAGGGGCCTAACCCTACCATTGACTGTATGGCATGCATCGTTCAGACAAGGGTACCCCCTTTAGCTAATCGTTGAACCTGTTAGACAGGTTGTAAACTTAAGGGAAGGATATCAAAATTGAGAGGAAGTGGGTATATTTGGAGAACACTTCATGAATTGCTTTCGCTTCAGTTGATTCAAAATGTCTGAAATGTGATACTTTATAGCCTACACAGGAACTTTCCAGTCTTCTAGTAATAATGACATTTATGCACTTTTGACCATGGACCTAATAAATCAAATACATGTACCATGTAGATGGACACAAACACAAACACATTCATGCACTATGTATGTGGAAATTACTATCTAGGAAACAAGTTTACTTCAAGACAACTCATCAAAATCATCTTCTTTGAGGGGGTTCTTTGTAAATCTTGCTAATCCGACCAAACCTTCCAATTTCTTATTGTCATTAATTGCAAAATGTGTTAACACCATCTCCATTGAGGTAAAATGTTGTTTTGTGCTAGCAATCGCCTATGCATTTAATTAAAATTTTTAGTTTACTGTCTAGTAAGATATTGACCAAGGATTCAACATCTTTATGGCTTTGAGGATAAGATGTATTAATTTACAATCAGTGTGAGATTATGGAATTGTGGAGAATACAAATTCATTTAGATATAATATGGATGAAGATATTTCTAAGGTTCTGCAATGATTTATGTAAGAAAAAGTTAGGCAGTCGAGAAGAGGCCATATAGTTTGACATGGGGGTTGATTAAGAGAAGGAAGGATCAAAGAATAGAAATAAATGAAAGCATTTGGGTAATCTACTTGTGACTAATTTGAAATTTGAAGGATGAGCTAGTTTATGTCTTAGACTCGTTAAATATTGACTTGCTGATTCAATTAGTTTGTCAATATTTAGTGAACGCTAGTATACCCTTCTGCTGTTTTTTTAAAATTTAATTATTATAAATTTTTTATCTTAGCTAGTTTCAAAATTTTTTCATGATTATGGTTGAGGAAAAAGTCATTTTGTAAATTTTAGTTGTATTGCATGCATTTATTATTTTAATTTATCCTTGAATTTTTCGGAATAAGCCCAGGCATACCAAAGCCAAGACAAACTGATTCTGGTCCAGGATAGTTGAGATTGCTTGGTCAAATATTTTATGCTTAGATAACAGTCATAACACTGACTTAGATATGATTTGGTCAGGCTCCAATTCCAGTTTGGTTAATATCTCCATGTTATCATTGTCTTGCTCCCTGAGGAGGAACTAGAGATCAAGGTTAATTACCTTAACATATCTCTATTCTGGCCAAGGCAGAGAAGAAATATCCTTAGTTGCTTATATCAGCTATTATGACTTTTGTTCAAGGAATTTCCTTCAATTTACGCTTTAAAAATGCATAAAATGTGTACTGACCTTTTATTTGCCGCCCCCTTTCCCTTCCCTTTATAGGCAGATATAAACTCCATTGACTGTACGTATATTTTGTTGCAGTGAAGTCTGTACTGGATTACTAAGTTATTAGAACTAAAAAATATCCCATGATAATTTAAGCTTGTAAAGATAGGGGCGTGATGTGGGGATCTCTAAATATTTGGCTTATTAAATGCTTAGAAAGTAGGAATCTGAGTCTGGTTTCATTAGTAGTACATCAGTGTGTGACCTAGTTTTTTGTAAAAAAAATTTTATCGGCGTGTGTGACCTAGTTGTTAAGGGTTCATTGCGCTTTAAGGTTGTTTCATAGCTCCAATCTTATCCATTTTCCTACCTCTGAAAATAAATTAGAATCTTATCCAAGTGAGAAGGGGATTGTGCAAGGGGAGACTGTCTTTCGTTGTCAGTCTTTATCTTATTGAATAAAAAGTAGTTAATTCAACAATATCAATTTGGAATTGTTACTCTCTTATATTTTCTGCTTCATTCTCAATATCTCTATACCTTATTTATTTATTTTCTTCCTATGCAGGGTGTCTTCATCAATCCAGCTTTTATTGAGCCATTTGGTCTCACTTTAATTGAGGTGCTTTCACTTGATATTTGCTGAGATTTATTTTTTGATGTTATACTGTTACCTAATCAAACCCAAGATTTCTTATTGAACAGGCAGCAGCTTATGGTCTTCCTATGGTCGCCACAAAAAATGGAGGTCCTGTTGATATACTTCAAGTGTGTCCATTTTTGGAAACTTACAGCTGATTACTTTGGTTTCTCATTTGTTCACTCTATAGCAAAACCAATTTAATACTAGTTTCTGACCACGAATCTGTTTCAGGTTCTTGATAACGGTCTGCTAATTGACCCTCACAATCAGCAGTCAATTGCTGATGCACTTCTAAAGCTTGTAGCAGATAAACAGCTTTGGGCAAGATGCAGGCAGAATGGACTAAAAAATATACACCTTTACTCGTGGCCAGAGCATTGCAAGACATACTTGGCTCGAATAGCTTGTTGTAGACCAAGGCATCCACAATGGCAAAAAGGTGATGATAGATATGACGACTCGGATTCAGATTCACCTGGAGGTTCCTTGAGAGACATAAAGGACATATCTTTAAATTTAAAGATTTCACTAGATAGTGAGAAAAATGAAGGCGGTGGCACTATTGTTAATGCTTTCAATACAGAACAAAAGGCTTTAGCACCATCAAAGGGTGGGTCCATAGAGAAGTCAGAGAATGAAAAGTTTCCAGCATTAAAGAGAAGGAAGTTCATCTTTGTTATTTCTGTAGATTATGAAATGACATCAGATTTTCTTGGTATCGTCAAAATGATTTTTGAAGCAGCAGGGAAGGAAAAGAGTACTATAGGCTTCATATTGTCAACAGGGTCGAATATATCTGAGATACACTCTCTTTTGAAGTCAGGAGGTTTGGATCACATGAGTTTTGATGCTTTTATTTGCAACAGTGGTGGTGAAACCTACTATCCAACTTCAAGTTGTGAGGATAATCCTTCGGGACTTCCCTTTTTGGTAGACTCAGATTATTGTTCACATATTGATTATCGATGGGGTGGAGAAGGTTTGAGGAAAACTTTGGTTAGCTGGGCTTCCTCTTTGAATGAAAAAAACAAAAAAGAAGGGCCTGTTATTGTTGAAGACAACTCAGAATCTTCGCATTGCTATGCATTTAAAGTTAAAACACTAGCATTGGTAACTATTTTGCAATTTTATTGGAAAGTTCCTCAGAAAACATTGCTTCTCTCTTCACTTGTCAAATTATTTTTTTCCCCATTTCTTCTAAAACACACTTCAATCGGAACCTTTTGCCAACAGCTTCATCCTGCTAAGGAACTTCAAAAGTTGATGAGAACTCAGGCTCTTCGATGCCACGTCATATATTGCCAGAATGGTTCTAAGCTGAACGTGATCCCTGTGCTCGCTTCTCGATCGCAAGCCCTCAGGTAATATCTGGGAATTATCAATTTCTCTATCTTGTTTAGAGCTGATTAGAGAAGCACTATCTTAATTTAATTATTTGTTTCTTACTTTGTACTCCCTCTGTCCAAGTTTACTTGTCTAATTTCTTTTTTGGTTTGTCCAAATCTATTTGTCCTCTTTCCATTTTAATACTATTTTGACCTTATTTTTACAACACTACCCTCATTTATCTTTCTAAAAAATTTACTGAAAACTACATGACATACATTGAAAAAAGTAGCACCATTAACTTTGACATTGGAAGCACAACCATGCTCCTTTTTTCTTGTATCTCTCTCTATTTTACTATTCCAATAAAGAGTTGGGAGATTAATTAAAACGAAAAAAGATGATAATAGAGCATTTACGATGGGTAATTTGGAGATAATTTTTTTTTTCTTAATAGGCGTGTTTTTTCAAATTATGACAAGTAAACTTGGACGGAGGGAGTAATAACAAACAAAATATATGATGAAATTGACATTCAAGAGTTTCTGCTACTTTAAACTTTAAAGATATATTTGGGACTTTATGCATTATAATTACCAGATCACTTTATGTTTTCACCGAGACCCTAAAAGTGTGAGGATTTTTCCCTATGGAGGCCTCATATCTGAAGGATTCACGATTATTGTCAACGATTAGAATTAATATGGTAATGTCATTTATTGATCGAATTGCAATAACCATCTATTTTATTAAATCAGAGGTATCATTTTCTTTCTCTTGGACTTGTAGTAACCATTTTGCATGATTAAATTACAAGCATGGGAGAATCCAACTTTAAATTGTATGGTGAATCCTATATGATTTTTCTACTCCTCGGAGGTGTGCAATGATCATTTGCTTGTTTTGCTACTTGCAGCAACTTGCTATTAGACTTTTGAGTTTATGGAGAAAAGTGTTATATTCTCGTGCTTTTTCCTTTTATTCTTTTCGTAGGCGTGCTTAGGCTCAACAGTGATATATATATATATATATATATATATATATATATATATATATATATATATATATACATATTTCATGTCTTCTTTTCCAAGCATTATAAACATATGATTTGTATACAAAGTTTTTGCCGACACAATTTATAATGGACACTTTTGTTAGGATGAGGCCATAAGGCTGATTTGGACTGTCTAAAACCACCATTGCAAGTTAGGAAGCACGGATACTACTATGACACCAGTGTGTTTATATGGAATTGGTATATGATACTTCTTGGACACTTGTTGAAGAAAGATAAACAAACCTTTGATGTTAAGATATGAGTTTCTTTCAGGGAAAAGAAATATTTTTAAAAGTAATTAACAAAAAAACAAAAATGTTTGAAAACAATAGCTTAACAAAGGAAATACTTTATCTTATTAAAGGTATACGCATGAGAGGGGGAGAGTTAATCATCATCAAACTGTGATACATATATCTGATGTATCCATATCTTACCATTTCAAGAAATTTTGTGTGTACCCAAACTGTGTTGTAACTTGTGTCTGTATCCTGTGCCAAAACCAAGTTTTAAGGTTTCTGATGAAATGATAAATGCTGCCTCGGTAGCCTTGATATTGTAGTTTAAGTGTTTAATTGTGCAGTTGCTGGATGCTAGTTTTATTAACAGGATGAACTGGAACTTCTATTTAGTTTTGGTAACATCACTAGCTATACAACATGATCAAAAAACCAAGTCACTGCCATTTTGGGAATTTTTTTAAGTTTGTGTAATAAATTTCCATTGTTTTCGAATATATATTTTCCATTGCTAACTGATTTTACGGATGTGTTGCTAAGGGATGAATGCATCAATATATATTTTAGTGTGCACTTGTTTGTATTTGTAATGCTGCAATGATTCATGAGACGCAATATCATATCTTCTAGAGGAATGATTACCAACATATAGTAACAGAAGTGAAGATGATTTCTCTTGCTCTCTATTTTTTTTACTATGTTTGGGTTGAGTGGTGGAGGTAAATTCTGAGATTTCTTTCAACCAACCCTTGTTTTCTAGTCAAACTCGGATGGAGTGTCTGATTGTTTAAGGTATTTTGAAGAGACCAACACGGACACTCCTCAATTTTGCCAATTTTTAAATCTAAAATAAAGTCTCTTCACTTTAGGGAAAAGTGAAGAGTTCCTGTAACATAGTTTTTAACCACACTTCTTACTATTAGAACTTACAGGGACTTTGAATCCAAATTTGGCTTATTAGTTATTTCTAGTTAAAAGTTTATGACAGTAAATTAAGGAAAGGGAATGAATTGTCAGAAAAAGTTTCGACAATGTAAATAAAATTGCATGAAATGCTCGAGTGACCTATTATCATTCAATTATTAGTTATGGTGATTTCTCTTTTCTGCATTTTGTAATTTGAATTTCTACGTGCACGTTTCCTTTCAAATATTTCTGACTGTCCATTGAATAACACAGGTACCTGTACATTCGTTGGGGGATGAACTTGTCGAATACTGTGGTGTTTGTGGGAGAAAGCGGAGATGCTGATTATGAAGGATTGCTTGGCGGAACACACAAAACTGTGGTATTAAAAGGAGTCTGTAGTGCTGCCCGTCAACTTCATACGAACAGAAACTATCCGCTTGAACATGTCATACCAACTGACAACCCCAACATCGTTGAGGCTGAAGGATGCACTCGCGATTCTCTTATTGCATCACTCAAGAAACTCAGTGTTCTAAAAGGCTAGGAATTTACATGTTTTGTTTTTTTGTGTGGATAGATATCTCTTCTGGTTATAACTTTCAATACGAGGTTTAGCTTCCAATTCTCACCTTTCATTTGATTAACTTCCCACCGTCGCTCTGTTTGTTTTGGTCATCATAATTGTCATCTTGATACAGCTGGTTTGGAACTTGGAAAACTCGCGGGAAAAAAGAAAGGAAAAAGAAAAGCAAAAATGATGTTGCCAGAGCAATAAGTATCACTTAAAGTTTGAAGTGTAGTTAGAATAATTGTAAAAGTGCCACTAAATGTATATTTGCTCTGGCAGCATCATTTTGTTCTGACATATCAACAGCCAAAGGAAAAGGAAATGAAATATAAATTTATTGGAGTATTTTTATTCATTTTTGACAATATATTCTAACATTGTTCCTAATATTGATTTCTTAAAAGTATAGATCATTAGATTGTTAGACTTATCTTCCTTGAGATAGAGTGACTATGTTTGCTGCATTACCAAGAAGGCTAAACATAGTCAGTCTCTCCGTTAGTGATGGATTCATGTAATTAAGTCTTAACTGCTGTTGCTTGAGTTGATACGATGAGGATTGGTAGCTCAATTGTCTGAAACCTTTCATTAGCTACTTTCTTGTCCAGTTACAACTAATATGGCACTATGATATAAAGAGAAATGGGGGGCTTAGTTTTTTTATTGGAAAATGATATATATTATGAATGTTTACGTCAATCCTTTTGTCATAAGTAGGACTCTCTTATAATTTAACTAGTCTAATGTATTGATATGTTTAACAATTGTAATTTGGAACAAATTTTTATTTAAAAGAATCTTCAAAACGCGTTTTAATAAATGTATATTATTTAAGAGAAATGTGCTATTTAAGAGGTATGCTTTGAATCCATCTAAAACATATCTCTTAAATAATATTAAGGCTGTAAAGGAACTAAACGTTCGGGATCTATTCGAGTTTGACTTGAAAAAATACGAGCGACACTCAGATTCGTTAATAATATAATCTAAATTTCAGCATAAAAAATAGTTTAAATAAAAATGAGTAGAATCTGAAAAAAAAAAATTATACTCGACTCGTTTAAGATTTAAATTACTCGAATTTTCGATTGTGATTCGATACATACTCCATTGATACAGATTCAATTAGATACTCGATACATGATGTGATAACAATATGTAATTGCAAGTGCATAGTGTCAAATTGAAGAACTGACAAGTACAGATCGAAGCACATAAATTAGATTAATTTTAATGTATCTTTAATAACTATTTTAGGCGAATTTGAAATAAAGATTGAGAATCGATTAACTATAATTAAATTAACTAATAATAAAGAAGCAATCTAGGAATCCGAAAAACAATAAACATAACAAGTAATCTAATCCCTTCTATTTTTATAACTTAATTATGGTGTTGATCTTCCTTCCCTTTAATTTAGTAATTTTACAATTAACGTGGGTAGCATAGACTATAAAACATGAAAACGAAATCAATTAAATATAAAAACATAAATAATAGAAGAGATGAAAAATATTATCATGAATAATTATTTAATTTCATCTTCATCCTAAATAAAAAAATTAACTAGACGTGAAAATAAATAAACTAACTAAAATAAAGAAGTGAAGAAGATTAAAAATAAATAAGAAAACTCCCATTAATTAACGATCATCCAACGAACGTATAGTGAAAAAGTAATTTAATCTACTCCTACTCCTACTCCTAACCTAAACTAATACAAAATACTCTTCAATCTTCTCTAAAACAAGAGACCTATTTATAAAAAAAATAAATTTGTGCCATAATTTAGATTCATTGAACTTGATCTCTTTTGTTCCCTTTTATCATCTTCTTTCTTTATTGGCGTCAATCTCTACATGGTAATCTCCAAAGAGTCCTGTTCAATCTTTAAAATCTGAAACAATTATCTTTTACTTATTTACCAAGATAAACAAGATAAATCCAATATTGTTCCACCTCTTTCCTTTTCGAATCAGGATCTTCTATGAAGATTTCTCTGTGAGAATCTTGTGAGGGTTTTGTTGTGGGGTTGACAACACATTAAAAAGGAGATCCAACGGCTCACAAATTTTATCAAGAAATTTAAAAAAAATATATGTAAAAATAAACGCATTTGGTGGCTTCTAATTTTATGTCAACTTGTAAAAAAAAATTCTTATCAAAACGTTGTGAGCCATTAGATTTTTTTTAATGTGTTGTCAACCCCATAACAAAACTCTCACAAGATCCTCACAGAGAAATCCTCATAGAGGATCCTGATTCCTCCTTTTCGTCGTAGGATTCTTCTTGCCTCTTTTCCTTCCATGAATAAAAGCATTAAATACTGATTGATCACCAAGATTTTAATTTTATTACAACTAATATTAAATCCTACAAAATAAAATAAAACATATTAATTTAATAAATTAATATAATTGAAAGGACAAAACTAGAGATAATAAAATGTAAGAATTATGTGTCTATCTAATACCCCCACACTTAGCTTTTGCTCTTCCTCAAGTAAAATAAAAGAAAAAAAATTAAAACTATCCCATTTTCGTAGGAAACACGATTACACTTAGCATGCGCAACAAGCCTTTAAACCCCAAGTGGACGAGTTGTGTCTCGTGATGGTTTTTAGTGAATATATCCACAAAATTCAAAATTTAAAATAAAATATTTTTGAGTTTAACCAATTATGAAATTGTAAGAAAACTTCTAAGTATACATGGACATTATACATAAGCAAGATTAAACTCAAAATTACACTTTTACCTTATCAAAATTATACTTTTACCTTATCAAAATTATTCTATATTAATTTAATAAATTAATATAATTGAAAGGACAAAACTAGAGATAATAAAATGTAAGAATTATGTGTCTATCTAATACCCCCACACTTAGCTTTTGCTCTTCCTCAAGTAAAATAAAAGAAAAAAAAATTAAAACTATCCCATTTTCGTAGGAAACACGATTACACTTAGCATGCGTAACAAGCCTTTAAACCCCAAGTGGACGAGTTGTGTCTCGTGATGGTTTTTAGTGAATATATCCACAAAATTCAAAATTTAAAATAAAATATTTTTGAGTTTAACCAATTATGAAATTGTAAGAAAACTTCTAAGTATACATGGACATTATACATAAGCAAGATTAAACTCAAAATTACACTTTTACCTTATCAAAATTATACTTTTACCTTATCAAAATTATTCTATCTTCATTCTAGACACCATCCTTCTTAAAATTAATTTCATGTGATGCATGGATGTGTATATGATGTAACTCTTAGTAGAAATTTTTACCATAAAAATCAAGCAAACTCAATTTTTTTTTTCATTTTTTCCATTTTTTTGAATTTTTTTTTCTTGACATGTGCAATGTCTATTTTTCTTAGACTTTTCAGAGTACCCATGTAACGAGCGTTG
Source organism: Panax japonicus (assembly GCA_020205505.1). Classification (NCBI taxonomy): domain Eukaryota; kingdom Viridiplantae; phylum Streptophyta; class Magnoliopsida; order Apiales; family Araliaceae; genus Panax; species Panax japonicus. The sequence continues at coordinate 48,140,696 of CM035102.1, read as the reverse complement.
GACCAATGATTCCAAAACCAATTGGTTTTAGGACACTAGGTTTTCGATATCCTTAAAGGCTTACTAACTCGAGTAACAAAGGCTACAAAATTAGACTAGTCAAGTTGCTTTTATCCATCACACTTTTCAGAGTGAATATCTAAACTTCCTGAGGCTTGGATACCAGTTATTTCGTTCAATGGACATTGAAGCAGTTATTTATTTCCTTTTCTTTTTTAACTTTTTTTTTCTTTTTTTTGAAATTACTCGAATCATAGATTATATTCCACAACTAAGAATTAGTGCAAATGTGAAGTGCAAAATTGCTTATGTACTTCATTTTATTCCAGATGATATTTCAAACTAAGATTTCGTATCTTATCAAAGATTTAAGAGTTTTAAATCTTTCAATATTGATCATGGGTTTTAACTCCACAGACACTTATTAGAATAAATTCAATCCATAAAAAATCAAACAAAAATTTTCATTTTTTCAAAATTTTAAATTTTCAAAATTTTTTTGTTTTGTTTTTTTAAAAGAATTAATTTCCTAAAAAGAAGAAAAATAAATACATAAAAAAATCTAAGAATAAAAATGCAAAACTCCCCCATACTTAAATCATGCATTGTCCTCAATGTATGCAAACGAAGAAAGGAGAACAAAGATATGAAAGAATTGTACCTTGTATGTGGGACATTTATTCTGTAAGAAAATGTGGTGAGAAAGAAAACAAATGTATATACCTACGAATTTCATAAATCCTAAAAAGTATGTGATTATACATGAATGATACAAATGGGTAAGTGACTGAACTTTTCATGATTTTCAAGAGGTCTAGAAAATTAAAAATAGTCAGAATTTTCATCACAATTATGCTTAAAATTTACTTCAAGTAAAAGGATGGAAGAATATTCAAAGGATGGAAGAATTAGTTGAAATACATGTTCTAGTTTAGTTGACTTATTTGTAGTGGATCTCAACAGCTCATTGACCTTATCTAAATATCCAAATTCATTCCAATTTTTGTTAAGGTGATTTAAGAAAAATCAATTGGATTTTTTTCATCAAGAGTCTATTTTTCAATTATTTTTTCGATCAAACTCTTGGATTATGTTTACTTTAATGGGTTGGTTCAAAATATCACTAGGTGATTTTTTAGGAATAAGTCTTTCAGGGTATGGAGCTTTAGGCTTATAGACTTATAGAATTTTTCAACCGACTCATTAAATGTGATATGATCAATTTTAGGTATAAACTCATAATTTTTAGACTTCTCAAATTCGCTTGACTCAAACTGTGTAGAATTGAATACAAAATTTTCATTTTCCTCATCATTTCAACAATTATCGAGATTTTCAAAATTAACCTCAGAGTTACTAGAAAATTCACCCATCTCTTGTTCATTTATTATGGTGGCTAATCAACTCATTTGAATTTCTAGACGAGATATAGTTTGATCCATGCTAAATTGATTTTCTATTAAAACTTCTATAATTTTCTCTAATTAACAAAGTCTTTCCTCTTCTTCATTTGAGAAATCTTGTGGATATTGAGGTTCTGGATCCGAATATGGATATGGACATGAATATGGATATGAACTTAGATAAGGATTTTCATAAGTTGGAAAAAATTGATTTACTTGGTGTGTATTCAAATTTTCATAGTGTTCTTGATTCCAATAGCAAAATTATTATTCCAACTATAATAAGAGTCCATCTTTCCACAAATCACAAAACAAATAGAAAAAAACCACAATAGTCACATACATAAAAAACATATAGATAAATAAGATAAAATAAAATAAAAATTCTAATTCTACGGTTAACCTAAATATAATTTAGACAACTCCTAACTGTTCCAAGTTAAACATTAAGGTCCATAAAATTCGAAATTAATTACCTCACTAGTTAGATAAGTGTAAGAAAGGTGAGATTCTCTCTGTGGGTACGATGACTAATTAAATAACCACACGTTCTGTAAGACCCCGAATTTATGAAATAAAAGTATTCAATTTTCTTATAATTTTTATTGTGACGCCCCCAAAATAGGTATACAACACCCATTCCGAGTCGTCAATAACATAGTACAGAAACAACCACAACTTTATTAATACAACATAAAAACTGTGAGTTTAAATACAAATATTATCTTCTAGACAATATCAACACTCAAATAAGTCCTCATTACAATTATTGATATATTATTTTACAAAAATGGTGAGGACTACTAAAACAACTTTCTAAGACCTTCATTCCATACCCCGACTAGTACTCGCTACATTCTCGCCTCCTGAGAAGAAAAATGGAACAAAAAAGAAAAGGGTGAGCTCAACTAGCCCAGTAAAGAATATTATGACTAAGATAATATAGAACAAATTATCGTTAGCATTCAACAGGGAAAAATCTGATAAAATACAATAGACAACAAGTTTCAAATCAATATTCGCAGCGGAAACTATAATTCATAGATGAGTTACGTAGAGAATGAAATCTACTATAATCTATGAATTTAAAAGTCCATCATCAATATTTTATCCTTGTAACATCAATCAATATTCATCTTGAATCAAATATTTATCTTTGCACTATAGGCCAAAGATATTCATCAGTCGGTCATGTTGTTCTCAACACCTGTACATCTTTGCACTACAGGCCAAAGATATTCATCAAAAATTCATTCAACTTTGCACTACAGGCCAAATATATTCAGTAATATCATCATTTAGGACTGAGGATGATGAAAAATATTTTAAAGAAAATGAATCTAGTGAAATAAAAGAACAAATATTAAGGATTCGTACTTTAAACAATTCGAGTTCAAAAATACTTCATAAATAGACATAGTTGAGTAAAATTCAAGAATGATCAAAACATGGATACAGTCAAAGATAGTATCCATAATAGATATTTTGGACAAAAAACAAAAATTAATTTTTTTATGAATAGTGCCGTATTCGTGAATATTGCCGTATACGTGAATAGTGCCGTATATGTGAATAGTAATCCCGACACTAAAAGACGAGAATTTTACAAGAAAAATCTTACCAATATTTAGGCATAATGATATTAGAAGAAATAATATCATTTTAAAAAAAATATAACATCTCTTACCTTGAAAAGAATAGTACTTCTTGCTGGAATATCAGATATAATGCTGAAGGAACTTGCATCGTATTGCAACTCTTAAAGTATCAAAATACTCACAAGAATACGCTCGATAATATATAGAGAGAAAACTTCAGTTTCTAGTGTAATTTTCAATTCTAACCTAAGCACCCTATTTATAAGAAATTACTTAGAACACCAAAGTAGAAAATTTAATAAAATATTAATATATAATTAAATTTTCTTACGCCCACTTTGAATCACCTAATTTCAGCACTTTACACATGTTTAATGAGGCCCACAAAATGTAAAAAAGTTTTTATTAATAAAAATAATTAAAACTTCCAAAAATTAATTATTCCGGAACTTCAGAACTTCAATAATTCATAATAAATAGTTCTTTTATCAAAAAAATTTAAATCTTATGTCCATTCCATAAGAAATTTAATTCTCTACAACTTTGCAGAAGAAAGTTTTTCCAAATTCCAAACAGAAGTTGACCGAAATCCACAAACGGGCGATTTTACAGGCTATAATCAAATTTCAGTCAAGAAATGGGCCCACGGACATGTTTAACATGTTTTAAACAACTTTTGCAACAAAAATACTCTTCCTTCTCATATATTCATATATTCCACATTCATTGTAAAAATATCACCATTATTATATTATTAAAATATAATAATATATTTAAATGAATTATTTATTAGAAAAGATAAAAAATCAATTTTTCAACAATTGTCACTTTAAAATTTTCTCCATATATATCCATATAAAATGAATATTTTTCTTATCATATAAATCAATAATTAATTATTCACAAATAATATTACAGAATCACAATACTGACAATTATGCCGTTCCCAGGAAAGAGGGGGCTTTCCAATAAGGATTTCTCCTTACTAGCGCGCAATTAGGTGACAAAACCTCTCCTTAGACAAAATTTTCTAGACATTGCCAATAATGTTATCTAATAATATTATTCAAATAATATGAATTATTAATCTGATAAAGGAAAATACCGTGTAATGACAATTATTGAAACAACAATAATATAAAATATTAATGTAGCAATTATTGAATCAATAAAATAAAATATCAAACAGTAATTACTGTAACAATTATTGAGTAGTGTCTTCTTACGTGAGAATCAATAATTGGAGCAATACCATGTGCTACTGTGTTTTAACCACCGAGTATTCCAACAGTATTAACGGTAACAACTACGCCGTTATTTATAAACAACTTATACTTGTCGTTTTCTTCATCCAATCGCTTTCTGTTATGGGGTCCACACAAGGTTGCGCCGTCGTACGAATATTCCCTGACAGTAAGAATATTCCACGACCAAACGAATATTCTCCGATAAAAATGAATATTTTATAACCACTTGCTTATTTGAAATATTTGTGCATTTTTCCCATAACTAACCACATTAATCAAATCAACCCTTACTATTTCAAAATAATAAATAGAGGAAATTTAATTTCATTTAGAATAAGTTGGGGTCTTACAACCTCCCCTCCTTATGAAATTTCGTCCTCGAAATTGACGTACGTACCTGGTGTTTCGAAAAGGTGAGGATACCTCGCTTTCATTTCCGTTTCCAACTCTCAGGTCATTTCCTCAATAGCAGGGTTCCTCTACAAAACTTTGACTTGTGGTATGACCTTTGTACGTAAGACATGCTCCTTCCTATCCAAGATCTTGACAGGTACCTCTTCGTACGTTAAGTCTTCGGCTATCTCATCCAGTTCTAACTCAATAATGTGGTTCGGGTCTTTAACATATTTACGAAGCAAAGATATATGAAAAACATTATGACCAAGAGACATACTTGGAGGTAATGCGAGTCTATAGGCTACATTTCCTACTCGGTCAAGAATCTGAAATGGACCAATAAATCGTGGATTGAGCTTTTCTCTTTTCCCAAATCTTGTAACTCCCTCCCATGGAGCAACACGCAACAATACATGATCCCCAATACTAAATTCCACGTCCTTTCGATGAAGATCTGTATAACCCTTTTGTTGATCCTGTGCTGTTTGTATACGTTGTCGAATCATTTGGATCTTTTTTGTAGTCATACATACCAACTCGGGTCCCAACAATGTTACTTCACCCACCTCATCCCAACATATTGGAGAGCAACACTTTCATCCATATAATGCTTTGAATGGAGCCACACCTATACTTGCCTGATAATTATTGTTGTAGGAGAATTCCACCAATGGTAAATACTTAACCTAACTCCCTTTGAAATCTAGGACATAGAGTCTTAATAAATCTTCAAGAGTTTGAATAGTCCTCTCTGATTGTCTGTCTGTTTGAGGATGGTATGCCAAACTGAATCGTAAATCCATGCCCATAGCTTTTTGCAAGCTAACCCAAAATCGTGAAGTGAATCTTGGGTCACGATCCGAAACTATGGATACTGGCATGCCATGCAATCTCACAATCTCATTTATATACATATGAGCAAGACGTTCAAGGGAATAAGTCTCCCGTATCGGCAAGAAATGAGCAGACTTAGTTAATCTATCAACAATAACCCAAATAACTATTATACCTTGAGAAACAGTGGGAAGACCCATAACAAAATCCATGGTAATGTGTTCCCACTTCCATTTCGAGATCTAAAGTGGTTACAATAGACCCTTAGGCACTTGATGCTCTGCCTTTACACGTTGACAAGTTAAACATCTCGAGATAAACTTCGCGATCTCTCTCTTCATATTGTTCCACCAAAATGTATGTCGAAGATCACGATACATTTTGGTACTTACAGGATGGATTGCAAACAGTGTATTATGTGCCTCCGTCATGATCTTGTACTTCAAATCAGAATCTTTAGGAACATAAAGTCTGGAGTGGACTTGAAGTATTCCTTCTTCATCGATTCTCGATTCCGGAATAACACCTTCTTGTACTTTCTTCTTCATACGCATCAACTCCGGGTCTATGGCTTGAGCAACTTTAACTTTATCGATTAAAGTTGGTTCTATGCGTATACTTGACATCATCGCACTCGTTCTTGCATATGATCTTCTACTCAACGCGTCAGCTACCATGTTTTCTTTTCCAAGATGGTATTAAATAGTGTGGTCGTAATCTTTCAACAGCTCGAGCCAACGTCGTTGCCGCATATTGAGTTCCTTTTGGGTGAAGAAATATTTGAGGCTTTTATGGTCTGAATATATCTCCACTTTCTCTCCATATAGATAGTGCCTCCAGATCTTTAGCGCGAAAATGACTGCTGCCAACTCTAGATCATGAGTAGGATAATTCCTCTCATATTCTTTAAGTTGTCGCGAGGCATAGGCTATGACTTTCCCATGTTACATGACAACACATCCTAACCCTTTTCCTGAAGCATCGCTGTAGATAATAAATCCATCCGAACAAGATGGTATTATCAGAACAGGTGCCGAAATAAGTCTCCTCTTAAGCTCTTGGAAACTCTTCTCGCATTCCTCGCTCCATACGAATTTTGTATCCTTCCGAGTTAGCTGAGTTAAAGGATTAGCGATTCGAGAAAATCCTTCCATGAATCTCTGATAATAACCAGCTAAGCCCAGAAAGCTACGTACTTTGGTCACCGACTTCGGTTGCTCCCAACTTTGTATTGCTTCAATCTTCGCCGGGTCGACAGATACTCCATGTTTTGACACCACGTGCCCAAGGAATGCTACTTCCTCAAGCCAGAACTCGCATTTTTTTAACTTGGCATATAACTTGTTTTCACAAAGCCTTTGGAGTACCAGCTTCAAATAGTGCTCATGATCTTCACGGCTTTTGGAATATATGAGGATGTTATCAATAAAGACAACAACGAACTGATCCAAATATTCCTTGAATATTCGGTTCATCATATCCATGAAAGCTGCAGGAGCATTAGTCAATCCAAAAGATATGACTAAGAATTCATAATGCCCGTACCGAGTTCTGAAGGCAGTCTTTGAAATATCCTCAGTTCTAATCTTCAGCTGATGATATCCAGAACGAAGATCGATCTTTGAAAAGAATTGTGCTCCTTGCAACTGGTCAAACAGGTCATCAATACGAGGTATCGGATACCTATTCTTGATGGTGACATGGTTCAATTCCCGATAGTCAATACAAAGTCGCATACTCCCGTCTTTCTTCTTTACAAATAAAACAGGAGCACCCCAAGGAGATGTACTAGGACGAATGAAACCGATGTCCAACAACTCCTGTAGTTGGACCTTTAACTCCTGAAGTTCAATAGGAGCCATTCGATATGGGGTTTTAGAAATTGGCTTTGTACCAGGTTCAAGATTAATAAAGAATTCAACTTCACGTTCTGGGGGTAGACCGGGAAGTTCTTCAGGAAATACGTCTGGAAATTTAATAACAACAGGAATATTATTCAAATCCGACGTGTCTTTATTCAAATCCATAACATGGGCTAAGAAAGCTTGACATCCGTTTTTCAATAAACGAATAGCTTTATGACTTGATATGACAGTGATTGATTTTAGTTGTTTAGTTACTTGAATTCGTACAAAAAGTTGGTTAGGAATATGAAAACTAACAACCTTATGAAAACAATCAATTTTGGCATGATGAGTAGTTAACCAATCAATCCCTAAAATCACATCAAAAACAAGTATCTTTAAAGAGATAAAGTCCATAGGTAATGTGATGGTACGAACTTGGATCAAACAAGATTTATAAACAGTGGATGTGATGAAAGTTTCTCCTAACGGAGTCTCCACAGATAAATTAAAGTCTAATTTCTCCGGAGTTAAGTTTAAACGTTGAGCACAAGTTGGGGAGATAAATAAATGGGTAGCATCGGTATCTTGTAAGGTATAAACTTTGCAAGAATTTATGATTAGCTTACCCGTGATCACCTCGTTTGGCTTCCTCGCATTTTGACCAGTCATGATAAACGCTCTTTCAGGAACCGTTGACTTTGACTTTTCTGGGATAGCCTTTTTAGTCACCATCCCCACTGGACTTGTTTTCGCTATCGTACAATCTCGAGCGATATGTCCTTCCTTTCCACAATCATAGCATACCTTGAACTGTTGTGGACAGTTTGGACTGATATGTCCCTCTTTCCTGTATTTATAGTATACGACCGGTGGTCGCTCTCCTCCCTTAGAAATAGTTGCTGCTGGTTCTGACGTCTTCGCATTGTCATTGTTGAATCTCCTCTTTTTATAATCTCCCCCCGACTCGCTTCTTCTATTTTCATTGCCATGATTACCACCAGAGTGGTTACCATTTTTGTTCGTATTTTTCTTTCTTCACTAGTTATCATTGTTCTGATGATTGCTGTCATCGGTATGATCCTGGTTGTGGTCCCTCGGTTAAACGTACTCGTTATCTGGCTCTAATAATTGAGCCCTGTTGACAACATCTGAATTGAGAGAAAATTTATGAGAAATGAGATATTGACGTATGCCGGGTTTCAAACCTCTTAGAAACATCCGCGTCATACGTTCCTCATTCTCCACCAAATGAGGTGCAAACCTGGACAACTCTGCAAACTTTGCCTCGTACCGGGACACCGTCATGTTGTTTTGTTCCAATCTAATAAACTCCACTTCCTTCATATGACGAATACTTTCAGGAAAGTACTTGTCATTGAACAGTTTCTGAAATGTCTCCCAAGACATGCTGAGTGCGACTGGATGGGTACACTTCACAGATTCCCACCAGTAATCTGCCTCATTACGGAACATAAAGGTGGCGAATGGAACCTTCTGTTCCTTCGTGCATCCCAAGACATCGAATATCTTGGTAATTTTTTTTACCCACATTTCTGCCTTAATCGGATCCGGCTTTCGCCAGAATTTTGGTGGTCCCAACTCTTTGAACTGTTTGGCTGTGACAAACCGTGCGTTGTTATCATTTTCACCTGTATTTTGTGCACGAGTCTCCCTCGTCTGATTTTACATGAACTGCAAAAAGCTTCTAAACATTCCATCGTTCATCGTCTGTTCAATGGTGTTATTTACAGGAGGAACATTGCCGGCCTGTTGCACGTTCTCCTCATTGGTGAGTAAAGATGTCTCCACGGTCTCATTTACTCCACTGCTAACATTCTCAGTCGACATTCTCAAATACTATCATAAAACAAGGGTTAATTAAAGAAATCAACATATCACATAATATCCCTATATACTGATCAACCAACAAATAAGCTTAGGTAAGACACACTAACGAAGGTTTTACTCGTCTCTCCCCTCCTAGTTCTATTCCCCGATCTCTGCCAGGGATCATATCCCTAAGCTCTAATACCAACTATGACGCCCCCAAAATAGGTATTCAACACCCATTCTGAGTCGCCAATAACATGGTACAGAAATAACTACAACTTTATTAATACAACATAAAACTGTGAGTTTAAATACAAATATTGTCTTCTAGACAATATCAACACTCAAATAAGTCCTCATTACAATTATTAATATATTATTTTACAAAAATGGTTAGGACTACTAAAACAACTTTCTAAAACCTTCATTCCATACCCCGACTAGTACTCGCTACATTCTCGCCTCCTGGGAAGAAAAATGGAACAAAAAGGAAAAGGGTTAGCTCAACCAGCCCAGTAAAGAATATTATGACTAAGATAATATAGAACAAATTATTGTTAGTCTTCAACAGGGACAAATCTGATAAAATACAATAAACAAGTTTCAAATCAATATTCGCAGCTGAAACAATAATTCATAGATGAGTTACGTAGAGAATGAAATCTACTATAATCTATGAATTTAAAAGTTCATCATCAATATTTTATCCCTGTAACATCAATCAATATTCATCTTGAATCAAATATTCATCTTTGCAGTATAGGCCAAAGATATTCATCAGTCGGTCATGTTCATCTCAACACCTGTACATCTTTGCACTACAAGTCAAAGATATTCATAAAAAATTCATTCATTTTGCACTACAGGCTAAAGATATTCAGTAATATAATCATTTAGGACTGAGGATGATGAAAAATATTTTAAAGAAAACGAATCCAGTGAAACAAAAGAACAAATATTAAGGATTCGTACTTTAAACAATCTGAGTTCAAAAATACTTCATAAATAGACATAGTGGAGTAAAATTCAAGAATGATCAAAACATGGATATAATCAAAGCTAGTATCCATAATAGATATTTTGGATAAAAAACGAAAATTTAATTTTTCTGTGAATAGTGCCGTATTCGTGAATAGTGCTGTATACGTGAATAGTGTCGTATACGTGAATAGTAATCCCGACACTAAAAGACGAGAATTTCACAAGAAAAATCTTACCAATATTCCGACATAATGATATTAGAAGAAATAATATCATTTAAAAAAAAATATAACATTCCTTACCTCGAAAAGAATAGTACTTCTGGCTGGAATATCAGATATAACGCTGAAGGAACTTGCACCGTATAGCAACTCTCAAAGTATCAAAATACTCACAAGAATACGCTCGATAATATAGAGAGAGAAAACTTCAGTTTCTGGTGTGATTTTCAATTCTAACCTAAGTACCCTATTTATAGAAAATTGCTTAGAACACCAAAGTAGAAAATTTAATAAAATATTAATATATAATTAAATTTTCTTATGACCACTTTGAATCACCTAATTTTAGTACTTTGCACATGTTTAATGAGGCCCATAAAATGTAAAAAAGTTTTTATTAATAAAAATAATTAAAACTTCTAAAAATTAATTATTCCGGAACTTCAGAACTTCAATAATTCATAATAAATAGCCCTTTTATCAGAAAAATTTAAATCATATGTCCATTCCATAAGAAATTTAATTCTCTACAACTATGCAGAAGATAGTTTTTTCAAATTCCAAACAGAAGTTGACCGAAATCCATAAACGGGCAATTTTACAGGCTATAATCAAATTTCAGTCAAGAAATGGTCCCACAGACATGTTTAACATGTTTTAAACAACTTTTGCAACAAAAATACTCTTCCTTCTCATATATTCATATATCCCACATTCATTGTAAAAATATCACCATTATTATATTATTAAAATTTAATAATATATTTGAATGAATTATTTATTAGAAAAGATAAAATATCAATTTTTCAACAATTGTCACTTTAAAATTTTCTCCATCTATATCCACAAAAAATGAATATTTTCCTTATCATATAAATCAATAATTAATTATTCACAAATAATATTACAGAATCATAATACTGGCTACTAGGCCGTTCCTAGGAAAGAGGGGGCTTTCCAATAAGGATTTCTCCTTACTGGCGCGCAATTAGGTGACCAAACCTCTCCTTAGACAGAACTTTCTAGACATTGCCAATAATGTTATCTAATAATATTATTCAAATAATATGAATTATTAATCTGATAAAGGAAAATATTGTGTAATGACAATTACTGAAACAACAATAATATAAAATATCAACGTAACAATTATTGAATCAATAAAATAAAATATTAAACAGTAATTACTGTAACAATTATTGAGTAGTGTCTTCTTACGTAAGAATCAATAATTGGTGCAATACCGTGTGCTACTTTGTTTTAACCACCGAGTATTCCAATAGTATTAACGGTAACAACTACGCTGTTATTTATAAACAACTTATACTTGTCGTTTTCTTTATCCAATCGCTTTCCATTATGGGGCCCACACAAGGCTGCGCCGTTGTACGACTATTCCCTGACAGTAAGAATATTTCACGACCAAACGAATATTCTCCGATAAAAATAAATATTTTATAACCACTTGCTTATTTAAAATATTTGTGCATTTTACCCATAACTAACCACATTAATTGTGACAACCCGAAAATTTAGAAAATCTTAAATGATTAAATTAAAGGTTAAAATTTAAAACCTAGAGTGAAAATAAAGGATTTATTAAAAAATTTTAAGAAAAATATATATACGGTTTAATAATTGAAAGAGATTATATAATAATAAATATGGCAAGCCATATGAAGAAGGCTTATTGAATGTAGCAAACCGTATGAAGAGGTTTAATAGACATTAAAGTAAATGTCTAGTCTAATTTATCTAATTTATGAGTATATAAATTATTTTATGATTTATGAAGGACGTGTATGTTGACGTAATATGGTAAATATATTAAATTTTATTTGCTATAAGTAAATAAATTTATATAAACAATTTATAATGTGAGAAAATAAAACAATTATTTATTTTCTATATGTAATGTGTGCAGGTTTGGTGTAACTGATAATTGGAAGTTAATGAATATATATATTATATCTATATATATGTTTATTACGTGGAGAGAATAAAATTGTTGGGAACAATTTGCGTAATAAAGCAAAGCAGAGGCGGGTTAAGCATATAATATTTATATATATACTTTACCCAAGAGAATTAGAATAAATTCTTTTATAAAATTATTTTAATAAAGTAAAGATATTATATTTATTGTAATATCTTAAGGAAGTAAATAAATTCTTAATTGAATTTATGATTATGAGGTAAGGATATTATATTATAATATCTTGGGTATGTAAATAATTGTATTTACATAAGAAATTATGTGTAACATATTTATTTTGAAATTATAAAATAAATATGCAATTTAAGTATGTTATGTTATGTTTTATAATTTATATATCAAAGATGAGTTATATAAATTATATGATTTCATGAGGATAAAATAGTTTAAGAAAATTTATGTAGTAACTTATTCTATTAAATTAAGTTACTAAGGTTGGATAATTAAATTACTTAACAAAAACATTAAAAGAATAATTGATTCAATTATTTAAGCAAGCAAATACACAATAGAAATAAAATGAAAAGATGACAAAGTAAGGGAGATGTGCCCGACACATAGGGAGGGAATATTGAGCATGTGGTAAAAAAAAAAAAAATTTCAAGCCATGTGTTCAAGCTATTTTGATTTCCAAAGATTTCAAAAGATATGAAAGAGAAAAGAAGTAACAATTGGGCTAAATATGGGTGCATGCACCGGGAATTGAAGAAAGAATAAGGCATGAGTTGGAAAAAAAAAATTCAAAGCTTAAGTTACACTCAAGCCATGTGTCTCCATTTCACTTTGGCCACATTTTGCCCAAGATTTTTTTTAAGGGATTAGAGAGAGAGAATGATAGATTGTGGGAGATATTATTTACATACATATGATTTATACATATTACCCAACTATTATTACTTATTCTCTTTAGTTGAAACAATTTTTTTTCTTTTCATTCTCTTACTTCCAAAAGAGAGAAAGAAAATAAAATAGAGAGAGAAAGAGAAAGGAAGAGTTTCGGCAGCTTTAGGAGAGTGAGAAGAGAGGGGTTTGATCCTTGCATATCCCAAGTTCATCTCATATTATAGAAGAAGATGGAAAGCTCTAAAGGTATAAAACCTAAACTTTAGCTTGATTTAATTATTTTGGTTGTTTTAAATCAAATCATGGGTTGTGATCTTAAACTCTAAAAATCTTAGATCTACATGTTATGTAGTGTATTATGTATAGATCTAACTATTTTGAGTGATAAAAAGTTGGATCAAAAGAAGATAAGTGTAAACAGTTTTTTAAAGCTTAGAAAAGCTAGTGACTGCTGCCCCTAAACAGAAAATTCGGGGTCAGTTAAATTGCTCATAAAATTCTGGGCTTTTGGTATGTTGTAGTACACTGAATAATCTTTCCATAGACTCTGGAACGGACTAATTCCGACTTCGGAGCAAAGAGTTATGCTATTTTAAAGTAGCGAAGTCAAAACTGGAAAACTCATTTCGGTTTAGTCACTTTGCGTAAATTTCTGGGCTGATATATTCGGAATCTGGAAAAAAGTCAGTAGGGAAGAGTTGTAGTCCCGGAAGTTAGCTTCGCGTGGGCTCAAGAATCGCTCAAAAATGTTTTAAAACGAAGAAGTTATGATTGTTTTAGCGCATCAGGGTCAAGCTGGAAAACTATTAAAAACTGTTGCGAGTGGACATTTCTGGGGCATGTGTTAGGCTGTCTAAGTGGTCCGAAATTAATGGGTTATATTTTTTAAAAATACTTTGGTATACCATGAAAAACATATCCAAAAATCAGATTAATCGGAGTTACGAGCAACAGCGTACGAAATTCGTAAAATAGCGGATTTGATATGCGAGCGGCGGAGCGGCAACGCCGCTGGGCAGCAGCGTGCGCGCACCGGGCGTGCGGCGCCGCGCTGCACTGCTGGCAGCTGCTTGACATGCTTTTTGTGCATCGTTTTGATTAGTTTCCGTGATCCATTTTCGCGGTGTGAAATTTTTCTAAAATACTATGCCATGGGGTCTATAATACGCCCAAAATTTCGCTGTTATATGACTCATGGTTTGTAAATTAAAAATGAGCGAACATGCATGTCAGAACTAAAATTTGAGCAAACGCCGAGCGTCGGCGCGTCGAGCGATTTTGACGTTTGACGTTCCAAATCGCGTTCCGGCGTAATAATAAGTCATAATAAATCTAATAAAGTCTTATGGGGCGTAATTTGACTATACGTGATATTTTATGTCGAGAAACTTTTTTTCAGGCATAAATAAAGCAATAAAAATATGTTATAAATATAAATTACATATTTAAGTGAAAAAAATATATATATATAGTTGCCTATAAAAATTATTTTTTTGTGCAACAAATAATGTAATACCTTTGAAATATTGTATTAATCATAAAAATGATATTTTGAGGTTTTCGGTGCTCAAAATAAAGTTTTTGAGCTGAGATTTATGTAGCATAATATATATATATATATATATATATATATATATATGAAACAAAAATGCGAATAATCGTAAAATGAAAAATAAAGCGAATGTGCTAGCGAGATAAAAGTTTTATAAATGAGGCAACAGTCAGTGTTGACTAATGAACGGACAAACTGTAATAAAAGTTATTTAAATTAAAGAAATAATATAGTAAATTGATTTTTACTATAAAAGCTATGCATTAGCTGTTTAAACTTCGTACTTGCGAGTAAAGGTAAAAGATATTTCTGAAATAAAATTTAAATGGTTTAAGCTTCATGATGTAAAATATCTGCATCTTAAAATGTGTGAGACCTTTACTATTTATGAAATAAGTAAAATATTATTACATGATTAATAATATTAGAAGGTGATTAAAATATTATTTAATGATTAATAATATTATTAAAGGATCTAAATATTATTAAATGATTAATAATATTTGTGAATGAGAATTGTTCTATAAAAAAAATAGTAAACAAAAGTTCAAGATAATGGTTAAGTGATAGTAATATTATTAAGGAATAATAATATTACTAATGAGTTAAAGAATTATTCAATGTTTAATTATGTGGCTAAATGTTAGCTAATTTATTATTTGAGTAATCGTGTTGAGAAATAAAGTGTAGTATGCTAATTGGAGGATCGATCTTATTAATGATAGGTCTTTCATAAGAGATTAAATTAGATTGCATAGCGGTAATCAATGGTACAGGCAAGTTCCTAAACTTGAACTTCTAATTATTGTGCAAGTTTTCTAACTCAACTTGAGTTGTTAATTCAAAGCATGTTAGTGGTTAATTATTGTTGATTATACCACGTCAATAATTTATTGATTCGCACATTGTGCATATTGTATATGTTCATCAGGTATGAAAGGCTGATCACCTTCATTACCATAGGTTTCAATTAAACTTGTTTATGTTAATTGTTGACATCCAATATCATTGGTTCAGTCATTCAATCGTTGAAACTTGATTCATGTTATTTCACAATTATCATATTGTTGAAAACTTGAAAGCTTATTCATTCTTTTCAATCATGATATATATATCTCCATTGTATGTAAAACTTGCTGAGCAAATTTGTTGCTCACCCTTGCTATATCATGATAAAATTTTCAGATTAAGGAGAAAGCTTTAATAAAGACAGAAGCAAAGTCAAAGTGCAAGATTAATTTATAGTGATGTTAAATCTATTAAATTTTTATTGAAAATAGTATTGTAAATCTTCTAAGATATTGAAGGTATGTATTAAGTTAAGGTTGTAGACCTTGGGAATGATGTGTAAAAGTTTAATGTATAAACAATGTATACTTATATCTTTCGCATTAGTGATAGAAATAGTATACCGGATCTGCGGTGATTTGGGACCCGAATTCGGGGATGCTACATTAATCAAGTCAACCCTTACTATTTCAAAATAATAAATAGAGGAAATTTAATTTTATTTATAATAAGTTGGGGTCTTACAACTATTCTATTTAGTAAATGATTAAATTGATAAAAGGTTAAAGTTAAGGTTGATATTTGAATTTTTTTGCAAAGTAAGCAAGCTGATACAAAATATTTGTTGTGTTGGAGAATATTCGTTTGGTCGGAAAAATATTCTTTTTGTCAGGAAATATTCGTTCGATGACACTATCATTGGTGGACCCCACAACAGAATAATTGTCGTAGTTAGAAAACGACAGAAATAACTTTTTATAAAAATAACGGCGAAAGATTTACTGTTAAACCGTTGAACTACCCTGTAGTAAAAATACAGTAATACGTGTGGTTGCATAGTAGCACACAATATTAATTATTGATGCTTCAATTATTGTCACAATATCATCTGCATAATATTTTATATTATTAAATTAATGATCGAGACAACAAAGCTATTCATATTATTATTTGCAATATTGACGATGTCTAAAAAGTTCCGTCGATGAGAGGTTTGGTCAACTAATTGCGCGCCAATAGGGAGAAATCCTTATCGGAAAGCCCGCTCTTTCCTGGGAATGATCTGATTGTTAAATATTGTGAGTTATAATATTAATAATGAATAATTGTTGAAGTATTAAGAATGTGTTTATTGAAGATAAGTGAATTACAAAAGTTAGAGGGGAATAATGCAAACTTGGAAAACTTTAGGGGTACTAAAGTGTAATAAGTTAAATTAATCTGGACCATTGGTGGTGGTTTTAATAGTAAATCAATCTGGACCGTCGATGGTGGTTTTAATAGTACATCAATTTGGACCATCGATGGTGGGTTTAATAGTAAATCAATCTGGATCGCCGGTGGTGATTTTAAAAGTAAATCAATCTGGACCATCGGTTGTGGTTTTAATAGTAATCAATATGAACCGTCCGTTCTAATAGTAAATCAATCTATATCGTTCATGAATCAGTTACTATTTAGTCTATTCTCCTATAAATAGAAGCTTAATTCTTCTTTCATTCTCTCCAATTCACTGAGATTCACAAGAGACACTATAGAGAGAGAAACTATAGAGAGTAAGAAGAAGAGTATTCTGCTATTTCACTATTGCAGTATCCAACCTTCTACTAAGGTAAGAAGTATTATTTCTTTTGTATTCATAAGGAATACTATTTTTCGTATTCATCTTTTAATATGTTGGAATGACCTGTCTATGCGGATTACGTACCGTATGACATGTGAAAATCCATTTGCAGTTTTTGTATGTTAATTCTTTTCATATTCTTAAATCTAAACTTACTATGGTAAGTATTGCTTCTATAATCCTTGAAATTAGTGAAATATCCTTTAGTTTTGTGCTTCATCCAGTATCGTTTCATTGAAATATTGATCTGAACTTTCTTATTAAATATCAATATTTTCACCCAGGGTACTATTCACGGGATACTATTCACCCAGTTACTATTCACTATAATATTATTCACTCCGATATTTGGGGCACTTTTTATGCCGAGGTACTATTCATGAGTTACTATTCACGGGTTACTATTCACCCAATTACTATTCACTAAAATATTATTCACTCGGGTATTCGAGGTAATTTTCATGTCGAGTACTATTCACGAGGTACTATTCCTGAAGTACTATTCACAAGATACTATTCACCAAAAAATTTATTTCTTTTCTGTCCAAATTATTTTTGATACATGGATATTATTCTTGAATTTTACTCCACAAAGCAGTATCTTGTTGATAATTTGGACATTATTGAATTCTGGATAAATTAAA
Organism: Panax japonicus; assembly: GCA_020205505.1. Lineage (NCBI taxonomy): Eukaryota > Viridiplantae > Streptophyta > Magnoliopsida > Apiales > Araliaceae > Panax > Panax japonicus. Next base: position 48,122,672 of record CM035102.1, on the reverse strand, counting down.
TTATAAATCTTTAAAAATTTATCCTTTACTTCTTTTAATTGAATTCTTATATCATTGTTATCATCCTCAGGCTTATATTGTGATGAAAGTCATCTTTGGCTTACGTGCATAGATGAACTATTGATTGGTATGATTATGACCAGGGATAATTCAGTATAATCATGACCATTGATGATTACATGAATATTCTTGTCCCGTAGTGCAAGAATAATTTGTGGACGTGATACTAATGAATATCCTTGGCCCGTAGTCCAGGGATGATTCAATGATGTGATTTATTTATTAAGCTGAGTCCCAGCGATAAAGTTAATGATAAAATTTTTAAATCATAGAAGATAGTAGATATCATGCTCTACTTGACTCTTCTAATGGATTGCTTGTTCCGTTGCAGTTAAACTTGTTGTCTATTATATTCTATTAGTTTAACATTGTTGATGGCTAATGATAACTTATTCTGCATTATCTTAGTCATAATATTTCTTACCGGGCTAGTTGAGCTCACCCTTTTTACTTCCATTGTTCTCTTCAGGAAATGAGAACGTAGCCGAAACTAGTCGGGTAACGGAGTGATGGTCCGAGATGGTGTTATAGTAGTCCTCACTATTCTAAAAAATAGTGTGACAATAATGTAATGAGGACTCCATTTGAGTTTGGATATTGTCTAGAAGACAATATTCATGTAAAAACTCTCAGCTCATGTTGTATAATTAAGTTTGTATTTGTATTCAGTTCCATATATTTGGCAACCTAAGATGGGTGATGTATACCTATTTTGGGGGCGTCACAGTTGGTATTAAAGCTTAGGGATATGATCCCTGACTGAGATGTGAGACAAGAACTAGGAGGGGAGAGATGGGGAATTCTTTCGTTAGTATGACCTATCTAAGTTTATTTGGTATTTAATTGGTCGGTCAGAGTATAGAGATAATATGTGGCATGTCAATTAACCCTTGTTTTGTGATAGTGTTTGAAAATGGCATCTGAAAATGTTGAGATCAACAATGAAGCACATGAGACCGTTGAGTCACCAACGATCAATACCCAGAATAATGTGTAACAGGAAGACAATAAACCTCAGGCAAACAACAACACCGACCAAATGATAAACGATGGGATGTTCAGAGGCTTTATGCAATTCATGCAACATCAGGCGAGAGCGGCTCCTGTTCAAAATGCAGGTGGAAACACTAGCAACTCACAGATGGTCACCGCTAAGCAATTCAATGAGCTGGGACCATCAGAGTTTTGGGGAAAGACAGAACCACTTAAGATAGAGACGTGGATAAAGAAGATCACCAAGATATTTGATGTCTTGGGATGCTCCGAGGAGAAAAAAGTTACCTTTGCCACCTTCATGTTGGGAGGAGAAACAGATTACTGGTGGGACTCAGTAAAGCGTACTCAGCCTACCACACTCAAAATGTCTTGGGAAAAGTTCCAAGAACTGTTCAACGATAAGTACTTTCCTGAAAGTATTCGTCACATGTAGGAGGTGGAGTTTATCAAGTTTGAATAAAATAATATGACCATGTCGCAGTACGAGGCTAAGTTTGCCGAGTTGTCCCGGTTTGCATCCCATTAGGTTGATAATGAGGAGAGAATAACGCGAATGTTTCTGCTAGGTTTGAGACCTGAAATACGTCAATACCTTATTTCTCACAAATTGTGTTTGTATTCAGATGTTATAAATAGGGCTCAGTTATTAGATCATGATAACGAGTTAACCCTACCAAGAGAGAGCAACCAACAAGTCGATAATACCAGTGGTAGAAGTCATCAAAGCGGTGACAACAAACGTGGAAGGAATCACCAAGCCAAAAATGGTAACCACTTTGGTTGTAATCATGGCCAAGATAATAGGAGTTGAAATTTCAAGAAGAGGAGGTTCAATAATGATGAAAAGACGTCAGCTCCAGCAACTGTTGTTAAGAAAGGAGATCGACCACCGATTGTATGTTACAAATGCGGAGGGGAAGGACACATCAGTCCAAACTGTACGCAGCAGTCCAAAGTGTGTTACAATTGTGGAAGAGAAGGTCACCCAGTCCAATTTTGTCGTGTAGTAAACTCAAGTTCGGCTAAAACGGAGGCACCAAAGGCTGTCCCAGAGAAGTCAAAATCGGTAGTTCAAGGGAGAGCGTTTGTAGTGACCTCCCCAAAAGTGAGGAATCCAAACAAGGTTATCACGGGTAAGCTAATCATAAACTATTGCAAAGTCTATACTTTATTCGATACCGGTTCTACCCACTCTTTTATTTTACTTAATTGTGCTCAATGTTTAAATTTGACTCTGGAGAAATTAGACTTTGACTTATCAGTTAAAACTACGTTATGAAAAATCTTCGTTACATCCACTGTTTATAAATCTTCTTTGATTCAAATCGGCACCATCACGTTACCTGTCGATCTTATCTCTTTGAAAATAGTTGCAGTCGATGTGATTTTAGGAATTGATTGGTTAACTGCTCATCATGCAAAAATTGATTATTTTCGTAAGGTTGTTAGCTCTCATATTCCTAACCAACCTATTATACAAATTCAAGCAACCAAACCGCTAAAGTCAATCACTATTATATCAAGCCATAAAGCTATTCGTTTATTAAAAAATGGATGTCAAGCTTTCTTAGCCCATGCCACAGATTTAAACAAAAATACGTCAGATTTGAATGATATTTCTATTGTTAATAAATTTCCTGACGTATTCCCTGAAAAACTTCATGGCCTACCCCCAGAGCGTGAAATTGAATTTTGTATTGACCTAAGTACAAAACCCATTTCTAAAAAAACCCTCAAATATTTCTTTAACTAAAACGAACTTATCATGCGCCGAAGATGTTGGCTCGAGCTGTTGAAAGATTATGATCATTGTGACGCCCCCAAAACAGGTATACATCACCCATCTTGGGTCGTCAGATACATGATACAGATTACAAATACAAACTTAATTATACAACAGTCGTGTAAAATACGACAAAACATAGCTAAGAGTTTAAACAAGAATATTGTCATCTATACAATATCCACACTCAATGGAGTCCTCATTACAATTATTATCACACTATTCCATAGAATAGCGAGGACTACTAATGCTATTATCTGGACCATCAATCCGTTCCCCGACTCATCCCAGCTATATTCTCATTTCCTAAAGAGAACAGTGAAAGAAAGGGTGAGCTCAACTAGCCAGTAAGAAATATTATGACTAATATAATGCAGAATAAATTATCATTAACCTTCAACAATGTTAAACTGATAAAATACAATAGACATCAAGTTTAACTACAGCGGAATAAGTAATCCATTAGAAGAGTCAAGTAGAGCATGATATCTACTATCTTCTATGTTTTAATAGGTTTTTCATCACTTTTATCGCTGAGACTCAACTTATTAAATAACCACGTCATCCCTGCACTACGGCCAAGGATATTCATTAGTATCACAACCACAAATTATCTATGCACTACGGGCCAAGGATATTCGTGTTTTCATTAATGGTCATGATCATGCCAACAATTGTCAATCAATGCACTACGGGCCAATGAGGACTTTTATCACATCATTTGTAACATTACGGTCATGACTATACCGAATAATCCCTGGTCATAATCATACCAAGTCCATCTATGCACTACAGGCCACAAATGACTTTCAACATAATATAAACATGAGGATGATGACAATGAAATAATAATTCAATAAAACAAGCACTAGAATTAAATTTTAAAGATTTATAAGTTAATTTATCCTGAACTCAAAAACGTCCAAATTGTCAACATGATACTGCTTTGTGGAGTAAAATTCAAGAATGCTCAGAAGAATATTTCCATGACAAGATACTGGATGAAGCACAAATATTTATGATATTCTACTAATTTCATGGAGTATAGAAGCCAAAACTTTAACCAACTGAGTATAATAGAATATATGAAACTGCAAATGGATTTTCGTCCGCCAAGCGTTAATCCACGTAGACAAATTATTTCTATAATTTAATAAGGAATGAATACAAAGGATCATTCACCACGCATGTGGTAATCCACATAGACAGGTTATTCCAACATAATAATAAAGAATAGAATAATAGAAGAATTCACCATGCATGCGATAGACCGCACAGACAGGTTATTCCCAACAGAATAATAAATAATGGAACTAGGTCATGCGAAATCCGCACAGACAGGATATTCCAACAGAATAATAAAGAATGGAATAACAACAGAATTCACCAGGCATGCGATAGACCGCACAGACAAGTTATTCCAACAGAATAATAAATAATAGAACCAGGTCATACGTAATACGCACAGACAAGATATTCCAACAGACTAATAAAGAATGGAATAACAGAAGAATTTCACCATGTATGCGGTACTTCGCATAGACAGGTTATTCCAACAGAATAATAAATAGTGGAACCAGGTCATGCATAATACGCACAGACAGGATATTCCAACAGAATAATAAAGAATGGAATAACAGAAGAATTTCACCATGTATGCGGTACTTCGCATAGACAGGTTATTCCAATATAATAATAAGGAATGGAATAACAATAGCTCTCTTCATGAAAATGAAAGAAATAATACCCCTTACCTCAAAAGAAGACTGGATACTGTAATAGTGAGGTATCAGACTTCTCTTCTTCTTTCTCTCTATAATAATTGCTCTATAGCTTAAGGAATTGGTGAGAAATGATGGAAGAATGAGCTTCTATTTATAGGAAAATATAGTTTCGATAATTGCACGTTTTGGGGCTCAAAATATTACAGTATAATACCTTCCTCTTTTTCTTCATTTTTAATTTAGTCCTACAAGTATTATCAAACTTGCACCACCTCTCCTAATAGTAAATCATGTGAAACAATAGTAAATCATGTGAATCAATAGTTCTAGACATGTGAAAATACGAATTACAGTATAGTACCTCCATCTATACCTCTATTTTAACTTAGTTATGCAAGTATTATCAATCTTGCATCAACTCCCCTAATAGTAAATGAATGTGAATCAATAGTACACACATTTGAACAAATAGTTATAATCATGTGAATCAATAGCAATTAATTGCTCATTTATCCCGTTAATTACCCGATTGGTCAATATAACCTCCAGACATCAATTATTATCGAAATAAATGTCGATTTTCACTAACACTAATAATTTCAACATAATGGAACTATCAATTTCATCTTTAATCAACACGAACATATTCATCATTAATATTATAATTCACAATATTTAACCACCAAGTCGTTCCCAAGAAAGAGGGTGTTTTCCAATAAGGATTTCTCCCTATTAGTGCACAATTAGATTATCTAACCTCTCCTTGACATAACTTCTAGACATTGTCAATATTGCAAATAATAATATGAATAATTTTGTTGTCTCAATTATTGATTTGATAATATAACATATTATGCAGATGATATTGTGACAATAATTGAATCAATAATATGAGAGATATGATGCAGCAATTACTGTAGTAATAATTGAGTATAACTGAGTGACTTCTCACGTAAGCATCAATAATAAATACCGTGTGCTACTATGCAACCACGCGTATTACTATACTTTTATCACCAATTATTTTATGATAACTTGTTTACTTTGAAATTTTTTCATATATCACCCTTAACTTTAACCTTTTATCAATTTAACTATTTACTAAATAGAATAATTATAAGAAAAATAGAATACTTTTATTTCATAAAATTCGGGATCTCACAATCTTCCCTCCTTATGAATTTTTTCCCTCGAAATTTACGTACCTAGTAGTTCGAAGATATGAGAATACCTTCCTTTCTTTTCGGATTGTACCTTCCCGATTATTTTCTCTCTATCATGATTTTCACATTTCTCATCTCCTGTATTTCAAATATCATTCTAGAATATAGTTTCAAAATAAGGGTTAATTGACATGCCACATGTTATTCTTATACTCTGAACGACCAATTAAATACCAAATAAATTTAGGCAGGTCATACTAGCGAAAAAATTCTCCGTCTCTCCCCTCCTAGATCTTGTCTCACATCTCAGCCAGGGATCATTGCTGAGTGGGATTTAAACCTGCGAATCAGATATTTTCTGCCTTAAATACTTGCCTGGATTCATAGTTATTTATATAGTTTTATTAGGAATATAGTGTTTTTGTGTTTAATCATTGCATTGCAGAGCTTCGCAGTGTTTGTGCTGCCTTGAAGGGGCAAAACTGTCATTTTGCGCTTTCCCGCGCTGCGACGCCAATGCCAGGGTCATTGGCCGCGCCGCAGCGCCACAATCTGACCCACGCTGACGATAGCCGCGCCGCGGCGCCACTTATCCTATTCAGACTCGCGCTGCAGCGCGAGCTCCATGTCCCAGTTCCTTATGCAGCGCCGCAGCGCGACTCAAGGCTTAGTGGCCCGCGCCGCGGCGCCACCTCCGGTTCCCAGGCAGACAGGAATTGTTTGACCTAGCAAAATGATAGGATAAAGGAAGGAGGGGGCGGCTGAAAAAGGAGGGGAGAAGAAAAAGCTAGAAAATATACAAGAAGGAAGGAAAAAGCTTGTAACAAAGAGATCCATTGCTCTCCATATTTTCAGATCGTGCACGTGAAGAGATTGTTTGACTGAAGATTACTCCTTTCTATAGGGGTTTTTCTTATTTCAAATCTTCTATTTATTGTATTTGTCTGAAACGGGTAGTGTATTAGAACTTTGTGTTAGTCCCATAGTTATGAACTAACTCCATTGTTAGGATTGCAATGTAACTTTTTGAATAGCTTAATCGACTTTCTCTCTCGTTTTATATAATGAAGCATTTTGGAATGGGTTGTTGTATTTTGCTTATAATGTCTGATTTCTTGATAAAGAAATAGGTTCTGATAGTAGTGGAAATTGATAAATGGATATTACTGTCTTCCTTTAAATACAATGACACCTGTTTTGTCCTGACATTTAATTGTGGGCTTATTGTGCTAGTAGGATAGACATATCCTCACTTGCCTTGTGTGACCTTGGAGTTGAACATAAAGACCTTGGTCAAATTAGATTCACCAATAGACATATTGTGTTCTAGCTTGTCAAGGATGAGCATTTGACCTTCGACAGAAGCTTATGCTTACTTTATTCTCGGTTGGCCATTCCTTGATTTGTTTGTATTACGAAGAGTTAGAAGATTAGGCGAAGCATTAGGGGAGTTGTAATTCTATCTTCATTTCTTAGAGCTGTTTCTTCTCGCAATTTGATTGTCCTATAGAAATTGTTTAACCAACCATCTATTTCTTTTGTTTAGATAAGATTAGTAACAACTTTACCTTAGTAGTTGTTTCCTGTTAAATCTTTGTCCTCGTGGGTTCGACACTCTCTTATCACTGTATTACTTGTTAGACCGCGTATACTTGCGCGTGTTTATCGGTTGCGAAATCAACCAACAAGTTTTTGGCGCCGTTGCCGGGGACTTAAGAATTAATTGTTTTGCAATATTAAATCTAAGTCATTACAATCTTACTTTAAACCGATTTGTTTAACTCTCTCTTCAGGTAGTCTTCATTGTTTATGCCACCTCGGAAGGGGCAGAATACAATACCTCTTGATCCCGAGGTTGAAAGGACCTTCAGATGACTGTTGAGAGAAAAATTTGTGGACACACCCGAGGACATATCTGTGCCCGTCATAATGGCTGAGGAGCTTCAGAAGTCTCTGAGGGATTATGCTATGCCTCGTGTAGATGATCTCCAGGAGAGCATTTTAAGGCCCGCCATTCAGGCTAATAATTTCGAGATAAAGCCGGGCACTATTCAAATGTGCACAAACATTCAGTTTGAGGGAATGCCTAATGACTACCCCAATGATCACTTGATTAATTTTGTGGAAATCTGTGACACCTTCAAATGCAACGGAGTGTCCGACGAAGCCATCAGGCTCCGGCTGTTCCCGTTTACATTAAGGGACAAAGCTAAGAGCTGGCTTCATTCACTGCCGACTGGCTCCATTACAACATGGGTTGACTTGGCGCAGAAATTCATGGCGAAGTTCTTTCCGCCTGCCAAAACAGCTAGGCTCAGGCACGATATCACGTCCTTTGTGCAATTTGAATCCGAATACTTATACGACTCATGGGAGCGATTTAAGGATCTCCTGAGAAAATGCCCGCACCATGGTCTGCTGGAGTGGCTTCCCATCCAGACCTTTTACAATGGATTATCCGGATCTACTCGTTCGAGTATTGATGCCGCATCTGGAGGGGCATTCATGTCCAAACATCACACAGCGGGGTATGAGCTGGTGGAGACAATGGCGGCCAACAATTACCAGTGGCCTAATGATAGGCAAGCTCCGAGAAGAGAAGCGGGGGTTTATGAAGTGGACTCGTTCACATCGCTAGCAGCTCAGGTAGCGACGCTAACAAAAAGGCTTGACACCTTGGGACCTTCTGCAGTTCAAAATGTGCAGAGTGTCATGGTCCAGTGTGAATTATGTCAAGGAAGCCACCCGACCGATCTGTGTGCTATAAGCCCTGAATCGGTGCAATTTGTTTCCAACTACGGGCGGCAACTCCTGCAACAGAGATTTTTGAGAAAAATGGGGGTGACGCAAGTGGTCAAGACAGACCCCCAACACCATCTCCTCCAATTACTGCAATACATCGGCCTCTCCCTCAATTACCCTTCCCCCAGCGGATGCAAAAGCAGAAACTAGATAAGCAATTTTCCAAATTCTTAGAGGTATTCAAAAGACTGCACATAAACATTCCATTTGCAGAGGCGTTGGAAGGAATGCCCAGTTACGTAAAGTTCATGAAGGACATTTTGTCCAAGAAGCGGAAATTGGGAGACTATGAGACGGTGGCTTTAACTGAAGAATGTAGTGTTATCCTCCAAAACAAACTTCCGCCTAAGCTCAAAGATCCGGGAAGTTTTACAATCCCGTGCACAATTGGGGACCAATTCATTGGAAAGGCTCTGTGTGACCTAGGGGCCAGCATAAACTTGATGCCCCTTTCCATTTACAAAAAATTGGGTCTTAATGAAGCCAAGCCGACTAGCATCACCCTGCAATTGGCTGACAGATCTTTAACTTATCCGAAGGGAATTGTGGAGGATGTGCTAGTGAAGGTGGACAAGTTCATATTTCCGGCAGATTTCATAGTTCTTGATTTTGAGGAAGATAGGGAAATCCCGATAATATTGGGAAGGCCATTTTTGGCAACTGGAAGGACCCTGATCGACGTCCAAAAAGGGGAGCTAACAATGAGAGTTCAAGACCAAGAGGTGACATTCAATGTTTTTCGTGCTCTGAAATATCCTAACACCCCTGAGGATTGCTTCTAGGTCACTACGATTGCTGAATCAGTGAATGGGGTATTCTCAGAAACGTGCATTAAAGATTCTCTAGAAGCTACACTAATAGGGGCGAGTACTCCGGAAGAGCCATCGCATATTGAATGTGCCATGTGGCTTGATGATCCGCTAAGATCAAGGCATTCGCACCGCCAATTCGAGTCTCTTAAAGATGATGAGGCATCAACTTCCAAGGGTTTGCCGTCAATCATTGAGCCTCCAGTTCTTGAGCTAAAACCGTTTCCTAACCATCTAAGGTATGCATATTTGGGAAATTCTCTTTCATTACCTGTGATAATTTCTGCTTCTCTAACCAAGTGTCAAGAAGAGAAGTTGCTCCTTGTGCTAAAGAAGTACAAAACGGCCTTGGGATGGTCGATTACTGACGTAAAAGGGGTCAGTCCAACTCTTTGCATGCACAAGATCCTATTAGAGGAAGGCTCAAAACCTTCTATAGAGCACCAGAGGCGGCTAAATTCGATAATGAAGGAGGTCGTCAGGAAAGAAATCATTAAATTGCTTGATGCGGGCATTATCTACCCCATCTCCGATAGTCCGTGGGTTAGTCCGATCCAGTGTGTGCCCAAGAAAGGAGGCATGACAGTTGTGCCCAATGAGAATAATGAACTTATTCCCACCAGGACGGTGACTGGGTGGAGAGTGTGCATGGATTACAGGAAATTGAACAAAGCAACCTGTAAGGATCACTTTCCTCTTCCTTTCATTGATCAAATGCTCGATCGATTGGCGGGACATGAATATTACTGTTTACTAGATGGGTACTCGGGGTCTAATCAGATTTCTATTGCTCCGGAAGATCAGGAGAAGACGTCATTCACATGTCCGTATGGGACTTTTGCCTTTCGGAAGATATCTTTCGGGCTGTGCAATGCCCCCGCTACGTTTCAGCGGTGTATGATGTTAGTCTTCTCTGACATGGTTGAAAAGACCCTGGAGGTCTTCATGGACGACTTCTCTGTGTTTGGGAGCTCGTTTGATAACTGCCTAACAAATCTGAATGCAGTTCCCCATCGCTGCGCTAAAACCAACCTAGTGCTAAATTGGGAGAAGTGTCACTTCATGGTTGAAGAGGGCATTATTTTGGGTCATCGGATTTCTGCTGGAGGTATTGAAGTTGATAAGGCCACGATAGATGTTATCAACAACCTTCCCTCGTCCACCTCAGTAAAAGGGGTAAGGAGTTTTCTCGGGCACGCCGGATTTTACAGAAGGTTCATCCAGGACTTTTCGCGCATTACCAAATCGTTGTGCACCCTGATGGAAAAAGATCAGCCCTTCCACTTTGATGCCGCCTGCTTGAGCGCTTTTGAATCCTTAAAGACAAGACTTGTCACAGCACCTATTGTGGTAGCTCCTGACTGGACCTACCCTTTTGAGCTTATGTGCGATGCTAGTGATTTTGCTATAGGGGCCGTTTTAGGCCAGAGAAGGGAGAAGGTCTTCCTCACTATCTACTATGCCAGCAAGACACTGACGGGCGCGCAGTTAAACTATACTACCACTGAGAAGGAGCTGTTGGCAGTAGTGTATGCTTTTGATAAGTTCCGTTCATACCTCATCGGGACGAAGGTGATCGTATACACCGATCACTCGGCAATCAAGTATTTGATTGAAAAGGACGCTAAGCCGAGATTGATACGGTGGGTTTTGCTCCTGCAAGAATTTGACTTAGAAATCAGAGACAAGAAGGGAACTGAGAATCAAGTTGCCGACCATTTAAGTAGATTGGAAAACACTACATCGTCTACTGAAGCCGACAGGGCTATAAATGATTTTTTTTCCAGACGAGCAACTCTTATTGGTACATGGCAAAGCCCCGTGGTATGCGGACTTCGCAAATTACGTCGCTTGCCAAGTTATCCCTCAAGGCCTTAGTTTCCAACAAAGGAAGAAATTCCTTAAAGATACCAAGCAATATTTTTGGAATGAGCCCTTCCTATTCAAACAGTGTTCGGATCAGATCTTGCGTAGATGTTTGCCTGAAGAAGAAATTGAAGACGTGTTGCATCATTGCCATTCGTTTAATTATGGAGGTCATTTCGGAGGCCATCGAACTGCCGCTAAAGTGCTACAGTCAGGATTTTATTGGCCCACCCTTTTTAAAGATGCTCACGCGTATGTGATGCATTGTGACAGATGCCAACGGGTGGGCACTATTTCGAAGCGGCATGAACTACCGCTGCAAAATATTCTGGAAGTAGAGTTGTTTGATGTCTGGGGAATTGATTTTATGGGACCATTCCCTTCCTCGTTCAACAATCTCTACATCCTGGTGGCAGTTGACTATGTCTCAAAGTGGGTGGAAGCAGTTGCCTTGCCGACAAATGATGCGAAGGTGGTGCTTCAGTTCCTCAAAAAGAATATTTTCACCCGTTTTGGCACACCTCGGGCCATAATTAGCGATGAAGGGTCGCACTTCTGCAATAAGTATTTTGAAGCACTTCTAGCCAAGTATGGGGTAACTCATAAAATAGCCACTGCTTATCATCCTCAGACCAGCGGCCAAGTTGAAATTTCGAACCGAGAGGTGAAACGAATCCTGGAAAAGATCGTTAACCCAACCCGTAAGGATTGGTCGAAGAAGCTTGATGATGTATTATGGGCCTACCGCACAGCTTATAAAACGCCCATCGGAATGTCCCCTTACCGGCTAGTTTATGGAAAAGCTTGTCATCTCCCGGTCGAATTGGAGCACAACGCTTACTGGGCGATTCAAAAGCTTAACTTTGATCTTGAGACAGCCGGAGAAAAGCGGCTGTTACAACTGAATGTAGCAGATGAATTTCGTCTGTAGGCATATGAAAACGCCAAGTTGTACAAGGAAAAGACCAAGAAGTTGCATGACAAGAAGATCCTTGAGAGGCATTTTGAACCGGGTCAGCAAGTTCTTCTGTTTAAGTCCCGGCTAAAATTGTTTCCCGGGAAGCTAAAGTCCCGATGGTCGGGCCCCTTCACTGTAGCCAAGGTTTATCCACATGGAGCAATAGAGCTTAAGGATCCAAATTCCGATTCCACATTCAAGGTGAATGGGCAACGTTTAAAGCACTACTGGGGCGGCGAGGTTGACCGTCAAAATACCTCCATTACACTTGGAGACCCGATCTAAGTCGGGATGAATAGTCAAGCCGACGACTATAAAACAAGCGCTTGGTGGGGAGGCACCCCCATCTCAGTATAAATTTTATTTGTTTCTTCATTGATTCCAAGTTTACTTAGTGATTGTTCATTTTATTACTTAGCTTAGCTGATAGCTTTTATGTTTTGTATCTCTCATTTTCAGGCAACATGTTTTGTATGATAATCATATATAATAGTGTTTACTGTGTTTTTAACAATGTATGTTTGCTTGTGTAGTGTAGTTGTTGTGCTTGTTTTGGTCTGTGCAGATAACAGATGAAAAAAAGGGCTCAGAGTTCAGCACTCGCGCCGCGGCGCCATCCAACAAAGAGGATCTTGCGCCGCGGCGCCACAAGAAGTGCGCAGCTACTGCTAACTCGCGCCGTGGCGCCATCCAACAAAGAGGATCTCGCGCCGCGGCGCCACAAGAAGTGCTCAGCTACTGCTAACTCGCGCAGCGACGCCATCCAACAAAGAGGATCTTGCGCCGCGGCGCCACAAGAAGTGCGCAGCTACTGCTAACTCGCGCCGTGGCACCATCCAACAAAGAGGATCTCGCGCCGCGGCGCCACAAGAAGTTCCCAGCTACTGCTAACTCGCGCCGCGGCGCCATCCAACAAAGAGGATCTCGCGCCGCGGGGCCACAAGAAGTGCCCAGCTACTGCTAACTCGCGCCGCGGCGCCGAGCAATGGGAAATCCCTCGCGCTATTAGCGAGTTTTTGTTTTCCCAGTTGCTTTATAAAGCAAGCAGATCGGCCAAGTCTCCAGTATTTCTCAACCATCTCAGCCCTCTCCCTCTTGGCAACCTGCACGCATACGACCCATCAGCCATATCACTGTATCCATCGGTCGTGTCTCTACTCATCCTATAACATCTGATTTGAGCATAAATTTCTCATCAAAGGCTTCCCCACTCAAGTGCTAGGGTTTACTTCCAAAGGTAATTTTCGAGGGTTTTCTTTCGATCAGAGATTTTGTTTAATTTATTTTCCGTGTTCTTCTTCTTGTGTGATTTGGGGTGATTTCCACTGACGGAAGTCGTTAGAGCAATTTCAAAAAAAGGGTTGTCCAAGTGTTGTTTGGATATCGCACGCAAGGTGTTTGACAAATTACCGGAACCAAAAGTGTAGGCCAATTGGGGCTGTCTTGGCTTAATTTTTGCTGGGTTTGCGTTGGGGTTGAGATTGGCAGTGCTTCGAGGGTCGTTCCGATAGAGTTTGAATCAAGCCTACTGTTTCCATGACACCAAAAATGCAGCGTCTTAGTGTCGGTGGATCTTCGTCTTCTGCCGCGGCACCACTACAGGCTTGGGACCCCGCCAAGTTTGTCAGTGAGGCAACTTGGAAGTGGTACAGAGACTCCTTTAGCAAGCGCAATTTACTTCCTGAGCGGGGGTTGCGGCCCGATAGAAAGGACGGGGAGCTCATGAATATGATTATCGAGCGGAAGTGGGTAAACTTCACCAAACTGCCCGTATCCGCTGTTGTGCCTGTGGTTCGAGAATTCTATGCTAACGCCAGTCCTGATGGTCCTGCTGTGGTTATAGTCAGGGGTAGGCCGGTGTCATTTGACAATAAAACAATCAATGCACTGTTCGAGGCACCCGACTACGCGGGTAATGATTATATGCAGCTGGGGCTCCGCAGTTATGACCAGGAGGATATTATCAGAAGGCTCTGCAAGCCCAGAACAGCTTGGAAGAAAAATGATTATACCGGTGAAAAGACCAGCTTCCTGGCTGCTGCGCTCAGTCGCTATGGGAAGGCGTGGTACAGCTTCATTTGTGCCTCCATGCTACCAACCCGTCACCCAAGCGATGTGACTAAAGACAGGGCGATTCTGCTTTTCGCCATTGTCACGGGCTTGAACGTGGATATAGGAGTTCTCATCCACGACTTGATCATTAAGGCAATCAAGAGTACAGTCGTTTTGGGACTTCTCCATCCATCAGTGATCACGACATTGTGCAAGCATGCAAGGGTACAGTGGGGGCTTGATGAGACAGTTTCGCCGACCATGACTGTAATTGACCATCTGACGATCAAACGCTTCACTGTTTGGGACGGGGCAGAATCTCATTTAAGGGGCGAAGGGTACGGACCGCCTACAGCACCGCCTCCTTCCGCCGAACCAGAGCCTCCTCAAGCACCTGAGGCAGGACCGGCTAGTCAGGGTCTTTTGACAGACATCATGGCATCCCTCACCCTGCTGCATCAGAAACAGGACGCCGAGGCACAGAGGCAGCGGAGGCATATCGCTGCTGTGGCTCAAAGGCAGGAGATAGCGATGCAGTACCAGGCTGAGCTGGTGAACATTATGTAAGGGATCTACACTGATTACTGTGGCGAGGGCATTGAGTTCATGCCGTACCAGTTTCCCGATCCTCCCATCTTTCCACTATACCCTCCTCCATCACCGCCCGCCGAAGCTGACGGCGCTGATGAAGATGAAACTGAGACTGCTGTGGAGTGAGCGATCTCCAGGGAAGCCCTCTTGTGTATTCAACTGCTTTACGTTTTAGCAATGGGGGCATTGCTCTCCTAAAGTTTGGGGTGTTGCTTTTGATTTTTATCTATTTATCTTAGTGCTGCCATGTTAGGACTACTGTCTAACTTTATTTCTTTATTATGTTTGGATTTATCAGTTTTTGGTGCAGTCTTTTGAACTGTGGGATTTGGTTGATTATCTTTATCATTATGGATGCCTGAACTGTTTTTGGTTTTATTTTGATTTTATTTAGCATGATTGTGGTTTCTATCCATCTTTTTGGGGCTTATACAGTTTCAGATATTTGTGCCATGTTAATGGCCTTTTCACCCTTTTTTGAGCTGCTATTTAGCAAGGGTGTTATATTTATCATTGCTAATTTTTGTTTGATTGTGGCTATGTCTAGCGCCAAATGAGTATATCTCTCGTAGAGTTGTGTCAAGCTTGCCTTGTACTAGGGGTTTATGAATTGACAAGTTTAAACTGTTATTGATCCGTCCTTCTAGCAAGCTCTGACCAGCTGTGTTAACTAGTTATTCTTCAAATTTAGTTTGTGTGTTTATTGTGTTGACTAGTTGTTCACTCTTATAAACTTTCATTTGTGCAAGGTAATAAAAGACTTGGGTGTTTATGCAGTTTTGGATCTTGGTTTCTAGCTAAGGGTGTTTATATCGAAATTTGTGTGGTGGGTCGAGATGGAGCGTAAAACGCACTCGCCCATAAACGCAGAGCCGATATCAAGATGGAGCATAAAATGCACTCGTTTGAAAAAAAAAGGTGTTGATATCGAAAGTTGTGCGGTGGGTCGAGATGGAGCGTAAAACGCACTCGCCCATAAACGCAGAGCCGATATCGAGATGGAGCATAAAATGCACTCGCTGATAAATATTCGTTCTTGTTGTGAAGTGTCAGTTGGCTTATGTTGATTACGTGGCCTTTACTGCTCGAGTTATTAGATTCTTAGGGGTGTTCTACACCTAGTGCCCTAAAGTCGTCTGGCTTGGGAGTCGCTGATCAAAAGCTCATTCATGGGTAGTTCTGATTAGCCTAAGGTAATTAAGTACTGTCCGAGTCTGATTTTTCTGTCGGCTTGCTAAAACCTTTTGATCTTTTCCTGCATTTGCGTCTTGTTCTTAATGCTTGTTGAATGTTTAAGTTGCGGAGTGTGCTTGGTTTTAGCAATCGACTATGCGAGCTTATTTGAGCTATGATTAGTCAGGACGGTTGATCTTCACACACGTGCACAGATTGGATCGATTACAGTCTTATGCTTGAAATAGATTGAACCCTTGTTCATCCCCGTGTTTGACTTATTCTTTTGGGGGTAGTTTTTATAGATAATCGTAGCTGCGATGCTAGTATATATTGTTATTTTTCCTTTCGCATTCTTAGTATCTACTGTGATTATTGTGTTAGATAGTTTGCTCGAGGACAAGCAAAGACTTAAGTTTGGGGGTATTTGATGAGTGGGATTTAAACCTACGAATCGGATATTTTCTGCCTTAAATACTTGCCTGGATTCATAGTTATTTATATAGTTTTATTGGGAATATAGTATTTTTGTGTTTAATCGTTGCATTGCAGAGCTTCGCAGTGTTTGTGCTGCCTTGAAGGGGCAAAACTGTCATTTTGCGCTTTCCCGCGCCGCGGCGCCAATGCCAGGGTCATTGGCCGCGCCGCAGCGCCACAATCTGACCCACGCTGACGATAGCCGCGCCGCGACACCACTTATCCTATTCAGACTCGCGCTGCAGCGCGATCTCCGTGTCCCAGTTCCTTATGCAGCGCCGCAGCGCGACTCAAGGCTTAGTGGCCCGCGCCGCGGCGCTACCTCCGGTTCCCAGGCAGACAGGAATTGTTTGACCTAGCAAAATGATAGGATAAAGGAAGGAGTGGGCGGCTGAAAAAGGAGGGGAGAAGAAAAAGCTAGAAAATATACAAGAAGGAAGGAAAAAGCTTGTAACAAAGAGATCCATTGCTCTCCATATTTTCAGATCGTGCACGTGAAGAGATTGTTTGACTGAAGATTACTCCTTTCTATAGGGGTTTTTCTTATTTCAAATCTTCTATTTATTGTATTTGTCTGAAATGGGTAGTGTATTAGAACTTTGTGCTAGTCCCATAGTTATGAACTAACTCCATTGTTAGGATTGCAATGTAACTTTTTGAATAGCTTAATCGACTTTCTCTGTCGTTTTATATAATGAAGCATTTTGGAATGGGTTGTTGTATTTTGCTTATAATGTCTTATTTCTTGATAAAGAAATAGGTTCTGATAGTAGTGGAAATTGATAAATGGATATTACTGTCTTCCTTTAAATACAATGACACCTGTTTTGTCCTGACATTTAATTGTGGGCTTATTGTGCTAGTAGGATAGACATATCCTCACTTGCCTTGTGTGACCTTGGAGTTGAACATAAAGACCTTGGTCAAATTAGATTCACCAATAGACATATTGTGTTCTAGCTTGTCAAGGATGAGCATTTGACCTTCGACAGAAGCTTATGCTTACTTTATTCTCGGTTGGCCATTCCTTGATTTGTTTGTATTACGAAGAGTTAGAAGATTAGGCGAAGCATTAGGGGAGTTGTAATTCTATCTTCATTTCTTAGAGCTGTTTCTTCTCGCAATTTGATTGTCCTATAGAAATTGTTTAACCAACCATCTATTTCTTTTGTTTAGATAAGATTAGTAACGACTTTACCTTAGTAGTTGTTTCCTGTTAAATCTTTGTCCTCGTGGGTTCGACACTCTATTATCACTGTATTACTTGTTAGACCACGTATACTTGCGCGTGTTTATCGGTTGCGAAATCAACCAACAAGTTTTTGGCGCCGTTGCCGGGGACTTAAGAATTAATTGTTTTACAATATTAAATCTAAGTCATTACAATCTTACTTTAAACCGATTTGTTTAACTCTCTCTTCAGGTAGTCTTCATTGTTTATGCCACCTCGGAAGGGGCATAATACAATACCTCTTGATCCCGAGGTTGAAAGGACCTTCAGACGACTGTTGAGAGAAAAATTTGTGGACACACCCGAGGACATATCTGTGCCCGTCATAATGGCTGAGGAGCTTCAGAAGTCTCTGAGGGATTATGCTATGCCTCGTGTTGATGATCTCCAGGAGAGCATTTTAAGGCCCGCCATTCAGGCTAATAATTTCCAGATAAAGCCGGGCACTATTCAAATGTGCACAAACATTCAGTTTGGAGGAATGCCTAATGACGACCCCAATGATCACTTGATTAATTTTGTGGAAATCTGTGACACCTTCAAATGCAACGGAGTGTCCGACGAAGCCATCAGGCTCCGGCTGTTCCCGTTTTCATTAAGGGACAAAGCTAAGAGCTGGCTTCATTCACTGCCGACTGGCTCCATTACAACATGGGCTGACTTGGCGCAGAAATTCATGGCGAAGTTCTTTCCGCCTGCCAAAACAGCTAGGCTCAGGCACGATATCACGTCCTTTGTGCAATTTGAATCCGAATCCTTATACGACTCATGGGAGCGATTTAAGGATCTCCTGAGAAAATGCCCGCACCATGGTCTGCTGGAGTGGGTTCCCATCCAGACCTTTTACAATGGATTATCCGGATCTACTCGTTCGAGTATTGATGCCGCATCTGGAGGGGCATTCATGTCCAAACATCACACAGCGGGGTATGAGCTGGTGGAGACAATGGCGGCCAACAATTACCAGTGGCCTAATGATAGGCAAGCTCCGAGAAGAGCAGCGGGGGTTTATGAAGTGGACTCGTTCACATCGCTAGCAGCTCAGGTAGCGACGCTAACAAAAAGGCTTGACTCCTTGGGACCTTCTGCAGTTCAAAATGTGCAGAGTGTCATGGTCCAGTGTGAATTATGTCAAGGAAGCCACCCGACCGATCTGTGTGCTATAAGCCCTGAATCGGTGCAATTTGTTTCCAACTACGGGCGGCAACAAAACTCAAGTCTTCCCACTCATTACCATCCGGGGTTGCGAAATCATCCAAATTTTTCATGGAGCAATAACAACAACAACAGCAATAACCCCAACCAACCACAACCTCCTTCTACCAGGCAGAGTTATGCTAACCCTCCTGGATTCCAACCTACAACTCAGTTCAACCCACAACCTCAGAGCATTCAGAATCAGTTTCACCATCCTCCCCCTCAACAGGAGAGAAAACCAAGTTTAGAAGATCTACTTTCTAGGTACATAGCCCAGAACGAAACCAGAAGTAACAATCAAGAGGCCTCCATTAGGAATCTTGAAGTACAAATGGGTCAGTTGGCTACTGCATTAAACAGTCGGCCAGAAGGCGCATTGCTTAGTGACACTGATGTCAACCCTAAACGGGAAGGCAAGGAACAGTGTAAAGCAGTAACCCTCAGAAGTGGGAGAACCACTCAAGTACAAAGTGGTGAGGAAATTCCTGTGGACGACAATGGGGCGACTGAAGAGGCAACTCCTGCAACGGAGATTTCTGAGAAAAATGGGGGTGACGCAAGTGGTCAAGACAGACCCCCAACACCATCTCCTCCAATGACTGCAATACATCGGCCTCTCCCTCAATTACCCTTCCCCCAACGGATGCAAAAGCAGAAACTAGATAAGCAATTTTCCAAATTCTTAGAGGTGTTCAAAAGACTGCACATAAACATTCCATTTGCAGAGGCGTTGGAAGGAATGCCTAGTTACGTAAAGTTCATGAAGGACATTTTGTCCAAGAAGCGGAAATTGGGAGACTATGAGACGGTGGCTTTAACTGAAGAATGTAGTGTTATCCTCCAAAACAAACTTCCGCCTAAGCTCAAAGATCCGAGAAGTTTTACAATCCCGTGCACAATTGGGGACCAATTCATTGGAAAGGCTCTGTGTGACCTAGGGGCCAGCATAAACTTGATGCCCCTTTCCATTTACAAAAAATTGGGTCTTAATGAAGCCAAGCCGACTAGCATCACCCTGCAATTGGCTGACAGATCTTTAACTTATCCGAAGGGAATTGTGGAGGATATGCTAGTGAAGGTGGACAAGTTCATATTTCCGGCAGATTTCATAGTTCTTGATTTTGAGGAAGATAGGGAAATCCCGATAATATTGGGAAAGCCATTTTTGGCAACTGGAAGGACCCTGATCGACGTCCAAAAAGGGGAGCTAACAATGAGAGTTCAAGACCAAGATGTGACATTCAATGTTTTCTGTGCTCTGAAATATCCTAACACCCCTGAGGATTGCTTCCAGGTCACTACGATTGCTGAATCAGTGAATGGGGTATTCTCAGAAACGTGCATTAAAGATTCTCTAGAAGCTACACTAACAGGGGCGAGTACTCAGGAAGAGCCATCGCATATTGAATGTGCCATGTGGCTTGATGATCCGCTAAGATCAAGGCATTCGCACCGCCAATTCGAGTCTCTTAAAGATGATGAGGCATCAACTTCCAAGGGTTTGCCGTCAATCATTGAGCCTCCAGTTCTTGAGCTAAAACCGTTGCCTAACCATCTAAGGTATGCATATTTGGGAAATTCTCTTTCATTACCTGTGATAATTTCTGCTTCTCTAACCAAGTGTCAGGAACAGAAGTTGCTCCTTGTGCTAAAGAAGTACAAAACGGCTTTGGGATGGTCGATTGCTGACATAAAAGGGGTCAGTCCAACTCTTTACATGCACAAGATCCTATTGGAGGAAGGCTCAAAACCTTTTATTGAGCACCAGAGGCGGCTAAATCCGTTAATGAAGGAGGTCGTCAGGAAAGAAATCATTAAATTGCTTGATGCGGGCATTATCTACCCCATATCCGATAGTCCATGGGTTAGTCCGATCCAGTGTGTGCGTGCCCAAGAAAGGAGGCATGACAATTGTGCCCAATGAGAATAATGAACTTATTCCCACCAGGATGGTGACTGGGTGGAGAGTGTGCATGGATTACAGGAAACTGAACAAAGCAACCTGTAAGGATCACTTTCCTCTTCCTTTCATTGATCAAATGCTCGATCGGTTGGCGGGACATGAATACTACTGTTTACTAGATGGGTACTCGGGGTACAATCAGATTTCTATTGCTCCGGAAGATCAGGAGAAGACGACATTCACATGTCCGTATGGGACTTTTGCCTTTCGGAAGATGTCTTTCGGGCTGTGCAATGCCCCCGCTACGTTTCAGCGGTGTATGATGTCAGTCTTCTCTGACATGGTTGAAAAGACCCTGGAGGTCTTCATGGACGACGTCTCTGTGTTTGGGAGCTCGTTTGATAACTGCCTAACAAATCTGACTGCAGTTCTCCATCGCTGCGCTGAAACCAACCTAGTGCTAAATTGGGAGAAGTGTCACTTCATGGTTGAAGAGGGCATTATTTTGGGTCATCGAATTTCTGCTGGAGGTATTGAAGTTGATAAGGCCAAGATAGATGTTATCAACAATCTTCCCCCGCCCACCTCAGTAAAAGGGGTAAGGAGTTTTTTCGGGCACGCCGGATTTTACAGAAGGTTCATCCAGGACTTTTCGCGCATTACCAAACCGTTGTGCACCCTGCTGGAAAAAGATCAGCCCTTCCACTTTGATGCCGCCTGCTTGAGCGCTTTTGAATCCTTAAAGACAAGACTTGTCACAGCACCTATTGTGGTAGCTCCTGACTGGACCTACCCTTTTGAGCTTATGTGCGATGCTAGTGATTTTGCTATAGGGGCAGTTTTAGGCCAGAGAAGGGAGAAGGTCTTCCACACTATCTACTATGCCAGCAAGACACTGACGGACGCGCAGTTAAACTATACTACCACTGAGAAGGAGCTGCTGGCAGTAGTGTATGCTTTTGATAAGTTCCGTTCATACCTCATCGGGATGAAGGTGATCGTATACACCGATCACTCGGCAATCAAGTATTTGATTGAAAAGAAGGACGCTAAGCCGAGATTGATACGGTGGGTTTTGCTCCTGCAAGAATTTGACTTAGAAATCAGAGACAAGAAGGGAACTGAGAATCAAGTTGCCGACCATTTAAGTAGATTGGAAAACACTACATCGTCTATTGAAGCCGACAGGGCTATAAATGATTTTTTTTTCCAGACGAACAGCTCTTATTGGTACATGGCAAAGCCCCGTGGTATGCGGACTTCGCAAATTACGTCGCTTGCCAAGTTATCCCTCAAGGCCTGAGTTTCCAACAAAGGAAGAAATTACTTAAAGATACCAAGCAATATTTTTGGAATGAGCCCTTCCTATTCAAACAGTGTTCGGATCAGATCTTGCGTAGATGTTTGCCTGAAGAAGAAATTGAAGACGTGTTGCATCATTGCCATTCGTCTAATTATGGAGGTCATTTCGGAGGCCAGCGAACTGCCGCTAAAGTGCTACAGTCAGGATTTTATTGGCCCACCCTTTTTAAAGATGCTCGCGCGTATGTGATGCATTGTGACAGATGCCAACGGGTGGGCACTATTTCGAAGCGGCATGAACTACCGCTGTAAAATATTCTGGAAGTAGAGTTGTTTGATGTCTGGGGCATTAATTTTATGGGACCATTCCCTTCCTCGTTCAACAATCTCTACATCCTGGTGGCAGTTGACTATGTCTCAAAGTGGGTGGAAGCAGTTGCCTTGCCGACAAATGATGCAAAGGTGGTGCTTCAGTTCCTCAAAAAGAATATTTTCACCCGTTTTGGCACACCTCGGGCCATAATTAGCGATGAAGGGTCGCACTTCTTCAATAAGTATTTTGAAGCACTTCTAGCCAAGTATGGGGTAACTCATAAAATAGCCACTGCTTACCATCCTCAGACCAGCGGCCAAGTTGAAATTTTGAACCGAGAGGTGAAACGAATCCTGGAAAAGATCGTTAACCCAACCCGTAAGGATTGGTCGAAGAAGCTTGATGATGCATTATGGGCCTACCGCACAGCTTATAAAACGCCCATCGGAATGTCCCCTTACAGGCTAGTTTATGGAAAAGCTTGTCATCTCCCGGTCGAATTGGAGCACAACGCTTACTGGGCGATTCAAAAGCTTAACTTTGATCTTGAGGCAGCCGGCGAAAAGAGGCTGTTACAACTGAATGAAGCAGATGAATTTTGTCTGCAGGCATATGAAAACGCCAAGTTGTACAAGGAAAAGACCAAGAAGTGGCATGACAAGAAGATCCTTGAGAGGCATTTTGAACCGGGTCAGCAAGTTCTTCTGTTTAACTCCCGGCTAAAATTGTTTCCCGGGAAGCTAAAGCCCCGATGGTCGGGCCCCTTCACTGTAGCCAAGGTTTATCCACATGGAGCAATAGAGCTTAAGGATCCAAATTCCGATTCCACATTCAAGGTGAATGGGCAACGTTTAAAGCACTACTGGGGCGGTGAGGTTGACCGTCAAAATACCTCCATTACACTTGGAGACCCGATCTAAGTCGGGATGAATAGTCAAGCCTACGACTATAAAACAAGTGCTTGGTGGGGAGGCACCCCCATCTCGGTATAAATTTTATTTGTTTCTTCACTGATTCCAAGTTTACTTAGTGATTGTTCATTTTATTACTTAGCTTAGCTGATAGCTTTTATGTTTTGTATCTCTTATTTTCAGGAAACATGTTTTGTATGATAATCATATATAATAGTGTTTACTGTGTTTTTAACAATGTATGTTTGCTTGTGTAGTGTAGTTGTTGTGCTTGTTTTGGTCTGTGCAGATAACAGATGAAAAAAAGGGCTCAGAGTTCAGCACTCGCGCCGCGACGCCATCCAACAAAGAGGATCTTGCACCGCGGCGCCACAAGAAGTGCCCAGCTACTGCTAACTCGCGCCACGGAGCCATCCAACAAAGAGGATCTTGCGCCGCGGCGCCACAAGAAGTGCCCAGCTACTGCTAACTCCCGCCGTGGCGCCATCCAACAAAGAGGATCTCGCGCCGCGGCGCCACAAGAAGTGCCCACCTACTGCTAACTCGCGCCGCGGCGCCATCCAACAAAGAGGATCTCGCACCGCGGCGCCACAAGAAGTGCCCACCTACTGCTAACTCGCGCCGCGGCGCCATCCAACAAAGAGGATCTCGCGCCGCGGCGCCACAAGAAGTGCCCAGCTACTGCTAACTCGCGCCGCGGCGCCGAGCAATGGGCAATCCCTCGCGCCATTAGCGAGTTTTTGTTTTCCCAGTTGCTTTATAAAGCAAGCAGATCGGCCAAGTCTCCAGTATTTCTCAACCATCTCAGCCCTCTCCCTCTTGGCAACCTGCACACATACGACCCATCAGCCATATCACTGTATCCATCGGTCGTGTCTCTACTCATCCTATAACATCTGATTTGAGCATCAATTTCTCATCAAAGGCTTCCCCACTCAAGTGCTAGGGTTTACTTCCAAAGGTAATTTTTGAGGGTTTTCTTTCGATCAGAGATTTTGTTTAATTTATTTTCCGTGTTCTTTTTCTTGTGTGATTTGGGGTGATTTCCACTGACGGAAGTCGTTAGAGCAATTTCAAAAAAAGGGCTGTCCAAGTGTTGTTTGGATATCGCACGCAAGGTGTTTGACAAATTGCCGGAAGCAAAAGTGTAGGCCAATTGGGGTTGTCTTGGCTTAATTTTCGCTGGGTTTGCGTTGGGGTTGAGATTGGCAGTGCTTCGAGAGTCGTTCCGATAGAGTTTGAATCAAGCCTACTGTTACCATGGCACCAAAAAGGCAGCGTCTTAGTGTCGGTGGATCTTCGTCTTTTGCCGCGGCACCACTACAGGCTTGGGACCCCGCCAAGTTTGTCAGTGAGGCAACTTGGAAGCGGTACAGAGACTCCTTTGGCAAGCGCAATTTGCTTCCTGAGCGGGGGTTGCGGCCCGATAGAAAGGAAGGGGAGCTCATGAATATGATTATCGAGCGGAAGTGGGTAAACTTCACCAAACCGCCCGTATCTGCTGTTGTGCCTGTGGTTCGGGAATTCTATGCTAACGCCAGTCCTGATGGTCCTGCTGTGGTTATAGTCAGGGGTAGGCCGATGTCATTTGACAATAAAACAATCAACGCACTGTTCGAGGCACCCGACTACGCGGGTAATGATTATATGCAGCTGGGGCTCCGCAGTTATGACCAGGAGGATATTATCAGAAGGCTCTGCAAGCCCGGAACGGCTTGGAAGAAAAATGATTATACCGGTGAAAAGACCAGCTTCCCGGCTGCTGCGCTCAGTCGCTATGGGAAGGCGTGGTACAGCTTCATTTACGCCTCCATGCTACCGACCCGTCACCTAAGCGATGTGACTAAAGACAGGGCGATTCTGCTTTTCGCCATTGTCACGGGCTTGAACGTGGATATAGGAGTTCTCATCCACGACTTGATCATTAAGGCAATCAAGAGTACAGTCGTTTCGGGACTTCCCCATCCATCAGTGATCACGACATTGTGCAAGCATGTAGGGGTACAGTGGGGGCTTGATGAGACAGTTTCGCCGCCCATGACTGTAATTGACCATCTGACGATCAAACGCTTCACTGTTTGGGACGGGGCAGAATCTCATTTAAGGGGCGAAGGGTACGGACCGCCTACATCACCGCCTCCTTCCGCCGAACCAGAGCCTCCTCAAGCACCTGAGGCAGGACCGGCTAGTCAGGGTCTTTTGACAGACATCATGGCATCCCTCACCCTGCTGCATCAGAAACAGGACGCCGAGGCACAGAGGCAGCGGAGGCATATCGCTGCTGTGGCTCAAAGGCAGGAGATAGCGATGCAGTACCAGGCTGAGCTGGTGAACATTATGTAAGGGATCTACACTGATTACTGTGGCGAGGGCATTGAGTTCACGCCTTACCAGTTTCCCGATCCTCCCATCTTTCCACCATACCCTCCTCCATCACCGCCCGTCGAAGCTGACGGCGCTGATGAAGATGAAACTGAGACTGCTGCGGAGTGAGCGATCTCCAGGGAAGCCCTCTTGTGTATTCAACTGCTTTACGTTTTAGCAATGGGGGCATTGTTCTCCTAAAGTTTGGGGGTGTTGCTTTTGATTTTTATCTGTTTATCTTAGTGCTGCCATGTTAGGACTACTGTCTAACTTTATTTCTTTATTATGTTTGGATTTATTAGTTTTTGGTGCAGTCTTTTAAACTGTGGGATTTGGTTGATTATCTTTATCATTATGGATGCCTGAACTGTTTTTGGTTTTATTTTGATTTTATTTAGCATGATTGTGGTTTCTAGCCATCTTTTTGGGGCTTATACAGATTCAAATGTTTGTGCCATGTTAATGGCCTTTTCACCCTATTTTGAGCTGCTATTTAGCAAGGGTGTTATATTTGTCATTGCTAATTTTTGTTTGATTGTGGCTATGTCTAGCGCCAAATGAGTATATCTCTCGTAGAGTTGTGTCAAGCTTGCCTTGTACTAGGGGTTTATGAATTGACAAGTTTAGACTGTTATTGATCCGTCCTTCTAGCAAGCTCTGACCAGCTGTGTTAACTAGTTATTCTTCAAATTTAGTTTGTGTGTTTATTGTGTTGACTAGTTGTTCACTCTTATAAACTTTCATTTGTGCAAGGTAATAAAAGACTTGGGTGTTTATGCTGTTTTGGATCTTGGTTTCTAGCTAAGGGTGTTATATATCGAAATTTGTGTGGTGGGTCGAGATGGAGCGTAAAACGCACTCGCCCATAAACGTAGAGCCGATATCGAGATGGAGCATAAAATGCACTCGCTGATAAATATTCGTTCTTGTTGTGAAGTGTCAGTTGGCTTATGTTGATTACGTGGCCTTTACTGCTCGAGTTATTAGATTCTTAGGGGTGTTCTACACCTAGTGCCCTAAAGTCGTCTGGCTTGGGAGTCGCTGATCAAAAGCTCATTCATGGGTAGTTCTGATTAGCCTAAGGTAATTAAGTACTGTCCGAGTCTGATTTTTCTGTCGGTTTGCTAAAACCTTTTGATCTTTTCCTGCATTTGCGTCTTGTTCTTAATGCTTGTTGAATGTTTAAGTTGCGGAGTGTGCTTGGTTTTAGCAATCGACTATGCGAGCTTATTTGAGCTATGATTAGTCAGGACGGTTGATCTTCACACACGTGCACAGATTGGATCGATTACAGTCTTATGCTTGAAATAGATTGAACCCTTGTTCATCCCCGTGTTTGACTTATTCTTTTGGGGGTAGTTTTTATAGATAATCGTAGCTGCGATGCTAGTATATATTGTTATTTTTCCTTTCGCATTCTTAGTATCTACTGTGATTATTGTGTTAGATAGTTTGCTCGAGGACAAGCAAAGACTTAAGTTTGGGGGTATTTGATGAGTGAGATTTAAACCTACGAATCGGATATTTTCTGCCTTAAATACTTGCCTGGATTCATAGTTATTTATATAGTTTTATTGGGAATATAGTATTTTTGTGTTTAATCGTTGCATTGCAGAGCTTCGCAGTGTTTGTGCTGCCTTGAAGGGGCAAAACTGTCATTTTGCGCTTTCCCGCGCCAATGCCAGGGTCATTGGCCGCGCCGCAGCGCCACAATCTGACCCACGCTGACGATAGCCGCGCCGCGGCACCACTTATCCTATTCAGACTCGCGCTGCAGCGCGAGCTCCGTGTCCCAGTTCCTTATGCAGCGCCGCAGCGCGACTCAAGGCTTAGTGGCCCGCGCCGCGGCGCTACCTCCGGTTCCCAGGCAGACAGGAATTGTTTGACCTAGCAAAATGATAGGATAAAGGAAGGAGTGGGCGGCTGAAAAAGGAGGGGAGAAGAAAAAGCTAGAAAATATACAAGAAGGAAGGAAAAAGCTTGTAACAAAGAGATCCATTGCTCTCCATATTTTCATATCGTGCACGTGAAGAGATTGTTTGACTGAAGATTACTCCTTTCTATAGGGGTTTTTCTTATTTCAAATCTTCTATTTATTGTATTTGTCTGAAATGGGTAGTGTATTAGAACTTTGTGTTAGTCCCATAGTTATGAACTAACTCCATTGTTAGGATTGCAATGTAACTTTTTGAATAGCTTAATCGACTTTCTCTGTCGTTTTATATAATGAAGCATTTTGGAATGGGTTGTTGTATTTTGCTTATAATGTCTTATTTCTTGATAAAGAAATAGGTTCTGATAGTAGTGGAAATTGATAAATGGATATTACTGTCTTCCTTTAAATACAATGACACCTGTTTTGTCCTGACATTTAATTGTGGGCTTATTGTGCTAGTAGGATAGACATATCCTCACTTGCCTTGTGTGACCTTGGAGTTGAACATAAAGACCTTGGTCAAATTAGATTCACCAATAGACATATTGTGTTCTAGCTTGTCAAGGATGAGCATTTGACCTTCGACAGAAGCTTATGCTTACTTTATTCTCGGTTGGCCATTCCTTGATTTGTTTGTATTACGAAGAGTTAGAAGATTAGGCGAAGCATTAGGGGAGTTGTAATTCTATCTTCATTTCTTAGAGCTGTTTCTTCTCGCAATTTGATTGTCCTATAGAAATTGTTTAACCAACCATCTATTTCTTTTGTTTAGATAAGATTAGTAACGACTTTACCTTAGTAGTTGTTTCCTGTTAAATCTTTGTCCTCGTGGGTTCGACACTCTCTTATAACTGTATTATTTGTTAGACCGTGTATACTTGCGTGTGTTTATCGGTTGCGAAATCAACCAACAATCATATCCCTAAGCTTTGATACCAACTGTGACGCCCCCAAAACAGGTATACATCACTCATCTTGGTTCGCCAGATACATGGTACAAAATACAAATACAAACTTAATTATACAACAGTCGTGTGAAATACGACAAAACATAGCTGAGAGTTTAAACAAGAATATTGTCATCTAGACAATATCCACACTCAATGGAGTCCTCATTACAATTATTATCACACTATTCCATAGAATAATGAGGACTACTAATGCTATTATCAGGACCGTCAATCAATTCTCCGACTCGTCCCAGCTATATTCTCATTTCCTGAAGAGAACAGTGAAAGAAAGGGTGAGCTCAACTAGCCCAGTAAGAAATATTATGACTAAGATAATGCAGAATAAATTATCATTAGCCTTCAACAATGTTAAACTGATAAAATATAATAGACATCAAGTTTAACAGCAGCAGAATAAGCAATCCATTAGAAGAGTCAAGTAGAGCATGATATCTACTATCTTCTATGTTTTAATAGGTTTTTCATCACTTTTATTGCTGAGACACAACTTATTAAATAACCACGTCATCCCTGCACTACGGCCAAGGATATTCATTAGTATCACGACCACAAATTATCCAAGTACTACGGGCCAAGGATATTCGTGTTTTCATCACTGGTCATGATCATGCCAACAACTGTCCATCAATGCACTACGGGCCAATGAGGACTTTTACCACATCATTTGTAACATTACGGTCATGACTATACCGAATAATCACTGGTCATAATTATACCAAGTCCATCTATGCACTACAGGCCACAAATGACTTTCAACATAATATAAACATGAGGATGATGACAATGACATAATAATTCAATAAAACAAGCTCAAGAATTAAATTTTAAAGATTTATAAGTTAATTTATCCTGAACTCAAAAACGTCCAAATTGTCAACATGATACTGCTTTGTGTAGTAAAATTCAAGAATGCTCAGAAGAATATTTCCATGACAAGATACTGGATGAAGCGCAAATATCCAGGATATTCTACTAATTTCATGGAGTATAGAAGCCAAAACTTTAACCAACTGAGTATAATAGAATATATGCAACTGCAAATGGATTTTCGTCCGCCAAGCGGTAATCCACGTAGACAGATTATTTCCACAATTTAATAAGGAATGAATACAAAGGATCATTCACCATGCATGTGGTAATCCACATAGACATGTTATTCTAACAGAATAATAAAGAATGGAATAACAGAAGAATTCACCATGCATGCGATAGACCGCACAGACAGGTTATTCCTAACAGAATAATAAATAATGGAACCAGGTCATACGAAATCCGCACAGACAGGATATTCCAACAGAATAATAAAAATGGAATAACAACAGAATTCACCAAGCATGTGATAGACCGCACAGACAAGTTATTCCAACAGAATAATAAATAATGGAACCAGGTCATGCGTAATACGCACAGACAGGATATTCCAATAGAATAAAAAAGAATAGAATAACAGAAGAATTTCACCATGTATGCGGTACTTCGCATAGACAGGTTATTTCAACAAAATAATAAATAGTGGAACCAGGTCATGCGTAATACGCACAAACAGGATATTGCAACAGAATAATAAAGAATGGAATAATAGAAGAATTTCACCATGTATGTGGTACTTCGCATAGACAGGTTTGTTAGTTCCCAGTAGGCACAATAGATCTAGAAGTGGGGGTTGGATAGATCCTTTTTGATTTCAAATGCTTTTCTGGTTTGTTTTGTATTGCTAATAATTTAGCATATGACAAACATAAGAATCTTTTCAAGCACAGTGGAATAAGTAAAAGATCCCTTTCATTGATATAATCATAATCATACATACATTGTTCATAGAGTTTGTTCAATGGTAAGCAGTTAAAACATACATAGCAGTTATAATAGTTAATGTACATAATGCAAATGACATAAAGTAAAAGACACAAGGGGTTTTAAGTGGTTCAGAGACTCAAGCTCCTAATCCACTCTTCTGCTTTCAACTAGCAGGATTTCCACTAAGGAAGGGCAGCACCCTGAATCACTAAGATTCCTTAAGGCCAGCAGCCTTAGGACTTCAGTTAATTAAGAACTCTTCAAGGCCAGCAGTCTTGGAACTTCTCTAGTTCCCTAAGAACTCTTCAAGCCTAGCAGGCTTAGAGACTCATTTAATCCCCCCGGACAAGGACCCCTCATGCCCTGGCTTCTTGTTGTTGTAGTTGTTGATGTTGTTGGTGCTGAGCTGCTAAGATGTCATTAAGCTCTAAACATCTTTTGTACTTAGCAGCTTGGTGTGGTCCTCTTTGCATTCTGCTTTGAGTCTGGACCACAACTTCTTTGGTGCAGCTGATCTTTTCTCTTTTATACTCATCTTCGTCTGGTATCAGCTGTGCACCATCACCATCTGGGTTTATTAAGTCTCTGTGCTTTTAGTAATCTTCGTCTGACACTTAGCAATCCCTGAACCCTTCTTGAATACTTTGTAGATACAGATCTGCACTTGTTCAGTTTCGACTTTTGGTTCATGGTGATTCGTAGAGTAGCTCTCTTGATCTTCCTTATACTCAGCCACTTTCCTGAATGCTATCTTCTTGGCCTTCTCGGCTCTCAGCTTGGCTACCATCATTTGTGTCATTATCACCTTTGTTGAGTGAAGCTTTGATCTATTTGAGTTCTTCTTCAAAGCTGCTTCACTTCCACCTTGGTAGTCTCACTGTCACTAAGACTTGTTCTATTGATCTTTGATGGAACTCGTAGAGTCAACAATAGCATTCACCAACTCAACGATTCTGCAAGAATACAATCTTCTGCATATTATGATCTTTGAGCTTCTGTTGATTTATACCACTTCCCAATCTTCCCGTTGGAAAGTAGCCGTTGGAAGCTATTCAAATGGCTTCACAGATCTCGAGTTATTTAGTGCAGACTGCAGATGTGACATGACATCTTTTTCAGACTTTCTGACACTGCAGTCTACTGTTTCACCTACCCCATTAGAGATGTCACTTTCATGTCTTGGGAAGGTAGTTAATTTTATTTCTTCCTTCTGATTTCTAAATCAGAGGTTGTCCTTTTGCATCGATGCTCTCAATAAGCTCTATTCGAATATCAATCTTCAAATTGAGCCGTTGCCAATGCCTCAATCTTTAGTTGTTCAAACTCTATAATTCTGATGTATATCTTCTTGGACATGATCATAGTGTCTTGTTGACTGTTGCTTCTTGACTTGTAGAGTTAACACTACGATCTTGAAGAGTGTACATTAGATCTTCAATGTGCAACACTTCGTCCTTCTCTAGTGCAGTGCTTTAACGCTTCTGTTTGCCTCAACTGTTCTCAGATACTAATGGCTTGACTTCTTGTTCTGGCCTATTCTGAATAACAAGTCACTTCAGATTTGTGGCATGTCTAGCTCACTTTCTCCTTGTGATCTCCCGTTCACTTATCATCAATGGACTGACCCAATGCTTAATCACTTTACCCTTGTTATTCAGAGGCTGACCAGTATCTTTGTGTATACTCCATCAGTTTTTTCTTTGTTTGGCAAATACTATGATCCTGGTTACTTCTAATATCGTTGTCTTCTATCTGCTTGATAGCTACTGCACTTGTTGACTTTCCTTAGTCACTTACAGATGTCTTCTTCTGATTTCCTTATGGAAAACTTCATCTTGAATGGCTTCACAACTCAATCTTGATGCTGATTGAGTTGGCTCTTAGATCTTCTGTTATCTTGTATGTCATTCGTTGAGTGCTCTCTGGTTTCCTTCAGGTGGGATGTATCTATACAGTGCCAATCAGAGGCTTCATTCCTTTGGATATTCTGGGAGTGCTCATTCATTGAGAATTGTATTTGTTTTACGATTCTGTCTTAGCATTGTGAGCACATTTATTGAGGTCTTAGTTCTGCACTCTACGATTCAGCTTTGGCTGTGCAGACACTATGACTCCGAGATCAGATCTTAACACTCTACTATTTCTGTTGTTATGCTTGTTGTCTTTAACTGATCTTGCTCGACTACGATCTCTGCCTCTAGTGTGATTAGTAGACTCTACGACTTTAAGTGTAGTCTACGATTCTTGACTTGGCTTTGGCAGATACTCGGTCAGCTCATAGGCAGGCTGTCTCTACGATTCTGAACATGACTTCCTCAGCATACTACGACCTTGAGGAAGTTCTTCTCGACACACTACGATCCTTCCTTGTCTCTCCTGGAAGTCTACGAACTCTGAGATCTACTATCTTTGCAGACTACGATTCTACCTCGATAGCTCTCGAGTTTTCCTTGACTCTTTTGGCAGACTACTATTTCTGGTGTAGTTCTAGACGATTAGACAAGCATATCTATTACATCATAAGATCAAACTAACATGCATGATCTTTTTATTTTTATAGTCCTTGTACATCATTTCTTTTTAAGGACTTTACAAAGCTGCTTTGCTTATGTAGGATCAACCTAACATATTTGATCAATTCATTCTAAGTCCTTGTACATATGTTTCTATTATCTATCAAAGGACTTTACAACTTTTCTTAATGCAAGCATACTTGCATATTCATATATATATATATATATATATATATATATATATATATATATATATATATATATATATATATCATAATCAAATCATATGTAAATAGGAATATCATTCACATGCTTATTCCTGACAATCTCCCCCTATTTGATTATGACAAAAATAATAAGTGCATATGCATGTTATGAATGAATCTTATATACAGTGAGCAGCTGCATTTCTAAAAAGGTAATTATGAATGTTATTTATAATGATGTGGAATTTAATACACTGATATTTTACATCCTGGATCCAGAACATACCGAACTAGTTAGAGATGTACCTCTTTGGTCCCCTGTATGCTTCCAAGATGTCTGTTGATTAGCTACTCATCTGTTGATTCCTTTGCTCCTGCTCCCCCTGTGGTGTGGAGCTATTCCTTTCTTCTTTTCCTAATTCGGGCTCTGGCTCCCCCTCACCTAATGAACCATCTCTTTTTTCTGCTTTCTCCTTCTTCGTCTTCTTGACTTGTTTGCTTCTGCTCTCCTTGCTCTTTCTAGAGTGCCTCTTTTTCTTTCCCTTTCTATGCCTCTTTTTCTCCCCGTTTTTATCATTAATCATTTGAGAGAGTTGCTCCACGTTGGACATAAGCTGCTCCATCATGTAGGAGGAATTTCCAACTTCATTCTTGATTTCTTATTGACTCAGCTCTAGTTGCATAGAGAATGACTGATTCATGTGGTCAATCTTATCAGATAGGACATTGAGTTGCTCTTCATTTGCCTTTTGTGTTAGTAGAGCTTCAACCTTTTGATCATTTAGAGCCTTGAGATAGATGTGATCTCTTTCTCTTACTTTGAGGGATACATCAGCCATTATTGCTTGGAGTCTCTCTTGAACTAAGTTACCTTCTGTT
The DNA here is from genome assembly GCA_020205505.1 of Panax japonicus. NCBI lineage: Eukaryota > Viridiplantae > Streptophyta > Magnoliopsida > Apiales > Araliaceae > Panax > Panax japonicus. Next base: position 48,088,695 of record CM035102.1, on the reverse strand, counting down.
ATTGTCAGCTTCTTTGACTCTTCAGTGAATAGAGATATTCTCTCAATCAGTTCATCAGAATTCTTCATCAGCTCCTTCTCCACAGATATTTGATTATTTAATTGTGTAACCCTTGGTTGAGTATCAGATTGGACTCTACGATCTGCTTCCTTGGACAGATTTTCGAAGGTGTTGAAAATTTGAAGAATCGTTGAGTTCCAATCACTGGTTGAGGATGTAGGAATGTCTGTCAGTTGTGCTTAATCAGATGGAAGCTTCGTATCTTGTACTTAGAAACCATCAGTAGTGGAGTGAACTGACTCTTCGATTATTTCCTTGGTTATGATCCTTCTTCCTTCTGAGTCCACTCTATGATTGTAGGGGATATAGTGATTTCCAGCATGTCTGTATACCTTGTAATGAGGCTGGTTTGTGATCATCATTGTAACGAAAGTCTTTACTCTTGGGAAGTTTTGTGCCACCAGTTCTATGCTTGGAAAATGAGAGCAGCACCAGCTGAAGTAACTCTCATCTCTTTCAGTGTGTGCCTTTAACCATGGCATCCATGGGAAAAACCACCTAATCAAAAGGTCTTCAGAGTTGTACAGTATAGTTGTACAGTCTAACTCCATATTTTTCCAGTTATGAAGCACTTCATCTGTAGTCATCCTTACAACTCGAAGTTGTTCATTTCCTTGATTTATCCATCTTGCTGGTGGTTCTGCTGGTGGCTCATTAAAGACTTCCACTACAATTCTTCTGCTAATTCTGGCCGGAGAGAGAACATGATAGTATTCTAGTTCCTCAGATTCCTGATGTGCAGAATTTGAATCTTTCTCTATTTCTTCCCTTTTTGAACTAGAGTTTTGTTGATTCCTTTCATCAGATTTGTCAATAAATTCTTCTTGCTGAACTTCATTTTCAGAATCCTCTTCAGCAATGTCTTCCTTGGAATCATCTCCTTCAAAACTGGTCCTATCTTCAGCATTCTCTTCACCCGATTTGGATTCACCATCACTTAGTTCAATGATTTCAGTAGATTGATCATTTCTCTTCTTTGAGACAAATTGAGCTATCAATCTGTGACTCCTTCTTCTTGGCGGTTCAGTTATGGGTGAATCAGATACTTCTTCTTCTTCTTCTTCTTCTTCTTCTTTAGACTCTGAGGTCTTTGAGTCAGCAGACGAACTTTCTTGATTTTCATCATTGGTGGGGACATTTCCTTCTTCTTCAGAATCATTATCATGTTCATCAGGAGACATGCTAACTTGATGTTTAGCGGTAGTGGGGGTATTTCCTTCTTTATCAGAATCAACATCATTTGATCCATCATCTAGGTTGGTTAGAGCATTTGTATTTGGAGATGCAGTTTGGTCAACTTGTATCTTATCTTTATCAGCAGAGTGAATGCTCTGGGGGCTTGTGCATTCTTCTTCTGATTCTACGTCCTTTTCTTCATTAGACGTACCTTCATGGTGAGTTGAAATTGGACTATCTATCATCTTAGCTTTCTTGTTGGATGGCCTTTGAAGTAATCTGTCACTTCTTCTCTTAGTGGTCTCTGTAGTTGAGACCTTTTCATCTTCAACCTTGTCTTCTGTGGATAGACTTTTTGGAGAGGCCTCAACTTTACTCATGTTCTTGGATTTCATCCTGTCTAGTGCTGTTGCCGTTGGTACAGATCATCAGATTCACAATTTGCTACCTCTTTTGCCTTCCTCTTCTTTGCAGAGGCTTTGCTACTGCTCCCAGTTGTTAACCTTCTGTTCTCCTTTGGGTTTTTCTTCCAATTTACGAACAGCTGTGGAGACATTACCTTGTGAACATTAAGGATTTCACCGTCATCATCCTTAATTTTATTCTTCAATTTTTTTTTCATGATGATACTTAAGAATCTCCCATGAAAAACCTTTGTGAGTGGTTTTTCAGTTAATCTTTTCTTTTCTTCCTTATCCAACCATTTATACATATGATCGACCAGGACATCTCCAAAGTTGATGTGTTCCTTCAAGACTATGGCAGACATGATCTTCAGCTGTTGGTCAATCACAGTATCATGTGCGGTGTCTTTGCATAAGATACATTTCCCCACGATTTCAGCAAGGAACTCGAATTCTTCAGGAAACTCTTTTTTCTTCATGTCCTTCAGACTAGGGTTTCTTCTGTACTGCATAATCTTCTTAGCTTTTTCTGTGTCGACCTCCTCCAATCTTTTCAGATTTCGGTCAGGAAGGCCTAAGCATTGACTGATGTCAAAAGAGTTTAGCTTCAGAATCTGACCCTTAACCTTGGTCGAGAGGATTCCAGAATTTATGGTTGCGTTTAAATGAAACTCCTTGATCAAGTCACCATATATTCGTGTGTTTTCCTCAAGACATTCTGAGAACCCGACCTTCCTCACAAGTTCAAGAATATCCCTAAACTTCTTCTCGGATTTTTCAAACGTCTTGGTTCCTAGCTGAATGCCAGTGATTACTCACCAATCTGCCATTTGAGGAGTTCAAGGAATATGGGTGTTGGTTTTAGGAAGTCTTGTAAGAGAAAGTTGACTGTGATTTAGGTAAGGATTTGGAGGGTTAATGGATTCAGGAAGTGAACAGGCTTTTAGGGTTTGAAAATGAGAGGGAAGAAGTTTTGATAGTTTTTAACAACTGTTTATAGATTTTGAATTTGTCTTTAAGGCAGTTTCTTCTATCCCTGCAAACGCTGTGATGTGTCACTCAGTCATTGGTTGCACGATGCCCAGTAGCAAGCTGTAACTCCCCATTAATTTGTCAGTTAGCTGTCTCTTTTAGAAGAATGGATGATTGATTGACGTGAATTGGCCTTTAACCTTTTTGATTTCATAGAGTATCTTGATAGAACAGCTATTGACTCTATGTTTTCCTTTGTTGATTCACCAATCAACTCTTTAAGAGATGTTGTAATGAATGGTTTTGACATTTCTCCTTATGTTGAAACTGCATAGTTTGATCACTGATGTGCCCCAAGCCAGCTTGGGCACTTAAGTTCTGATGTGCGTTTGTACGATATCTTTCCAAACTATATTTTAACTATTCTCCTCATGCTTCAGAATGGTAGAACATTTGTCTCGTTCTTCCAAGATCCTCATGAGATAGAGTATCCTCTGGTAAGTATACAACCGTCGAGTCTGCTTCTACGATCGTTGAGTTTGCACTATGATCGTTGATATTACATCACGATCGTTGAGTTATCTCAAAACTCTACTCTACGAGCGTTGACTGACTTGGTCCTTGAGATGAACTTGACTAAGCAATTCTTCTGGGTTAAGGTAGCTCGGGAAGGGCCAACCTCTTAGAGTGAGCTAAGGATCAGGTTTGTCCATGAGGCGCTTTCCAGATGAAGTACTTTTTAGAAGTGATTTTCACTGATATCTCATTTGACCTTTTCTATTGGGAAGTCCCTCTTCCAACTTTAGACATTTGCACTGGTTGTAATTGTGGTGTCCTCCAGCTCTTGTACTGTGATCAGATGTTTGATCATAGGCACTTCACGATTTTGAGTTGGGTGGCTGAAAGGTTATCAGTAGTACATTTTGTGACGTTCCTACTGACTATGGATCTTCATTTGGTTCATCAGCCACAAAGTTTTGGGACTCTGTAGCTGGTACACTACTTCATAGTATATTTCTGATGGTCTAGAGCTTCTGTACTGTTAGCAGATTACTGCTCCCCCATAGTTGATACTGTCTTCTCAGAGAGACATAAGTTTTTCTTCTTCATGTGTAGCAGAAGGCAACCATGCATATCTCATTCTTGCTAAAGTCATTAAATCTTCTTGTATCGTAGAAATGGGCATTTTCAGGGTTGATCATTCTACGATCCTTTGACAGCACTACGAACGTAGTCTTCCTTGTGGATTCTTCTCTTATGACATGCTTTGCATGATTGAACAGATAAGACCCTTTTTCTTCTTTGGTTGAATGGCCTGCTTCCATATAAAGATCAGCAGCCATGTGTGCTTCATTCAGATTAGCTCAGCAGGTCTTCAAGGACATGCTTTGACATATAGGAATTTTATCTGAATAATTTTTGAACATTCTTAAGACTTCTGCTGGTTGAATCTTTCTTGACTAAAGTCTTCTGCTTCAGCATTCCTTAGTGTGACCAGTAAGACCAAGTACCTGCAGGTTATAAATTTCTGTTTTTGGTACCCATGGTTAAATGGGTCCTGCTTGTTAGTCTTCTTAACCCCTGTTCCTCATATATTTGGATAATCATCATATTGATCACCAATAGTCATATTTATGCATGTAACTCATTTAGATAATACATTTTGAGATGCATGAAGGTGAGTGTGTGCAAGATTTGCTATTTTAATAAGACACTCTTTTTCTTTGATGGTTTCATCATTTGCTTGGTTATGTTCACAGAGTTTAAATGTTCACAGAGTGAGAATCAACTCTACGAATTATTTGTATCTGGTTGATTCATGGAGGTGACCAGTTTCTACAAATCATCAAGATACTCTTGCAGAACTGATTATACTCTGAGTGTTATCAAACACTTAGAACATAGGTTTGTATATTCATACTGACCCATCAGCAAAGATTTCTTCACATAAAATTAATTTAACTTGTGACATTCTTATGACCCAATTCAGATCTCTTTTAAGGTGTCATCTTCAACCTAAAACTTGGATGGAGAGAAAGTTTATAGGCAATTGAGTTTCCATTGTCAGTGTACTTTCTCTATTCACCTTTTTAGGTAGATTATGATTTCTTGAAAGAATACTGTTATAGTTCATAAGAAGGTGCAACATGATGTACACAGTTATACTAGTGAGGAACTGTACCTTTCTGCTATTAGTTCTTTAACAGTCATTTAATTTTGACATATTGAGATTAGGCATTGATGTGCATAGTTTCTCATTTACTCCTGACAGCTTGTTGCTCCAGTTGACCTTTAATCAATCAGCCGTGGTCTTGAGGATGCAAGCTAAGAGAATCTCAACATCTTAAGTTCTTCGACATCCTTGAGTTCATAAGGTTTACATCCAGCTTCTGGTTGGCCAGACACATATTTGAGAAGTTCTTCTTTCTTCTCTGGATAAGCATTTTTTAGCATGTATGGCTCTTTCATCTTTTCAGGCTGGTGGATGTTTGACTCTTTTCTGTTGATGTCTCTTGAGCTTTCAGACCTGGTCTTCAGATTACAAGATTGACCGCGAGCAAGAATTGGTCTGGTTAATATGGTAATCAAAAGTAAGGACCAATCTGACCAGCTTTAAGCGTATATACACATTTACCTGTACACAATATTTCCAACGTGTGAGCTCATCTGCATGCAACAAGTGACTTACTACTAAACTAAGTTTAGAACAGTGTTTGTGCCTAGGATCAAACTCAAAGCGATTATCTTTTGAATATAGCATGAGAACCTGCTTTGATACCAATTGTTAGTTCCCAGTAGGCACAATAGATCTAGAAGGGGGGGTTGAATAGATCCTTTTTAATTTCAAATACTTTTCTAGTTTGTTTTGTATTGCTAATAATTTAGCACATGACAAACATAAGAATCTTTTCAAGCACAGCGGAATAAGTAAAAGATCCCCTTCATTGATATAATCATAATCATACATACATTGTTCATTGAGTTAGTTCAATGGTAAGAAGTTAAAACATACATAGCTGTTATAGCAGTTAATGTACATAATGTAAATGACATAAAGTAAAAGACACAAGGGGTTTTAAGTGGTTCAGAGACTCAAGCTCCTAATCCACTCTTCTGCTTTCAACTAGCAGGATTTCCACTAAGGAAGGGCAGCACCCTGAATCACTAAGATTCCTTCAAGGCCAGCAGCCTTGGAACTTCAGTTCACTAAGAACTCTTCAAGGCCAGCAGCCTTGGAACTTCTCTAATTCCCTAGGAACTCTTCAAGACCAGCATGCTTGGAAATTCATTTAGTCCCTTCGGACAAGGACCCCTCAGGCCCTGGCTTCTTTTTGTTGTAGTTGTTGATGTTGTTTGTGATGAGCTACTAAGATGTCATTAATCTCTGAACATATTTTGTACTTAGCAGCTTGGTGTGGTCCTCTTTGCATTCTTCTTTGAGTCTGTACCACATCTTTTTTGGTGCAGCTGATCTTTTCTCTTTTCTGTTCATCTTCATCTGGTATCAGCTGTGCACCATCACCATCTGGGTTTCCTAAGTCTCTGTACTTTTAGTAATCTTCGTTTGACACTTAGCAATCCCTAAATCCTTCTTGAATACTTTATAGATACGGTTCTGCACTTGTTCAGTTTTAGCTTTTGGTTCATGGTGATTCGTAGAGTGGCTCTCTTGATCTTCCTTGTACTCAGCCACTTTCCTGAATGCTATCTTCTTGGCCTTCTCGGCTCTCAGCTTGGCTGCCATCTTTAGTGGCATTCTCATCTTTATTGAGTGAAGCTTTAATCTGTTTGAGTTCTTCTTCAAAACTGCTTCACTTCCACCTTGGTAGTCTCACTGTCACTAAGACTTGTTCTATTGATCTTTGGTGGAACTCGTAGAGTCAACAATAGCATTCACCAACTCAACGATTCTGCAACAATACAATCTTTCGTATATTTTGATCTTTGAGCTTCTGTTGATTTAAACTGCTTCCCATTCTTCCCGTTGGAAAGTAGCCGTTGGAAGCTATTCAAATGGCTTCACAGATCTCGAGTTATTTGGTGCAGACTGCAGATGTGACATGACATCTTTTTCTGACTTTCTGACACCGCAGTCTACTATTTCACCTACCCCATCAGAGATGTCACTTTCATGTCTTGGGCAGGTAGTCAACTTTATTTCTTCATTCTAATTTCTAAATCAGAGGTTGTCCATTTGCATCGATGCTCTCAATAAGCTCTATTCGAATATCAATCTTCAGATTTAGCCGTTGCCAATGCCTCAATCTTCAGTTGTTCGAACTCTACGATTCTGATGCATATCTTCTTGGACATGATCGTAGTGTCTTATTGACGGTTGCTTCTTGACTTATAGAGTTAACACTACGATCTTGAAGAGTGTATATTAGATCTTCAATGTGCAACACTTCTTTCTTCTGATTTCCTTGTGGAAGACTTCATCTTGAATGGCTCACAACTCAATCTTGATGCTGATCGGGTTGGTGCTTAGATCTTCTGTTAGCTTGCATGCCATTCGTTGAGTGCTCTCTGGTTTCCTTCAAGTGGGACGTATCTATGCAGTGCCAACTAGAGGCTTCATTCCTTTTGATATTCTGGGAGTACTCATTCATTGAGAATCATATTTGCTCTATAACTCTACCTTGGCATTGTGAGCATATTTGTTTAGGTCTTAGTTCTGCACTCTACGATTCAGCTTTGGCTGTGCAGACACTACGACTCCGAGATTTGATCTTGACACTCTACTATTTCTGTCGTTGTGCTTGTTGTCTTTAACTGATCTTGCTCGACTATGATCTCTGCCTTTGGTGTGATTAGTAGACTCTACGACTCTGAGTGTAGTTTACGATTCTTGACTTGGCTTTGGTAGATACTCGGTCAGCTCATAGGCAGGCTGTCTCTACGATTCTGAACATGACTTCCTCAGCAGACTACGGCTTTGAGGAAGTTCTCCTCGACACACTACGATCCTTCTTTGTCTCTCCTGGAAGTATACGAACTCCGAGATCTACTATCTTTGCAGACTACGATTCTGCCTTGTTAGCTCTCGAGTTTTCCTAAACTCTCCTGGCAGACAACTATTTCTGGTGCAGTGCTCGACGATTAGACAAGCCTATCTATTACATCATAAGATCAACCTAACATGCTTGATCTTTCTATTTTTATAGTCCTTATACATCATTTCTTTTTAAGGACTTTACAAAGTTGTTTTGCTTATGTAGGATCAACCTAACACATTTAATCAATTTATTCCAAGTCCTTGTACATATGTATCTATTATCTATCAAAGGACTTTACAGCTTTTTTTAATACAAGCATACTTGCATATTCATTCATATATATATATATATATATATATATATATATATATATATATATATCATAATCAAATCATATGTAAATAGGAATATCATTCACATGCTTATTCCTGACAAGGTTATTCCAACATAATAATAAGGAATGGAATAACAATAGCCCTCTTCATGAAAATGAAACAAATAATACCCCTTACCTCAAAAGAAGACTGGATACTGTAATAGTGAGGTATCAGACTTTTCTTCTTCTTTCTCTCTATAATAATTGCTCTATAGCTTAAGGAATTGGTGAGAAATGAAGGAAGAATGAGCTTCTATTTATAGAAAAATATAGTTTCGATAATTCCACGTTTTGGGGCTCGAAATATTACAATATAATACCTTCCTCTTTTTCTTCATTTTTAATTTAGTCCTACAAGTATTATCAAACTTGCACCACCTCCCCTAATAGTAAATCATGTGAATCAATAGTTCTAGACATGTGAAAATACGAATTACAGTATAGTACCTCCATCTATACCTCTATTTTAACTTAGTTATGCAAGTATTATCAATCTTGCACCAACTCCCCTAATAGTAAATGAATGTGAATCAATAGTACGTACATGTGAACAAATAGTTATAATCATGTGAATCAATAGCAATTAATGGCTCATTTATTCGGTTAATTACTCGATTGGTCAATACAACATCCAGACATCAATTATTATCGAAATAAATGTCGATTTTCACTAACACTAATAATTCTAACACAATGGAACTATCAATTTCATCTTTAATCAACACGAACTTATTCATCATTAATATTATAATTCACAATATTTAACAACCAGGTCATTCCCAACAAAGAGGGGGCTTTCCAATAAGGATTTCTCCCTATTGGTGCGCAATTAGATTATCCAACCTCTCCTTGACAGAACTTCTAGACATTGTCAATATTGCAAATAATAATATAAATAATTTTGTCGTCTCAATTATTGATTTGATAATATAACATATTATGCAGATGACACTGTGATAATAATTGAATTAATAATATGAGAGATATGATGCATCAATTACTGTAGTAATAATTGAGTATAACTGAGTGACTTCTCACGTAAGCATCAATAATAAATACCGTGTGCTACTATGCAACCACGCGTATTACTATACTTTTATCACCAATTATTTTATGACTACTTGTTTACTTTGAAAAATTTTCACATATCACCCTTAATTTTAACCTTTTATCAATTTAACCATTTACTAAATAGAATAATTATAAGAAAAATGGAATACTTTTATTTCATAAAATTCGGGATCTCACAATCATACCATTCAATATCATCGTGGAAGAGCGAACGTGGTAGCTGACGAGTTGAGTAGAAGATCGTATGCGGTTATGAGTGTGACGTTGTTAACATAAAGACTCATTTCGCACGACTTATAAAAGATGGAGATAGAGTTAAAGACTCAAAGACCATGTGATGATGGCGAATATACGAGTAGAACCGACTTTAATTGATAAAGTTAAAGCTGCTCAAGCTACAGACTCAGAGCTGATGAATGTGAAGAAAAAGGTGGAAGAAGGCGTTATTCTAAAAGCAAGAATCGACGAAGAGAGGAAATCTCAACCCTCGATTTTATTGGTCCATATGAAATCCTCGATCGAGTAGGAACTGTGGCCTATAGACTCGCCTTACCGCCAAGTTTGTCGTGTGTTCATAATGTTTTTTATGTATCGATGTTACGTAAATATGTGGATGACTCGAATCACATTATTGAATTAGAACTAGATGAGATAGCAGAAGATTTAACGTATGAAGAGGTACCTATTAAAATCTTGGATAAGAATAAGCATATTCTACGCTCCAAGATTATACCTCAAGAGTTAGAATCTAAACAAGGTATCCTCACATCTTCGACATACCAGGTATGTATGTAAATTTCGAGGGCGAAATTTCATAAGAAGGGGAGATTGTAAGACCCCGAATTTATGAAATGAAAGTATTCAATTTTCTTATAATTATTATTTTATTTAGTAAATGATTAAATTGATAAAAGGTTAAAGTTAATGGTGATATTTGAAATTTTTTGCAAAGTAAGCAAGTTGATATAAAATATTTGTTGTGTTAGGGAATATTCGTTTGGTCGGGAAATATTATTTTTGTCAGGGAATATTCGTTCGACGACACTATCATTGGTGGACCCCACAACGGAATAATTATCATAGTTAAAAAATGACAGAAATAACTTTTTATAAAAATAACGGTGAAAGTTTTACTGTTAAACTATTGAACTACCTGGTAGTAAAAGTACAGTAATACGCGTGGTTGCATAGTAGCACACAATATTGATTATTGATGCTTACGTAAGAAGCCACTCAGTTTACTCAATTATTGCTACAGTAATTGTTGCATAATATCTCACATTATTTGATTTAATTATTGTCACAATATCTTCTGCATAATATTTTATATTATTAAATCAATGATTGAGACAACAAAGTTATTCATATTATTATTTGAAATATTAACGATGTTTAGAAAGTTCTGTCGAGCAGATATTTGGTCACCTAATTGCGCGTCAATAGGGAGAAATCCTTATCGGAAAGCCCCCTCTTTTCTGGGAATGATCTGGTTGTTAAATATTGTGAGTTATAATATTAATAATGAATAATTCTTGAAGTATTAAGAATGTGTTTATTGAAGAAAAGTGAATTACAAAAGTTAGAGGGAAATAATGCAAACTTAGAAACCTTTAGGGGTACTAAAGTGTAATAAATTAAATTAATCTGTACCATTAGTGGTGGTTTTATTAGTAAATCAATCTGGACCGTCGATGGTGGTTTTAATAGTAAATCAATCTGGACCATCGATGGTGGTTTTAATAGTAAATCAATCTGGACCGTTGGTGGTGGTTTTAAAAGTAAATCAATCTGGACCGTCGGTGGTGGTTTTAAAAGTTAATCAATCTGGATCGTCGGTTGTGGTTTTAATAGTAATCAATATGAACCGTTTGTTCTAATAGTAAATCAATCTAGACCATTCATGAATCAGTTACTATTTAGTCCATTCTCCTATAAATAGAAGCTTAAATCTTCTTTCATTCTTACCAGTTCACTGAGATTCACAAGAGAAACTATAGAGAGAGAAACTATAGAGAGCAAGAAGAATAGTATTCTGCTACTTCACTATTGCAGTATCCAACCTTCTACTAAGGTAAGGGGTATTATTTCTTTCGTATTCATAAAGAATACTATTTTTTCGTATTCATCCTTTAATATGTCGGAATAACCTGTCTATGCAGATTATGTATAGTATGATAGGTGAAAATCCATTTGCAGTTTTTGTATGTTAATTCTTTTCATATTCTTAAATCTAAACTTACTACGGTAAGTATTGCTTCTATAATCCTTGAAATTAGTGGAATATCCTTTAGTTTTGCGCTTCATCCAGTATCGTTTCATTGAAATATTGATCTTAACTTTCTTATTAAATATCAATATTTTCACCCGGGATACTATTCATGGGTTACTATTCACCCAATTACTCTTCACTATAATATTATTCACTCAGGTATTCGGGGTACTTTTCATGTTGGGATACTATTAACGAGTTACTATTCACGGGTTAGTATTCACCCGATTACTATTCACTCAAATATTATTCACTCGGGTATTCGGGACACATTTCATGTCGGGGTACTATTCACGGGGTACTATTCCTGAAGTACTATTTATAGGGTACTATTCACGGGGTATTATTCACCGAAAAATTTATTTCTTTTCTGTCCAAATTATTTTTGATACATGGATATTATTCTTGAATTTTACTCCACAAAGCAGTATCATGTTGACAATTTGGACATTATTGAATTCTGGATAAATTAAATTATAAATCTTTAAAAATTTATCCTTTACTTCTTTTAATTGAATTCTTATATCATTGTCATCATCCTTATGCTTATATTGTGATGAAAGTCATCTTTGGCTTATGTGCATAGATGGACTGTTGATTGGTATGATTATGAACAGGGATAATTCGGTATAATCATGATCATTGATGATTACACGAATATTCTTGGCCCGTAGTGCAAGAATAATTTGTGGACGTGATACTAATGAATATCCATGGCCCGTAGTGCATGGATGATTCGATGATGTAATTTATTTATTAAGTTGAGTCTCAGCGATAAAGTTAATGATGAACTTTTTAAATCATAGAAGATAGTAGATATCATGCTCTACTTGACTCTTCTAATGGATTGCTTGTTCCGCTTCAGTTAAACTTGTTGTCTATTATATTCTATCAGTTTAACATAGTTGATGGCTAATGATAACTTATTCTACATTATCTGAGTCATAGTATTTCTTATTGGGCTAGTTGAGCTCACCCTTTTTACTTCCATTGTTCTCTTCAAGAAATGAGAACGTAGCCGGAACTAGTCGGGGAACAAAGTGATGGTCCGAGATGGTGTTATAGTAGTCCTCACTATTCTATAAAATAGTGTGATAATAATGTAATGAGGACTCCATTTAAGTTTGGATATTGTCTAGAAGATAATATTTGTGTAAAAACTCTCAACTCATGTTGTATAATTAAGTTTGTATTTATATTCAGTACCATGTATTTGGCTACCCAAGATGGGTGATGTTTACCTATTTTGGGGGCGTCACACATTCTTTAGGCATTTACCTTTTAAACCATTTGCCTAACTAGACACTAGCAATTTGATTAACTTTAAATTTAGCCTTCTCTTGGAGTCCCTTGTCCTAATTGAGCTTGAAATTCCTAGGGGCCAACATCTACTTGATTTTATTAGGGCAATGTTATGAAAAATGAATGGGTGGTTGGTGGGCTAAGAAAGGGTGATGAAATCTCCACCTTAGCTTGTTACAGGTTCTGGCCTTAATGTTAGATTACAAATGAGAATGCACAAATAAAATAAAAAAAATTAAAAACAAATAAAGTGTCTTAAAACTATGTGAATTACGAAAGAAAGAGAAATTTTGATGTACCTCAATCCTCCAACAATCACAACAGTTTATATTTGACAATAAATAAATAAATAAATAAATAAAATAAAAACCTAAACAAGATGTGCTCTACGTGAGTGAATGCATGAATGCGACAATTAGTTTTCTAACTAACAATCAAAACTAAAAAGAAAAGAAAACTAATTAAGCTAGTATTTTTTTTAATTTTATTTTTGAGTTAAGATACTAAATACCAAGAAAAGCGCAACAATAATATTGTCTTTCCACATTGTTGATCCGCTTCGATAATCCTGAAAAATTAATATATATATATATATATATATATATATATATATATATATATATATATATATATATATATATAATGTTATAAAAAAACTAATTCAAATAAATTAAAATTAAGGAATAAATAAAATTAATTCTAGTCCCCAATAACAACGCTAAAAATATGATGTGATAAAAATATGTAACTGATGAGTGGATTGAAAACCTACTAATTGGGTGTTTTTAACTTGAAATATTATGAGTTTTTGGGTCTTGTTCGTGTTATTCTTTTGTGTTTTGTGTTATTTTGCAGGAAGAGGAGCATGGATGGACTAAAGTGATGAAAAGGGAGGAAAATAAGAAAAAGTGGACAAGCTGTCAGAGTGGCATGAGGCACGCTGCATGGAAGCCTAGGATGACATGGGCCACGCCAGGCTAGGTGAAGACTCTACGACGCGGGGCACGCATGTCTTATGAATTTCTGGCAGATTTTGTTTTCAAGTCTCTAATGTTGACTCTTAATAGGACTTTCACTTGTTTTATGTAATAGGGTTTTGTTAGGTATATAAATATTATCTTATTGACTAAGTAAAAAGGAGACTTTTTTTTATTACAATTGATTGAACGCCACTTCTACTAGAAATTGGAGATTGCTTTGGAGAACACACAAGACGGAGATTGACGCTTGGAGACTGGAGATCCTAGACAGAGTTTTTCTTATTCTCTTTAATTCTTTATCTGTACTTGGGATGCTATTTAATTTTAATCTTCTTGTTTCTCTTATAATGATGAACTAATTTCTCAATTAGGAATAAAATGGAATCTTTTGCAAAGCAATAATTCAATTATTATTATTCTCACTTGTTGATCCTATTGAGTTGATTATTATATTTTGTGCTTAATTAAATAAATGTTTGACCAAAAATGTATCAGATATTTTTGGTTGTATTGAAAGAGGAAATCTTAGATTAATTTGGATATAATAACACATAAATTAGTTGATTCTTGTTAAGGATAACATAACAATGTATGAGACGAAAGTACATGTATGCCATGCGTAACTTTGTTAGGATTTTGTGTTTAATGAATCTATTTTAAGTGTCTGGCATGAAAATAACAAAATAACTAAAATAGGTATTTTTATTAACCATTGAATTTTTTTTTGATAAATTGATAGGCAATCCTAGTTAGCAACTCATTGGATTAATCAAGTGGGAATAAGATAAGACAATTATTGTAGAGCAATTGGGAAAATTTTATTCCTATATTTTAATCATCAGGTAATCAATAATTGTTAGTTAATTTAGTTTGAACTTTTATTTAATTACCAAGATTTTGATTTTATTGCAACAAATATTAAATCCTACAAAATAAAATAAAATAAAATAATTTAACAAACTAATATAATTAAATGAACAAAATTAAGGATAATAAAATATTTGAATTATGTTTCTATCAATACATTCTCTTAATAGTATATAAAAAATTAAATCAAATTAGGATAATTAATTAGTATTATTTTATTTTATTTTTAATTTTACTTGTAAGTTCACTACAAGAAAAAGGCTTACCTGCGACCGGTTATCAGTGACCGCCTTAGGTCGCTGCTAACCATCAGAGATCGAAGGCGGTCACCGATAGTGGTCGCATATAATCTGGCTGCTGGTGTGGACATCAGCGACCATTTTTAGTGACCAAAATATCTGCGACTACAAATAGCGACCGAGTCCGTCGCTAAGCTAAGTCACTGTGGTTCAAGTTTTGAGGCTGACGTGGACCACGTGTCAGCGACCAACATGCAGTAGCGACCGGGGCGGTCGCAGATACCCTGAGACCATCAGCGGTCGCTGATGCTTACTTAAAAAAATTACCTGTTTTTTGAATTTCTCAAAAAAAAAACTATACCTGTTTTGTACCTGCTTTATATCCCAACACACAACAATATATATAAACATCAATCTATGCTTTATATCCCAACACATGCATAACAATATATATAACTATCCATCCATATGCAAACATATAAACCAACATAGTATAAACTATATAAACATTAATAAACCAATATGAAGTGAAGAAATATATACAAATGCCATCTTTAAGTAATATACAGTCGTCCAAAGAATGAATAGAAAAATATAATACTTAAATATCTAGATAAAAAATTTAACAAGCCTAGATCGTCATGCATCATCGTCCAAATTAGTACTACCCTATAATTAACAAAAGAGTAAAATAAGTTACATATGTAATATCAATGTTGATCCTGGTATTACTTATGCAAAGCAAAGTGAGTGAAAGATAAATAATAAGAATTATTTAAACATAAGTAATTAGACACAACAATATATATGTATATATATATAAGTGACTAATTTGATTGTAATAAGTACTAAGATTACCTCTTTGCCATCCTGATGTTGTGTTGTTGCTGCCACTGCATCTGCTAAGTCATTAGCACTCAGAACCGCCAGATGCCCACGCAGTATACGAAGAAAATCACGATCTCGACAGATCGCTCTCACACAGTCAGCAGGAGTATGATAGGCTGGATGACCCGATGACTGTGTAGGTTGGGTAGCAGAGTTGCATGTGCCACTGATGCTTGGGCGTCGTCGTTGTCCTTGGCTTTTAACATAGTTCTTCTTCACAACTGACGCCCTGTTGGTGTAAAATCTAATTATGCACAGCACACAAGTATATATGGTCAACAAGTAATAAAGTGTAAGTAGAGTATCGTTCCCACGAGGAATTATTAATACAAATTTCCAAATACTAACTCTTAACCAAACTAATTTTATTTAAACAATCAATTTAAGGTTGTGAATTAAATTATTTAATTAAAACTAATTCTAATTACCACTAGTTAAAAATAAGATTATGAATATTTAAGATCACAACTTAACTTATTGCTTCACTTAAATTAATACACTTCTTATCAATTTTGCTCATTTTTCTAAATTGTTAATCAAAAATACATAAATAAATATGACCGTCTCTTAATGCATCATACTCAAATTAACTTAAATCCAAAGATGATCGAATTAAAAAGAACACCCTAATTAACTAATTCACTATATCTCTATGTGAATTACAATTAAAGAGGATTTTAAGCATAAGTTCTCTATCAGATTACATGCGATGTATAAGTATATCTCTATTCTAGACATAAATTATGAATTCTAACGCCATGCAGAAAACACAATCACATTCTATTATGATCAGATCTAAATCTATAATCCATCTCTCGAGTTCATATAGATTATCACGGTAATTGTTAGCTACACAATTAAGCAATTCATCACAAACCATAATAGATAATCCAAGAATAATCACAATAATTAATAGAGAAGCATATAATTAAAATAAACTACACAAAAAGCTGCATTGTAATCTTAAACAAAAGATTTAGTTCATGGTTATTGAATTAAAACCAAAAATCCACAGTTGAATAAATATTAAAAGACAAATATAAGAGTAGAGAAAAGAATAAAATCTATTGTCAGCAAATCTCCATCTTCCTCAAGCTCCTACTCTTGATCTTCAATGGTCTTCAAGTTGCTTCAATCTCCAAATCTAATAAGAACTAGGGTTTTGTCCTAATCTACTCTACTCTAATATAATGGAATCATCCCCCTTTAATCCTTGTGATTCTCCTCTTTTTATATGCATCTTCATGTGTTTTTTAGAGTCCTTAAAGTCCTTGAAATAAATAGCTCAAACCAATCCTCCTTGAACTCAAATTATGAAAACTCCTTTTTCTTCCGACATGCCCGCCCCGACGGGCTTTTTACACTAGGAAACCCCCGTCCCGATGGGCGTACTTTTTTAGAAATTACGAAAATGCCACTAAGCTCCCTTTTTCATGTTTTGACATTCTGAAGTTGTTTCCTACAACACAAACACAGACACAAAAACAAGTAAAATGACACTAAAAATACTTAAAGTTAACAAAGAATTAAGTCCTAAAGATGTCCAATTTGTATAAAACCCACTAATCACGCCATCTCCCATAATTCTTGATCAATCGACGAACATGGGCTGCCTTCAGGATATCGCTCGTTCAGCTATCTTTTATAAGTGTCATGCCAACAGGTTAATAATTAAATAGTTAAAAATAAATATAAAAATCTAAAGAATGATGTACAACTTTATAAACAACATCAAAGTTATAAAAACTTATTACCGCTATTTGGATAGCCTCAAGAAGACCATCACGAGTGGCCATGTACACATTCAACCAATGTATAGGCTGACCTTGAGACTGAGCCTCCTATAGAAAAGATTCTCTCATATTATTATGTAAACATGTGATATTCTATAAACCATGACTGTAAACATAAAACAAAAATTAAACCAATTCACAAGTTTGCTATTCATACGTACCCTGATAGTAATATAATGCAATTGTGATATACTGCCGCCTCTATAGGTGCCTTTCACCTTCTTATATACTTGAGGCTTTGTTAGTGGCATCAGTCTTCCACCTCTTGGCCCAACTTTCAACTCTCTACTGGGCACACATCTCAACCCATATGGGCTGCGCGCACCACTATGGGCTATGCTTGTGCATGTACTCCTCTCCCTGCCCTGGATGGTCGATCGATACATTAGGCAAGGCTTTTTGTCGTTCCTTGTTCAAGTTATCATTGGTGTGGATAGCGCACTTCTACCAGAATAGTGTTTGTATTACTGATGCCTGTTCGTTATCCCATCTATACATTTTCTTTATATAAAACAATAATAATAATAATAATAATAATAATATTAAAATGGTGATATCGACGTATAATCCAACACTAATAAACAATATTAGTTTATTAATTATATTATCAATTTACATTAAACAAAATATCTTAAATTCAACCCAAACTACATCCTTGTGGGCGATAGATGTGCTCGCCCACGTAATCACTGACATAGGCCAGTTTTGTAAGCATAACTGTGAAATACAGTTCACAATTTTGCTATCTTGAAAATCACTACAATATACAAAAATTTACATTAAAGCAATTTACATTAGTATATATCTACATCATTGGACATATAAAATGTTTATATATAAATTAAATGATGTTTAACGTACGTGTTGTCCGGTGGAGGACGAATGTGTATGAGAATTCAGTCATCCGGTCAAATTTTTAGACCAATAAGGCAGTTCCCAAAAATGTATCTCCGAACCCAATTATGAGATTTGCCAAACTTATTGATTATGTTAGAGGCAACAATCTTACTGAATGGGATGACCGACAATCTCATCACACGGTCACGTATCTCTGTCCCTGATAATCACGGTGCAGACATATCATTGTCTACTTTCCTTTTCCTGAAGTATTCTCTGTTTCTTTGAAATGGGTGATCTACCGGTAAGAAACGACGATGATAGTTAAACTAGCAAGACTTTCGACCTTTTGATATATTGGAATACTTTGTATGCTCCATATAATACAAACAAGCCAACTTCTCGTGTGTACTCCATCCAACTAACATACCATAAGTAGAGAAGTCACTTATAGTCCACATAACCACTGCCCTAAGGTTGGAATTTTTTTTCGTGGAAACATCCCAAGTCTGTACTCCATCCTCCCACAATACCTTTAACTCCTCTATCAGAGGTCTCAAGTAAACATCTAGGTTCTTTCCAAAACTCTTGGATCCAGCAAGAATCATAAGTGAAAGAAACAAATATGGTTGTTTCATACACATCCAAGGAGGCAAGTTGTACAGAGTAATAATCACATATCAGCAGGAGTACGAAACGGCTGAGTGGTCGAAAGGGTTGAAAGCATCAGTGGACAATCTAAGCCTTACATTTTTAGGTTCCAATGCAAAATTAGGATGTGCTAAGTTGAAATATTTCCAAGCTTGCCCATCTGAGGGATGGTTTAGTTATCCATCTTTAGCTGGAGATTTCGCATGCCAAGTCATATATTCATCTGTTCTTGAAGACATGTACAATCTTTTAAGCCATTGTGTAATTTAAAAATACCTTAATATCTTAAAAGGTATATTTGTTTTTTTGTTGTCAAACCCTCTTTATTATGCTTGAACCGATCATGACTGCAAAACGTGCACCTTAACTTCTGTTCATTTTTCTTATAAAATAACATGTAATCGTTCGAACGTGCATCTATCTTTTGGTATCTAAGATCCAACTCCTTCACCATTTTCTTACAATAGTAGTAGTTATCTGATAATTTTTCACCGTTAGACAACTGTTAGAGTTTATACCCCAATTATTTGATATAATTGCTTAACATTTTAATATTATATTTGATTGAATAAATGAATGATTTTATTATGGTTTTATTTACTGCGTTATATAAATGTTAACATAATGAAATTACTTAGAATAGTGATACAAATTATATAGTTTTAAGTATGTGACTTGAACATGAGATTATATAATTACAATTACTATCATTGCTCTTAAATGTCCCTAGTCGAGTATCATTGTTAATGGGACAAAAATGATACATTGAGACTAGTATGTGGATTGACTGATGACCAAATCTTATTTGTCATAAATATATGAGATATAGAGTCAATGCATAGGTACATGTTAGAGAACGATGTACTAGACAGACCCACTATGAGAATTCTACGTGAAGCATTATGCAAAATGTCATTAGCAATTCTCATAGTGACAATGATGTAATGATACTCTGACCTGAAATCACTATATTACTACACGGGAATTTATGTACTTGATATCATCAAAGGTCACCTTTAATAGGGTGGACTATAAAGGTGATTATTGGGTACATCATGAATCGTGTGAGAAATATGAGTGATCTAGATGGAATTTAACCCTCCTATATATTAGGGGTGATATCCATAGGACTGTTGATTGAGTAGGACTATGAAATGCATGGCCATGCTCAAATATTAGTTTGTTTCATATAGTCTACTCCTTAATCAAGAAAACTCAGATTAAATTATGAAGAGTATGACACAATCCACAACTTGAGTTTAATCTAGGATGTCAAGGTTAAAAGGATTAAATTATATTGAAATATTGGTCATGAAAAGGTTGCATCGAATCACCGATCTTATTATTACTTGGGTAGCAATGATGCATTACTAGATTCCACTCATTGTTTATAATTTTATAATATGATTTTAAAATTATTGTGTTAGGAATAAGCATGTGAATGATATTCCTATGTATGTATGATTTGATTATGATATAAATGAATGAATATGCAAGTATACTTGCATTAAGAAAAGATGTAAAGTCCTTTGATAGATAATAGGAACATATGTACAAGGCTTAGAATGAATTGATAAAATATGTTAGGTTGATCCTACATAAGCAAAATAGCTTTCTAAAGTCCTTAAAAAGAAATGATGTACAAGGACTATAAATATAGAAAGATAAGGCTTATTAGGTTGATCTTATAATGTAATAGATAAGCTTATTTGATCGTCGAACACTACACCAGAAATCGTAGTCTGCTAGGAGAGTCAAGGAAAACTCGAGAGCTATCAAGGCAGAATTGTAGTCTGCAAGATAGTAGATCTCGGAGTTCGTAGACTGCTAGGAGATACTAGAAAGGATCGTAGTGTGTCGAGAAGAACATCCTCGAAGCCATAGTCTGCTGAGGATTTCAGGTTCAGAATAATAGAGACAGCCTGTCTACGAGATGACCGAGCATCAGCCAAAGCCAATTCAAGAATCATAGACTACACTCGGAGTCATAGAGTCTACTGATCAATTCAGAGGCAGAAATCATAGTTGAGCAAGATCAGATGAAGACAACGAGCATAAAGAAAGAAATCGTAGAGTGTGACGCCACCAAAATAGGTATACAACACCCATTCTGAGTCGCCAAATACATGGTACAAAAAGCAAACTACAACTTCAATAATACAATTGTCGTACAAAATACGACAACACATACTTTGAGTTTAAATACAAATATTATCTTCTAGACAATATCAACACTCAAATAAGTCCTCATTATAATTATTCATACACTATTTTACAGAAAATAGTGAGGACTGCTAAAATATCTTTCTAGAACCATCACTCCATACCCTGACTCGATCCTGCTATGTTCTCACCTCCTGAGAAGAAAAATGGAACAAAAAGGAAAAGGGTGGGCTCAACTAGCCCAGTAAAGAATGTTATGACTAAGATAATATACAACAAATTATCATTAGTCTTCAGCAGGAAAAAATCTGATAGAATATAATAGACAACAAGTTTTAGATCAACAACTGTAGCGGAAACAGCAATCCATTAGAAGAGTCACGTAGAGAATGAATTCTACTATCTTCTAAGATTTAAAAGTTCATCATCAATATTTTATCCTTGTAACAACAATCAAAATATATCTTTAATCAAATATTCATCTTTGCACTACAGGCCAAAAATATTTATTTGTATCACCAGTTGGTCATGTTCATCTCAACACCTGTTCATCTTTGCACTACGAGCCAAAGATATTCATCAGTTAATAATTTATCTTTGCACTACAGGCCAAAGATATTCAGTAATATCATCATCTAGGACTGATGATGATGAAAAACATTTTAGAGAACGAATCCAGTGAGACAGAATGACAAATATTGGGGATTCATGTTACAGTTTATCAAAGATCACTAATACTTCATAATAACCAATTTTGAAGCAGAATTCAAAAATAACGATCAAAACATGGATACAATCAAAGATAGTAGCCAAAATAGACATCTTGGACAAAAAGGAAATTTTTTATTTTTCGGTGAATAGTGTCGTATACGTGAATAGTAACCCTGACACAAAAAGTTCCAAATTTGATTAAGAAGTTCACCAATATTTTGGCATAATGATATTGAAGAAAATAATATCATTTAAGAAGAAAATAACATCCCTTACCTCAAAATAACGGTACTTCTGATCGAAATATCGGATAGAAAGTCAAAGAAAACTTGTACCAAACAGCAACTCTTAAAGTATCTAAATACTCACAAAAATACGCTCGATAATCTAGAGAGAAAGAAAACTTGTTTCTGGTGTGATTTTCAATTCCGACCTAAGCGTCTATTTATAGGAAAATGCTAGAACGCCATAGGAGACTAAATAATAAAATATTATTATTATTATTATTATTATTATTATTATTATTATTATTATTATTATTATTATTATTATTCAACATTCCTACGCATGCTTTATCGAATTTTTGGGCAGCCATCTTGGAAGAAATTCAGCAGCCCACATGTGTTAAAATAAAAGTGGGTCATATCCATAATTTAATAAAAATCATTTTATTTTCCGAAACTTCAGTAATTCATAGAAAATAGCCCGTTTATTAGAAAAATATGAATTTTATGTCCATTCCACACGAAATTGAATTCTCTACAACTTTCTAGCTTTGAGTTTTTTCAAATTCTAACTAGAAAATATCCGAAATCAATAAACGGGTGATTTTTAATACTACCATTCCGACAAAATACTGATAAAACACCTCAGCATTAATTCCTTCATTTATAACCACATAAATAAATCCATCATTTATATCCACATCAAATAAATATTTTCTTACCATATAAATCAATAATTAATTATTCACAAATAATATTACAGAATCACAATTATGACAACCAGGTCATTCGCAGGAAAGAGGGGGCTTTCTAATAAGGATTTCTCCTTACTGGCGCGCAATTAGGTGACCAAACCTCTCCTTAGACAGAACTTTCTAGACATTACCAATAATGTTATCTAATAATATTATTCAAATAATATGAATTATTGATATGATAATGGGAAATACCGTGCAGTGATAATTATTGAAACAACAATAATATTAAATATTAACACATCAATTATTGAATAAATAAAATAAAATATTGAACAGTAACTACTGTAACAATTATTGAATAGTGCCTTCTTACGTACGAATCAATAATTCAATAATACTGTGCAATATCGTGTGCTACTGTGAAACCACGCGTATTACTATATTTTAACCGCCAGGTATTCCAACAGTATTAACGGTAACAACTATGCCGATGTTTATAAAAAACTCATACTTTGTCATTTTCTTCATCCAATAGTTATTCTGTTATGAGCCCCATGAATGGCTGTGCCTTCGTACGAATATTCCCCGACAAAAAGAATATTCCACGACCAAAATAATATTCCCCGATAAAAATGAATATTTTATAACCACTTGTTTATCTTGTAAAATTTGCACATTTCACCCATAACCAAAGCATTATATCAAATTAACACCTTATTAATTTAGAATAATGAATAAAAAAAATTCAATTTTATTTCTAATAAGTTGGGGTCTTACAACCTCCACTCCTTATAAAATTTCGTCCTCGAAATTGACGTATGTACCTGGTGTTTCGAACAGGTGAGGGTACCTCGCTTTCATTTCTGATTCTAACTCTCAGGTCATTTCTTCAATAGCATGGTTCCTCCATAAAACCTTAACTTGTGGTATAACCTTGGTGCGTAGGATTTGCTCTTTTCTATCCAAGATCTTAACAGGTACCTCCTCGTACGTTAAATCTTCGGCTATCTCGTCTGGTTTTAACTCAATAATGTGGTTCAGGTCTTTCACATATTTACGAAGCATAGATATGTGAAAAATATTATGAACACGAGACATGTTTGGAGGTAATGTGAGTCTATAGGCCACATTTCTTATTCGGTCAAGAATCTCAAATGGACCAAAAAATCTTGGATTGAGCTTTTCTCTCTTTCCAAATCTTGTAACTCCCTTCCATGGATCAACACGTAACAATACATGATCCCCAATATTAAATTCCACGTCCTTTCGATGAAGATCAACATAACTCTTTTGTCGATCCTGTGAGGTTTGAATACGTTGTCGAATTATTTGGATCTTTTCTTTAGTCATGTGTACTAAGTCTGGTCCCAACAACGTTGCTTCTCCCACCTCGTCCCAGCATACTGGAGAACGACACTTTCGTCCATACAACGCCTCGAATGGAGCCATGCCTATACTTGCTTGATAACTGTTATTGTAGGAGAATTCCACCAGTGACAAGTACTTATCCCAACTTCTTTTGAAATCTAGGACACAGAGTCTTAATAGATCTTCAAGGGTTTGAATAGTCCTTTCCGATTGCCCGTCCGTTTGAGGATGGTATGCTGAACTGAATCATAAATCTGTGCCCATTGCTTTCTGCAGGCTAACCAAAAATCTTGAAGTGAATCTTGGGTCACGATCCGAAACTATGGATACTGGCATGCCATGCAATCTCACAATCTCATTTACGTACATACGAGCAAGATGTTCAAGGGAATACGTTTCTCGTATCGATAAAAAATGAGCAGACTTGGTTAATCTATCAAAAATAACTCAAATCGCATCTATGCCTTGAGAAACTTTGGGATGACCTGTAACGAAATCCATGGTAATGTGTTCTCACTTTCATTCCGAAATCTCAAGTGGTTGCAATGGACCTTTTGGCACTTGATGCTCCGCCTTTACTCGCTGACAAGTTAAACACCTCGAGATAAACTCTGTGATCTCTCTCTTTATATTGTTTCACCAAAATGTATGTCGAATATCATGATACATTTTGGTACTCCCAGAATGGATTACAAACGGTGTGTTGTGTGCCTCCATCATGATTCTATGCTTCAAGTCAGAATTGTTAGGAATGAAAAGTCTAGAGTTGACTCGAAGTATTCCTTCTTCATCATTCTTGCTTCCGGAATAGCACCTTCTTGCACTTTCTTCTTCATATGTATCAGCCCCAGGTCCGTAGCTTGAGCAACTTTAACTTTATCGATTAAAGTCGGTTCTACTCGTATATTCGCCATCATCATATGGGTCCCTGGAGTCTTTAACTCTATCTCCATCCTTTGTAAGTCATACAAAATGGGCCTTTGTGTTGACCATATTGCACTCGTACTCGCATATGATCTTCTACTCAATGTGTCAGCTACTACGTTCGCTTTTTTAGGATGATATTGAATAGTGTGATCATAATCTTTCAACAGCTTAAGCCAACGTCGTTGCCGCATGTTGAGTTCTTTTTGGGTAAAGAAATATTTGAGGCTTTTATGGTCCGTATAAATCTTCACTTTCTCCCCATACAAGTAGTGTCTCCATATCTTTAACGTGAATACGACTGCTGCCAACTCTAGATCATGAGTATGATAATTCCTCTCATATTCTTTGAGTTGTCGCGAGGCATAGGATATGACTTTCCCATGTTGCATAAGAACACATCCTAACCCTTTTCCTGAAGCATTGTTGTAGATGACAAATCCATCCGAACCAGATGGTATTGCCAGAACAGGTGCCGAAATGAGTCTCCTCTTGAGCTCTTGGAAACTCTTCTCGCATTCCTCGCTCCATACGAATTTTGTATCTTTCCGAGTCAGCTGAGTTAATGGAGTAGCAATTTGAGAAAATCCTTCCACGAATCTCCGATAATAACCAGCTAAGCCCAGAAAGTTGCGTACTTCAGTCACCGACTTCGGTTTCTCCCAACTTTATATTGTTTCAATCTTCGTCGGGTCAACAGATACTCCATGTTTTGACACCACGTGCCCAAGGAATGCTACTTCCTCAATCCCGAACTCGCATTTCTTCAGCTTAGCATATAGCTTGTTTTCACGAAGTCTTTCAAGTATTAGCTTCAAATGGTGCTCATGATCTTCACGGCTTTTGGAATAGATGAGGATGTCATCAATAAAGACAACAACGAACTGATCCAAATATTCCTTGAATACTCGGTTCATCATATCTATGAAAGCAGCAGGAGCATTAGTCAATCCAAAAGACATGACTAAGAATTCATAATGCTCGTACCGAGTTCTGAAGGCAGTCTTCGGAATATCCTCAGTTTTAATCTTCAGCTGATGATATCCAGAACGAAGATCAATCTTTGAAAAGATTTGTGCTCCTTGCAACTGGTCAAACAGGTCATCAATACGAGGTAGGGGATACCTATTCTTGATGGTGACATGGTTCAATTCCCGGTAGTCAATACAAAGTCGCATACTCCCGTCTTTCTTCTTTACAAATAGAACAGGAGCACCCCAAGGAGATGTACTAGGACGAATGAAACCGATGTCTAACAATTCCTGTAGTTGGACTTTTAACTCCTGAAGTTCAATAGGAGCCATTTGATATGTGGTTTTAAAAATGGGTTTTGTACCCGGTTCAAGGTCAATAAAGAATTCATAATCATATTCTGGGGGTAGACCAGGAAGTTCTTCAGGAAATACATCAGTAAATTCTCTAACAACAGAAATATTATCCAAATCTGACTTCTCTTTATTCAAATCCATAACATGGGCTAAAAAAGCTTGGCATCCATTTTTTAATAAACGAATAGCTTTGTGGCTTGATATGACAATGACTGATTATAGTGGTTTAGTTGTTTGAATTCGTATGACAGGTTGGTTAGGAATATGAAAACTAACAACCTTACAAAAATAATCAATTTTGGCATGATGAGTGGTTAACCAATCAATTCCTAAAATCACATCAAAAGTAGGTATCTTTAAAGAGATAAGATCAACAGGTAATGTGATTGTGCCAACTTAGATTAAGCAAGATTTATAAACTGTAGATGTAACAAAGGTTTCACCCAACGGAGTTTCAACAGATAAGTTAAAGTCCAATTTCTCTGGAGTCAAGTTTAAACGTTGAGCACAAGCAAAAGAGATAAAAGAATGGGTAGAACTGGTATCTAGTAAGGTATAAACTTTGCAAGAATTCAAGATTAGCTTACCCGTGATCACCTCGTTCGGGTTCCTCATGTTTTGGCCAGTCACAATAAACGCTCTTCCAGGAACCGCTGATTTCAACTTATCTGGGATAGCCCTTGGAGTCACCATCCCCACTGAACTTGGTTTTGTTACAAAATAATCCCGAGCTATGTGACCTTCCCTTCCAAAATTATAACATACCTTGGATTGTTATGGGCAGTTTAGGCTGATATGTCCCTCTTTCCCGCATTTGTAACATCTAACTGGCGATCGATCTCCTCCCCTAGAATTTATTGTTGGTGCTGGTGCTGGTGCTGCTGCTGATGTCTTTCCGTCATTGTTGAATCTCCTCTTTCTGAAATTTCCACTTGACTCACCTCTCCTATTATCATGGCCACGATTACCACCCGAGTGGTTACCGCCTTTGTCCGTATTTTTCCCTCCTCGCTGGTTATCATCGTTCTGATGACAGTTGTCACCGGTATGACCCTGGTTGTGGTCCCTCGGTTGAGTATACTCACTATCTCGCTCTAATAATTGAGCTCTATTAACAACATCCAAATACAGAGAAAATTTATGAGAGATAAGGTATTGACGAATCACGGGTTTTAGACCTCTCAGAAACATCTGCGTTATACGTTCCTCATTCTCTACCAAATGAGGTGCAAACCTGGATAACTCCGCGAACTTCGCCTTGTACTGAGACACCGTCATGTTGTTCTGTTCTAGTCTAATAAACTATACCTCCTTCATATGACGAATACTTTCAGGAAAGTACTTGTCATTGAACAGTTTCTAAAATCTTTCCCAAGACATGTTGTGTGCGGCTGGCTGGGTACGCTTCACAGATTCCCACCAATAATCTACCTCTCCACGGAACATAAAGGTGGTGAATGGAACCTTCTGTTCTTCTGTGCATCCCAAGACATCGAATATCTTGGTAATTTACTTGACCCATGTTTCTACCTTAATCGGATCGGGCTTTCCCCAAAAATCTGGTGGTCCCAACTCCTTGAACTGCTTGGCTGTGACAGACCGCGCGTTGCCATCATTTCCACTCATATTTTGTACACGAGTCTCCTTTGCATGAACTGCAAAAAGTTCCTAAACATTCCATCATTCATTGTTTGCTCGGTAGTGTTGTTTACAGGAGGAATATTGCCTTCCTGTTGGACGTTCTCCTGGTTTGTGACTAAAGGTTGTTCCACAGTCTCATACACTCCATTGTTAATGTTCTCAGCAGCCATTCTTAAATACTGCCATAAAAAGGGTTAATTAAACAAATTAACATATCACATAATATCCCTATATTATGACAGACCAACAAATAAGCTTAGATAGGACACACTAGCGAAGGATTTACTCATCTCTCCCCTCCTAGTTCTATTCCCCGATCTCCTCCAGAAACCATATCCCTAAGCTCTGATACCAACTGTGAATCCCCCAAAATAGGTACACAACACCCATTCTGAGTCGCCAAATACATGGTAGAGAAAGCAAACTACAACTTCAATAATATAATTGTCGTGCAAAATACGACAATACATACTGTGAGTTTAAATACAAATATTGTCTTCTAGACAATATCAACACTCAAATAAGTCCCCATTAAAATTATTCATACACTATTTTACAGAAAATAGTGAGGACTGCTAAAATATCTTTCTAGAACCATCACTCCATATCCCGACTCGATCCTGCTATGTTCCACATCCTGAGAAGAAAAATGGAATAAAAAGGAAAAGGGTGAGCTCAACTAGCCAAGTAAAGAATGTTATGACTAAGATAATATACAACAAATTATCATTAGTCTTCAACAGGGAAAAATCTGATAGAATATAATAGACAACAAGTTTTAGATCAACAACTGCAGCGGAAACAGTAATCCATTAGAAGAGTCACGTAGAGAATGAATTCTACTATCTTCTAATATTTAAAAGTTCATCATCAATATTTTATCCCTGTAACAACAATCAAAATATATTTTTAATCAAATATTCATCTTTGCACTACAGGCCAAAAATATTCATTTGTATCACCAGTTGGTCATGTTCATCTCAACACCTGTTCATCTTTGCACTACGAGCCAAAGATATTCATCATTTAATCATTTATCTTTGCACTACAGGCCAAAGATATTCAGTAATATCATCATTTAGGACTGAGGATGATGAAAAACATTTTAGAGAACGAATCCAGTGAGACAGAAGGACAAATATTGGGGATTCATGTTACAGTTTATCAAAGATCACTAATACTTCATAATTACCAATTTTGAAGCAGAATTCAAAAATAACGATCAAAACATGGATACAATCAAAGATAGTAGCCAAAATATACATCTTGGACAAAAAGGAAAAAAAAAATCGGTGAATAGTGTCGTATTCGTGAATAGTGTCGTATAAGTGAATAGTAACTCCGACACAAAAGTTCCAAATTTGATTAAAAAGTTTACCAATATTTCGGCATAATGATATTGAAGAAAATAATATCATTTAAGAAGAAAATAACATCTCTTGCCTCAAAATAATGGTACTTCTAATCGGAATATCGGATAGAAAGCCGAAGGAAACTTGTACCAAACAGCAACTCTCAAAGTATCTAAATACTCACAAAAATACGCTCGATAATCTAGAGATAAAGAAAACTTGTTTCTGGTGTGATTTTTAATTCTGACCTAAGCGTCTATTTATAGGAAAATGCTAAAACGACATAGGAGACTAAATAATAAAATAATATTATTATTATTCAACATTCCTACGCATGCTTTGTTGAATTTTTGGGCAACCATCTTGGAATAAATTCAGCAGCCCACATGTGTTAAAACAAAAGTGGGTCACACCCATAATTTAATAAAAATTATTTTATTTTCCGAAACTTCAGTAATTCATAGAAAATAGCTCGTTTATCAGAAAAATACGAATTCTATGTCCATTCCACACGAAATCGAATTCTCTACAACTTTGTAGCTTTGAGTTTTTTTAAATTTCAACTAGAAAATATCCGAAATCAATAAACGGGTGATTTTTAATACCTCCATTCCGACAAAATACTGATAAAACACCTCAGCATTAATTCCTTCATTTATAACCACATAAATAAATCCATTATTTATATCTACATCAAATAAATATTTTTTTATCATATAAATCAATAATTAATTATTCACAAATAATATTACATAATCACAATTATGACAACCAGGCCGTTCCCAGAAAAGAAGGGGCTTTCCAATAAGGATTTCTCCTTACTGGCGCGCAATTAGGTGACCAAAACTCTCCTTAGACAGAACTTTCTAGACATTGCCAATAATGTTATCTAATAATATTATTCAAATAATATGAATTATTGATCTGATAATGGGAAATATTGTGCAGTGACAATTATTGAAACAACAATAATATTAAATATCAACGCAGCAATTATTGAATCAATAAAATAAAATATTGAACAGTAACTACTGTAACAATTATTGAGTAGTGCCTTCTTACGTACGAATCAATAATTTAATAATACTGTGCAATACCGTGTGCTACTGTGCAATCACGTGTATTATTATATTTTAACCACCAGGTATTCCAACAGGGTTAACGGTAACAACTATGCCGATATTTATAAAAACTCATACTTTGTCATTTTCTTCATCTGACAGTTATTCTGTTATGAGCCCCACGAATGGTTGCGCCGTCGTACGAATATTCCCTGACAAAAAGAATATTCCCCGATAAAAATGAATATTTTATAACCACTTGCTTATCTTGTAAAATTTGCACATTTCACCCATAACCAAAGCATTATATCAAATTAACACCTTATTAATTTAGAATAATGAATAAAGAAAATTCCTTTTTATTTATAATAAGTTGGGGTCTTACATAGAGTGTCAAGATCTGCTCTCAGAGTCGTAGTGTCTGCACTACCCAAGGCAGAATCGTAGAGTGTAGAACTAAGGTTTTAACATATGTGCTCACAAAGCCAAGGCAGAATCGTAGAGCAAACACGATTCTCAATAAATAAGTACTCCCAGAATATCCAATGTAATGAAGCTTCTGGTCTGAGCTACAAAGATACATTCCACCTAAGAAAAACCAGAGAAAACTCAACGAATGTCATGCAAGCTAACAGAAGATCTAAGCACCAACCCAATCAACTTACAGATTGAGTTGTGAAGCCATTCATGATGAAGTCTTCCACAAGTTGATCAGAAGAAGACTTCAGTAACTGACTAAGGAAAGTAAGCAAGTGTAGTAGCTTTCATGAGAGCAGAAGACAACAATCTTGGGATTAACTAGGATCGTAGTGTTTGCTAAACAAAGCAGGAACTGATGAAGTGTACACAGAGATACTGGTCTATGACGCCCCCAAAATAGGTATACATCACCCATCTTGAGTCGCCAAATACATGGTACAAAATTCAAATACAACTTAATAATACAACTGTCGTGTAAAATATGACAAAACATAAACCGAGAGTTTAATACGAATATTGTCTTCTAGACAGTATTCAAACTCAAATAAAGTTCTCAATACTTTTATTATCACACTATTTCATAGAATAGTGAGGACTACTAATGCAAACATCTGGACCGTCACTCCGTTCCTCGACTAGTCCCGGCTACGTTCTCATTTCCTGAAGAGAACAATGAAAGTAAAAGGGTGAGCTCAACTAGCTCAGTAAAAAATATTATGACTAAGATAATGCAGAATAATTTATCGTTAGTCTTCAACAGTGTTAAACTGATAAAATATAACAAACATCAAGTTTAACTGCAGCAGAATAAGCAATCCATTAGAAGAGTCAAATAGAGCATAAAATCTACTATCTTCTATGATTTTAAAGGTTTTTCATCACTTTTATCGCTGAGACTCGGCTTAATAAATAATCCACATCATCCCTGCACTACGGCCAAAGATATTCATTAGTATCACGACCACAAATTATCCATGCACTACGGGCCAAGGATATTTGTGTTTTCATCAATGGTCATGATCATGCCAACAACTGTCCATCAATGCACTACGGGCCAATGAGGACTACATCATTTGTAACATTACGATCATGATTATACCGAATAATCCCTGGTCATAATCATACCAAGTCCATTTATGCACTACAGGCCATAGATGACTTTCAACATAATATAAACATGAGGATGATGACAATGATATAAGAATTCAATAAAACAAGTTCAAGGATAAATTTTTAAAGATTTATAATTTAATTTATCTAGAAATCAATAACGTCCAAATTATCAACATAATACTGCTTTGTGGAGTAAAATTCAAGAATAATATTGTACCAAAAATAATTTGGACTGAAAACGAATTAATTTTTATCATGAATAGTACCCCGAGTGAATAGTACTCGAGTGAATAATACCCCGTGAATAGTACTTTGGGAATAGTAACCTCGTAAATAGTACTCCGGCATGAAAAAGTTAAACCTTATCAAGAATGCTTAGAATAATATTTTCATAAAAAGATACTGGATGAAGCGCAAATATCAAATATCAAAGATATTCTACTAATTCCATGGAGTTTAGAAGCCAAAACTTTAACAAAACGAGTATAGAATTCGAAATCTAAAACGAAATAATATTACTTACATACTACAGAGTATAGAAGAAAATATTATTTCAAGCGAATATTGAACAAAAATAACATCACTTACCTTGAAAAGAAGAGTATTCCAACAGGTATAGCAAGGATATTCTTGAAGAAAACTTTCACTATTTTTTACTCTCAAAGCTTTCTAAAACTCGAAAGAAATACGCTCAATATTATAGAAGAAGAATTCTCTGATTCTGGTGTGATTTTCAATTCTAACTAAGCATCCTATTTATAGGAGAATGAAAGGATACTATTTAGAAATGGACTGCACATTGGAAATAATCACGGACGAATTCTTCGGCCGAAACGTTTGATTTTCTGATTTTACTATGCAGTACTATGCAATAAAATATTCTAATAAAACAAAAACTTTAAATAAAATATAATATATTCTATTTATAATCTAATAAAACAAAACTTATGCATATAATCTATATATATAAGCCACCGTGACCTTCAGTTTCTTCCACCAAAAATCCTCCACACGTGGGCCTCACCATGTGTCATCATCACATGTGGGCCCCTCCTTTTATTAAATAATTTTCTACCGATTATTTTGAAAATTGGGTAAATGGGGGTCCATAAATACTTCATAAAAATTCTCTCAATATTTTTTAACAATATTTAACATCATTATTATAATTCGCAATATTTAACAATCAGGTCGTTCCCAGGAAAGAGGGGGTTTTCCAATAAGAATTTCTTCCTATTGGCGCGCAATTAGGTGACCAAACCTCTCCTTGACAGAACTTCTAGACATCGTCAATATTGCAAATAATAATATTAATAACTTTGTTATCTCAATTATTGATTTAATAATATATAAAATATCGACAATAATTGAATCAAATAACGTGAGATACTATGCAGCAATTACTGTAACAATAATTGAACAAAACTTAGTAACTTCTCACGTAAGCATGAATACTGTGTGCTACTATGCAACTATGCGTATTACTGTACTTTTAACACCGGGTGTTTCAACAGTTAACTGTAAAACTTTCGCCGTTATTTTTATAAAAAGATATTTTTGTCGTTTTCTTAATCCGACAATAATTCTGTTGTGGGGTCCACCAATGATTGTTCCGTCGTACGAATATTCCCTGTTAAAATGAATATTCCCCGACCAATCGAATATAATATAACAACTTGCGTACTTTGCAAAATTTATAAATATAACCCACAACTATAACATTATATCAAATTCACTCCATAATATTCAAAAATGATATTTATAGAAAATTCATCTTTATTCATAAAAGTTGGGGTCTTACATGGTCGGTTCATGAAGAACAAGGCTAAAGTAATTAATCATGGGTCAGTCCATTGATGATAAGTGAACGGGAGATCACAAGGAGAAAGCGAGCTGGGCATGCCACAAATCTAAGGTGTCTTGCTATTTAGAAGAGACCAAAACCAGGAGTCAAGCTATCAGTTCTTGAGATCAGTCAAGGCAAACAGAAGCATTGAAGCACTGCACAAATGAAGAAAGAAGTGTTCTGCATTGAAGATCTAATGAACATTCTTCAGGATCGTAGTGTTGTCTCAATTGGTAGATGAGAAACATTTATCATGACACTACGATCAGGTCCAAGAACATATGCATCAGAATCGTAGCTCTGTCATCTGAAGATTGAAGCTTTGGCAGCGGTTCAAGCTGAAGACTGATATTTAAACATTGCTAGTTGAGAGCAATGATGCAAAAGGACAATATCTGATGTTCTAATCGAGAAGTTAGAAAGAAGAAATAAAGAAGACTACCTGCCCGAGGCATCAAAGTGACATCTCTGACGGGGTAGGTGAAGCAGTAGACTGCAGTGTCAGAAAAATAAAAAAGGGGATGTCATGTCACATCTGCAGTCTGCACCAAATAACTCGAGATCTGCGAAGTAATTCGAATAACTTTCAACGACTATATCCCAACGGAAAGATTGGGAAGGAGTATAAATAAGTCAGAGCTTCAAGGATCAAGAGTTGCTGATGTTGCAGAATTGTTGAGTTGTTGGAATGCTATTGTTGACTCTACGAGTTCCACCAGAGCTAAACAGAATAAGTCTCAGTGACAGTGAGACTACAAAGGTGGAAGTGAAGCAGCCTTGAAGAAGGAATCGAACAGACTAAAGCTTCACTCAACAAAGATGAGATTGCCACTGAAGTTGGCAGCTAAGCTGAGAGCCGAGAAGGCCAAGAAGATAGCATTCAGAAAAGTGACAGAGTACAAAAAAGATCCAGAAAGCCACTCTACAAATCACCATGAACTAAAAGATGAAAAAGAACAGATGCAGAATTATATCTGCAAAGCATTCAAGAAGGGTTCAGGGATTGCTAAGTGCCAAACAAAGTCTACCAAAAGCTCAGAGACTTAGCAAATCTAGATGGTGATGGTGCACAACTGACATCTAATGAAGATGAGCAGAAAAGAGTGAAGATCAGATGTACCAGAGAAGATGTGGTTCAGACTCAAAGCAGAATGCAAAGAGGACCACACCAAGATGCTAAGTACAGAAGATGTTCAAGCTAAAAGAAATCTTAGCAGTAAGGCACCACCACCAACAACAACAATCAACAACAAGTAGCCAGGGCTGGAGGGGTCCTTGTCCGGAGGGACTAAATGAAGTTCCAAGCCTGTTGGGCTTGAAGAGTTCCTAGGGAACTAGAGGAGTCCCAAGACTACTGGCCTTGAAGGAATCTTAGTGATTCAGGATGCTGCCCTTCCTTAGTGAAAATCCTGCTAGTTGAAAACAGAAGAGTGGATTAGGAGCTCGAGTCTTTGAACCACTTAAATTCCCTTGTGTCATTTAATTACTGTCATTTACATTATGTACCTAACTGCTATAATTGATATGTACATATTAACTACTTACAACTGAACTAACTCTACGAACAATGTATGTATGTTCATGCTTATTTCAATGAAGGGGATATTTTACTTATTCTGCTGTACTTGAAAAGATTCTTATGATTGTCATATGCTAAGTCATTAGCAATATAAAATAAATGAGAAAAGTATTTGAAACTAAAAAGGATCTATTCAACCCCCCCTTTTAGATCTATATTGTGCCTACTGGGAACTAACATTTTACTAACATAATAATAACCTATAGGGTCACACACATAGAACGTAATTAAAAAGTGAATTAATTTAAATTGTAAGGATTTAAATATGTCAATATGATTGATAGTATTTAAATTGCAAATTTAAATTAATAGGATTATTTGTATATATGTATATATTAATTAAGTAAGGCTTAATTAAGATATAATATATATAAATTCAGATTTTACTTTTATAATTAGATTAGGTTTTGATTAATTCCATTTGACTACTATATATATATATATATATATATATATGATATATCAGCCATTTTAGGCATTAGATCATTAACCTAAAATCCTAGCCACTCTTAGAGAGAGACTAGAGAGAAAACAGAAAATCCTGATCCTTGGTGGCTAGTACCATGACTCTCTTTACTGCAGATCATGTGACGATTCGCGGGACATTCGTGTGGATACCGTAGAAGCGCAGTTCTGTTGGATTGCGTTGGATATTCGAAGCCGTTTCAGAATTTTCTATAATTGGTATAAAATCTAAACCATTGAATTAATATGTTTTCGCATGTATCTTGTTTTAAGATTTCAGAAATTGCTTTGAAAATTTTATATTCCGCTGCTTTTGTGTGCCGAAATCCCTACAACAACATACTCTTAACGGCCTTCAAGAGCGACTCAAAACACTCATGGCTCTTGTTGTGATTAGCCTTTATGTTAAGTAATGTCGCCACTTCAAACAATGTAGTGTGCTTGGTGCAACCATGCCACAACGGTTCGCTACCCTTGTCTAACAACTTAAAAAATGCTTTGGCATTATAATTCATA
The DNA here is from genome assembly GCA_020205505.1 of Panax japonicus. NCBI lineage: Eukaryota > Viridiplantae > Streptophyta > Magnoliopsida > Apiales > Araliaceae > Panax > Panax japonicus. Next base: position 48,052,344 of record CM035102.1, on the reverse strand, counting down.
GATTGCTCTCTGCCTTGTTCCCAATCAAAATCCGGCCCTGCAATATGATGAACCCTTTCATTCATACGATGGGTACTACTGCCCGGATTGTGTCCTTGTGCGATGCCACTATCTCTTCTCTGCCCATGTGCCCACCAATATTCCTTGTAATTTTTCATGAACCTAGAAACAAGTAAATGATAGTTTACCATGTCATTGTCTATATAATTTACATTCTTACACTTCAAACAAGGGCATCTTATGTTGTTCTGACCATTCACACATACCGAATGACTATACGCATAAACCAAAAACACTTGACAACCAGTTCTAAATTCTGCTGTAGCACCTATCTGGACACTTGACTTTCGTCGTCTCATCCAACTATGATCTGAATAGAGGTACATGATACCACGACACCTATTGTAAACAAGAATTATTGTATTTCGGTTGTTAGAGTTTTACAATTCAGCCCAATGCCATTTTTAATACTTATAGATACATATAGATGTATATGTACATATATAACATGAGTGTGTCATAAATGCTTATTCGAGAACGGAATGAGGATACATACCAAAACAAATGTACACAACATGAGATCAACTATCCAAAACAAATGTACATACCAAAACATATGCATTGGGACAAGTCTACATCATTTTTTTTTTGCATATACGTAGGTATAATATAAATATACATCTTTGTACAGTTACCTGACCAACGAAAAAAATTTCGCCAGTCTTCCCCTAAAATATGGACTATCCACATGCACGAGGGCATGCATATATGTTCATTTGTAGGTACCCAAGACACAACCCAAGAGAAATATACAAATTCTCATTATAATAAGACCAAAATAATAACGAATGGATGCAAAAGTATTAAAAAGTATTGTTATTCTTATTTTTTAGTAATTTAATTTAGTAATAAATTCAACTATAATAAATAGATATATTTATTAGTAATAATAGATATATTTATTAGTAATTTTAATAATAAATTCAACTATAGTTATTCTTATTTTTAGTAATATATTCTTATTTTTTATATAATACTTATATAATACTCTTATTTTTTTAGTAATAAATTCAACTATTGTTACTCTTATTCTATTGGCTCGTCAGTCTCTTCCTCATAACAATACTTTCTGTCTCGAATGAATTCCCCCTATTTTCTTGAATTATTTTTGTTCCGTGTGAATGTGATAACCAATAAATATGTGAGCCTTATTCCATAGATGTTGTATATCATTGTCTTAAAATTCTTTTGTTACCCTATACTAACCAGTAATTGCTTGAGCCTTGGTCTAAATTTTTTTGGGTGGTTGCTTGAGCTTCTGATATCTTTCGTTTGCTACTTTTATTTTTATTTCATGCAAAATATTTCGTTTGCTACTTTGTAGAAGGGTTTCATATTTTAGTCATATTTAGTGGAAATATCTAAATTTTTCTCCTTTTTCTGTGTTTGTTTTCAGCAGCCAATTTTATATTTATTTTTTTATTTGTAATTTTCTTCTATTTGCAACAATCTTTGGACATTCTTAAAGTTTAGTGAGCTTAGTTTGTTCTAAAGTCTAAATTAAGCAGCCCTTCTCATTTGTTTAATTTCCTGTACAATTTAACTAATCTAATTTTACTTTCTTAATTTCATTGATACTTCTTGGTACATATTTGGTACATTTCAAAATATATGAGTATATTAGTGCACAAGCTGTACAGAAACAACACATGCAAGCATATATCTCTCAACAACATATTGACAACTAAAGTAACAATACATAACAGTAGAGGATTAAAATACTTATAATATATAGTTAGATTAGAATACTCAAAATGCCTTCAATCAATTTCGTTCCTTTAAAAATACGAAAAAACAACTTAAAGAACATTTAGGCGGCCTAAATGAAACAGATAAATGGTATTCACCATAAATACAAATCCCTAAATCAAAAAAAATAAATAAAAAATAGCAAAACCAATATAGAATCAATGAGTTCTTACCTTAGCTCGGTGGGATACAGGCGTCGGCGGTGGGCGACGGTCGGTGGGGTGACGTGGGCGGCGTCCAGCCGGGCTATCTTCTTCCTTCTCTCTCTGTTCTCCCAGTACTCTTCTCTCTTCTCTCTTCTTTCTTCTCCCACTATTTTCTCTTCTTTTTCTTTCTTCTTCGGTTCGACTGAGTTGGGTCTGTTTGATTGTCTGGGATTAAAATACATTAGTGATCGCTAATAGCGACCGCACGTGGTCGCTGTTTTTTATTGACGTGACTGTATTTGTTGTCGCTGTTAATAATCGGTCGCATCTAACCAATTACCCGCCAACATTTGCGCCAAATTTTTGAAGAAATATTAAATCAGCGACTATATGCGGTAGCTGATATTAACTAGCGACTAGATTAACGTTCGGTTGCTAATAGCGGTCACTATACTCACATTAGAGACCGAAAATAGTGGTCGCTGTTGGGCCATTTTCTTGTAGTGTTTTATATCTGTAAAGTGTAATATATACTACATATAATTTCTCATTTTTAAGTAAATAAAAAATTCAATGTATAATTATATTTATTATAAAGCTAGTTATTATGTGGAGACTCGAATTCGAATTTGAATTTGAAACTCGCGAGTAGTTTGAATATAATTCAATCCGAGTCGGATCGAATTCGAGTAATAAATATTCGAGTTGAGTTGAATCTGAGTAAAAATTTTCAAATACAATTTGAATTTGAGTCGAGTTCGATTATGAATTTAATGTTTCGAGTCGATTTTGAGCAGCTCTATGTTCGCTTCGATTCGACTCGTTTACACTCATAAATAACATACATTTATTAAAACTACATTATTTTGGAGAATAATTTAAAAAATAAAATAATATTAAAAGATAGTGGTCCCACTTGTTTTCTTTTATTTATAAAAATACCACCCGTGGCTCCACTTATTTTTAAAAGAATTTTCAAAACAACGTAGTTTTAATAAAAATATACTATTTAAAAAATAAACTTTAGATCTATCATCTATTATGACTAAAATACAATTTGAATCCCAACTTTACTTTCTATTTAAGTTTGCACCCCAAACTTAAAAAGGTGTCTAAATACACCCCAAACTTCATTATACGTAACAAAATGCACAATTTCTTCACTTAGCCGGTCAAAAGTGACCGACTAAGGTTGTAACACAAGTTTGAGATTCAAATTATCTTTTAATCTTAAAAATTGGCAAAAATAATTAATTTTAAATAAAATAAATAATTTTAAAATAATTAATTTTAAATAAAATAATTAGTTTTAAAAATAAAAATAAAATAATTAATTTTAAAATAAAATAATTAAATAATAAAATTAAAATAAATATTTAGAATTAATGATTAATAATTAATCATTAACTTGTAAAATGATTATTTTATTTTTTATTTTAAAATTAATTATTAATCATTCCGGTTAAAAAAATCAATAAATTGTCTAAAAATTATTTTTGCCACATAAAAACAATTCGGTTTTTGTTTTAAAAAGAAAATTTTGTAAAACAAAATTTTAAAAATAGATTTTTTTTAAAAAAAACAAAATTTTCAGAAACAAATTTTTATTTTGTTTTAAAAATAATTCTGTTTTTAAAAATAAAAACAAAATTTTTTAAGAACAGAATTTTATAAAAATAGAATTTTTTTTAAACAAATTTTTTAAAAACAGAATTTTTTAAACTTGTAAAATAAAAATGTGTTTTTAAAAAAATTCTGTTTTACAAAAATCTATTTTATAAATTTCTGGTTTATACAAAATTCCTGTTTTTAAAACAAAAACTTTTTTTTTGTGGCAAAATGATTTTTTACAAGTTAATGATTTTTTTAACCCGAAATGATTAATAATTAATTTTAAAATTAAATTAAATAATCATTTTACAAGTTAATGATTAATTATTAATCATTAATTCCAAATATTTATTTTAATTTTATTATTTTAATTATTTTATTTTAACATTAATTATTTTATTTTTATTTTATTTTTAAAAGTAATTATTTTATTTAAATTAATTAGTTTAAAATTATTTTATTTTATTTAAAATTAATTATTTTTGCCAATTTTAAAATTAAAAGTAATTGCAACCCAAACTTGTGGTACAGCCTCAGCCGGTCCACTTTTGACTAGTTAAATGAAGAAAATATACGTTTTGTTACGTATAATGAAGTTTGGGTGTACTTAAACACCTTTTTAAGTTTGGAGTGCAAACGTAAATAGAAAGTAAAATTTGGGGTGCAAATGTCTTTTAGTCTCTATTTATATAAACTTTGGAGGCAAAGGAAGAATAGTCAACTGTAAGATAGAGTTAAGAAGATATAAATTTTTAGAAGCTTTTCAATATGGAGTAGATCTCAAGCAGTTTTTGAACAAGACAAGGGCATATGTTTGTTAAGCGAATTCAACGAGCATAGGAGTATGGGAGCGTCTGAAGATTCTTTATCGACTATATATATAGTGCTTGTTTAAACGCACCAAAAGTTACTAATGCAAATAAAGTGTACAAATTCAAATGTAATAACTAAACAAACTCTAATGCTACGTTTAGATTGCATGAATGAAGGTGAAAATAGAATGACACATTCTCTTAAAATGAAAAAAATTGTGTTGATTGTTCTATTGGAATGAATGAATCATTCTCATTTTTGCCCAATTTGTGAATTTTATTTTTGAGAGAGAAATGATTCATTCTAACTGGAATAAAATAAATTATTCCACTTTCTATTCTTTCCCTTCTCTATTCTATTCCTATACCAACTTCATTCCTACAATCCTATCATAAGAGCAGCAGCAGCAGTACTAGGAGGATTATGGGAACATCAGCAGGAAGATTAACAGCAACAACTGCAGCAGGAAAGGATGCAAGTTTAATGTTCAGTTTGGTAGAAGATGAAGTGGTTTCAGATTATTTTTGGAATCTCTTAATTTTAGCAGAAGTTTTAGATTCTCTTTTGTTAGTGAGTGCCCTATGTTAGTGGTGAGATTTAAAAATGTAAATATGTCTCGGTATATGTAGACTCGGTATATATGTACATTATTTCTTTATATCCGTAACTTTGGATATAGGAAAGTTCAGCTATAAATTGGTGATTATAAAGACTTGTGTTCCTTGACTGTGTTTGAAATTTTGTAAATAGAGACCTTTTGATACTCGCTTGTATTTGGTGTCGTATAAAAGTATAATATACATATGGTAAGATGTTGTAATTTGAAGTTGCGTATTATGTGTTTGTATATATATATATATATAGATATCATATAATATATATATATATATAAACAGGATCAGGTCCGGACCTCCCGGACGG